>SJYO01037955.1:40778684-41167524 GCA_006410555.1 Capra ibex
CGGTCCGAAGTCGTTATGCACTCGGTACTTGAGGGACTACAAGTTCGACCAAAATCTTTTCCGTCTCCATGGTCTCTAGTTTAACGGTTGTAGGCGACCTAGTACCTTTTGTGTTCTCTCAAGGTCTTTTTGTAGATAAAGACGAAATAACTGATACGGTTTCGGAAATTGACACACCTAGTGTTGTTTGACACCTTTTAAGACTTTCTCTACCCTTATGGTCTGGTGGGTTGGACGGAGAACTCTTTAGACATACGTCCAGTCCTTCGTTGTCAATCTTGACCTGTACCTCGTTGTCTGACCAAGGTTTATCCTTTTCCTCATGCAGTTCCGACATATAACAGTGTGACGAATAAATTGAATATACGTCTCATGTAGTACTCTTTGTGACCTGACCTTCTTTGTGTTCGACCTTAGTTCTAACGGTCCTTTTTATAATTATTGGAGTCTATACGTCTACTGTGGTGGGAATATCGTCTTTCACTTCTCCTCGATTTTTCGGAGAACTACTTTCACTTTTTCCTCTCGTTTTTCCAACCGAATTTCGAGTTGTAAGTCCTTTGCTTCTAGTATCGTAGAACAGAGTAGTGAAGTACCCTTTATCTACCCCTTTGTCACCTTTGTCACAGTCTGAAATAAAAAAACCCGAGGTTTTAGTGATGTCTACCACTAACGTCGGTACTTTAATTTTCTGCGAATGAGGAACCTTCTTTTCAATACTGGTTGGATCTATCATATAAGTTTTCGTCTCTGTAATGAAACGACTGATTCCAGACGCATCAGTTCCGATACCAAAAGGACACCAGTACATACCTACACTCTCAACCTGACACTTCTTCCGACTCGCGACTTCTTGACTACAAAAACTTGACACCACAACCTCTTCTGAGAACTCTCAGGGAACCTGACGTTCCTCTAGGTTGGTCGGGTAAGACTTCCTTTAGTCAGGATTTATAAGTAACCTTCCTGACTACGACTTGGACTTTGAGGCAATGAAACCGGTGGACAACACTTCTGGCCTGAGTAAACTTTTCTGGAACTACGACCCTTTCTAACTTCCACCTTCTTCCTCCCTTACTGTCTCCTACTCTACCAACCTACTGTAGTGGTTAAGTTACCTGTAGTTCAACTCATTTGAGACCCTCAACCACTACAGTCCCTCCGGACCCCACAACGTCAGGCACCCCATCGTTCCTCAGTCTGTGCTGACTCCGTGACTTTTCTTGACTGGACTTAACGAATTATCATTTTCACATATGTTTAGGGGGGAGTGAGTCACTCATTTCTTACGTAGACGATATGTTCTCTGTGTACTTTGTACTCAAGTCAGAGACCCAACCCTTATAGGGGATCTCTTTTACTGTTGGGAGAGGTCTTAAGAACGGAATCTTTAGGGGACTTGTCTCCTCGGACGTCCTGATGTCAAGTACCCCGTCGTTTCTCAGCCTGTTCTGATTCACTGAGACGTACTTGTACTCACACACGATGTTTAACCAATTTGGTTTCAAATCTACAGTGATAACTTAACTTTTATAATAAAAATTCGTTCAACTTGAGTATCCTTCGTAACGTTTACTCTAAAATAGGTAAACGTTACTACATTACCTGTCTTCTTTTAAGTTTTATACGGAATCCAGATCATCGAAAATTAAATGGTATATAGAAGTCTGACTCCTTTAACTAACAAAGACAAGTATATATGTAACTAGTAATAACACTTTTTAAGAAGAAGTACTCACAAGTTGAAATTCATACTTACGTCTCAGATAAATTCATATTACGTGAATATAGGAATGTGTTACTTTCTTACTAATTACAGGACGATTTGGTAAACTTCATTGGTTTCTTTGATATCCATCTCTGTCCACCCAAAACAGCACCAACCTACAAAACAAGTCGTCTGGTATCTTTGTTTAATTCCGGATGTAAAATGTTAAAATCAATAGTATAACTAAAAGGTCCGACCGTCGACCGTTGTAGGTCTCCTTAGTCTGTGAGAGTAAGTAACACAATTTATTTTTCTCTCTCTCTCTTTCAAAGTAAAAGTCATTGGGTTTAGGTCACTTAGAATGTATATGTACTACATCTTTTTTTATACTCAATTAAAATTCTTAACCATATATCGGAAAACTTTTGAAGAGTTTTTATATATTTCGTTAAACAAAGTGTTAAGTGTAAATCTTACCGTGATGATCAGGAACCGACAGGGTGCTCCATCTCCTTTAGGTGTCAGTAGTATACTCCTTAGATAGTGTAAATCTTTTAAAAGTGTCACCACTTCTAAACTTCAAACAGTAATATGTACAATAAAAACAGGGTCAAATAGGTTATTCAGTAATTTATTTTGACTCACCCAATATAACGAAGAGAAAGTGGATGTTGAGTTTGTCAGATTGACTATAATACATCTCGACTCCTAGTTCTAATTTATGTAACTTTACACACTTCTGAAATGTACCAAAGGTCATGTATGTCTCTAGTAATAAATAATCCAATCAAAGTGAAAACTCTCTAATTAATCTTAAATAGTGTATGATTTCGGGAGAAGACTTAAAACTTTACACATATCTAGTTTCTAGAAAACGTAAGTAATTTTCGTTAGTGGTCAAAAGTAGACTTTACACTTCAGTTAAGGCTTCAAGTGTAAAACTATGTATCTACGTAATGTATAACTTGGGTCGTCAAACAGAAACATATGAGTGATTAAATGATATATCTGAGCGATTAAAAGGGTAACCTCAAATAACTATTAAAAGTAACCGAGGTATGTTCATTGTATAAATCTTATCCGTAATTTATGAAAAACACACAAATACTAACAACAAAAGGTAATAAGGTTTTCTATACGTAACCGAACCGAAATATTTGATCAGTCTAAAAGTTGCATCCATTGTCTAATACACATCTATTTTCTCTGGACCTGTCTCACGTAACGACTGTCCTGACAAATTAGACTGTACCATGGACGTACAGGTCTGAACCTCTAGATTATAAGACGTTATTCTAACCAAGTTGTAAAAATTTTCTTATTGTATATTAATAAACTAAGGTGTTTCTAAGTAAAAAATTGAAAATTAAGTTACACAATATTAGGTAATTACAGTAAAAGAAAAGTACAAATGTAACAGAGTTTAAACCGGTTACATTCAAGGAAGGTCGACCACGGTCTCAAGAAGACAGTACAAGGGTAGACCATAAAAGTCTTATAAATTGTCTGATTTAAATTTCGTTGTACCTCTTTTTACACTATAAAAGGTCGTACAAATTATGTCTCTTTTTATTTTTGTAAAAAGGTATCTTTCTTTTCGACTTTTACTTAACGGGAGCAACGATATCTAAGAAGTATAACGATGTTGTAACACTTCTCTTGTCATGACTACTATCATCAGTCTTATTGTGTTAAAGTTCAATTTCAATGTGAATATAAAATGTAAAGATACTTTTTTACAATAAAGGTTGTCTCTTAGAACTTTATGAGTTCTTTATTATAAAGTTATATTTGACAAGTGAAAAGTTTTGAACTCAACGATAATTAAAAATTAACGGAGGATATCTTTATTTAAAAACGTCAAATCAAGAGGTTAATTGATTCGAACTGGTATTATGGATTAATATGGAGTAGTTTAATCTAATACGATATTCTTTTTTAGTAACTATAAAACTTTCTTATAATAAGAATTGTTATAAATGGTACGGGTGAAATATGCTTCATCCTGAAAGTGGAAATCGGACGAACTTTCGTTTTACTTATTTTGCCGAGTTACTCCGAGGTTTATATATGCATGTAAAAAAAGATGTTTCATGTAAATCGTGGTATTCATTATAGAAGAGTTGTAAACTAAAATAATAAAAAGTTTACAGTCACTTAACAAACCTTTAAACAAGGTAACTATAGTGGATCCGAGTGTGTACGTAGACGTACATAGACCACCTATCATGTCTCGACCTCTCAGATTCTACTGGAATAAGTATTTATAGAATTTGTACTTCACACTTTATAGTCACCTGTTTAAACAATGTAGTAGAATAAATGACAGAGATGAAAGGTCCAGAGAGTGAAAGGACGTTTTAAACAACGTTAGACCCGTCAAGAATTTTTCCTAGACTCATTAGGGGATACCATAAAATAGAAGACAACCTGGGTCAAGGTAATGTAAGACAAAATGACACAATACAAGATCAAGTCAGACAAGAAATAAATTCTTTATTATAAGACTACACTTTAGGTCATTGTACCCCAAGGACTGAGTGATTATCCGTTACTCTTAGATTGTTTGAGTAAAACTGTTTTGCAGTAAGTGACCTTCCCTTTTACCGTTGGACAAGGTCATAAGAAGGGATCTCTTGGGGTACTTGTAACTTTTCCGTTTTTATATACTGTGGTCTTCTACAGGATGTTCTTTCCAGAATTACTGGGTCTATTGGTACTACAACCCCAGTCAGTGGATCTTAGTCTGTAGGACCTTACACTTCAGTTCACGTGGAATCCTTCATAACACTTTACTTCACTTTCAACGAGTCAACACAGACTGAGGCGGAGGGGTACCTGATATACTAGGTACCTTAAGAGGTCCGGTCTTAAGACCTCACCCATCGATAAAGGAAGAGATCCCCTAGAAGGGTTGGGTCCCTAGTTTGGGTCCAGAAGACATGACGTCGGTCTAGGAAATGGTTGACTCGGTGGTCCCTTCGATCCTTCACAATTATACTTGTTTAGACCTCCACTGTCTTAAGGTCGACTCGATAAAGATTAGGATTTTCAACTACGACAATTTCACGACGTGAGTTATACGGTCGTTTAAACCTTTTGAGTTGTCACCGGTGTCCTGACCTTTTCCAGTCAAAAGTAAGGTCAGGGATTCTTTCCGTTACTCACATGTCAACGTGAGTAAAGTGTACCATGGTTCTACTACGACTTTTAGGAAGTTGGTTCCGAAGTCGTCATACACTTGTCTCTTGAAGGTCTACTCTGAATCCAGAGGATGTGCCTCTGTTGTATACTTTGAAAGTCCTTATTAAAACTGAAATACACTGAAACCTGTTGATTTACGATACCTTCGGTTTTACACACAAAGTAAAAGAGTAGGTTTGTACCTTAATTCTTTTAGTTCGTATTCCTTTCATTTTTACCTCTATACATATATATGTGTGAGTGAATTTATATACATATATGTGTATGTGTAGATATATTTTAAAGGGTTTCTTTGAGTATTATATTATAAACTTTGTTTATTTACTTTTGAAGATTCGTTGGTGTATTTTGGAACAAAGGATTTATTTTTGATACGGAAACCCGAATAATTTTTAAATCGTAATATTTTGAAAATTTAATAAGTACTTTTATATGTAAAAATTACAATTTTTAAATTCACATGTAGAACCATTTATATCTTATTCTATTAATTAGAACCCGTACTAAGAATTTATATAAGTTATAAGAATTATTCTGTTTCCAAAATTCAACACTTACAATATTTGTATAATACAAAGGTTAATATATATTCATCTTTAACTCTGTCGGTTTCTTTTTTCCTGTATTATTGTTAGAATGTTTTTTCCTTTATTCGCATTTATATGATTCTTAACTCAAGTTTGTCCGAAAGGACCACCGAGCCGTCATTTCTTAGACGGACGGTTACGTTCTCTGTACCTAAACTTGGGACTCACCCCTTCTTTGGGACCTCTTCCTTTATCGTTGGGTGAGATCATAAGAACGGACCATTTAGGGTACCTGTCCCCTCGGACTACCCGATGTCAGGTATCTCAGTGTTTTACAGTCCGTGTTAAATCGTTGATTTGTTGTCCTCAGGTTTGTCCTCCTTTCTTTTCATTCCACTAAATAATCAACTGAATACGTCAATCGGTCAAACTCGAGTCCTCGATCTATAACTTATAAAATGTTTCACCCTGTATGTTGTGTAATGAAAGGTTGTACCTATGGTTGTTTGTATTTTTAGGGTGTTTCTTTTTAGTATGAAAGTCAAATATCATGTTTTTTTGATCACGTTTCAAGTCAAGTCAAGTCAAGTCAAGTCGGTGAGTCAGTACAGGCTGAGAAACGCTAGGGTACTTAGCGTCGTGTGGTCCGGAGGGGCAGGTAGTGGTAGAGGGTCTCAAGTGAGTATGAGTGCAGGTAGTTCAGGTACTACGGTAGGTCGGTAGAGTAGGACCCAGTAGGGGAAGAGGAGGACGGGGGTTAGGAAAGGTCGTAGTCTCAGAAAAGGTTCTTCAGTTGAGAAGTGTACTCCACCGGTTTCATGACCTCAAAGTCGAAATCGTAGTAAGGAAGGTTTCTTTAGGGTCCCGACTAGAGGAAGTCTTACCTGACCAACCTAGAGGAACGTCAGGTTCCCTGAGAGTTCTCAGAAGAGGTTGTGTGTCAAGTTTCTGTAGTTAAGAAGTCGCGAGTCGAAAGAAGTATCAGGTTGAGAGTGTAGGTGTGTACTGATGACCTTTTTGGTATAGGAACTGATCTACCTGGAAACAACCGTTTCATTACAGAGGCGAAAAGTTGTACGATAGATCCATCCAGTATTGAAAAGAAGGTTCCTCATTCGCAGAATTAAAGTACCGACGTTAGTGGTAGACGTCACTAAAACATCGGGGGTTTTTATTTCAGACTGTGACAAAGGTGACAAAGGGGTAGATAAAGGGTACTTCACTACCCTGGTCTACGGTACTAGAATCAAAAGACTTACAACTCTGAATTCGGTTGAAAAAGTGAGAGGAGAAAGTGACAGTAGTTCTCCGAAAAATCAAGGAGAAGTGAAAGACGGTATTTCCCACCACAGTAGACGTATAGACTCTAATAACTATAAAGAGGGTCGATAGAACTAAGGTCGAACACGAAGAAGGTCGGGTAACAAAGAGGACTATATGAGACGTATATTCAATTTATTCGTCCCAATGTTATATGTCGGAACTGTATGAGGAAAAGGATTAATCGTAGGTTAATTTAATTTATTTAAATATAAATTTTATTTATTTCTTTATCTACCTGAAAACGACTGTTTCATTACAGAGACGAAAAGTTGTACGACAGATCCAACCAGTAATGAAAGGAAGGTTCCTCATTCACAGAAAATTAAAGTACCGACGTCAGTGGTAGACGTCACTAAAACCTCGGATCTTTTTATTTCAGTCGGTAACAAAGGTGACAAAGGGGTAGATAAAGGGTACTTCACTACCCTGGCCTACGGTACTAGAAGCAAAACACTTACAACTCGAAATCCGGTTGAAAAGTGAGAGGAGAAAGTGAAAGTAGTTCTCCGAGAAATCAAGGAGAAGTGAAAGACGGTATTCCCACCACAGTAGACGTATAGACTCCAATAACTATAAAGAGGGTCGTTAGAACTAAGATCGAACACGAAGAAGGTCGGGTCGTAAAGAGTACTACATGAGACGTATATTCAATTTATTCATCCCACTGTTATATGTCGGAACTACATGGTGAAAAGGATAAACCTTGTTCTTGAATCGGTTCTCAATTTCGGTCCATCAGTCCTCTTGGGTCTCTATAAAGTCGGTATTTAGTTGAGATAGAATGTGAGAGTGTCACATGTTCTGTGATAAAATTTGGGTCTCCTACGTCGTCCTTTGTTTTCCCTCATTTAATATAAATGGACCTCCTCTGTTTTATTTATTCAACTTATTTATAAACAATTCGATGTGTCACCACTACAATACCTCTTTTACTTTTCTCCTGTTTTCTACACAACAGTCTCCACTACATTAACAATAAAATTTAGATCACCGGTCTTACTGAATTAAACGTTTTTCACTCATTTCTGTACTTCCTTTTCCTCACTCAGAATAAAAAACAGACCCGTTTTTGTTAGGTACGACTCCTTTATCGATCAAATGTTTGGAACTTTACTCCGTATCACATAACAAGATCTTGACTACTTCGGTCACATTGAACTTCTGAACATCCTCCTTAACTTTACTGTCTCGATTTACCTCCGTCTAAAGTATCCTGAAAGTACCCACACAAAACCGCCTTCCCACGTCCGACCCCCACCCCCACCCCCGTACGAAATAGTACAGTCTGAGAAACACTGAGGTACCTGACATCTGGCGGTCCTAGGAGACAGGTACCTTAAAAGGTCCGTCCTTAGGACCTCGAGTAACGGTAAAGGATGAGGTCCCTTAGAAGGGGTGGGTCCCTATCTTGGTCATAGTAAACAGAGGACGTAACCGTTCCCCTAAGAAATGGTGACGGGGTGGATCCTTTAAAATCCGAGAACATTTCTGGACAAAAAGGACTCACTCTATCTTTCAACGACCTCCCACAATTAGTTTCCTTACAATATTGAACAACCAACGACACGAATTTTTTCTTATTTCCTTCCATTGTTGTCTTCGTCTTTTTATAAACACCCTCGACGTTTAAGTCTATGTCCAATTCCGACTGAAACTAACCGGTAGACATATAGAGTTTTTGTAATTTCTATCAGGACGGAGTCTCATGGAAGTCCCTTCAAAGTTTGAAATTTGTCGTGTAATATTTAGTAATCGTCGGATAGAGTAGGAACAGGACCAGTTCCCATTATCGTCTGAAGGAACATAGAGATCTCTATTAGGATTTTGGAAGGGTACTCTATATTCTATCACGAAAGTATGTGTCGGGTTAAAGGACTGCCGTTCCGAAAAATTAATATTTAACGTTTATCATAGTAAAAAGAAAGACGTAGAAAACATGGTAAATGTTTTGTCTTTTTTTTTATCACGGTTTAATGATCGATTCGTATAGTAGGTTATTTTATAAAAAATTTCTTTATTGAGTCAATTAATTTATCATGTCGTGTTTGACGAAATTTTGTTATGTGTTAGAGTTGTTAATAAAATGGAGAAAACTGGTAATGGGGAAAAGTAAAAAACAGACGTAAAACAGACGTAAAATTAACAGAGGAAAATCACAAATAGTATTTTAAAACGGACGTATTAAATATTAAGAGAATACTTCTTACCTACGTACGATTCAGTGAAGTCAGCACAGAGTGAGAAACTTTGGGATACATGGTATTGGACGGTCCGAGAAGATAGGTACCCCAAGAGGTCCTTTCTTATGACCTCACGTAACGGTACGGGAGGAGGTCTCCTAGAAAGACTGGATCCTTAGTTTAGGTACAGAGAATCCAGAGGATGTAACCGTCCGTCCAAGAAATGGTGACTCGGTGGACCCTTGGGTGAAAGTTTCGTGTCTTTCTTGAAGACAAAAAGAAGATTGTTCTATATTTGGTATTTAAAGAGATAGGAAGAAATTTGGAGGGACGAATGAGATAAAAACACATAAAAATAATAAACAGGTGTAGAAATTTGAGAACTTAAATAGTCGTATGTAATAATAAATACAAGTTAGGAAGGAATTTAAATCTCTATAAGGTGGTAGGATAAAATGGGAAATAAAAAAATAACGTGAGAGAGAAAATATATATATATATATATATATATATATATATATATATATATATTTTGAAAAGTACGAATCCAAATAAAAATCAATAAAGAAGTCTCTAACACACCCATCATTTTGGAGGACGGAACCATATGGTGTCTCTTACAGTAACATGGTAAAAACGATAATTTCTTTATAGACCTTGTAAGAGTACGAATACCGAGTCACCTAAGAAGGAAATGAGTTTCTAGAACAATCAAAAAGAAGTTAATTTCCCTGTATTCTGGAATCATCGACCGATATAGGGATACTAATAATATCAGAGTCAGAGTCCGTACATAGGACAAACCGATTGAAACACCAATTTAATTGAATACACATGAGTCATTGAGTCAGTACAGACTGAGAAACGTTGGGTAATTGACATCGGGTGGTACGAGGAGACAGGTACCCTAAGAGGTCCGTTCTTATGGTCTCACCCAACGGTAAAAGAAGAGGTCCCCTAGAAAGACTGGGTCTCCAGTACAGAGGACGTAACCGTCTGTCTTCTAAGGAATTGTGACTCGGTGGTCCCTTCGAACTTTATCTGTATATGTTCAAAAAAAAAAAAAAAGTTAAGAATTAGAGTAATAAAATTACTTACATCAGAGTTAAAACACAGGTGTCCTTATCATTTAAGTTAACCAAAATATTGACGAAATTATATTTAAGTGAATACCGTTTTATATACTTATAGTGGAGTGTTACTCTTAAAGAAACTAACCTAATACACGTGTGTAGGTGTGTGTAACAAAGATGTTTAAGTAATTGAGAAGTTTAAAGATGTCTAAAAAAATTGTCATATGTAAACAATTACGTAATGTGTATACAATTACGAATAAATAAAAGAATAAGTATCATCGAAATACAAGAATGTTATGAACACTTCGAATAATGAAACCCCCCGATACTTGTTACGAGACACTCCAAAATCCAAACAAAGTGTGAATTTTTTAATTGAAAGTCACAGAAGTCCAAGTACACTGTACGTACTAATGTACCCACATATATGAGAGGTTGGACTTAATTATCATGTAATTGTGATTCGTTCTTTTTGTAGATTTTCTTTCTTTACCATCACACGATATTCACGCGTTTTACAACCTTTTTAAAGAATCTTTATCTTTCTCTTTTTCTTACCTTTAACTAACCACTTGTTAATTCGTATTTTCGAGAGTTGGATTGTTCAAATCCTCTACTGAGGTATTTAATTGTCTTGTGAGGAATTTCTTCGACACTCTTGAGACTCGAAGTGTTACCACTCTCAGTACCCCACGAAAAATCTTGGTACTCCCTATCGATCTCACCGGTAGGATAGGTAAAAAGAGTACTTAAATTTCGGTAAAAGACGTTTTTAAGTGAGTACCTATCTTTACTCTTATTTTTTCTTTTGTCACTGTAGATTAACCAGGGATCTAGATTACGATCGAGGGTGGGGTTTGTATGAATTTTATTTAGAAACAGGACAACTGAGTCTCTAGGAACATAAATAAGAAGGTTAATAAATAATTATGTGTGTGTGTGCGGGTGTGTGTGTGTGTGTGTGTGTGTATATATATCACCCTCTCTCACTCGTGTGGTGAGAATGATACAAGGTCGATAAGAAAATTCTAGAACATACATAGTCGTTCGTTTTGTTGTCAGAAACGTAAGTAACTGGAATGCAAATCGTCCCTTGTCGGTGTCACTTGTTTTTCTTTTTGTTCGTTTACCTTTCCTATCTTCTTTTTTCGTCACAAAGTTTTCACTAAAACCATACTTTCTTAACTATTAACCTACGTCATAATTTATTCCATTAGTCCAATCCTTAACACCTACTAAACTTTACATCGTTTTTTATTACTACTACCTCTCTCGGTGTGACTACACTACTAACATGGTGTCACACTTACATAAATTACGATGACTTAACATATAAATGTTTATCAATTTTACTGTAATACAATCGATATAAAATGTTATCAAATTTTTACTCGATAATTTGGTGTCTTTTCCAGTATCCATTTGGAATGACGTATAACGACTTAATGTTTTTACTTACACTTTTCCAACGTATGAGGTACTAGGGTCATTGTACCGTAAGACCTTTTCCGTTTGATGTTTCTACCGTTTTTCTAGTCATCAATGATCCCGAAACTCCCTCCCTTCCTCTCTTCTAAGTTATTCACTTGAATCCCCCAAATAAAAAATTCTTATCACCTTGATAAGATATATGAAATTAAGACCCACGTATTGTGACATAAAAGGTTTTGTAAAATGTCATGTTTCTCACTTTACATTATATATTAACATTTTTCAGTAAACTCTCCAACGTTTTTAAGGTCCAATTTCGTTTGACACTGAAATTTTTTTTTTTAATGTTTGTATATTTTACTGGAGTCACTACACCCACTCCTTTTTTCAACGACTGGACTCATTGAAACGTTTATTCCCCTGTAATTTTCTGGTCACTTTGACGTATATTGATTATTTCAATATAGTATTCCTCATACCCAATTTTTACGACTACGACGATATTACATATGATCTTGACTTGTTAATTCCCTTACCTATCACCCGTCACACCCTCGGTTGAAGAATTGTCGAACTCACTCTCAAATGTCTATTCTTTCCTCTCTTCTTTTCTCGTCATACAAGCATTTCCCCTAAAGTCAGGAAAAAGACAAGGGTGTCCACTTTCACTGCTACTATTCAACATAGTTCTGGAAGTTTTGGCCACAGCAATCAGANTTTTGGCCACAGCAATCAGAGCAGAAAAAGAAATAAAAGGAATCCAAATTGGAAAAGAAGAAGTAAAACTCTCACTGTTTGCAGATGACATGATCCTCTACATGGAAAACCCTAAAGACTCCACCAGAAAATTACTAGAGCTCATCAATGAATATAGTAAATTTGCAGGATATAAAATCAACACACAGAAATCCCTTGCATTCCTACACTAGTTGCTTTAGGTGTAGAGTTAGGTTATTTATTTGACTTTTTTCTTTTTTCTTGAGGTATGCCTGTAGTGCTATGAACTTTTCTCTTAGCACTGCTTTTATAGTGTCCCAGAGGATTTGGGTTGTTGTGTTTTCATTTTCATTCATTTCTATGCATATTTTGATTTCTTTTTTGATTTCTTCTGTGATTTGTTGGTTATTCAGAAGTGTGTTGTTCAACCTCCATATGTTGGAATTTTGAATAGGTTTTCTCCTGTAATTGAGATCTAATCTTAATGCATTATGGTCAGAAAAGATGCTTGGAATGATTTTGATTTTTTTTGAATTTAGCAAGTTTAGATTTATGACCCAGGATGTGATCTATACTGGAGAATGTTCCATGAGCACTTGAGAAAAAGGTGAAATTCATTGTTTGTGGAGACAGTATGGAGGTTTCTCAGACAGTTAAAACTCGAGCTACCATATAATCCATCAATTCCACTTCTGAGCATTCAACTAAAGAAAATGAAAACACTAACCTGAAAAGATATATGCACCCCCAAGTTAATTACAGCGTCGTTCATGGTGGACCAGACATGGATGCAGCCTAGAGCCCAAGTATCTGTGGATGGATGAACGGGTGTAGAAAATGCAGGGTGCGCATACAATGGAACATCATTCAGGCATAAAGGGAATGAAATCCTGCTATTTGCAGCAACATGGTGAACCCTGAAGGCACTGTGCTTAGTGGAATAAGTCACAGAGAAGGCGGCACTATACGATCTCACTCATATGTGAAATCTAAGAAAACAAATACAAACGACATACTCACAGATACAGAGAGCAGATTTGTGGTTGCTAGAGGTGGGGTTGAGAAGTGGGCAGAATGGATAGAAATCTTCAAAAGGTACAAGGGTCCAGTTAAAAAACAATTGAGTCCCAGGAATACAGCGTACAGCGAAGTTACTATAGTTAGTAATCCTGGGTTGCATGCTTGAACATTGCTGAGCAAGCAGATCTTAAAAGTTTTCATCACATACAAACTGTAACTATGTGTATTGATGACATTGACATGACTTATTGTGACATCACTTCACAATATATGCAAATATGAAATCATTATGATATACATCTGAATCTATTATAGATAAATTCTATTTTAATATAAAGAGAAAAAACTATGTAACATGTTTTTAAAATTAAAGAAGATAGTCAAAATTAATGTGCATCATCAAGTGATGAATGTAGGCTATAAATACTCTATTTAGTTTGAATCAGTTTCTTCAACATGTAAAGGAGACAAAGGAGGTGGGGAGGGAGCTCCGTCCCAGGAAGGGAAGTCCGCCCCGGGAAGGGAATTTTAAAAAGAGAGGTTTCCAAATACCAGGAAACACTCTCCCTGCCGAGTCTGTGGCGAGCCTTGGAAGCACAGAGGGCAACATAACAGGAAGGAAAAATAAATAAATAATTAAAACCAANATTAAAACCAAGAGATTACAAGCCCAACAGTAACTCCCCCAGCGGAAAAGCAGCACAGACGCCTGCATCCGCCACTGGGAAGTGGGGGCAGGGCAGGGACGCGCGGGAGGTGCGGGCTGCAGTGCTTTGTAAGAATCGGGCAGGAACGCCCCACGCGCAACCAGAACGATCTAACTTGGGCTAGCATACCAGACTGTGGGATAGCTACCACGCGAAAAGCTTGAACATAAGACACAGCCAGGACCGAGCACAGAACAAAGGACGGAACGGAAAAAGCCGGCTGCAGACCATCCCCCGCCGGGGACAGGCAGCCAGAGCCGTAAGGACTGGAAAGGGGCAATTGCAGACCCAGAGAGACTTTACTTACCTAACTGCAAGCAGGCTTCTTTGCTAAGACTTCTGGGGGTGCTGGACAGTCACAATCTGCCTCCTGGGGGGCGCCAGTGGTCCACCCAGAAAGCTGAGCAGCAGCGGCAGAAAAGGTGACAAGCCGCGGCGATCGCCCTTGCCAAACTCCTGAGCTACTTGGACCTGGGAAGGGCACAAAGTGCAGTCCCAGCCGAATCTGTGCCTCTGAGGGCTGCCTGAGCACCGAACCTGAGCGGCTTGGACTGGGGAAGTGCACACAGCCTAGGTCCGGCCCCAGACGGTTCCCGGCTGAGCATTGTAGAGCCGGAGCGGTTTGTGCGCCACGAGAAGGGACAGGTCAAGTGGGGCTGAGACACTGTGTGCACACGACAGTGCTGTTTGTTTGCAGCATCCCCCCTCCCCACAGTGCAACTGAACTAGTGAGCCTAAAAAACCAGCAAACAGAAGAAGTTAAACAGAGGGAACCACCTTGGAAGTGATCCCACACGGCCCACAACATCAGAGAAGGGCCAGAATTATTTTTAATATTTTTAAAAGCATTCCTTTTTTTGTTGTTTTTTCTTTTTTCTTTTTTTTCTAACTTTTTTAAATTGTCAAGTCTTCTATTTCTCCTCTAATTTTTATTTCTATAACCTACTATTACTATTTTAAAAAAAAGGCTTTTTTTTTAGTCGTGGTTTATGTGAATATATCGAGTCTCTATTATTCTATCAAAACGTAAAGAACTCTATACTAAAATATACTGTCACTTCGGTTTCACAGATGCAACAATCGTTTCCATTGTCCTCTTATTTAACTCCTCTTATTCGTACTATATAGTTCCTAACATAATCTATTAGTTTTATGTGTCAGGTACTTTTTCAAACAAAAAAAGGTTCACTTCTATTTATTCTATATATGTGTATCAATTTTGTACTAAGTGTTGACGTCTTTGGTTTATTAAACTGGACTTCACTTGACTTCACTTCAGTGAGTCAGCACAGACTGAGAAACGCTGGGGTACCTGACATCGGGTGGTCCTAGGAGACAGGTACCCTAAAAGGTCCGTTATCAGGACCTTACCTAACGGTAAAGGAAGAGGTCCCCTAGAAGGGTTGGGTCCCTAGCTTGGGTCCCTAGCTTGGGTCCAGAGGATGTAACATCTGTCTACGAAATGGTAGACTCGGTGGTCCCTTCAGTAAAGAGAGAAAAGTTCAAGTTGTAAAATCATTTCACTCACCTTTTGGTAACCTTTTTAAAAGTAGTACCTTGATGAAGAGTTCACAAATGTACCCTTAGTTTTCTTTTAGTGAAAAAAAGAACTATGTTTATACGAAAAAAGATGGGTTTAGTTTTGATAAGAAAAACGTGACACTAAGTATATATTTCACACCTCATTTAATAACAGTTTGATTAAATGTTTCACCGGTACTCTTATCACAAATTATCAATGTCTATTAAATTGTAAACGGAGGAAATAATGGACTCTTTAGGAACAAGACATGTACTCATCGTAACCGGTATACACAGATATTAATTAATGTTTAATGGATGAATTAACTACTATGGACCGTGTCGACAAAAAAAAAAAAAAGAACTTTGACAAATTCGTAACTTTATAAGTAATTAAAGACATCGGTAAACATGTAAGTATAAATACATTACGTGATCAAGTAAATGTACAACTTTTAAATAAGGAGTAATTAGTAGTATTTGTAATTATAAATTAGTTACTTTAAACTTTAAAATGTGTGTTTCTACGATGTTAACGACAATGAATGATACTATCATCCTTTCAAAGTGTGAATGACGTGAAAGATAAGACGATCCCGAACATCTGAACAAGTCCTGTAATTAGTCTCTTACATTACTGTCGTGTCGGTTAGAACTCTAAGTCATAAACGGAATTATATAAAGTACTCAGAAAGAAGGGACTTTTTATGCTGAGACGTCCTCCATTTCAAGACACTTCGTAAAGCGATCTTTATTTGAAGAGATTTATACGAATTCTCTCGCTAGCTTTTTACAAATGGTTTTCCTTTCCCAGTCCCCTTCTTTCAAACTAACTATCAATTTCATTCCAAGTTTTTCTAGATTCTACCTCTTGTCCATGTACGTCTCCCTATTGGGAACTTTGTGGATCTTCTTTATAAAAGTTTAGTTGTACTATTCGAATACCCCCTTGGGGTTTTCTCTGTTTATCGTTTTACAAGGGAGTAGTTATCATGAACTGAAAGTTTCATCTTCCGTTCATACCTGACTGTTATTCTTTTGTATAAAGTATTTTTTATTTAAAGTATAGTTTTACGTAAAATATATAAGGTACCTTACATGTTGTCACTTAAGTTTTATGGGTAATGAAGTTCATTAATTTCACGAGACAAACAGAATTTGTAATGTACATTAAAGTATTATGTCCCTTTTAACATAAAATATGTAAAGATAATGTTTAGTTTTTATATCTTTCATATATAAAAATATACATACAGATTTATACATGAAACCGGTGGAGTACACTTCTCAACTGAGTAACCTTTTCTGAGACTACGACCCTCCTTAACCCCCGTCCTCTTCCCCTGTTGTCTCCTACTCTACCAACCACTGTAGTGGCTGAGCTACCTGTACTCAAACTCACTTGAGGTCCTCAACCACTATCTGTCCCTCCGGACCACACGACGTTAAGTACCCCAGCGTTTCTTAGCCTGTGCTGACTCGCTGACTTGACTTGACTTGACTTTATACATTCCTTAATTCGATCATAAATGTTATTTAAATATGTATGTGTATATATGTATGTAACGTACGAACGTACGATCCATCGAAGTCAGCACAGGGTGAGAAATACTGGGATAACTGATGTCGGGTGGTCCGAGGGAGTAGGTTCCCTAAGAGGACCGTTCTCATAACCTCACCCAATGGCACAGGAGGAGATCCCTCAGAAAGACGGGGTCCTTAGGTCGGGGGAAGAAAATACACAGGACGTAACAGTCCACTGAAGAACTGGTGATCACGGTGGATCCTTCGGGTATTTACTTCCATACGTGTGTATTTATATGCACCTAGTTCATCGATTAGGTGTGTCACTCTTGATTCATATTATCTTATATGCTTACATATTAGGACTACCGAGTCTGTTATTTGCTAAACGGACGTTACGTCCTCTGTACCAAAGTTAGGGACCGAACCCTTCTAGGAGACCTCTTCCCTAACCGGTGGGTAAGGTCACAGGAACGACCTGTCTCCTCGTTCCTATAAAGTACCTGTCTCCTCGAATCGCCCGATATCAGGTGACCCAGTGTTTCAGTCTGTACTGGCTCTCTGATTGTGAAAGTGAAAGAAATCATGATATTACAATATAATATCTTTGAAAAGAACTAATTTCTTTGATAATTAACTTTTATATTTGACTATAGATTTGCAGGTTTTATATCTCTAAAGAAATCTTTAGTAATCTAGACTAACTTACGAAGAATAATATACATGAAACGTATATCTTTCATTTAAAATACATAATAAAAGGTAACAACAACTAAACAGAAATATTATGAACTAATACCGTACTTACACTAGTGGAGTATAACTTCTTAATCTTTCTTCAGTTAAAATTTTACTTTTCAGTGTAGCATGTCTATTGTGACGTATATTTTTATTTAAACACTCGTATTTTATGGGTTATAGGACGATATTTGAAATTTACAGAAGTTCTATTATAGACCCCAAATCTAATTCAAATAAAGTATTTACAAGTTGTTATTAGGTAAATTTGGATTAATAAAGTATTTTACCTACTTTAGAGAAATTCATTTAAAGAAACCCATTTACCCCTTTAAAGTTTTCTTCCTTAACTCGATAATTTCACTTCGTGTCTTTACATCAAAGTACTTATTGGAGAGTTTTTTTAATCTTTATCGTTAAGTATATTGTACGGTAGCAAATTTATTTTGAGTCACGAATATATGAAAGTAAGAATCTTCATTGTATAAATCTTGTTTCATTTATAATCCTGTCACTAATAAAAGTTACTAAGTATCCGTAGAAATATAACCATAACGTGTAAGTACAAAATTAAAGTAGTGGAATATAATAGAAAATCATAGATTAATTACTCTACTCTTTGTCTACGAGTCACTATAATCAACCGACTAATCATTTGTCGTCTATAGTTTCCTTCTTGTTTTCAGTTCGGTTTTGAAAGTAAAATAAAAGAAATTTGAAAAAGAACGTAACCTCTACATACCGAGTTTCAAAAAAAGTTTACTATTTAAGTACTGTCTTTTCCAAGATATTAATAAAATTATTTCTAAAATTTTAGACAAATATACTTCTTGATCTGTAGTGTCAATAAACCTGTTCTCTTATTTTACTCATCGTTTTCTTTATCTCTTGGTTATTCATTGTCTGCACCAGTTTCTGTCATTCCCTCCTTTTATCAAATTCTTCTTGTATCTTACTATTTACAGTATATCATATCTTACTACTTTATACACTTATGCACCTTTAGTCATTATGTTTCTAATAATAGTTAAAACGTTCTCGTCAAGTTTAACATTTTTACCATCGGTCTTACGACAGCCAACTTTTAGTCTGTTACTATTTAATTCGAGTTAGATAGGTGTACAGATGTTCAAGGGATTCCATGGTCCATTTTCCACTCTCTGTCCCTTTCTCCGTACCTTTCTCTCACTAATTATGGTACCGGACACCTTGGATTGGAACGAAGACGAGTTCCCCGTCTTTCTGTTTAATTCTCATTCTGTTTTCTATGGTAGTCAAATCAAGTCAATGAGTCAGTACAGGTTGAGTAACAATGCGGTTCCTGACGTCGTACGGTCCGAAGGGACAGGTAGTGGTTGAAGGTCTCGGACGAGTTTGAGTACAAGGAGTTCAACCACTACGGTAAGTTAGTAGAGTAGGAGACGGCAGGGGAAGAGGAGGACGGAAGCTAGAAAGGGTCCTAGTCTCAGAAAAGTTTATTCAGTCGAAAAACGTATCCTACCGGTTTCATAACCTCGAAATCAAAGTCATAGTCAGGAAGGTTACTTATACGTCCTGACTCAAGGAAATCCTAACTGACGAAACTAGACGAACGACAGGCTTCCTAAGAGTTCTCAGAAGAGGCAGTAGTGTCAAGTTT
The DNA here is from genome assembly GCA_006410555.1 of Capra ibex. Taxonomy (NCBI): domain Eukaryota; kingdom Metazoa; phylum Chordata; class Mammalia; order Artiodactyla; family Bovidae; genus Capra; species Capra ibex. Next base: position 40,798,000 of record SJYO01037955.1, read on the forward strand.
TGTAGTTAAGAAGTCACGAGTCGAAAGAACTACCAGGTTGAGAGTGTAGGTATGTATTGACGACCTTTTTGGTATCGAAACTGATACACTTGGAAACCAGTCATCTCATTACAGACACGAAAAATCGTCCGACAGATCCAAACAGTATCGAAAAGAAGTTTCCTCGTTCACAGAAAATTAAAGTACCGACGTCAGTGGTAGACGTCACTGAAACCTCGGGTTCTTTTATTTCAGAGACTGACAAAAGTAATAAAGAGGTAGATAAACTGTACTTCACTACCCTGGTTTACTGTACTAGAATCAAAAACTTGAAATTCAAAATTCGGTCTAAAAAGTGATTGGAGAAAGTACAAGTAGTTCTCCAAGAAATCAAGGAAAAGTGAAAGACGGTATTCCCACCACAGTAGATGTATAGTGTAATAATTATAAAGAGGGCCGTTAGAACTAAGGTTCAACACGAAGTAGGTCGGATCGTAAAGTGTACTACATGAGACGTATATACAATTTATTCGTCCCACTATTAAACGTCGGAACAGTATGAGGAAAGGGTTAAACCTTGGTCAGGTAACAAGTTACAGGTTAAGATTGACATCGAAGAACTGGACGTATGTCTAAAGAGTCCTCCGTCCATTCCATCAGACCATAAGGGTAGAGAACTTCTTAAAAGACATCAAACGACACTAGGTGTGTCAGTTTCCCAAATCGTATCAGTTACTTCGTCTTCTTCTACAAGAAGACCTAAGAGAACGGAAAAGGTACTAGGTTACTTAAAACCGTTAAACAACAGAGCAAGGAGACGTAAAAGATTTAGGTCGAACTTGTACTACTTTAAGGTCGATTCGATAAAGTTTAGGATTTTCTACTACGACAATTTCACGACGTAAGTCATACGGTCGTGTAAAATTTTTGAGTCGTCACCAGTGTCCTGACCTTTACTTGTAAAAATAAGGTTAGGGTTTCTTTCCGTTTCTATGATATTAGTTCCATAAAACAACAACAAGTCAACGAGTCAACACAGGTTGAGAAACACTGGGATCCGACTTCGTACGGTCCGAAGAGACAGGAAGTGACAGAGAACCTCAAACAAGTTTGAGTACAGTTAACACATTTAGTACGGTAGGTTCCATATATCGTAAAACTATGTTAATTCTCTATTTCCCCCCTTTTCTTCACTACCTTCTCTTTGAAATTCTGACACTCTTTTATAATTTTTATCTACTTCATGATACCAAGATTCATTACCATTATTTAAACTCAGAAAAAAAAATTTTACTTTATAGTCGTCTCATGAGTCAATATTTCCATTTGTATAATTTTTACTGGAACATTTCCTATAAACTCACCCAAAAAAATACATGTATACCTCTATATTATCAGACGTCAGGTACCTTTGTCCAGTTAATTGAAATAAGACAGAGACGAAGTCTCTACACAATCAACAACATTTTAATCATACGAAGGAGATTGTCCCGTTGTCTTTGGAGTACATATTAAAATCTGGTCCTTTTCTATGGAAAGTTAATTCCACGACTTTAATGGAGATCGTAGATATCGTGTTTTGTATTTTTCTTACTTACCACTATACTTTACTTTCAACGTACCCTTTTATTTCGTGTATTTTTTTCTCTAATTTTACACCTTTTATAGACCGTTATTTTTCATCAATATAACTCTACTACTACACCTTAAAATCTTTACACTCGGTACCACGCAAACGGACCAAACTAAATTACAATGAAGAGAATTATTTTGATGTACTATAGGTCAGAACATAAATTAGGTAAAACTCAAATAAAAACGTTTACCATAATCTCTTACAAGATTAAAGAAAGAAAATGTACATTAATAGGTCAAAAGGGTCGTGGTGAATAACTTCTCTGACAAAAAAGACGTGACGTATAAGAATGGAGAAAACAGTATCTAATCCATTGGTATTCAGACGACCAAATAAAGATAAATAACTAGATATAAAGACAAAACACGGTCATATTATGACAAAACTAAAACATCGAAACATTACATCAGACTTTATCCTTCGGACTAAGGAGGTCCAGACAAAAAGAAAGAGTTCTAACGAAACCGTCATACCCCAGAAACCATAAAGGTACACTCAATCTTAAAACAACAACAACAACAACAAGATTAAGACACCTTTTACGATTACTATTAAACTATTCCTTACGTGACTTAGACATCGAAAGGATCCCATCATATCAATAAAACTGTTATGTTTAAGGAGGTTAGGTCCTTTTAACAAATATAGAGGAAACACAGGAGAAATTAAAGAAAGTAGTCATAGAATATCAAAAGACTAATGTTCAGAAAACGGAGAAATCCATCCATATAAAGATCCGTAAAATAAGAAGAACTACGAAACTCTTTACTCTCACAAAAGAATTAAAGAAAGAGACTAGAAAATAACAAACGTTTTTGTATCCGTCTTATAAGAAACCGTATTTTAGGTTGTTATAGAAATATCAAGGTAGAGGACCACTTCACCTTTATTTTTGTTTGTATTTGTTTGCCCTGGATTAATTTGAATTTTAGAAAACGTGTAGTTTTCTTTGGTATTTGTTTTACTTTTTTGTCGGATGTCTTGTCCTCTTTGGTAAACGTTTACGACGTGGACTGTTTCCTAGTTAGAGGTTTTATATTTTTATCCGGTATGTCAAGTCATCGTTTTTAATTTTTTTTTTACCCGTCTTCTAAGTTGTATCTATAAAGAGAGTTTCTCGGTATGTCTACCGGTTTTCTGTGTAATTTACTACGAGTTGAAACGATTAATAATCTTTATATGTTTAGTTTTGATGTTACTGTATGGTGGAGTATGGTGAGTCTTACCATCAATGGTTTTTCAGATTTACGACCTCTCCCATATTTCTCTTTTCTTGGGAGGATGTGACATCCACCCTTACATTTGAACATGTCAGTGAAACCTCTTCTCATACCTTGAAGGACTTTTTTTGATTTTTATGACTTACCAGGACTTTAGGGCGAAGACCCGTATATAGTCCTTTTTTTATGTTAAACTTTTCTATGTACGTGGGATTACAAGTTACGTAGTGATAAATATTATCGGTTCTCTACCTTCGTTGGATTTATAGGTATCTGTCTTCTTACCAATTTCTACTACACCATATAAATATGTTACCTTATAACGAGTCGTTATTTTCTACTTTATTACAGTAAACGTCGTACTACCTGCTTAGATCTCTAAAAGTACGACCCGCTTTATTCTGTTTCTTTCCGTTTATAGTATACTATGACGAAGACACATTTTATATTTTTTACTACGTTTACTCGAATCTATATTTTTCTTTATCTAGGTGTCTATATCTTTTCTTCGTATACTAAGAGTTTCCCCTTTTCCCTTCTATTTTCACTTCTAAATACAATTGTCTTTGTGAGACGATATGTATTTTATCTATTGGTTGTCCCTGGATAAATTATCGTGTCTGATATGAGTTATAAAACATTATTTAATATTACTTTTATTAGACTTTTTTTTTTATATATATATAAATATTAACTTAGTGAAACAACTTGTGGATTTTGATTGTGTTGTACCATTTAGTCGATATGAACTTAATTTTTTTCTTTTTTTATCTATTTACACTTACCTCATAATTAACCAACGTGTAGATTCTTCGAATCTCCCTCAATTCTCCAAAGTCGTATTTAGGTATATTGATATTCCCTTTAACTTAAGAAACAGTTTGGAAATGTCGGTCACTTTTGAAGTTACTAACTCTAAAATTAAAAAAAAAAAATTTCTTTCGACGAGTACTACCTGTATTATCGTTTATACTGTCTTACCCGAGACGTCTTCTTTTCGTATCAATTGAGTTTCTGAGTTACAATCTTTGACAGTTTTTAATTTATGTTTTTTTCTTCTTAGATTTCTTTCCTCCTCTGTTGTCTCAGTATTAACTCGATACTCTGTCTAAGTTCACTAAACTACACACAATAAACTCTATTACCTCCTCTTCTGTTTTTATTCTCTTGTCTTTCTTTATCTAAACCTCCTTTTTTACCGACTTATAACAGGTGTATATTATTTGTGATATTTAAGTAATGAAGTTTTTAGAGTAACTTAAAGTTTGTGTTCTCTATATTTCTTTGACAAGAGTGGAAAAATTCTTCGTACTACTTTAAAACGTGCCAGGGTGAGACAAGACTGGTCTTGTGTTTAGTAGGGGAACAGGTCACAAAGGACGATAATCAGTGAAGTCAAGTCAAGTCAGTGAGTCAGCACAGGCTGAGAAACACTGGGGTACTTAATGTCGTGTGGTCTGGAGGGACAGGTAGTGGTTGAGGACCTCAAGTGAGTCTGAGTACAGGTAGCTCAGTCACTACGGTAGGTCGGCAGAGTAGGAGACAGTAGAGGAAGAGGAGGACGGGGGTTAGGGAAGGTCGTAGTTCCAGAAAAGGTTACTCAGTTAAAAAGAGTATTCAACCGGTTTCATGACCTCAATGGGTTGAATTGACCCGACTGATTAGTCGACAGAACCATGACGTCGTGAACACAAGTGTATTGGAAATAAAACGAACAAAAGTCTACAAGTCAGTACAGGTTGAGAAACGTTGGTGTACCTAAAGTTGTCTGGTCCGAAGGGACAGGAAGTGATAGAGGACCTTAAACGTGTTTGAGTCCAGGTAACTCAGTCGCTACGGTAGGTTGGTAGAGCAGTGGGTGAAGAGAAGGACGGGAGTTAGAAAGGGTCGTAGTCCCAGAAAAGGTCAATTAACAGATAAACGTAGTCCACCGGTTTATAACCTCAAAGTTGAAGTCTTAGTGAGGAAGGTTTATTATAAGTCCTGACTAAAGGAAATCCTAACTGACCAATCTAGAGGAACGACAGGTTCCCTGAGAGTTGTCAGAAAAGGTTGTGGTGTCAATTTTTTGTAGTCAAGAAGTCGTGAGTCGGAAGAAATACTAGGTTGAGAGTGTAGGTATGTACTGATGATCTTTTTGGTGTCGAAACTGATACCACTGGAAACAGTCTTTTCACTATAGAGACGAAAAATTATGTGACAGATCTAAACAGTATCGGAAAGAAGAGTCGTCGTTCACAGAAATTAAAATACCGACTTCAGTAACAGGTGTCACTAAAACCTCGATTTCTTTTATGAGACAGTGGCTAAGATAACGAAGGGGTAGATAAACGGTACTTCACTACCCTGGTCCACACTACTAGAAGTGAAAAAATTAGAAGTCAGGATTCGATCGAAAAGGTAAGAGGAGAAAGTGGAAGTAGTACTTCGAGAAGTCAAGGAGAAACGAAAGACTGTAAATCCACCCCAACAGACATATAGACTCGAAGGACTACAAAGAGGGTCGTTAGAACTAAGGTCGAACTGGAAGTAGGTCCGACCGACATGTAGTGTACTATATAAGACGTATATTCAATTTTTTAGTCCCACTGTTATATAATCGGAACTAATTGAGGAAAGGGTCAAAACTTGGTCAGGTAGTAACGTTGTCATATTAACAACGAAGAATTGGAAATGTCCAAAGAGACCTCCGTCCATTACACCAGACCATAAGGGTGGAGAAATTCTTAAAAGGTGCCAAACAACACTAGGTGTGGCAGTTTCGAAATCGTATCAGTTACTTCGCCTTTATCTAAAAACCCCCCTTAAGGGAACGAAAAGGATACTAGGTTGTCTACAACGTCAAACTGGAGACCAAGAAGACGGAAAAGACTTAGGTCACACATGTTGACCTTCAAGAGTCAAGTACATGACAACTTTGGATCTAACTTCCTAAAACTCGGAATGGAACGAGTGTACACTTTACTCGCGTTAACGCGTCATCAAACATGTAAGAAACCGTTACGGGAAGAAACTTTAACCTTACTGTTGACTGGTCTCATCACTATGACCGATCACAAATCAATTCGTCATTTTCGTAATTTAAACATGTCATTCTAACAAACTTTCTCTCTCCGATATAAGTGCATTAAATAATGTGATGTAACGAGAGTAACACATAATAAAAATCAATAATGTAATACCGATTAGAGAATGATCCAGATTAAATATTTAATTTGAAATGGCATTATACATACGTATCTTTTTTCATATCACATCCATCCCAAGTCATGGGACCAAAATCCGTATGTTAACCTTGTATAAAGGACACTCGTTCCCCTTTTATGACATACATTTATTATTAATACTTCTCGTTTTTCAATTCACTCAATACACTCACCGAGACACACACGACGCTCCGAGTTTACTCCCTCAGAAACTCGTGTCGGAAAAGTCATGTCAGAAAAGACAATGGAAAACGTAAAGAAGAATTTATAAGAAGAATAAAAATGAAATTTAAGTACAATTTCGATAAAATGAGGTCAACAACTTGAACTTTTTCTTTTATATATGTTCAATGGGGGGTGACGAATTAAAAAAAAAAAAATTAAAATGAAATAAAATGAAATGTTATGACATAACCAAAACGGTATGTAGTTGTACTTAGGCGGTGCCCAAATGTGACAAGGGTTAAGACTTGGGGAGAGGGTGGAGGGAGGGGTATGGTAGAAAGACCCAATAGGGTCACGTGGTCGGGGTTCGTAGGTCATAGTACGTAGCTTGGACCTGACCACTAAGCAAAGTGTATACTATAATATGTACAAAGTTACGGTAAGAGGGTTTAGTAGGGTGGGAGAGGGAGAAGGTGTCTCAGGTTTTCTGACAAGAAATATAGACACAGAGAAAACGACAGAGCGTATGTCCCCGTAGTAATCGCCACTCCAGTGGTGGAGGTCAGACGTACTCCGTAACCCAGTTCCACCGCGTGACCGACGAAATTCCCGTTTTTGTCAATGTCAGTTCAGTAATAAGTGGTGGTATCCGCCCTGTCTTGTCTTCGTTCGTATATTAATGTCGCTGAACTAAGCATCTAACAAAATGTTTCCAGGCGTCCCCGACTGGAGTCGGTGCAGTCCCCCGCAAGACTTCTGACGCCTCGACTCCCACCTTGTCTGGGCGGGGTGGTTGAAAGGAAGAAGAATTTGTCTCTATGGTTTTCGTAAAATTTGTAATGCACTTTAGCTGTAGACCAATTTTTATTTTATCACGAAAATAAAGTTGATCGTCGACAGTTTATATATGAAGTTTAAGTCGGTATTTACCTAAGTGTCTCATCATTATACACAACTTTACCGCAATACTCAAACGTTATATAAACTTAAATTTTCAAAGACAAAATTCACAACTAAAAATATTTCTCCTTGTTCTGTTTGACTTAGTTTATAAACATAAAAAAATATAGTCTATTTATTGAAAGATATACTATTTTTGTAAAATTTCCACTTAGTTTGTACAATAACTCAGATTTTATAAACCTCCGAACTCCGTGTAAATATGATACTTTGTAAGTAAAAGGAAATGTGTAGGAAGTTTTCAGGGTCGGAGTAAAAGGAAATTAAGCTATCATTGGCAACAGTAACAACAACTTAATCATACAGTACAGGTTGAGACACTGGGATACCCGACATCGAACGGTCCGAGGAGACACCAGGTCCGGTCTTATGATCTCATCCATCGGACTGAGTCCCTAACTTGGGTCCAGAAGACGTAATATATAACTAATATAATTTCGGAGACTCCTTACTTATTACCCTTTATTTTGAGAGAGAAATGGACCTTTAGTCACCACACACACACACACACACACACACACACATATCCAAAGGGAGTATCGAGTCAACCATTTCTTAGACGGACGTTACACCCTCTGGACCTAAATTAGGGACCCGACCCTCCTAGGGGACCTCTTTCCTTTCCGATGGATGAAGTCATAAGACATAAGACCGGATTTCTTAAGGTCCCTGATATGTCAGGTACGTCAGTGTTTACTCACTCTCTCTTCTCTCTCCCTCTCTCTCTGTCATTAGTAAAAATTTAATAAATAAAATAACTTCATATCAAATAAATGTTACAACATAATCAAAGTACACATGTCGTTTCACTGAGTCAATATGTAAGTATGTATAAACATAAAAGTCTCAGAAAAGGGAATTTCCAAAAGAAAATTTCTAAAATAACTTATATCAAGAGACTCGATATGTCATCCGGGAACCAATAGATAAATAGACATCAACGTATATTAGTAAATTTACTCTCTCAAAATATGGTCGACTCGTAAGTAAGTAGTTTATAAAGTAACGATTCTATACGTTCAATAATTTATTTTTTCCGTCTTGACTGACGTAAGGGTCATTTAAAAGAATGTTATTTACTTCTTTACTCAGTGTGTGTGTGTGTGTGTGTGTGTGTGTGTGCGTGTGTGTGTGTGTATATATATATATATTTCATTCCTAAGGTACCACCGAGTCACCATTTCTTAGTTGGGTGGTCACGTCCTCTACGTTCAAACTAGGGACTCTACCCTTCTAAGGGACCTCTTCCTTTACCGTTGGGCAAGTTTATAAGAACGGACTCTTTAGGGTACCTGTCTCCTCGGACCGTCAGATGTCAGGTACCACAACATTTTCTCAGTCTGTGTCGATTCACTGATTTGTTGTCACTTGTTGTATATATATTATTATTATATTCAATCTTACAGTAAAGTATCTTTATTAAGGTTCACTTTAGTGTCGACTTTGTTTCTTTTCAGTCGTTACAAATTACAATCGAGGGAGGGGGTTGACTCGAAACCATGTTGAATATCATGGTGAACTATGGATCCATCATAGAAGGAACCTCTAAGACTTGGAGTTTGTGGGTCGTATCGACAAGGACCTAAGGACTGAGTGTCTATGACACTCTATTATATGTCAACAAAATTCGGTGTTGAAGATTCAAACCACTAAAATTCAAACTCACTAAATAATATAAAGTTATCTATTGGTTATGTTATTAATATATACAACAACAAGTCATCGATTCGGTACAGGTCGAGAAGTACTGGGGTAACCCGAAGGGACCACCGAGTCTCCAATTTCGTAGACGGACCTTACGTCCTCTGGGTCCAAACTAGGGACCCAACCCTTCTAGGGGACCTCTTCCTTTACCGTTGGGTGAGGTCGTGAGAACGGACCTCTTAGGGTACCTCCCTCCTCGGACCATCCGATGTCAGGTACCCCAGCGTTTCTCATCCTGTGCTGACTCACTGAAGTGTGTGTGAGTGTGTGTGTGTCATCGATTCGGTACAGGTCGAGAAGTACTGGGGTACCTGACATCGTGTAGTTATTTACAGGTACCCTAATATGTCTCTCCAAATTTTAACACTTCAATTATCCAAATACCTACTATAAAAGAAGTGACTCTATAAAGATAAAAAGGGATTTTAATTCGATTAATAGACTTATGATCTTTAATGAATTTTTACGTTAAGAAACGATAATATTAGTTTATATTTATATAAAACTTTATAATAACATTAAGATTACTCCAAAAAATACTGTAGAGAAAACTTTCAGACGAGATTTATTTGTACTATACCTTTGTTATCAAATGTACCATTTTATCACCATTTTACATTGTCATTTACCTTTTATTACCATTTTATATTTATACTTCGGATAATTTTATTGACGAAATCGGAAGATTTATTTCAGTATGATTCTGAGAAGTCTCCTTTATATGTACTGTACTTAAGGTCAATAGTTAGAATATAAAAATATAGTAATTGATATATAAACTTTCCATAATTTACAATGATATAATGACTTTTTAATAATGAATACTTGAATTGACTCTTTTTTATTAGACGGAAAAGTCATTTGTTCTTACTGAAAGGTAAGAAATGTACATTGTAATACTATTGGAATGTGATCATCTTTTCTTACTGTTACAAATCTATGTATGTAATTTTTTATACGATTTTGATGAAAGAAATCGTGGGACAGTCGACATACAGAGAACACACATTAAATGTCTAAATTGAAAGGAAGACATCAAAATAAATTATTATACTCATTTCGTGTGTCTTTATAAGTGTAATTTACAAGGATATAACTATAATATTTGTATTAGTATTTTCCAAAAAAAATTTCGGTATCCCTATGGTATAGGAAGTTGTACTGTGCTAAAATAAATTAATCTATCTTCGGTGTAGGACTTATTGAAAAAAAGAGAAGTACTTCTGTAAATACAATAGATAGAACTAAAGGTACAAAGTCAGTGAAAAAGGTATATAATCTTAAACAACAACGGAAAAACCAACAAGAAACAAGTCGTGGATATTGGGTAAAATAGAGAAAGAGTTTCCAAAACGGGAAAGTGTCTTGGAGAGAAGATAACAGTTACTGATCAATAAGAGAACAACAGAGACAATTTCCTGCGTAAAATAAAGTCATGTTGGAATGTGAATAACGTCCGCAATCATCACTATTAATGAAACTCTCATTTATGTAATATCTTAATCTCGAAGTCTACGTTTTATAGTTGGGGTAGGGTAACTAAAAGAGTGGAACGTTGTTTTATTTTGGAGTAGATTTAAAGACCTCTTTTATAAACGAGAAAATTTAACGTAGACACTAAACTTGACTACGTTCAAATTACTTGGAGGTATAATATTAATTGATGACAAGTCATATTTAAACTTTTATCATGCGGATTAGTCTCAGTGGGACTTTATTTTACTGACTTGTCGTAAGAGGTAATGTACACTCGAAAATTTTTATTTAAACTTTGTTCTCCTCTCCCTTTTATATTTACTATTTACTCCTAAGAGATGTAATGGTACACCTATCTACTTCTCTAAAGTATCTACCAACAATAATGATATTTATATTTTTACGTCAAAACCTCCATATACAGGATGGTGAAATTATCTTTCACTATGTGGTACTCCATCCGATTCAATTGTACTTCTAATCTATTAGTACTTTCTGAAACGATGACCTCTAGTGACTATTATACCTCCATGAGATCCTAAATTCGCTTATTTTTACAGTTCAGACAAATATACGTCACTCTCATTGATATCACACTCACGTACAATTCAGAAGTCAACACAGACTGAGACACTGGGATACTTACCATCGGGTGGTCCGAGGAGACAGGTAACCTAAAAGGTCCGTTCTTATGACCTTACCCAACAGTGCAGGAATAGACTTATTGGTATCCTAGTAAGAGTTTGTGTAAAGTCACCCTTTACTAAACGAAACAAATAAACAGTGTCTGACTATGAATTCCTTCTTTCATTAAAAAGTACCGATTTATATTCGACTGTTCAGGAAATATTGGAAGTGTAACTTACTTCGTCTTCGTGTCTTTGTGTGGTGAATCTACTAAGTGGTTCCTCTCTGTAAGACAAATGATAACAATAAAAAGATTTTGACTGGATTGAATAAGTGACGTCTCTTTCAGGGTTTAGTTAAGTTTTAAGGGAACAACATCTGCTCATGAATCGTCGTCTATATCTTTATTTTCCTTTTCCATGATATTAAGAATGAATGTTATGTTCTTTACTTTCCGTTGTAAAAAACACAACGTAAATAACAGAACTTTTCAATGAGAAAGTTAAACTAAGACTATTAGTCTCATACAGATGTATACCATCTTGATTATGTAAGTCTTTAGGACTAAACCACTGTACTAAGAACGATAGATTGATCAAGAGAGGAGGTGTGGGTGACTATACCAAAAATTTACTAATTTAAAACTTACTCAAAATTCTTACATTTCACTATAAAATATAATTTATACAATCAAACACTATATATAATATATTATTAAATCAACTCCGGTATAATCTTCTTTAGTCGTTGGAGGTGAAACCTTGGTGAAAAGATTTACATCGACTTACCTCTTTTTAATACCCAATTTAAAGACCACTGGGAACCTTCTTAAACTCTCTGATAATTAATCTAAAATAAAACTGGAAATTTATCTACCTTATGTACTTTAAATCTTGAGACCCAAAGACGTGGATATTATCTACTTTCGAAAACCTCATCGACTTTTTAGACACATCGGTTATAATAATTAATTCTTTTTCCTTGTATCTAAATTGGTCAACGAAAGTTATATTATATATAATAATCTTTATTTGTAATTTGAATAAGAATTCATCGTTCACAAGTATTGACCTAAATAAAAGGTTTTAATTTTTGGTTAAAGACGAAACCAATAATAAACTTTGAAACTTTAAAATGTTGTATTACATGTGGTATTGGACATTTTAAAATTTAATTCTCGTCATAATGAGTTTTTCCCGTTTATTATACAAATTTTTACTCTACCTAAATTTTCATTAAGTACACTTGGTTATTTAAGAGATAAAAAGTACTTAACACAAAGTCGTAAAAGTTGTTTTAAATTTTCACATGATTTGATATAATACACCGTTTTAATACTGGGTATCCTACAAATACGAGTATGAAATAAATTTTGTGTATGTTTCTCTGGTTCAGAGTTACTAAAAGTATACACATGGATATTTATGTCTCATTAAGTATTTACAACATTAGTAACGTAATTACTTCCCGTCATATCATTGGTACTATGTATTTATGTATTGGGTATTACCAGGTACTACGGTCTTCATTTAAAATATATATATAGCTTCCAATCGGTAAGATTGCCTCTTCCGTTACCGTTGGGTGAGGTCATGAGAACGGACCTTTTAGGGTACTTACCTCCTCGGACCACCCGACTTCAGGTACCGCAACGTGTCTCAGCTTGTACTGACTCGCTGAAGTGAAAGTGAAAAGTGAAAGTACGTAACCTCTTCCTTTACCATTGGGTGAGGTCACAAGAACGAACCTCTTAGGGTCCCTGCCCCCTCGGACCACCCGACGGCAGATACCCCAACGTGTCTCAGCCTGCGTTGACTTTGCTGTGTCGTCGTCGTCGTCGTCGTCGGTAAGATTATTGGACGTAAAACATTTCAACGTAAAACGTTTCTGATACATTGTTGTAGAGACATTACATAGTGTTACGACAAGACACGAATCAGTAAATCAGAACAGACTGAGAAACGTTGGGGTACCTGGTTCTCGGGGTGGTCCGAGGAGACAGGTACCCCTAAGAGGTCCGTTCTTAGGACGTCACCCAACGGTACGGGAGGAGGTCCCCTAGAAGGGTTGGGTCCCTGTCTTGGGTCCAGAAGGTGTAACGTCCGTCTAAGAAATGGTAGACTCAGAGGTTCCTTCGGGTTCTTATGACTCCACCCATCGGTTAGGGAAGGGGTTCCCTTGAAGGGCAGAGTCCTTAGTTTGGTCACAGTAGACGTAACGTCCACCGGATGAGCCCTTCGGGTTGTGTCACAATGGACATATCATAAGATTTCTATTTTCACTACAAACGTTTTTTTCATTATTATGTTTTGATATAAATACTATGGACTTTATATCGAACTTAAAATTTTTACTTAATACTATCTGTCTTTGTACAAGACTCGTATGTATAGGAGAAGTAATTAATTTATGGTCATACCTCATACAAAGACAAAATATTTGATATTATTTATGAAAGGAAATAAATGAACGGTGTAGAACAAGCCTCTATGGGTTTTGTATTATAAATTAGAATCATTGTAAGTCGAAGGGAGCACCAAGTCGACCATTTCTTAGACGGACGTTACACGCTCTGAACTCAAGTCAGGGACCCAACCCTTCTAAGGGGACCTCTTCCCTTTCAGATAGGTGAGTTTATAAGACCGACCTCTTTAAGTACCTGACATATCAGGTACCCCAGTGTTTCTCAGTCTGTGTTGACTCGCTGAAAGTTGAAAGTCGAATTCTATGAACCTTTGTTAGAAAAAAAAAAAAAAAATTATGTTATCAGAATAAAAATAGGTAAGACATCATAAATATAAAATGTCAGTAAAGGTAAAGATTTTCTCGTCAAATAACAGAGTACTCTCGTTTTTATTATCGATATATTAACAAGGAGGACAAAAAGTGAAAATAGTAGAATATCAGTAAAGACTTTACACTGATGAAGTTACTCCGGGTGTAAGGGACTCCTCCATATGTCTCCAAAGTACTAGTCTAAGAAAAGGGACGTGTGTGGACGAGTGATATGAGATCAATGTCAGTGACTTAAACACAAGGACCTTGTCCAAACAAACATAATGGACATAGACGTACTTGGTAAGGTCTTAGAAGTGTTCCCACCGACAAAAAGACGTGAACTAGAGTTGAGTATACAAGTATTCTCTCGGAAGAGGACTGAAGGTAACATTTCTTCCACGGAGGTGGGTCCGAGGGGTAATAGAAGAAAGTGTAATCACATTGATTGAAAAGGAGTTTAAAACTGTGTAACACTTTATTAACTGAATAACTAATAAAGAAATGGAAGGTGTCTTATATTATTATTACTTGTTCACTGAACAAAAGACACACAGGGGTGTTGTCACTGACAGGGACCGTATGTCTTAGGTGAGTCATTTATAAAAACTGGGTCACTTCTTTTTACTCACACTCTTTCCTTCTAATCTGAACCTTAAGTAAGATACATGTACAATCGAGACACTTATTCTTCAGACCCTTTTATTAAATCAAACGAACTCAAAGCAAGTGAGTAAAAGTCTGACTCTCACCAAAACTTAATTCATTTAAACTTTTAGGGAAAATACTTTATTAGTTCATTATTCGGTACATATATAATAATAAATATATATCCTTATATATATATATATAAAAAAGATTTTCAAGTTATGATCTGTCTGTTCCAGCTTACCCATTATTACGAAAATCAGTTTCATCTCTGTGTAAGGTGAGAAAACATCTTCCATCAAGCCACTATATTTTCCTTGTATTTTATAAAAATACTTTTTCCATTTATAATACAGTATAGATGTGATTCCCAACCTGTACTGACTCGCTTAAGTGAAAGTGAAAAGTGAAAGTACGTAACCTCTTCCTTTACCGTTGGGTGAGGTCACAAGAACGGACCTCTTAGGGTCCCTGCCCCCTCGGACTACCCGACGGCAGATACCCCAGCGTGTCTCAGCTTACACTGACTTCGCTGAATCGTCGTCGTCGTCCAACTATACATCCTGAAGGGTCTACCACGTCACCATTTTTTAGGTGGACGGTTAAAGTACCTGTCTCCTCTGACCACCCGAGGTACCCCAGTGTCTCTCTGTCCTGATTCGTAGACTCGTGTGTGTATGTTCCGTCTATACGTGTCGAGTGAGACTTTTTACAAATTATTTTTGCATGATAAATCATTATAAAGTATGTATTGACAAAATTCGTTATCTGTAATTTATTAGACAACACAGAGAGGTGTCTACACTCCAAAATCGAACTTACTTGAACGATTTGTCTAGTTAATTTTAGTAGTAAATCAATGTAATTGAGAGGGGAGGAAGGTGAGTAGTTAGTCAGTTAAAAAGCAAGTAAAAACCAACTTACTCTTTTAAACTAAGTACCATGTAAATTCACTTATACAGATGAGTTTTTACGTCAAAATATCACAACAACGTCGTACAAAAAAAAAAGGTTCCTCTATAAAAAATAAGTTAAGTCCAAAGTGTTCAATTTACCTCACGAAGAAAGTATACAATGGAACATCGAAAATTAAATACTAAATACCCACCAGGTACTTTTTATTTTTCGGTGAGTAATTTTAATTCCTAGTAATGAAAGGTTACTTAAAGTAGTCCACGTACTATACAGTTACTCTTTCTAAAGACTAAGAACAGTAGCGTTTGAACCTTTTGACTGGATATTTGTCCCATTTTTCTTCCTTGTAGAGCTTATTTTTATTTTGTATCGTTCAGAACAAAATAAAGAAAAGAAAAAAAACAAACAAAATAAATCTAATTACTTTTTACTGTTTTTATCGTGTGTATCCATTAGTAATATGGGTCAGAGGGTTGTGTCAAGTAGTATAACTTATTGATCAAACTTCAACCGAAGAAAATAAAAATTGATTAAGACATTATTCTCTATCTTTTTGCTACCTGTTTGTAAATATCTTTTCAACGGTACTTTTTCTTCTTTAGTATTTAATTAATTTCTAGACAAAGGTTTTTGGAAATAAAAGGAATAAAGAAATAGCTACAGAGGGTTTGAACATCTCGTTATTAACGGAGTATTCTCGAAGGGGAATAGCGTTATTCCCGAAGGGTCCACTGAGTCACCATTTCTTATATGGTCGTTACGTCCTCTGTACCCAAACTAGAGACCCATCCGTTCTAGGGGACCTCATCCTTTACCGTCGTGTGTCATGTGTAGTGTTGTTTTTAAAAGTAAGACAAAGTGATAGATAATACTCACAGAAAGACTTTCTATAAATATATATGTATTTTATACAAAAGGACTTATGTTTGAGTTAAATATAAGGTTAAGGAGAGGAAAAGAAGGGTGAGTGAGAGCACATAAAATATAAATAGTAGAGATAAAACGAATTTATAATATTCGTAGATGAAAAATTTTTATTTAATCGAGTGAGACCTATAATAAGTTTTGGATTAGTAAGATAAACAATTACGTAAAAAACTCTAAAAGAACAGTTATTTTCTATAAGCCCTATTAGAGGTGTACAGTTCTAGGAATGTATCAGTACAGACATTCCTAGAAAAAGAAATATTCTATTGTAAATGTCCAAGGTCACAAATCTTGGACTATAGAAGTTCCTCTGTAATTATGTGAACACTGTACACACACACGGTTCAACTAAGTTAACACAAGGAAAAACTGGGTTATCTGACATCGGGCGGTCAGAGGAGACAGGTACCCTAAGAGATCCGTTCTTATGACTTCACCCAACGGTAGTAAAAGAAGTCCCTTAGAAGGGGTGGGTCCCTAGTTTGGACACAGAGGACGTCGATACCTGAAAAGAACCAAAACTATTAGACATACTGATCATCTAATAACTATTTTATAGGAGTTTAACCCTGAAAAGATACAAAATGGGTACTAATTGAAATATATCTGTTCAAGGTCAAACCCTTATAAAATAGTCATTAGATGATTAGTTTCGGAAACTGACAGACCTGGTGTCATTTGACACCTTTTAAGACTTTCTGTACCCGTATAGTCTGGTGGACTGGACGGAGNTAATAACTATTTTATAGGAGTTTAACCCTGAAAAGATACAAAATGGGTACTAATTGAAATATATCTGTTCAAGGTCAAACCCTTATAAAATAGTCATTAGATGATTAGTTTCGGAAACTGACAGACCTGGTGTCATTTGACACCTTTTAAGACTTTCTCTACCCGTATAGTCTGGTGGACTGGACGGAGAACTCTTTGGACATACGTCCAGTCCTTCGTTGTCAATCTTGACCTGTACCTTGTTGTTTGACCAAGGTTTATCCTTTTCCTCATTCATATAACAGTGGGACGAATCAATTGAATATACGTCTCATGTAGTACCTCTTTGAGACCCGACCTACTTCGTGTTCGACCTTAGTTCTAACCGCCCTCTTCATAGTTATTGCAGTCTACACGTCTACTGTGGTGGGAATACCGTCTTTCACTTCTTCTTGATTTCCCGGAGAACTACTTTGATTTTATCCTCTCACTTTTTTGACCGAATTTCGAGTCGTAAGTCTTTTGATTCTAGTACCGTAGACCAGCGTAGTGAAGTACCCTTTATCTACCCCTTTGTCGTCTTTGTCACCGACTGAAATAAAAAGACCCGAGGTTTTAGTGACGTCTACCACTAACATAGGTACTTTAATTTTCACGAATGAGGAACCTTCCTTTCAATACTGGTTGAGTCTGTCGTATAATTTTTAGTTTCTGCAATGAAAAAGTTGTTTCCAGGTAGATCAGTTCCTATACCAAAAAGGTTACAAGTACATACCTACACTCTCAACCTGAGATTTCTTTCGACTCGCGACTTCTTAACTACCAAAACTTGACAACATAACCTCTTTAGAGAACTCTCAGGGAATCTGACGTTCCTCTAGGTTGGTCAGATAGGATTTCCTCTAGTCAGGACCCACAAGTGACCTTCCTGACTACAACTTCGGTTTTGAGGTTCTAAAACCGTTGGACTACACTTCTCACTGAGTAAATTTTTCTGGGTCTACGACCCTTTCTAACTCCCGTCCTCCTCTTCCCCTGCTGTCTCCTACTCTACCAACCTACCGTAGTGACTGAGTTACCTGTTCCCAAACCCATCTGAGGCCTTCACTCACTACCTGTCCCTCCGGACCGCACGACGTCAAGTACCCCGGAGTTTCTCAATCTGTGCTGACCCACTGACTTGACTTGACTTGACTTAGATGATCAGTAGGTCCAATAGTTTTGGTTCTTTCAGACTCTTTAAAAGTGTTTGTTCTCCTCTGATTCTTGTGTACCTATAATTTATATTACACTACACCATAGGACCTATCTTAGGATCTCGTCGTTGTTCTTTTTGTTCTTTTTCAACTCCTTTAAACTTGTCTGATATATAAAATCAACATTATAACAAAGTAAGTCTCTTCCGTCACCGTGGGGTGAGGTCATGAGGACGGACCCTTTAGGGTCCTCCTCGAACCATCCGACGTCAGGTACCCCAACGCTTGCTGACTCGCTGAAGTGAAAATGAAAAGTGAAAGTACGTAACCTCTTCCTTTACCGTTGGGTGAGATCATGAGAACGGACCTTTTAGGGTACCTGCCTCCTCGGACCATCCGTCAGGTACCCCAGTGCTTCTCAGTCTGTGTTGACTCATTGAAGTGAAAGTGAAAAGTGAAAGTACGTAACCTCTTCCGTTACCGTTGGGTGAGGTCACAACAACGGACCTCTTAGGGTCCCTGCCCCCTCGGACCACCCGACGGCAGGTACCCCAGTGGGTCTCAGCCTGTGCTGACTTCATTGAATCGTCGTCATCGTCGTCGTAACAAAGTAATTAATACCTTTAAATGGTATTAATAAATTTACAAATATTCTCCTTATTGACCCACAACTAATACGTCCTTGATAGATATGATATAAATGTTATTAATCCATTTAGATTTTGACGGTTTTTCAATATAATTTTATTTCAAATTTTTTCCTAGGGGTAATGGTTCATAGAACCGGTAAAGAAGATTCTAACGATGATTTATCTCAATTTTGTGATGGTATAAAAGCTAAGGGATTAAGGGACAACGGAAAGCGGGTGGCGTCGACACAGTCCATACTTTTGTCCTTGATAATACTGGAAATATCAGAATACAGGGAACATAAGTCTCTCGGAACATGTATCTCCACTTTATATTAATTAATTATTTTTTTATCGGCTCTCCTGTTTAAAAGAGTTTAACTATATGACCGGTTACTTTTTACCTCAATATTCACATAAAGAGAAAACGACAGTTATATCAAACGCACTAGTAACGTTACATTCAATATCTATACTATGTGTTTTATTTTAGTTGCGTAAATTTACATTTTGAGAACCAACGTTTTATCGTTACTACGTATATATATATATATACATGTATTTGAACCTTTACCCATGACATAATAAAAAGAATTATAATACTTCCGTTGTAAGATTGATCTTAAAACAGTTCTCAATACTTTCTTAGTAAAAGGTATGGGGTTTTGATCGTTCAATTGAAAGATGTTATGGTACTTCCGATGGTCTCCTGTACCAAGAGGATCCAGTCTGTGTTTATTGAAATAATACACGACGTCCTCGTCATCTACGTCATAGTCGTAAGGATGATCAAGAAATTCAAGAAAAAGAGACTACCTCCGTACTTTTCATAGTTTCCTATGGACATGTCATGTGACTTCTCTTAAAGTCCTCTCTTTAGGGTTTAAATCCCTTTTACTAATGTTACTCGATACATAAAAAGTCCTGTAAGACCTCTTTATATATATATTCTTTATATATATATATATGTGTGTATGTATATATAATGATATATAAATATATATTATTTATAAAATAAATATTATTTTATTTATACATACACAAATAAATGTATGTTTGTGTGTGTGTATATACATATATATAAAGAGTAACAAAGACTCTCTGTCTAAACACTAAATAGTATTACTTGACTGAGTTGTACTGATACCTCCGTTCGACACCTTGGTCCTCTCGGTCACAATGTCAAGGTGAGACTTCCGACGGTCCGAGTTCTGGGTTATTTTGGGTTCCAAAGTCAAATTCAGTTTCCGTCCGTTTATTTTTGTGCCGGAGTCAAACTTCCGAAAGTTCGTCTCCCTTAAACAAGAAGGAACGTCTTTTTCGACATAAAAATAGGATTGGTCCGGAAGTTGACTAACTTACTTCCATTATCTGTAATTCCTCCCGTTGTACGACTGATTTTACTTTCGAGTGGGTGTTCGTGGGAGTGTCTGTGCAGACCTTATCAACACTGGTTTATCGATCCGTGGGACACCGGGTCCGTTCAACTGTGTATATCATTAGTAGTATCCGATAGGTCAAGTCAAGTCAGCGAGTCAGCACAGGCTGAGAAACGCTGGGGTACTTAGCGTCGTGCGGTCCGGAGGGACAGGTAGTGGTAGAGCGTCTCAAGTGAGTTTGAGTGCAGGTAGCTCAGCCACTACGGTAGGTCGATAGAGTAGGAGACAAAAGGGGAAAAGAAGCACGGACGTTAGGGAGGGTCGTAGTCTCAGTAAAGGTAACTCAGTCGAGAAGTGTGCTCCACCGGTTTCATGACCTCAAAGTCGAGATGGTAGTACGGAAGGTTTCTTATGGGTCCCGACTAGAGGAAATCTTACCTGAACAACCTAGAGGAACGTTAGGTTCCCTGAGAGTTCTTAGAAGAGGTTGTGGTGTCGAGTTTTCGTATTTAAGAAACCACGAGTCGAAAGAAGTGTCAGGTTAAGAGCGTAGGTATATACTGGTGACCTTTTTGGTATCGGAACTGATCTGCCTGGAAACAACCGTTTCATTACAGAGACAAAAAGTTATACGAGAGATTCAATCAGTATTGAAAAGAAGGTTCCTCATTCGTAGAAAATTAAAGTACCGACGTTAGTGGTAGACGTCACTAAAACCTCGGGTCTTTTTATTTCAGTCGGTAACAAAAGTGACAAAGGGGTAGATAAAGGGTACATCCCTACCCGACAATCGGACCGACTTAGAAGGAAGTTTTCTCTTTAATAGAAATAAACAAAACTATTATTTATTTGGACGACGAACGAGACAACCCCTTGTCATATAGACAGATAGTTCCAACAAGTGATACTAGTGTAAAATCTTTACTAGTCAGACATGTCAAGTCAGTGAATCAGTACAGGCTGAGAAACGTTGGGGTACTTTACGTCGTACGGTCGGGAGGGACAGATAGTAGTCGAGGACCTAAATGAGTTTGAGTACAGATACCTCAGCCACTACGGTAGGTCGGTAGAGTAGGAGACAGTAGGGGAAGAGGAGGACGGGGGTTAGGGAGGGTCGTAGTCTCAAAAACGGTTTCTCAGTTGAGAAGTGTACTCCACCGGTTTCATAACCTCAAAGTCGAAGTCGTAGTCATGAAGATCACTTATAGGTCCTGACCAGAGGAAATCTTATCTGACCAACCTAGAGGAACATCAGGTTACCTGAGAGTTCTCAGAAGACGTTGTGGTGTCAAGTTTTCGTAGTTTAGAAGTCTCGAGTCGAAAAAAGTGTCAGGTTGAGAGTGTAGGTATGTACTAGTGACCTTTTTGGTATCAGAACTGCCTGGAAACATCCTTTACATTACAGAGACGTAAGATTGTACAATAGATCCAACCAGTATTGAACCGAAGGTTCCTCATTCGTAGAAAATTAAAGTACCGACGTAAGTGGTAGAAGTCGATAAAACCTTGGGGGGTTTTATTTCAGACTGTGACGAATGTGACAAAGGAGTAGATGAAGGGTGCTTCACTACCCTGGTCTACAGTACTAGAATCAAAAGACTTACAACTCGAAACTCGGTTTGAAAAGTGAGAGGAGAAAGTGAAAGTAGTTCTCCGAAAAATCAAGGAGAAGTGAAAGACGGTATTCCCACCACAGTAGACGTATAGACTCCAATAATTATAAAGAGGACCGTTAGAACTAAGGTCGAACACGAAGAAGGTCGGGTCGCAAAGAGTACTACAAGAGACGTATATTCAATTTATTCGTCCTACTGTTATATGTCGGAACTGCATGAGGAAAAGGATAAACCTTGGTCACACAACAAGGTGCAGGTCAAGATCGGTAACGAGAAACTGGACGTATATCCGAAGAGTTCTCCGTCCAGTCCACTAGACCATAAGGGTAGAGAAAGTCTTAAAAGGTGTCAAATAACACTAGGTGTGTCAGTTTCCGAATCCGTATCAGTTATTTCGTCTTTATCTACAAAAAGGACCTTGAGAGAACTAAAAAGGTACTACGTTGTCTACAACCTTTAAACTAGATACCAAGGAGACGAAAAAGATTTTGGTCGAACTTGTAGACCTTCAAGTGATAAGTGCATAAAGACTTCAGACCGAATATCTTAAAACTCTTAATGAAATGATTGGACATTCTAATCACGTTAACACGTCATCAGACTCTTAAGAAACCGTAACGGAAAGAAACCCTAACCTTACTTTTGACTGGAAAAGCTCAGGACACCGGTGACGACTCAAAAGGTTTAAACGACCGTAAAACTCACGTCGTGAAAGTGTCGTAATAGAAAATCCCAAACTTTATCGAGTTGACCTTAAGGTAGTGGAGGTGATCGAAACAAGCATCACTATGAGAGATTCCGGGTGAACTGAAGTGTAAGGTCCTACAGACCAAGATCCACTCACTAGTGTCGTAGTACTAATAGACCCAATACTTCTAGAAAAAAACGTGTCAAGAAGACACATGAGATGGGTGGAGAAGAATCATAGAAGACGAAGATAATCCAGGTATGGTAAAGACAGGAAATAACTCGGGTAGAAACGTTCTTTAAAAGGGAACCATAGAGATTAAAAGAACTTCTCTAGAGATCAGAAAGGGTAAGACAAGAAAAGGAGGTAAAGAAACGTAACTAACGACTCCTTCCGAAAAAATAGAAAGAAACGAGAATAAACCTTCAAACGTAAGTCTACGAATTTAGAAAGGAAAAGCAGAAACGAAAAACGAAGAGAAGAAAAGTCTCGATGAACATTCCGGAGGGGTCTGTCGGTAAAACGAAAAAACGTAAAGAAAAGTTTCCCCTACCAGAACTTGGTACAGAGGACATGTTACAGTACTTGGAGGTAGGTATCAAGTAGTCTGTAAGATAGCCTAGATCAGGGAATTTAGATAAAGAGTGAAGGTTACATAGTAGAATTCCCTAAACTAAATCCAGTATGGACTTACCAGATCACTAAAAGGGATGAAAGAAGTAAAATTCAGACTTAAAGTGTTATTCCTCAAGTACTAGACTTGTTGTCAGTTGAGGAACAGAACAAAAACGACTGACATATCTCGAAGAGGTAGAAACCGACGTTTCTTATATTAGTCAGAATAAAGTTACAACTGGTAGACGACTACAGGTACACATCTCAGAAGAGAACACAACAACCTTCGCTCACAAACAATACTGGTCACGCAAGAGAACCGTTTTGAGATAATCGGAAACGGTACGAAGTAAGGCATGAGGTTCCGGTTTAAAAGGACAATAAGGTCCGTTTAAACAAAGAACTGAAGCATGAAAATGTAAGGTCAGGGGATATTACTTTTCCTGTAGAAAACCCCCACAATCAAGATTTTCCAGAACATCCAGAAGTATCTTGACAAGTTGAAGTCGAAGAAGTAGTAATGACCAACCCCGTATCTGAACCTATTGACACTATAACTTACAAAACGGAACCTTTGCATGTCTCTAGTAAGACAGTAAAAACTCTAACGTAGGTTCATGACGTAAAGCCTGAGAAAACAAATGGTACTACCAATGAAGTGAAGAAGATTCCCTAAGGACGGGTGTTATCATCTATATTACCAGTAGACTCAATTTAAGTAGGAAAGGTCAGGTAAAATCAAACGACTAAGGATCTTACAGTTGCAAGTGAGAACGGTAGAGGACAAACTAGTGAAGGT
The DNA here is from genome assembly GCA_006410555.1 of Capra ibex. Classification (NCBI taxonomy): domain Eukaryota; kingdom Metazoa; phylum Chordata; class Mammalia; order Artiodactyla; family Bovidae; genus Capra; species Capra ibex. The sequence continues at coordinate 40,821,871 of SJYO01037955.1, forward strand.
TAAACGGAACTAAGTACCTGGACTGTAAGGTCCAAGGATACGTTATAACGAGGAAATGTCGTAGTCTGGAACGAAGATAGTGGTCAGTGTAGGTGTTGACCCATAACAAAAACGAAACCGAGGTAGGGAAGTATGAGAGACCTCAATAAAGAGGTGACTAGAGGTCATCGTGTAACCCTGGATGGCTGGACCCCTCAAGGAGAAAGTCATAGGATAATAAAACGGAAAAGTATGACAAGTACCCCAAGAGTTCCGTTCTTACGACTTCACCAAACGGTAAGGGAAGAGGTCACCTGGTGTAAGAAAGTCTAGAGAGGTGGTACTGGGCGGTCAGAAGCCACCGGGGTGTACCATACCGGATCAAAGTAACTCAATCTGTTCCGACACCAGGCACACTAGTCTAACTGACAGACACTAATACTAAAGTAACACAGACGGGAGACTACAGGAGAACGTTGAGGATGGCAGAATGAACCCAAAGAGAATGGAACCTGTACCCCACAGAGAAGTGTTGGTGAGGTCGTCTCACGTCGACGACGAGGAATGGAACTTGCTCCCCATAGAGGAGTACCGGTGGGGAGGACTGGAACTTGCACCTCATCGAGGAGAGTCGGGAGGACGTGGACACGTCGGCGGTGAGGAAACTTTACTATCAATTATGGTTTTGGTTTCGGTCCGTGACTGAGATGAGTGTTTCTGTATGTCTTTGTGTTTTCTGGTATCTCCTAACAAATGGTTGTTTAAACTCCCGGAAAACAGAGGTATGGATTGAACCTGATAAACAAAATTTACACAAAAGGGTAGTAGTTACCTGGTGAAAGTCTCAAACTGGACTACTCGGAACTTTGTTTGAATGTTTGAATATACCGATCCTTTCTATCATATACATTTTATCATAAGTTTAATGTACCCGTTCATTATTGCTTTCAACGTTTTCAAAATTTTGAATGGTCATTAAGACAGATATTTACTGATACTACGGTACCGATATGTCTTCACTAAACGATCCGGTAACGTCTTAAATTAAAATCTTGGGTTAAAATTCATTTTAAAAAGGTATCACATGATATTTTTATGAAGTAGAAGAAATAAACATATACCGAAGTTACCGTATAGGTAAATTACAATGTATTTACAAAGTACAAAGTGAACGTAGTATATTTTTTCTTTAATCCAATACTTTAAGGTATACTACTTATACCAATAAAGGGGTTCAATAGACTTTTTATTTTTGTCTTATTTCACCATAAGGAGGAAGACTACTACGGGTTTAATTTTGATAACTTCTGACGTAGAAAATTCGCTATATCTAAAACAATGGAAGAGAGTTATTAATCACCTTCCAGACTATCGTATCAAAGTAGTCTCCTTTGATAAACAAACCCAAATAACTTGTGAATTAAATCCCCTTTGACTTATAGTCAAGACTAAAAGTTGAAGTATAATTTAAGTACTTTCAATCCGCCGATACACGTCCATTATTAGTTCATGTATACACACATTATAAAATAACACCCCTATCTACTCTTATTCATAGTGCTACTTATTCGTCGTTCATATTCCTAATTCTTTTATGACCACTATAACCACACCTTCCACCACTCCAAAACATTAAGATCGGGAAATTGATCTGACTAGATAAATTACGATTTTTAAACTGAATGATAAGAGGGTTAGGACTCTAGATCTTGTAGACGATTACCTTTAGAATTATTGACATATAACGTATTGTTTAAATCCTATATTACTTTGGGTAGACCCTGATACCTTTATCGTTCAGTAGTCATGAAAAACTTCCTCTACACAAATTGAAGACTTTTACGTATCTATGTAAAAGTGAAAATCATATCTTTTAAGTCCATATATCAAAAACGTCTTCTTCTTTGTCTTTTACGTGATACTATAAATGTGAACTAGTATACGATCATATCGATTTTTTGTACATTTATCTTTCTCAGTTGAGGTATATAATCATGAGTCATAGAATACTAAGGTGAAAGTAAAGGAGTATTTTGTCTCCTCGAAAACTCTTGACTTTCTCGAGTCGAACGAGAACCAATGTACGAACGTAGTAACTACTCCGTAAATTATAATGTTTCGTGGACGTATAAAAACTTACAAAACGAAATGTCAAACTCTATCTGATATTCTTATACACGTACAGAAATACCGGTGTCTATTGTTCGACGTTATTACTCTTTTTCTCGTTATACTATTTAATAATAATCACTAGGAAGTCGTCCTAAAGTATATCTACTATATTACGTTGGACGGTTAAGTCTACTCTCGTAGGTCTTTAGACGATATCTTGTTACCAATTGTCAAATAAATTATGAACTTCACAAAAGTCATCGTGAAACCTCCCTCCCCCACCCATGACAACGGTCCCTTGTTTTTTCGTCGATAGTATCTCTATTGGAACCTCTTTATTACTGAAGGTGACACATACATTTAGAGGGAGTGTAGTGACTCAAAGTTGTGTCGACTCTATGACAGTGAAAATTTCTTTACTTCCTAAAAGACAATAGTTAAAACATTTCCTTTAGTGAGGGGACTTTATTTAATATTAAATGGAAATCACTTACGATTACTTCCCTTTAAACTCAAAACAGTAGACACAGTTTCAGTTTATTTTTTTGTTTTTTCGTTTCGGGTCCATATTGTGGTTTCGATTCTTCATCTGCTTCATACCGTACATTCGTGATCTAATAAGTCCTGTACAGACAAATGTGTGGTCGAGGTCGAGTAGTTAATCGTCTGTGACAGTAACTAGTAAGACTGATTTCCTTCATCCAATTTGATATCAACCGGTTAGGGGTACCTCTTTAAGTATCATTTACTCCTTACTCCGTTTCGAATCCATTTTTTGAACCAGGAACACCTAGTCGGAGTTTTAAGTGAATAGATCGATATAGAATATATTGGTAAAACGTGGGGTTCGGGGACCGTAAATGTTTACAAAGAGACGTAAAATTGGAACTGTGGTAAAACCTACGACTATAATTAAAACTTATCGTCACAAACTATCATTTCATACAAAAACAAAAAAATTTCCCAAAGGTGGAAAGTAGAAGAGACCAACTAATAAGTTTTACTAATCTGAGGATCTGAGACTTTTATCTATATGTTCTTAGGGAGTAGACACTCACCTCAAACGAAATACGGTGAAACGAAAATGTTTTCTGAAGGTAACTATTGAGAAGTAATTGTTTTCTTTAGGTTTCTCCTAAAGAACAAAAATACTCTTTTCCGTCTTTCACTTTTAATACAAGTCCCAAACGAAACGTCTCTCGTCAATCTCTCGGTCACGGTTGCGACTCGACACTCTCACCGTGGAAGTTCCATGAAGACCCCTTGACATGATAGAGTCATAGTTCTACAGTATTAAAACTTAACACAGGTACTCGTAGACACGAAATAGAGAGAAAGAAAACACGTGAGTAATCGTTCTACACATTAAGAAACGAAATTCATTAAAGTCGAAAGTTTTCATAGGATCTTTAAACAAGTTAATTGTCCACTTTGGACATATATGAAACGAATATATTTTGAGGAATTCGTACATATATAAAATAAGCTATATGGATATAGAATTTGAAGACACTTAATCAAAGAAAAGGAAAAAGAGAGAGTCACGATCGAAAACTTCCTTGTTCAAGGTATATACTTTATACTGATTGGACTCTTGTGGTTCGTCACTCTTCGGGTCTCAGGTACTCCCCAGTACCTTATGGTCTGTGGTACACCTATTCTCCCCTCAGACCCCTGTGGTTCGAAGGTCGTCCACTCACTTCTTCGGTGATATCTGTACCTTTGCGACCAGGGTTGTTGGAATCTTCTACTTAGTCTTTACTTCCCGGCGTCTGGGGAAGGATTAAATGACTATATAAAACTTCTTTCAACGTAAAAAAAATTAAAATAAAAATTTTTTATAAATAAACCGATAAGACCCAGAATCAAGACCGTACACTTGAGAGTCAATGTCGTCCACCCTAGATCTAGGGACTCGTCCCTACCTTGGACCTGGGGGACGTAACCCTGGATCCTCAGTATGTGTGACCTGGTGGTCCCTTCAGGGAGGTACCAACAAATTAAATGACAAAGACCTTCCAAATGAGAAGTCGTTGTCTATTTCTTTTGTAAAAAGTAGACTATATTACTAGTGTATGGACTTACCAGATCGCCAAAAGGGATGAAAGAAGTTAAATTCAGACTTAAACCATTATTCCTCAAGTACTAGACTCGGTGTCAGTCGAGGGCCAGAACAAAAACAACTGACATATCTCGAAGAGGTAGAAACCGACGTTTCTTATATTAGTTAGACTAAAACCACAACTGGTAGACCACTACAGGTACACATCTCAGAAGAGAACACAACAACTTTCTCCCACAGACGATACTGGTCACGTAAAAGAATCGTTTTGAGATAATCAGAAACGGGACCAAGTAAGGTGTAAGGTTCCGATTTAAACGGACAATGACGTCCACAAAGAACTGAAGGATGAAAACGTAAGGTCAGGGGATATTACTTTCCCTATTGAAAAAACCCACAATCAAGATTTTCCAAAACTACAGAAGTATTTTGCCAAGTTGAAGTCGAAGAAGTCGTAATGACCAACCCCGCATCTGAACCTATTATCACCATAACTTACCAAAACGGAACCTCTGCTTGTCTCTAGTAAGACAGCAAAAACTCTAACGTAGGTTCAGGACGTAAAGTCTGAGAAACAACTGGTACTACCGATGAGTTAAAGAAGACTCCCTTTTGACGATCCGATAAGTCCATACTGGCTTTAGTGTAGGGAATACTAATATGTCACCTTCACTCTTTATCTAAATTCCCGGATCTAGACTATCTATCTCACGGACTACTTGATACCTTACTCCAAGCACTGTAACATGTCCTCTGTCCCTAGTTCTGGTAGGAGTTCCTTTTCTTCACGTTTTTTCGTTTTACCGACAGACCCCCTCCGGAATGTTTATCGACACTTTTCTTCTCTTTACTTTTCGTTTCCTCTTTTCCTTTCTATGTTCGTAGACTTACGTCTCAAGGTTTCTCATCGTTCTTCTCTTCTCTATTCTGTCGGAAGAAGTCGCTAGTTACGTTTCTTTATCTCCTTTTGTTGTCTTACCCTTTCTGATCTCTGGAGAAGTTCTTTTAATCTCTATGGTTCCCTTGTAAAGTACGTTTCTACCCGAGCTATCTCCTGTCTTTACTAGACCTGGATTGTCTTCGTCTTCTATAATTCTTCTCCACTTCTTATGTGTCTTCTTGACATGTTTTTTCTAGAAGTGCTGGGTCTATTAGTACTACTACACTAGTGATTAGATCTCGGTCTGTAGAACCTTTCACTTCAGTTCACCCGGAATCTTTCGTAGTGATACTTGTTTCGATCACTTCCACTACCTTAAGGTCAATCCGACAAAGTTTAGGATTTTCGACTACGACACTTTCACGACGTGAATTATACGGTCATTTATACGTTTTGAGTCGTCACCGGTGTCCTGACGTTTTCCAGTCAAACGTAAGGTTAGGGTTTCTTTCCGTTACGGTTTCTTACGAGTTTGATGACGTGTTAACGTGAGTAGAGTGTACGATCAGTTCATTACGAGTTTTAAGAGGTTCGGTCCGAAGTCGTTATGCACTTGGTACTTGAGGGACTACAAGTTCGACCAAAATCTTTTCCGTCTCCTTGGTCTCTAGTTTAACGGTTGTAGACGACCTAGTACCTTTTTCGTTCTCTCAAGGTCTTTTTATAGATAAAGACGAAATAACTGATAAGGCTTCGGAAACTGACACACCTAGTGTTGTTTGACACTTTTTAAGACTTTCTCTACCCTTATGGCCTGGTGGACTGGACGGAGAACTCTTTAGACATACGTCCGGTCCTTCGTCGTCAATCTTGACCTGTACCTTGTTGTCTGACCAAGGTTTATCCTTTTCCTCATACAGTTCCGACACACAGTGGAACGAACAAATCGAATATACGTCTCATGTAGTACTCTCTACGACCTGACCTTCTTTGTGTTCGACCTTAGTTCTAACGGCCCTCTTTATAGTTATTGGAGTCTATACGTCTACTGTGGTGAGAATACCGTCTTTCACTTCGGAGAACTACTTTCACTTCCTCCTCTCACTTTTTCAACCGAATTTCGAGTTGTAAGTCTTTTACTTCTAGTACCGTAAACCAGGGTAGTGAAGTACCCTTTATCTACTCCTTTGTCACCTTTGTCACAGTCTGAAATAAAACCCCCCGAGGTTTTAGTGACGTCTACCACTAACGTCGGTACTTTAATTTTCTACGAATGAGGAACCTTCTTTTCAATACTGGTTGGATCTATCATATAAGTTTTCGTCTCTGTAATGAAACGGCTGATTCTAGGTGGATCAGTTCCGATACCAAAGAGGACACCAGTACACACCTACACTCTCAACCTGACACTTCTTTCGACTCGTGGCTTCTTAACTACGAAAGCTTGACACCACAACCTCTCCTGAGAACTCTCAGGGAACCTGACGTTCCTCTAGGTTGGTCAGGCAAGACTTCCTCTAGTTGGGACCCTAAAGAAACCTTCCTTACTACGATTTCGACTTCGAGGTCATGAAACCGGTGGAGTACTCCTCTCAACTGAGTAACCTTTTCTGAGACTACGACCCTCCCTAACCCCCATCCTCCTCTTCTCCTGCTGACTCCTACTCTACCGACCTACCGTAGTGCCTGACCTACCTACACTCAGACTCACTTGAGACCCTCTACCACTACTTGTCCCTCCGGACCACAAGACACTAAGTACCCCAGTGTTTCTCAGCCTGTACTGACTTGTTGACTTGACTTGATTACTAGTGTATGAATTTAGACAGTTCGCAAAGGGTACAAAAGTGAAAGACAAAATGAGATCTCCAGTTTAAGAAAGGGTCACAAAGTGCTTTTGAATTTAGAATCCAGACACGTTTTGACGACTGTTCAGAACACGGGTATTATTTTTAAATTTTTATTTATTGTCTAAAATTAGGGTGAATTACTTGAGAATCATTTCGGACTTAATTTACAACATTGGAGGTCCGTAAATTTACTCTTCGGTCACATTCCCAAGTCACCGGTAAACAAAAACAACAAGTCAACGATTCAACATAGGTTGAGAAACACTGGAGCACCTAACATCGTGTGGTCCGAGGGTACAGGAAGTGATAGAGGGTCTCAAACGAGTCTAAGTACAGGTAATTTAATCACTACGGTAGGTTTGTAGAGTAGGAGACGACGGACGAACAGGTGGACGGGAGTCAGAAAGGGTCGTAGTCCCAGAAAAAATTACTCAACCGAAAAGTGTAGTCAACCGGTTTCATAACCTCGAAGTCGAAGTCATAGTCAGAAAGGTCACTTGCAAGTCACAACTATAGGAAATCCTGACCGTCACCGGTATTTACATGTGTAAGAAGGGAATGGGAGGACGAGTAGAAGTGAGTTCGGTACTTCAGGGTTGAAACCCACGCGACCTCTGGGATCGTAACAATCTTCGGAATTTAGTAAGTTAGAATATAGGAAAGGACCCCTTTGTGATTCATTTAACGACTGTCTGACACATAGGATACATTTTCAAAACTTTTCGAGACTAAAATTTACAAGGGTTCCGTGGAGAATAAGTCGTACAAGATTAGTCACCTTTGTTAGAAAAACAAGATTTCGACGAATAGGAAAAGATTAAAAACTGAATAGTCATTCAAATTCATTCGATCCTTAATGAGGGTAAAAGAGGACAACAGAACTAAAAGGATATTGATAGTGAAAACAGTAGTTAAGAACAGATAAAAAGAGGACTAATAAAAGAATTAAGTACAAAAGAAGGGGAAAGGGTGACTGAAGGGGGAAGAGTGACTGAAGTAAGATCCTGTGTAGAGAAATATATATCTAATAATCTAAGTATAGATAAAATGTTGTAGAAACATAATAACGGATAAATAAACTTCGGTATAATTATCATGTGGAATAATAGAACATAATTATATCTTCAAATTTTAGGTGATTATAAAGAGGGATTGTATCTCTCAAATCTGAAGTGATTTCTTTTATTTTACACGGCTTATTGTGCATTTTATAACGATAACAAATACCATTGTGAATGTAAGGAATTTTAATACCTTACCGGAGGAGATTATAACAGAAAAAAAAAAAAAGAAAAAATATGATACAGAGTATATTCGTGAGAAGGTAAACTCGACAAACGAGTTCAGTTTACCTTATCATTAAAGAATGAGAATGGTTTAAGTAAGTGTTACAATCTGGAAACGTATATCGGAAGAGAACCGGACTTCTTGGGGAGTAAGAAAGGTTCCGGTCAAAACTAAAACATTCTATAGAAGTCAGTCAGAGTCAAATCGAGAGGAAAATAGTCCTTTTAGACAAGGTCAGAGACGTACAAACCGTAAGTATGTTACATAAGAGGTACGATTCATTAGTGTTATTTTTATCTCACTGACGAATAAAAATTGACATAGATACGGTAGTGACGCCTATCACACACGTCGGTACTTTAATTTTCTGTGAATGAGGAACCTTCCTTTCGATACTAGTTGGATCTGTCGTATAAGTTTTCGTCTCTCTAATGAAACGGTGTTTCAATTACAATTAATTATACAATTAATTAATTAGATGATTAACTATGAACCTTTCACGGACGGAAGGAATTTGTACCGTTTTATGAAGAAAAAAAAAAAAAGAACCATTGAGAATTCTCATGTCCTATTTAGAAATTTTAAATTCCCTAAAACTATGAAAATAATATTTTTGTGAGGAAATCCCGACCTTTTTAATTTAGTGAACGGATTCCGGTGCATTGGTCAATTTTCGTTTGACAATAGTGTACGGTCTCTCTAAAGAGGTGAGTCATTGTAACCATAAAGACGAATATTTATTACATAATGAAAACAGATCGACGTATTGTGTAATGACGTTTGAATCATAGAATTTCGTTATATATGAATAATAAAATATTAAAGACTCTAGGAGACGAGTTCTGGAGTGTCCAGACATAAGGTCTACTGTCGACACGAAGCCAGAGTAGAATCCAAACTCTAGGAGAAAGTACGAGTGTACCAACCGTCTTAAGTCATGGAACGTCGTCGACACCTTGAGGACCACTGATCGGAAGTTCCTGTCGCCCTCTAGTAGAAACATAGCAGGTCAGGGAGGGAAAATTACCCGAGTTGGTTAATCCAGTACCAATGACACCGACTAGGGACCTCCTCCTTTACCGTTGGGTGAGGTCACAGTAACGGTCCTTTTAAGGTACGTGTCTCCTCGGACCGCCCCACGTCAGCTAGGTATCCCAACCTTTCTCAGTCTGTACTTACTCACTGATTTGATTCATTTCGACTAGGGGAAGAACTAATTGAATATGAATTGACTAATTGTTGGAATTAAAAAAGAAGTCTTAAGGAAACAGTATGTTGTATTAGTACCTTCACCAAAGGGTAGTACAAGAGTTTCAGACAGATGGGAGTCTCTCTCTCCTGATAAGATCTCGTTCCTAGGAACCCCAGTAAAATGTTAGAACGGATAGATCTTCTATATGAAAGGTATATACGCCTTTAATCTTTTTACTATGTTTACTTGGATAAACGTCCCGTCCTTATCTCTGTGTCTGTCTCTCTCGTCTGTACACCTGTACCGTCCCACCCCTCCCGTCATCCCGATTAAGCCTCTAACCCTAGCTATATATATATGTGTTGGTATACATTTTATCTATCACCCTTGTACGATATTTCGGGTCCTTCGAGTCGACCTACGAGACACTACTGGATCTCCTCACCCTCCCTCCACGTTCTCCCTCCCCTATATACATACATATGTCGATTAAGTGAAGTAACATGTCGTCTCTAATTTTGTCGTAACATTCTTTTCGTATGTTGGATTTACAGGTAGTCGTCTACTTACCTATTCTTTCGACACCATGTATATGTGTTACCTCATAATGAGTCGGTAATTATTCTTATGTAAACTTAGTCAAGACTACTCTACCTACTTTGATGGCTAATATGTCTCACTTCATTCGGTCTTTCTTTTTGTGGTTATGTCATACGATTGTGTATATATATCTTAAATCTTTCTACCGTTACTGCTGGGGCATACGTTCTGTCGTTTTTTCTGTGTCTATACATATTGCTTGAAAGCCTGAGACTCCCTCTCCCTCTCCCACCCTACTAAACCCTCTTACCGTAACTTTGTACATATGATAGTACATTCTTAGTTTAGCGGTCAGATTCAGGCTGCGTCCTATGTCGTACGAACCCCGACCACGTGCCACTACTGGGTCTCTCTACAATACCCCTCCCTCCACCCTCCCCCCAAGTACAAACCCTTTTGTATATGTGGGTACGACCTAAGTACAATTACATACCGTTTTGGTTATGTCATTTTTATTTATTTATTTGTTTGTTTGTTTGTTTATTTTATTTATTTTAAATTTTTCCCCTACCTTATACGAAAGGAAAACGTATACCAAAATCTTTAATAGTTAAAATAAAATTACTTTTTTCATTTTACAACCACTATTTTAACTGAACACTTAATGGATAAGGGTCACCGCAAAGGGAGGAGAATATTGACTCTGTTGGTGATAGTATTTAAATATACATTCAAATGAATACTTTTTTATTTTTCCCTAAAGGACTCACCACGATCACCATTTCTTGTGTCGACAGTCACGTCCTCTACATTCTCTACGACCAAGTTAGGAACCCACCCTCTACTAAGGGACCTCTTCCCGTACCGTTGAGTGAGGTCATAAGAACGTACCTCTTAGGGTACCTGTCCCATCGGACTACCCGATGTCAAGTATCACAGCGTTTCTCAACCTGTGCTGACTTCGCTGAATCGTTTTTTTCATATTTTTATAATATTAAATGAGACAACGAAAAGTTTATCTTTAAATACTTTATCAAATCTCGTCGGGAACAAATTAGAATTCAAATCTTTAATATATACTTACGATATAGGTAAAGCAATAAACGATATACTTTTTAAAAAGTATAATAATCAATAAAAATTGACGAATTAAAGATTATAGACTCCTTTTATTATTTTACATAGACCGGATTGACTTTTAAACATAGAGGTACTATAAAATGACTTAAAAAGAAAAAACTACAACTCTGAAACCGTAGACTATACTCCACATGTATATAAGTACTAAAAATGTAACGGTCTTTATAAAGAAAGTATTTAATATTTTATACATAAAATATTTATTATGTCAACTAGGACTAATAAGTACCGAAGATATTAACACTCAAAAAGATGATCACTTTTAAATAAACATTTGAGTTTCAGTTATGAGTACCGTGAAAGCACTAATAAGTGTTCGTGTGTATTATTACTTTTAAACACAATGGACTGTAGGTGTAAGGGTCTACTCCGACTTATTCTCATACGAGACGAGAGGACAAAGTCGGAGTACATCTCTGCTAGTCCCCTATCGCACCCTCTGCCCGGTACCTCACGTTCTTCGATCCAAAGACCCCGGTAAACCTGATCCGAATTTAGAATTCAGACCCTGGACTCACCCTCCCGGACTCTTTTCACTAAGTTACCTATACTTGAACCCGTTTGAGGTCCTCTACCACTCCCTGTCCCTCCGGACCGCCCGACATCAGGTACCCCAGTGTTTCTCGGACTTTTCTGGACCACTGACTTGTTGTTGTCCACTTACTGAATTTTTAACACTTGGAGTAAAAGAGAAAACATTTTATTTCTTTAATCGCAAACGTTTCCACTTGATAAAAATTAAACATTCTAATATCTGATATATTCTAAAAATGTTTACATATATATTTACGTACGTGTGTGTGTTATAAGTGGACGGGATCCTGTTTACTGTGTTACATTGAATTAAGTCAAAAATTAACCGTTTAAATATATCGATGACTCTTATTTCTAGTTAACACATCAGAATAGGTAGTAAAATTATGAATATAGTATAAAAAGACTACAATTAAAATGAAGTCACTAGAAAAAAACGAATTACGAAAGAAGTCAGGTCAAGTCAAGTCAGAGGGTCAGGGCAGGTTGAGAAAACTGGGGTCCCTGACGTCGTACGGTTCGGTAGTGGTTGAGACCCTCGAATGAGTTTGAGTCCAGGTAACTCAGTCACTACGGTAGGTTGGTAGAGTAGGAGACACTAGGGGACAAGGAGGACGGGAGTTAGAAAGGGTCGAAGTCCCAGAAAAGGTTACTCAGTCAAGAAGTGTAGTGCACCGGTTTCATAACCTCAAAGTCGTAGTCATAGTCAGGAAGGTTACTTATAAGTACTGATTAAAGGGAATCCTAACTGACCCACCGAGAGGTACATCAGGTTCCCTGACAGTTCTCAGAAGAGGTCGTGGTGTTAAGATTTCGTAATTAAGAAACCACGAGTCGAAAGAAATATCAGGTTGAGAGTGTTGGTATGTACCGATGACCTTTTTAGTATCGAAACTGATCTGTCTGGAACCACCGTTTCATTACAGAGACGAAAAATTATACGACAGAACCAACCAATATCGAAAGGAAGGTTCGTCGTTTGTAGAAAATTAAAGTTCCGACGTCAGTGATCGAGGTCACTAAACCTCGTATTCTTTTATTTCAGAGAGTGATTAAGGTTATAAAGGGGTATATAAACGGTACTTCACTACTCTGACCTATTGTACTAGAATCAAAAGACTCACAACTCAAAATTCGGTTGAAAAAGTGAGAGGAAAAAGTGAAGTAGTTATCCGAGAAATCAAGAAGTGAAAGACGGTATTCCCACCACAGAAGACGTATAGACACCAATAACTATAAAGAGGACCGTTAGAACTAAGGTCGGACACGAAGTAGGTCAGGTCGTAAAGCGTACTACACGAGAAGTATATTCAATTTATTCGTCCCACTGTTATATGTCGGAACTGTATGAGCAAAGGGCTAAACCTTGGTCAGACAATAAGGTACAGATCAAGATCGACAACGAAGAACAACACGTATGACTAAAGAGTCCTACATCCATTCCACCAGACCATAAGGACAGAGAAATTCTTAAAAGGTGTCAAACGACACTAGGTGTGTCTCCGAAACCCCATCAGTTATTTGTCTTCATCTACAAAGAGACCTTGAGAGAACGAAAAAACTACTAGGTCGTCTACAACCGTTAAACTAGAGAACAAGGAGAGGGAAAAGATCTAGGTCGAACTTGTAGACCTTAAATTACCAAGTCCATGACAACTTTAGGCAAAACCTCTTAAAAATCGTAATAAACGATCACACCTTCTACTCACATTAACACACCATCAAATATGTAAGAAACCGTAACGGAGAGAAGTCCTAACCTTACTTTTGACTGGAAAAGGTCAGGAGTCCGGTGACGACTCAAAAGGTTCAAACGACCGTATAACTCCGGTCGTTAAAGTGTCGCAGTAGAAAATTCTAGACTTTATCGAGTTGAACTTAAGGTAGTGGAAGTGACGACGACGACAACGACGATTCAGCAAAGTCAGCACAGGCTGAGACACGTTGGGGTATCTGCCATCGGGTGGTCCGAGACGGGAGGGACCCTAAGAGGTCCGTTCTTGTGACCTCACCCAACGGTAAAGGAAGAGGTTACGTACTTTCACTTGTCACTTTCACTTCAGCGAGTCGGCACAGACTGAGAAACGCTGAGGTACCTGACGTCGGATGGTGCGAGGAGGCAGGTACCCTAAGAGGTTCGTTCTCATGACCTCACCCCACGGTAACGGAAGAGGCTCGATACAAGTATAACTACGAAGTTTTCCGGGTTAACTGAAGCGTAAGGTCCTACCGACCGAGATCCACTCACTAGTGTGGTAGCACCAATAGACCCAGTACTTCTATAAAAACATTTCAAGAAGACACATAAGAACGGTGGAGAAGAATTATAGAAGACGAAGACAATCGGGTATGGAAAAGACAGGAAATAACACGGGTAGAAACGTACTTTAAAAGGGAACCATAGAGATTAAAAGAACTTTTCTAGAGATCGGAAAAGGTAAGATAACAAAAAGAGATAAAGAAACTTAACTATTAACTCCTTCCGAAAGAATAGAGAGGCACGATAAGAAACCTAAAGACGTAAGTTTACCCTTATAGAAAGGAAAGGAGGAAAAAGAAATCGAAGAGAAGAAAAGAGTTGATAAACTTTCCGGAGGAGTCTGTTCGTAAAACGGAAAAACGTAAAGAAACAGAACCCCTACTAGAGCTAGTGACAGAGAACATGTTACAGTGTTTGGAAACAGGTATCAAGAAGTCCGTAAGACAGATAGTCTAGATTAGGGAACTCAGACAGTGAAGGTGACATATCAGCATTCCCTAAACTAAATCCAGTATGGACTTGCCAGATCACCAAAAGGTACGAAAGAAGTCAAATTCAGACTTAAACCGTTATTCTTCAAGTACTAGACTCGGTTATATACCACCTCCATTACTTCTATTACTGAAGAAAGTTTTCCAGGGTACGTCCGTGACGGAGTGAGTCACGGAGACTGGACTTCGTCCGGTGACGGTTGTGTGTGAAGGAGGAGTCAACACAGCATGAGAAACGTTGGGGTACCCGACGGTATGTCGTCCGAAGGGACAGATTGTGGTTACGGGTCTCGAACAAGTTTGAGTACAAGTAGTTTCGTTACCACTACGGTAGTTTCGTAGAGTAGGAGATAGAGGGGAAGACGAGGACGGGAGATAGAAAGGGTCAAAGTCCCAGAAAAGGTTACTCAATCAAGAAACGTAGTCCATCGGTTTCATAACCTCAAAGTCGAAGTCGTAGTTAGGAAGGTTACTTATAAGTCCTGACTAAAGGAAATCCTAACTAATCAACCTAGAGGAACGTCAGGTTCCCTGAGAGTTCTCAGAAGAGGTTTTGGTGTCAAGTTTTCATAGTTAAGAAACCGTGAGGCGAAAGTAATATCAGGTAGAGAGGGTAGGTCTGTACTGATTACCTTTTTGGTACATTCCAGAGACGAAAAATTATACGACAGATCAAACTAGTATCGAAAACAAGGTTCCTCGTTTTCAGAAAATTAAAATACTGACGCCAGTGGTAATAAAACAAAATTAAAAACATAAAAAAGGATAGAACCACTTTCACCAACAAAAGAGATTGTTCATGTTTTAAATAATGTGAAATTTGTTATGATGATGTATAAAATTACGAATAATTAAATTATTAAATCGAACGTACAAGAGGGTAACCCTCACCCCTATCTTCCTACGTTCTACTTAAATTTCTATAGAAGACATAAGAAGGTGTTTGTTAAATTGTTACAAAAATGAAGTACTTTTCATAATTTGTGTATTTTATACTTTCGAACATTACTGTCACTGTGGTTCTTTTACTTATCTTTCTGATCTAAATGGAAAGGACTTACTGTATAATATTTAACTTCGTCGATATTTAAAATGTCTACTGTCTCTACTTCTCATACTAGATCAAAGAATAGTGAAGTTACGGAAATTACTATCAGACGTTCATAACTACGGAAAGGTTACTCAAAATGTCTACAATTGTTAGTGAAAATCTCAATCTTTCCTTAACCTTGAATCGTACACAAGAAAAAAGAAGAATATCACTTCTTTTTCTTGAAGAATAAAAGTCAAAATCATCCAATACGTCAATAAACAGAGTTGAGATTGTCAAAAAAAGACTGTAACTACCGTTGTCTTTATACAAATGGAGAGAGGTTATTTAGTGATTTCAATGACTTAGAATCTAAAACACCTTACTAAGTATCCTTTCACTGTGTTACATCTTTAAAGTAATAAACAAAATAATTGATTAACATTTACATAAAGTCATCCACGAGTCAACACAGACTGAGAAGCGTTACGACACCTGACATCAGACGGTCTGAAAAGACAGAGATCCTAAAGAGTCCGTTATTATGACCTCATGACCATAACGACCGTTATCACACAACGTAAAAGAAGAGGTCCCCTAAAAAGACTGGATCCCAAACTTTAGTGTAGAGGACGAACCGTCTGTCTAAGAAATTGTAACTCGACCTTCGGGGTATCAAGTTATGTTAAGAATATTTTTCTCTTTTCGGTTAACAAAACCCTTTTATCTAATAATCATCATGTTCTAGTCTTTTATTCTTTTTATAAAAATTTAAAGATGTCAACAAGATTCGGGATAAGAGACTCATTCAGAGGTCATTGAAGATGAAACCATAAAGTAACCCACTTTGATAACTTTTAGTTTACGAGATGTTAATAGGTATACTTTTTAAAGTAATATCCATACTTTTAAGACATTATATTTCAAACCTTCCATTAAAATCATAAAAAAATTTAAATCTTAAGATACAAAGTGAGAAGAACTGAATAAAGACATGTTTTTGGATCAGAGGGTAACAAAAGGTAAGTAATAAACTTACACTTATAAAAAGTAACCAATGATGTCACAGTATTAAATTTATTAAACAACAACGTCATTTGAAGTTGTCGATATCATCCTTAATGAATAAAAGAACGGAGAACTGTTAAAATTAAACGTATTATAAGGAATATCATCACTTTCACGTTGTGCGTCACTGATGAGGACTGACTAACAAAATCACTTTGAGACTTGAAAACAGACATTATAAAAACAGGATTATTTTATAAGAGACACAGAGGTATTCTATTTAACTACTTTTTACAGTAATACGTTATACAGAAGTAATAGGTCTTCGTGAAGGAAAATGAAGAAGGTAGAGGACGATAGTCCTTATTTTACTAAAGTCTGTTCAGTACAGTGAACGGTTAGAAGTTACATTTATGTAAAGTATTTTCAAGGAAAATTAATTCTATGCAAAATGTGAAACTCGTCTCAAGTCTAATTTACAATTAAACACTACATAGTTTTCATAAACTCTTATGTACTAACGGTACGGTGGAAACCGTTTCAAAAATGATTCACGGACTAAAACACGACACGAAATAGGGTTACGAATTATACTTCTTATAATTCATTGTTACTATAAAGACATTGAATAATATAATGAGACAAAAGGATAAGAAAAAGGGTCATACGTGTACGTCAAAGAATACACCAATAAAGATGTTGACTTATTCATCGTTTATTAATACATGAGACATCAGAAACTCCTTCTATCATCTGGAACGGTAATAGTAAACTTTAATTAAAACAATTTACTGTTAATTATAACTCGACGTTTCTCGTTCTCGAAAAAAAAAAAAAAAAATATCTCGTTCTCGAAATAAACCCCCAGAATCTTTAATGCTAATCCCTTTGAGTCTAAAGTTATTTTGACTTTCTCACAAGTCCATTCGTTTACCCAGTCCTCGAATATTTCCGTTTTCTACCCAAACAATTTCAAAAGAACGTTCTTAATACTAACTGAGACTACGTTTTTTTCTTCATAAACAGGAACTCCCTCTATGACAGTACTCAATAAATCTCATCCCAGACTATTCATAGACTCAAAGATCTTATAACTCAAGATCTAGTAAGACCTACGGATAAAATTCTGTTATTCACTAGTTTACAAGTCTAAGGTAGGTTGACTCCACACGTACTCAGGGTGTAGGAGTCACCAGAGGACCAAGGTAAAACCTCTCACGAGAATTGTTGTGGTTGAGGTAAAAATGAGAGGGTCAAATTGTTGACACTTGTGTTGTTTTGTAATACTTGACAAGATTGTACCAATTGAACTATTTAGTCCTACAAAATCTTCTCCAAGAAGTTTTATATATGATAGTTTTCGAGCTTTGGTCACTCTGGTGACAATAAGGTTTATCACAAAGTTTCACCATTCCCTAAATTAAATTTAATAATTTTATTTCATAAAAATTATATTCCATATACGTCAGAACACTAAGGAAAAACAAAACGAATATAAAGAGAGTCGAGTTACACAGAGGTTGATTCACTTATCAATAACGTTTACGTGTTATGTCACTAGTGTAAAAGTACTTCTACTACTATATAATGAGGTTTCTACTTCCCTTTAATCTCGGAGAGTGAATTTTGTCCTTTATAACTGGGTTTGAAGTGTTATAATGAACTCAGAGAGGAAGATGTAATGAAGTGTCAGTACTACAAGAAGTCAAGTTGTGTTAACCTCTTCTCTAGTCACACGAACTTTAATCTAACAGTGTCCAACATATTAATTAGAATTAGAGTCGATACGAATTTTAGTATAAGACTAAAAATTTTAAAGATATCCTCTGTAAAAATTGAAAATTTTTCAAATATTATTTTTGTATTGTATATTACAATATTGTATAGTATTTTATTTTTGTATTGTCTTTTTGTATTATTTTTCAGTTTCTACTCTAAATGGTAGAACGTGTAAATTCACATATCAAATGATTAGAAATGTTATAAATGTAGTAATACGTTGTTTTCAGATCTTGAAGAAGTCGAACACTTCGGTTTTAACATACGGATAACTTTTTGTTAAGGAGAAGAGGGACGAGGTCGGGTACCCTTGGTGTTAAGATGAAAAATAAACATATCCAAACTAATGAAATCTATATAATGTTGTAATACGTGTCATAAGTCCTTGACCTTCGTTGGGTTTACAAGTGTCTTCTACATACCAAATCCTCCCCTTCCTTAAAAAGAAATGGGAAGATCTAAGAAGACTGACCTGATGTTTAATTCAACTGTACTCTATCCTTTTGTCCTCTTTTAGTTTGGTTTAAAATTATTCTACATATGTACCCTCTCTGTGTCCTTTTGAACTTATTAAGTCGTTGTACCGACTTCGGCAGTGATTTGTGGTAGAAGTCGATTTCTGCTTTCTTTTACAACCCTCATTACTAAACCTTGCATGATTATCTCCTTTTGTTGTCTTACCCTTTCTGATCTCTAGAGAAGTTCTTTTAATCTCTATGGTTCCCTTGTAAAGTACGTTTCTACCTGAACTATTTCCTGTCTTTACCATACCTGGGTTGTCTTCGTCTTCTATAATTCTTCTCCACTTTTTTATGTGACTTCTTGATATGTTATTTCTAGTAGTACTTGTTCTATTAGTACTACCACACTAGTGAGTAGATCTCGGTCTGTAGGACCTTACACTTCAGTTCATCCGGAATCTTTCGTAATGATACTTGTTTCGATCACCTCCACTACCTTAAGGTCAACTAGATAAAGTTTAAGACTTTCTACTACGACACTTTCACGACGTGAGTTATACGGTCATTTATACGTTTTGAGTCGTCACCGGTGTCCTGACCTTTTCCAGTGAAAAGTAAGGTTAGCGTTTCTTTCTGTTACGGTTTCTTACGAGTTTGATGACGTGTTAACGTGAGTAGAGTGTGCGATCATTTCATTACGAGTTTTAAGAGGTTCGATTCGAAGTCATTATGTACTTGGTACTTTAAGGTCTACACGTTCGACCTAAATAAATCATTTCCGTCTCCTTGGTCTCTAGTTTAAAGGTTCTACGTGACCTAGGACCTATTTTGTTTTCTCAAGGTCTTTTTTCGTAGATAAAGACGAAATAACTGATACGGTTTCGGAAACTGACACGTCTAGTGTTATTTGACACCTTTTAAGACTTCTTCTACCCTTATGGTCTGACCGACCGGACGGAGAACTCTTTGGATACACGTCCAGTCCTTCGTTGTCAATCTTGACCTGTACTTTGTTGTCTGACCAAGGTTTATCCTTTTCCTCATGCAATTCCGACATATAACAGTGGGACGAATAAATTGAATATACATTTCATGTAGTACTCTTTGTGACCCGACCTTCTTCGTGTTCTACCTTAGTTCTAACGACCCTCTTTATTGTTATTGAAGTCTATACATCTACTGTGGTGGGAATACCGTTTTTCACTTCTCCTTGATTTTTCGCAGAACTACTTTCACTTTCTCCTCTCACTTTTTCAACCAAAGTTCGAGTTGTAAGTCTTTTGATTCTAGTAATGTAGACCAGGGTAGTGAAGTACCCTTTATCTACCCCTTTGTCACCTTTGTCACAGTCTGAAAAAAACCCCCTCCGCCCCCCGAGGTTTTAGTGACGTCTACCACTAACGTCGGTACTTTAATTTTCTACGAATGAGGAACTTTCCTTGCAACACTGGTTGGATCTATCGTATAAGTTTTCGTCTCTGTAATGAAACGGTTGTTTCCAAGTAGATCAGTCAAGTCAAGTCAAGTCAAGTCAAGTCAAATAAAGTCAACGAGTCAACACAGGCTGAGGTCATTTGCGACCTTTCCCATTCCCTTTTTCCTTTGGGAGAACGTGGCAACCACCCTTACATTTAACTATGTCGGTGATATTTCATGCCATACCTCTAAGGAATTTTTGATCCTGATTTTGATGGTATACTGGGTTGTTAGGGTGCAGACCCGTATACGGGATTCTTTTGACATTGACTTTTTCTGTGGACATGGGGTCACAAGTAACGTCGTGAGAAATGTTATCGATCCTGTACCTTCGTTGGATCTACAGGTAGTTGTCTACTTACCTGTTTCTTCGATACTATGTATATATGTTATCTTATAATCAGTATTCTTTCTTGTGTAAACTCAATCAAGATTACTTCATTTACTTGGATCTCGGATAATATATCTCACTTCATTCAGTCTTTCTCTTTTTGTTTATAGTATATAATTGTAATATATATGCCTTAGATCTTTCTAAGGATAAAAGTCCCTTCGTCATCTCTGTGTCTGTATCACTTTTCTGGACACCTGTGTCATCCCCCTTCCGCTCCCTCCCTGCTTAACTCTCTGTATATATAAAACTATACATTTATCTATCGGTGACCCTTAAACGATACTACATATTACGGCCCTCGAGTTTGGGTCACGAGACACTGTTGGATCTCCCCACCCTACCTCACCTTCTACACTCCTTCCAAGTTCTTTCACCCCCCGTGTATTCATATCGACACCGACCAAGTTCAACTGTATGACGTCTTTGGTTGTGTTATAACATTGTGTTAATAAGAGATTAACATTTATTTAAAATTTTTCTCCTTTTTGTTCTTGTTAGTTTACGAACCATTTGCATAAAAATGACCTGAAACGTATCTCTTACCCTGTGTCCTTAAAATTGTCTGAAAAGGTCCAAGGAAAGATAGATAGTATGGATCAAGTGTGATATGATATAGGTACCACTGTCGAGGTAAGGACATTTTCCCGGAAATAGATTTAAGAAAGTCTGTCAATCCCCTTTTCACTTTTCAAGAAGGACTCCAGAAAATCTAGAATTGACAAAAGTCGAGACGTATGGTTTCCCTGTGTAAAACCCCACTGTTTATAACGAGGGAATGTTACCGTTTTATTTGTACCGGATATGTGTGTTCCTTTATATTAAAACGAAATTTATTTGTTCCCATAAGACAGTGTATAAACATCACATTCGGGACTATTAACCAAAAAGAAGAAACATACGTTCAAGGACTGAAATCGAATCTAACGACTAGATAGGTAAAGGTTCTACCGATAGACTTATTTGTGGAATGGTCTGCGTCCTGACCTTCTACTAAGTCCGGTGTGAGGGGAGGGAAGGGAAAGAGGGGTGGACGAGTGGGGTCGAACCTTCAAGGTGGTAATGTTCTATAAACTTTCTAAATCTAATGATTGTCAAACCGATGAAAAAGAAAAGAAAAGAAGAAAAGAAAGACACGAAACTAAGGGTGAGAATACAAAATTTAAGTGGTTATGTCTCACTTGGGTACCTTTGAATTCGGAAGTGGGAAGTGGGGGTATTCTTGTCTAAGGGTCGGAACGTGTGAGGGAGAACGAGACACCGGGGTCCGTACGACGCATTGGAGGTCCTTGACACTCATTATTTGGAAAAATAAAAAAGTCAAAAGAACGACTTCCACAGAACGTTAGTATATTCTTGGTGTTTCCGACTAGGTCGTCGTTTGCAACCAGGAACTCCTGTAATACGATTCACTTTTTCGGTCAGTGTTTTTCTGTTTATGAGATACTCAGGTGAATACACTTTGTGATTTAAAATTAATAAAAGAATGAAAGATTCAAACAGTCATTTGATGCTTGAAATTCTCGTGAAATCTATACACTTTTCTTTTAGTTTACATTCACCATAACGAGTCCCTCAAGAAATTTTACCTCGGTTTTCGATAACTCTTTCACTCTGAATTCGTGTAGAGTGGGTCTACACACACACAATCAGGGAGTCAGTATAGGATGAGAAAACGTTGAGGTACCTGATATCGGACGGTCCGAGGAGACAGGTACCCTAAAAGGTCCGTTTTTATGACTTCACCCATCGGTAACGGAAGAGGTCCCCTAGGAGGGGTAGGTCCCTAGTTTTGGTCCAGAGACGTAACGTCCGTCTATGAAATGGTAGACTCGGTCGTGCCTTCGGGACTCAGGTCTACCTTAGACACTCAAAAACTGGACGGGAGGAAGAATCTTGTGATCCAAAACACCTTTAGACACGGAAGATTTAACGTCAAGCATGTTAAAGAATGATATTAAGAATTCTGAGGTTTATCTCGAGAAACAAGAAACATCGGAGTTATGATTAATAACAAACTGTCTATATCGAGTCTGTGAATCTTAAATAACTGATGGAGGATATTTTTTCCTTACAGTGATGAAGTACGTACACTTCACTTATCATCTGTCTACACTGTAAATTAGAGTTTGTCAATATTGACCCCAGTAGACAGTCAACAGTTTCCTAATTTAAATATTTGTGTTTTTAAAGTCTTCTGGATATACACATAATACGGTAAATAAATTTTATAAAATTTTTGTACCACAAGGTACGGTTTATTCTAAATCATTCTTTTGGTGACGTAAATAATATATAGGTATATCAACATGTGAATAAGGTTTTCGTAGGTCAAAAATAATTTCTTTGTTCAAATATAACTCTGTTTAACGAAACTATCATGGATTCTATGTAAAAGTTTCTTTGGTCTTTCCATTACACGAAAATGGGACTCTTAGAATATTTTGACCCTTTTATTCCAATAAAATATCGTCAGAATAACGAATACAAAATAAATTTTATACATGTAAAAATGTAAGTTATATATAATAATGTCAACTAATTTCACCAACTGTACTATGAAGATCAACCTTTCTCGGTTATTAAATTATGGGAAGTAAAAAATGTTTATGTCTTTTAATAGTCAGGAGAGGAACCACCTTTCTAATAAAATCCAACTAATAAAAATTGTTGTCGTCTGAATCTCTTTTGAGACTTTTAGTTCATCCCCAACGAAAAAACTTTTTCTGTAAACACAAATATTCTTTTTAGAGGTAAACATACTCATAAAGGGAGAGATAAGGTCTTTCTTTTCCCAGTGATCTAGAGATCTTTAAGACCCTCTTCTCTTTGTGGATTTAGACGAATTGTTGGACTGGTAACAATTAATACAAAAAGGGTTATCGGAGGGTGTTGACCGGAGGAGTGAGGGATCGTAGAATAACCCTGTAAACTTACTCAATAAGACAAAAGGACACAGAGAATACAATAATTTGAAAACAAAGAAACAGAGGACAATTAGACAGAAAAATAATGTTCCGTTCAGAGTCCGTTCTTGGAACTTCCAATCTTCCTTTTAATAAAAAGGAGGGGATGTTACACTTTCTATAGTTGTTTTTAAGTCTATGTCTTTCTATTTAGTGGAAGATTATTTCATTCTTATTAATCTATATCACATATAAATGTAAGTCAAATTGACACTATTTATGAAACGCATACCTCGAAAATCGGTCTATTATCAAAAAGTGTGAAAAGTCCATTCCTTTATTGTAAATCTTTCTACAGGTTTGTATAAAAAAAATTGACACGGAAACTAAAGATAAATCGTAACTCTTTTTTGTTTGGATAATATAAAAAAGTAACTTTTCTAGAAAATACTTTACTATTTGTCAAGTCTTTTACGAATCTTTAGGTCAAGGATCTAAAATTGAGGTGCGACGTCGACAACATTTCTCTATAATTTTTTGTTTATTGTTTGTTTTTGGAGTTAATTTAGTCCGGAAGGGATCACGGGGTCTCCAATTCTTAGGTGGACGGTTACGTCCTCAGTACCCAACTAGAGGCCAGACCCTTGATTCCCCGTGTCGGTGACAATTACTCTTCGAGTGTGTAGCGATAATCTCTCATCGGGGGTGACTGACGTTGACGTCTTTCAACCGTCGCGTCTCGCTCCTGGGTCGTGTGAGTTTCAATTTATTTATTTATTGGTGTCAATTTATCTCAACCCTCTGGTCTTACCCCTCGCGAGTACGGGACACTACTATCATCTCGGATTGTCTTTTTTATTTATGAGAAAAAACGACCGTCCACGAGTCACTTTTCGGAAGATGATATAAATAATACCAGGAGGGTTGAAGGAAAAGAAGAGATATTTTTCAAAAAAGAAAGGGAACGGTACACCCTTGACCGTGTACCGAATGGTGTCAACGTCTGGGACTTAAAGTTAAGAGACGACTAGGGTTTATTTGAGTAGAACCGACTTTTTTATGGATCGTCATGTAAAGAAAGCACAGTTGTCTTCGTAACATTCGTTTCGTCTGTGAACCCTGAAAAAAAAAAGAAAAGACCAAAAAAAAAAAAAAAAAAAAAAAAAAATTAAGAATTTTGTAAGGTGAACTTTGGACGTCTGTGCAAAGAGATAAATCTACGTTTAATATTCGTTCATGCATACGTTTGTGGTGATGGAGACTTTGATTCCGTGTTTCGTCGGGTGTGGGGGGTCCGTTTCCTAGGGACTTGTAGTCAAACAGAAGTCGTAAGAGGAGACGGTAATAAACGAAATAAAAAGTTGGTAGAATAAAGGACCGAAGGGTCCACCACGATCACCATTTCTTGGGTAGACGATTTCATCCTCTACATTTTCTATACCCAACCCTTCTAGGGTCCTCTCGTACCGTCGGTTGAGGTCATAAGAACAGACCTCTTAAGGTACCTGTCTCCTCGGATCACCCGAGGTTCCGTAACGGTTCACACAGGTTCCGTAACGGTTCTCAACCTGTGTTGACGTTGCTGAATCGTATGTGTAGGACAAAGTGTGAAACTCGACATTAAAGGGGTTGTAATAACTGGTATTCCTGTTGGATATACTTAGATATATATATACTGTACAGATGGTTGAGTACAGACATCGTACGGATCTTTTCGTAATACGGATCAGGTCCGATAATGAAAAGTGTTAATTTTGTATTTGTACTTTTTTGTCTCCGTAAGTACTTAAACTTGTGAAAATGACTCGTTATCACAGGTACAGTCGGACGACTTACGTAGGGGTTCTGCTAAATATCGTCGTAATAAATACTAAAATCTGTTCGTAGGGGTCGACTGAGACGGAGAAGGTGGTTCCGTACTAGGGGTAAATGTAGTTTCCATAAGATAGGGAATCGTGTCTATACACCTATTCCTAAGAAATAAGGACAATCGTTTTGAGGTGGATACTACTGTTACTTACATTAATATTTATCCAGTTACTTATTTGTTTCTTTTTAATGAAAATTAATCATAATTAAAACCACAATTCGATTTTCTTTATTTTGTTCACTATAATTCTCTATTAACAAATTAAGTCATCTTTATCAGTATAAAAACACTCCCGTTTGTTTATGTAAACACACCACTTTCGCGTGTTAACGTTGGAATGGTCGTCGGAGTCTTTTAAGTGACAAGATGTTTTACATAAGAGGAACCTTCGAATAATTTCTTTTCTTTCGTTCTGATTGTCCTAATCTTATAGATGAAACATTTAATGATTCTAATATTATTAGACATCCTGTCCAACGATACTTCTTACGTCAGTCTGTGAATCTCGAGGGAAGTTTAAAATTACTAACAGGACAATTAATGACACCCGAAGGGTCCACCGTATCACCATCAGGACGGTTATGTCCTCTACGATCTCTCCACCCAACCTAGGGACCTGGTTTTTGAGGGGACGTCATCCTTTACCGTTGGGTGAGGTCATAAGATAGGACCCTTTAGGATACCTGTTTCCTAGGACCACCGATAGTAGATACCTCAGTGTTTCTCAGGTTGTACTGACTCACTGACTCGTGTGTGTGTGTAATTGACGTCGTATCAACGACCTTCCGATTTATGTTGTAAATTAAAACCAAGTCATGGTATTATGTTCCCGGTTTCTTTTCCCACAATAAAAACATCTCGAAATTACATTTATGTTTAGTGGAAGAAATTACACTAAATAGGATACATCAAGGGTCGTCTTCTTTTAAAGGTGTAAGTTTTCGTTATTCCGGACCATTCGGAGTGTGTTAATGACGTGGAAGTGTCGAAGACTTTATGTCAATGTAAGTTAATTTTATATAACTTTGATTATAAGAATAAATACGAAAATCAAGATATGTTTGATCGTAATTAATGATAAGTACGTTGGAACTAAGAACAGAACCTCTCTATCTATCAATAGGAAGACATAAGGTACATGGGACTGAAGGATTTAAATAGTGTTTGACTTCAAAATCCACCAATATTCCATGGGTCTTATTTACAATGTAAAAGGTTGGAGGGGACTTCGATTCGAAAGGAATTACAGGATGAAGATAGGAGATCGATATTTTGTTTTACAGGATACCGTCGAAGGTCCTTATAAAGAACTCTCTGTTGGTCAGTATGCAAGGAATATGAAAAAGTAGGACTCTGAATCTTACGTACGTGTCGATGTCGGAGTAGGACTTAATATATTGGTTTCTGGTGGATCTTTTTCTCTTTGGACCCCTGGAAAGACAGGAAGTCCTGGTACCTGTCTTGATAGTAATGTCGAGACCTCTAGGATGAAGACAAAGAGATGTGTTTTTAGTACAAAGTTAAAATAATTATATAAAGTTTAGGAAACAATGAAACTAAAGACGAAGAGTACTTGGTCTGACTAAGGTTTACTAGTTTGATAAATTCACGAAGACCATATCGAATTTGTAAATTTTTTATATAAATGAAGAAGTGTACCTTCTATTATGTTCACACATCGTTTTACACGTTAAGTCAAACTTTTTGAGACCTCAAATATATCACCGTCTTTTAGAATACGTCTGAACAAAATTTTGAGTCTCACGTAAGTAATCGATCTCTTATTTCGACTTACCTCGGTTGAACATAAAGAATAAGTATCACTTCTCTAAACACACCTTACAATCTTAAGTTGGTAGTCATGTGACCGATGGGACCATCTTATGTCTCGTTCATGAACCTCAAAAGGTGGTCTCCTTAATATATTATTAGTTCGAACACCCCCTTTAATGGTCGTAATAGGAAACACATGTCATTGAAAAGAATTTGCATAACTATATTTATGTACACATAAAGTGTTGATATAGACCCGACCATTTGGAACGAATTTCTTTTTTTTTTAGTGAGTTGACACCTACAAGCACAGTGTTGTTTACTAGAAGTCGAAGTCACCATGTCTTCCATAGAGAGACGAAGGAATCACCCGACTTATGGTATTGATTCAGGTGAATCTCCTTACTCAAATCGTAAGGATTTCAGGAAGAGACTGTTCTTAAGGAGAAGGGTATCCGTACTTAGGATTCTTCGTCGGGTTCCAACGAATGACTCCTTCGTCATTCGTCTACTTCTACTTGTGTATTTGTTATCTCAGGTCTTTTAGTGTTCCACCAGACCTTATTTAACCAGGTAAATTCTTCCTACTACCATTAATCAAGTAAATTACTTTAAATGGGTGAGAAATTAATCCTTCTGTTTGACGGACAAACTTTATTCACTTACTCTATCTTTTGTACAGGTCTCTACCATTCACTTTCTATTTCTTTATGGTTATCAAAGATTTGAACCGATTCTAGGTCTTACTGAAAAGTAAGAGTTTTGTTTCGGACATAGAAATGTCCAACACGATCACAATTTTGGACGGGTGGTTACGTCTTTTACATTCTCTGTGTCCAAACTAGGGACCCAGTCCTTCTAGGGGACCTCCTCTCGTACCGGTAAGTGAGGTCATAAGAATGGACCTCTTAGGGTACCTGTCTTCTGGGACCTCCCGATGTTAGGTATCCCAGTATTTATCAACCTGTGATGATTTCCTTGAATCGTACTTAGAAATCCCTTTAATAATAAAAGGATTTTATAAATGAAAAAAAATGTTAATTTCCTTTGAATCTCTTCTCGAAGATATTAATTTCCTAGAAATATTTTACCAATAACAACAAGTCGGTGATTCTACAAAGACTGAGACATTGGTACACCTGACGTCGTGCAGTCCGAAGGGACAGGAAGTGATAAAAGGTCTTAAATGAGTTTAGGTACGGGTAACACAGTCCCTACGGTAGGTTGGTAGAGTAGGAGACAGTGGGTGAAGAGGAAGACGGAAAGTAGAGAGGATCGTAGTCCCAGAAAAGGTTATTTTAACAGTGACATTTCTTCGGACTTTGATTTACACGGAAGTTCTGTCCTATATTGTACCATCTGTTTAAAAGTAGAAGTAGGAACTTACCTTTCGATGAAAATAAAAGTCCTTCCTTAATAATTAATCCACAAACAATAGTGGACCAAGGTTTTTTAGTCGAATAACTTCCACTCTTACCCTTTTGAAATGGAAACGAAGAGTATTTGAGATTTCTTAATTTCCCCTGAAAAGGTCACCAGTACATACCTACACTCTCAACCTGACACTTCTTTCGACTCGTGGTTTCTTAACTACGAAAACTTGACACCACAACGTTCCTCCAGGTTGGTCAGGTAAGACTTTCTCTAGTCGGGACCCTAAAGAAAACTCCCTTACTACGATTTCGACTTTGAGGTCATGAAACCGGTGGAGTACGCTTCTCGACTGAGTAACCTTTTCTGAGACCAGGACCCTCCCTAACCCCCGTCCTCCTCTTCCCCTGCTGGCTCCTACTCTACCTACCTACCGTAGTGACTGAACTACCTGCACTCAGACTCACATGAGGCCCTCAACCACTACCTGTCCCTCCGGACCGTACGACACTAAGTACCCCAGCGTTCCTAAGTCTGTGCTGACTCGCTGACTTGACTTGACACCAAA
Organism: Capra ibex; assembly: GCA_006410555.1. Taxonomy (NCBI): domain Eukaryota; kingdom Metazoa; phylum Chordata; class Mammalia; order Artiodactyla; family Bovidae; genus Capra; species Capra ibex. The sequence continues at coordinate 40,850,831 of SJYO01037955.1, forward strand.
GAACTTGGTATTCTCGTAAATATCTCTTTACTCCCCCTTTTTTTAAGGACTTAGTCAAACGGAGGGACCTTTGTATGTCCCTTTAAGTCACAGTGACGACGACGACGACGACGATTCAGCGAAGTCAGTACAGACTGAGACACACTGGGGTATCTACCGTCGGGTGGTCCGAGGGGGCAGGGACCCTAAAAGGTCCGTTCTTATGACCTTACTCAACGGTAAAAGAAGAGGTTACGTACTTTCTCTTTTCACTTTCACTTCAGCGAATCAGTACAGACTGAGAACCGTTGGAGTACCTGACGTCGGATAGTCCGAGGAGACAGGTACCCTAAAAGGTCCGTTCTCATGACCTCACTCCACGGTAACGGAAGAGGTAACTACAGTAATAGACTCATATAACATAAGACAAGACACCGGAGTAGAATAAGGCGCTCTTTTTATGGGTTACGGGCCCCCAAACGACAACGGCAAATATGTGAACGACCCGTGACGTATACATTCACTTTGGTACTACATCAGGAAGAGAGTGTCGTTTGATCATAGATGACATGGAGTCAGTAAATTATCTGGTTTCATCAGAACTACATTCGAAAAATTTTTGACAAAAGACGAATATCAAAAGAAGGTTCAGAAGTTAAAGTCGGAGAAGTTGTCAGAACTCTAAAACCTTCTATTAGTGTAAACGTCTCTACGAGAGTGAAGAAGATATTTCAACAAGCAACAAGTAAAAAGTCAGCGATTCAGCACAGGTTGAGAAACACTGGAGTACTTGACGTCGGACGGTCCGAAGGGACAGGAAGTGGTAGAGAGACTCAAACGAGTTTGAGTACAGGTAACTCAGTGACTACGGTGGGTTGGTAGAGTAGGAAACATCGAGGGAAGAGGAGGACGGAGTCAGAAAGGGTCGTATTCCTAGAAAGGGTCACTCGGTCAAGAAACGTAGTGCACTGGTTTTATGACCTCGAACTCGAAGTCGTAGTCAAGAAGGTTACTTATAAGACCTAACTAAAGGAAATCCTACCTAACCAAACTAGAGGAACGACAGGTTCCCTGAGAGTTCTCAGGAGAGATCGTGGTGTAAAGTTTTCGTATTTAACAAACCGTGAGTCGGAAATACCAGGTTGACAGTGTAGGTATGTACTGATGACCTTTTTGGTATCGAAATGATATATCTGTAAACAACCTTTTACTTAAAAGACGAAAATTATGTGACAGATCCAAACAGTATCGAAAAGAAGTTTCCTCGTTCGTAGAAAATTAAAACACTGACGTCAGTGGCAGGAGTGACTAAACCCTCGGGTCCTTTTATTTTAGACAGTAAAAAAGGTAAAAAAGGAGTGGATAAACGGTACTTTACTACCCTTGTCTACGGTACTAGAATCGAAAAACTTACAACTCAAAGAGTACACACGCGTTGTAACTCTGTCGAAAAAGTGAGAGGAGAAAGTGAAAGTAGTTATCCGAGAAATCAAGGAGAAGTGAAAGACGGTAATTTCACTATAGTAGACGTATAGACTTCGACAACTATAAAGAGGACCGTCAGAACTAAGGTCGGACACTCAGTAGGTCGGGTTGTAAAGTGTACTACATGAGACGTATATTCAATTTATTCGTCCCACTGTTATATGTCGGAACTACATGAGGAAAGGGTTAATCCTTGGTGAGGTAACAAGGTACAGGTCAGGATTGATAACGAAGAACAGGGATGTCCAAAGTGTCCTCCGTCTATTCCACCAGACCATAAGGGTAGAGAAGTATTTAAAAGGTCAAACAAACACTAGGTGTGTTAGTTTCCAAATCGTTTCGGTTACTTCGTCTTCATCTACAAAAGGATCTTAAGGTAACGAAAAAGATACTAGGTCGTCTACAACCGTTATACTAGAGACCAAACAGACGGAAAAGATTTACGTCAAATATGTAGACCTTGAAAAGTCAAGTGTATGACGACTTCGGATCGAACTTCCTAAAACTCGTATTAGAATGATCGTACACTTTAATCACATTAACACACCATTGAACTTGAAAGAAACCGTAACGGGAAGAAACCCCAACCTTACTTTTGACTGGAAAAGGTCAGGACACCGGTAGCGACTCTCAAATAAACGAGTGTTTACACCGTGTGTGTACTCTTTGAAACACGGTTAAAGATTACCGTCAGAAAGAGGAACAAAGAACAGAGTACTGTGTACGGAAGTCAGGGGAGTAGATCGAGACTTTTAAAAACCACAATCAAACATACTTGACTTTAGAAACTCTGTCCGATTCTTTGAAAACGATACTCCTTAAAGAGAGTCGGTCGATCAAAAACTAACCTAAGAAAGTCGATGGAGTGACCCGTAGATTAAAAACCATTTTGAAACAGATACCAAACACGTGGACGGTTTCTACGAGGTGGAAGAACCAGTCAATGAGTCAAAGAATATTTAGTAGAGTTGATTAGTATTCGGACACTTCTCTTAGGTTATTAAGATACAGACTAAGTCATTACACAAAGGTTTCAATCATCGTTTGATCTTTAAAATAAAATCCAGAGGACTCTCAAAATAGTAGTGTGGTTACGAACAGAAGGTAACGTTTACAAAGATGGTCCAGATGGTTATGGAACCGACAACACAGAAAAGTCGTCCGAGTGTTCCCAGACGGTCTCACTGACGGGGTTCAAGAGACGGTTTGTAAATCACGGGTCGGTTTTAGTCGAATCCCCCTGGAAGGTAGGGGTACAAAACGGACACTTATGTGTGTGAAGAAGGAGTCGGAGTTTGAATTGTTAACATTGATAAAAAGATGTAGTAGATTGTATTAGGTTAATCCTTTTTTTTAATGATTAAGTAACATTTTCTTTTTAACGTTTTATTGTTCTTACTAGTTTTAAAATCCTGTCACCTGACCCAATTGAACTGTTAACTCACTGTAACGGTTCCGAATCTTAGAATGTAGTAAGTGAAACACTGACGGAGGTCCAAGTCCCGTCTTCACACCCGTTGTATTCACTACCGGGAAAGCTCACTTAACCGTAAACGAGAAAGAGATATTGGAGAAACGACTGTATCAGAGAAAGTATTTCTAAGATGAATAAGAGATTTGATTTGAAGTCTAATTGTTGACTGTAAAATTTCTTTTAAATATTAACTCCAAACCTTCTGAAGGTAATGTTTATTACGTAAGTGTGAAAATATATGACCTAACAAGGAAGACGATATCTTAGTAGAGATCCTTAAGTACTTCATCCCTTCCTTTCACTAAAGACTCTTGGGTACCAAAGAACTTAACTAAGTGTAGTTTATCGCGACTTGCAAGTGGTGTTAAACATTAGACGACATATCCAAAGACGTATCTTAGTGTCCCTGCCACTACTACCAACCCTAAAAATAATGATAATAAAAACAACGTGGTACGTCGAACGTTTTAGAATCCAGGGGTGGATACCTAACTTGGGACCAGGAGGTGTCACTTTCACGTCTCAAGAATAATGACCGGGTGGTCCTTTACGAGACCTTTAAATTTTTACTTAAGTTATGTTTCTTCTTTCTTGGATACAAACTGACTCTACCTCTTAATAGGACAAAACAAAATTGGAAGAGTCCATTGAACTTAAAAATCACGTTGTATGAAGGACACTTGAAATCTCTCCTGTTAAAACGATCTTGTTCTTCTTAGAGTGGAGGCTAAGAAAAAAAAAAAAAAAAAAAATTTAAGGAACACACGAGTCAACGAGTGAGTACAGGTTGATAAACGTTGAGAAAACTGTCATCAAACGGTCCGAGGAGACAAACACCCTAAGAAGTCCGTTCCCATGACCTCACTCAATCCTACGAGAAGAGGTCCCCTAGAAGGACTGGGTCCCTAGTTTGGACTCAGACGACGTAACGTCCACTTAAGAAATGGTGATTGACTTGGTGGTCGAACCTTTATAGTATGTCATCATTTTAACTTTTATCAAACTCCTTTTTTTATTGGAAATCCATCAATCATCGATGTTTTTTCGGAGGTACGGATAAAGGAATCAAAACTTACCTTAAACCGAACAAAACAAGGAATTAGACTGAAAGTAGACCCGAGTTCCTTTCCTATTCGAAGACGTTTATTTCAGTCCAGTCTCTTTACTCTTTTCATTTACACTACAATTACGTATAAACACTAATTGAACGTCATCACTTCCAATTAATTATAAGTCCCTTAGTTTTCGATTTTCCTTCGTTCTAAAACAGTTCTTTGTATACCGTTTTTACACACTGTAGGTGTCTCGGAGTTTTCTATCGTAGGACCCTTAATGGGAGTCGTCGTCTCATCTCGATTTCTTTCGAAGTAACAAAGTGATTTGTACGTAAGTCATTTCTCGTATAACAAATTCAGTCCCAAAGAGTTGGAACCGCGGTAACTGTAAAAACCAGTTTAATAATAATAATAAAAAAAACATCCCCAACGACACACGTAACATCCTAAAAATTAGTGTAGTGACCGGAGATGGACGGTCTATGGTTATAAGGAGAGGGGGTGGAGAGATACCCGAATGGACCACCGAGTCTACCATTTCGTAAGTGGACGTTACGTTCTCTGGGTCCAAATTAGGGACCTAACACCTCTGGTGGACCTCCTCCGTTACCGTTGACTGAAATCATAGAACGGACCTCTTAAGGTACCTCTCTCCTCGGACCGCCCGACACCAGGTACTCTACCGTTTCTCAGCCTGTTTGACTTGATTCGTGTGTGTGTGGTAGGGGGATGTCATCTTTTTTCTTTTTTTTTAATTTTTTTTTGTCAGCTGTAACGGTTTACGGAGAAACCTCCAATTGAGAGGGAACCTATTCTTGGTCACCATTTTTATTATAAATAATAAAAGATTAACCCGAATTGTTAACCAATCGGAACTCAAAGACATTCATACTTCGTGTCAACTGGTTTGAAAATTTAAAAATACCTTTATATGTATGTCTTCTCCTATATATCGGTATTGTATGTCAAGACTTCTTAACATTGTGTGACTTGTGTATGTCCTTCGACCGTTGTTTTAGTTCTTTATCTGTACTGGGTGTCGTTCTCAGGTGGAACCCGGGGAAAGGTATGAGATGTAATGTCTCCGGCAGGGAGAGGACGGAAGGTCGGGTCCAACTGAAAGGGACGGTACCATGAAACATACTTACTTCAGTGTGTCAGACATCAGAAAATGTAGACCCCAAAAAGAGAATTATAATAATACACTAAGTAGGTATAACAAAGGACACCAACCTCTAATAAAAGTAATTCCAAACACACATGATATTGTTCCGTAAACTCATCAAAATAAAGGAAATTGAAAATTTTTATTTCTACAACACCTATCATAAAATGTCACACACACTTACACACGCACATACACATACACACACATACACTTACAGACACACTTTTTTTTTTTTATATATATATATATACATTTGTATAAAAACCACGTCACATACGGGTCCTTATCCTGACGACCCCAATCCCCGCCTCCAACCCTGGTCGTTAAACAAAAAGATATAGAAATAAATATAGATTATATGGGGTTTGACATATAATTTTCTGGTGGAAAGGGGTGACATTAGCTTTAAACAAAAACAATATTTCGCCTATTGATACGTATATAACCAGATGAACACTTGAAATTAAGGTAAGGTAATGGGTTAAACTACCAACTATAAAACCACGAACACGAAGCAAAAAGAAATTCTAACGAAAAAGATAAAAAAAAGGGAAACTTTAATGGTTTCCTCAAAATCTCAGTCGAACAATACAACACTTTTGATTCCGTAAATTACAACCGGAAACAAAAAAAGGTTACATTCGTAAATACCTATATTTAAAGAGATATTCGTCAGGAAATCAAAATCAAGTATTTAAAAATATATTTATAGAAGTGATAGTAACTGAATTTTTTGTAAAAGATTAATGGTAAAATTAGAAAGTCGGTCACCAAATAAAATTTTACCCATATATATATAAAAAAAATGAAATAAAATGAAATGTTATGACATNTCGTAAATACCTATATTTAAAGAGATATTCGTCAGGAAATCAAAATCAAGTATTTAAAAATATATTTATAGAAGTGATAGTAACTGAATTTTTTGTAAAAGATTAATGGTAAAATTAGAAAGTCGGTCACCAAATAAAATTTTACCCATATATATATATATAAAAAAATGAAATAAAATGAAATGTTATGACATAACCAAAACGGTATGTAGTTGTACTTAGATGGTGCCCACATGTACTCAAGGGTTAGGAGTTGGGGGGAGGGTGGAGGGAGGGGTATGGTAGAGAGACCCAGTAGGGTCACGTGGTCGGGATTCGTAGGACATAGGACGTAACTTGGATCTCACCACTAAGTAAAGGATGTACTATAATATGTACAAAGTTACGGTATAAAAAATTTTGTCCGTAACCCAATCGTTGGGACATTTTAATCGAATATCTAAGATTGTAAACACAAATCTAAGAAAACCTAATGTGTCAGTATATCAGACACTTGTCACTGTCAATAAGAAAAGGTCAAGAATGCAGAAAAAAAGAAAGAAAGAAAAAACGAATAGTGTTACTGTTTCCGGAACTGAGTAATTCGTCGTGATCGTTGACTAGTAGAGTTAGGATAGTCCATACTTCAACACAATCTTACCCTAAGTAGGAATCATTTTTAGACCATGACTTACCTTTGAACCCAGACAAACGGGTGTATCTCTTTAGGTCAGATGACTGTAGCCCGACACCACTTCCTTCCACGTCACAAATGGTATTCCGTGGTATGTACGGAAGGCCTTGTCGATTACGAATTTTTCAAGTTTGACGGACCATCCAAAGTCATCTCGTAAAAATTTCCTTTCCGCTCCCTCCCATCAGGACCTCATACACTAGGTGAACACGTATTAAGAGATCAACCAACTACCATTCCACTTTACTTTTTTTGTCATCCAACAACGTTTATAAACGACCTAGGGAGGTCTCAGACCTCCCTACACAATTAAAGAAGGGAAGCCACCCCTAAAATGGTCCACTTAAGAAATGGTGGACTCGGTGTTCCCTTCGGGTTGTAAACATTTTGTTAAATCATTTACACGTAGTGTATAAAAATAGATCTATGAAGTCTCTCCTCCCTTTTGTCTCCTATACCCCTCCACAGACAAGGGTCGTCCTAGGACGAGTCAATGTTTAGGTCGACAAGACCAAACGAGACAAGAGAGGTCCTACAGTAAGAGGACCATAAAACTGACTCATTTCCCGTAGGAAGTCGACCTGACCTCCCTCTAGGTTGAGAGGGGAAACCAGAAGGGTTCGACAATGAGGTAAAGGATATTGTACGGTTAAATTTAGTTTTACAGACTGTTCAATTTCGGTCTCCGTTTACCCGGGCGGGGGGTCCCATTTCGTTAACCTTTAGTAAGAGATAACTGTCTTTGACGTTCTATTCTTGTCTTCCAGTCAATTCCGTTAATTTGGTTCTTTCGACCCGGGACGGGTTTGGTGTATAAAGAACAAAAGTTTCAGACGAACTGTTGTACACGTGTACACGTGTCCTTCCGAGAAACCTCCGGTTTCCCCATAAACCAGTTTCCTACAAGGTGGGTCTACGGAAAAACCATTTTAGAGAACCGACTCTCTACACGCGTGTGTGTACCCTTCTAGGACTCTATACGGTTTATACCTGATACTTGGTCCGTTCAGTTCTACTAACAGGTTTCCTTTACCCTTTTTTATAGGGTATTTTCATTGAGTTTGGTGATTTTCCCTTACTGAGTCCCTGAGAAAGGGACTCAGACGGAAACGTAGATAGGTATGAATGACATGAGAAAAAGGAGAATCATTTATAAACAAAGTGATGTAAGACAGAAACACCCTTAAGAAAAGACGTTTCGGCTTTCGGTCCCGGGAACAGTGACTGGTGACCAGATCACAGATCTTAGACCACGAAAGTGGTGACGCTGGGTCGGGTCAGAAACCGACCCTTAGGTTCGGGGCGAGGTTCGGTGACGTCCAGTTTCGGTGACCTCTAGTTTCCTGTGTCGTTACTCGAACGTCATCCGTGGTGAGGAATCTTTCAGAAAACAAAAGATCCGTGGATTACTAACACCCTTTAAAATAAGGAGGGGAAACTTCGTGACCGATGAGAAGTGGTAGGAGACTCGAGATCTTGAACCCTATAATGGTAACCATTAGGACTGACACCTCTTCCTTTACCGTTGGGTGAGATCATAAGAACGGACCTTTTAGGGTACCTATCTCCACGGACCGCCCTATGACAGGTACCCCAGTGTTTCTCAGCCTGTACTGACTCGCTGATTTACTGGTGGTGGTTAGGATCGATATCTATACTTTCGGGAGGTCAAAAGCCAAAATAAGGTCGGGACGACCTTTGAATGTCTAAATAACCAAAGAGACAGGGGACCGTCAACTGGAGAAGGAACCAAGCCGAAAGAAAACTTCCTTTCGATATACCGATTTTTATCGGACCTCAATTTTGAGGGGAGGTCCAGGAGGGGTGGTAAGATATCTCTTATTTCTTGAAAGAGGGGACTTCTTTCCTTACCTGTAATACTAACTAATACAAGTCGAGGGTCGACGAGGGTCAGAGACCGTTCAGAGTCTTTAAGGAATGGGGTCAACAACTTGTGATTGATTAGTTTTAATTAGTACTCCTCTTTGTCTGGAGGAGTTTTACCACGTAGAGGAGTATATATACAAAAGATATATATGGATGAGAGAAGAACTGAAACACGACAACGACGACGACGACGACGATTCAGTGAAGTCAGTACAGACTGAGAAACGCTGGGGTATCTACCGTCGGGTGGTCCGAGGGGGTAAGGACACTAAAAGGTCCGTTCTTGTGACCTCACGTTGTCGGGTGATTAGACTGACGACGGGGAAGAGCGGAGTAATTTCCACTAGACAAGGACATTTCACGGTCAGACAAGAAAAAGACTTGGAGCTGAAGAGATTGAGGGAATGGAATGTAGAAATCGAAGATAAACTAGTCACAAGGGTCAAACTCTTTTTAGTTGACCACTGTCAACCCATATAGGTCTTTTCTAAAACATCAAAATTAAGTCGATTAGGAGTAACAAAGGTTTCACATCCAGAGAATTCAGAGGTTTGTATAACGAACGCCTCATATAAGGTAAATAGGGATCAAGAATATTATTTCGTAGTCGAAAGTTGATGGATCAGATAAGATGAATTATCGTGTTTAGAGGGTTATAAAATTTCGAAAAAAAAATAATTTCAGTATACGACGATGACGATTCAGCGAAGTCAGCACAGGCTGAGACACTTTGGGGTATCTACCGTCGGGTGGTCCGAGGGGGTAGGGACCCTAAGAGGTCCGTTCTTGTGACCTCACCCAACGGTAAAGGAAGAGGTTACGTGCTTTCACTTTTCACTTTCACTTCAGCGAGTCAGCACAGGCTGGGAGTCGCTGAGGTACCTGACGTCGGAAGGTCTGAGGAGACAGGTACCCTAAAAGGTCCGTTCTCATGACCTCACTCCACGGTAACGGAAGAGGTCAATTGGTAAAATTTCCTAGTTTATGGTTTACCATAAAAGTCTTACACCTCGTTGTTGGTGGAGATAGTTCAAGGTTTTATCTAAATAATGGGGTTTTCTTTTAGAGGATGAGGAATTTAGTTAAGTTGAAAACAGGAGGTGTAACGGGGACCATTGATGGTTCGATGAGAGACAGAAATACCTAAATGAGTAAGAAACGTAAACTAAATTTATCCTAGTATGTTACTCACAGGGAGACACGGATTGACTAGAGTGATACGTGTTTCAAATAAGTCAAGTCAAGTAAAGTCAAGTCAGCGAGCCAACACAGACTGATACGTGGGGGTACTTAGTGTCGGGCGGTCCAGAGAGACAGGTAGTTGTTGAGGCTCAAATGGGTTTGAGTACAGGTAACTCAGCCACTACGGTAGATTGGTAGAGTAGGAGCCGGCAGGGGAAGAGGAGGACGGAAGTTAGAAAGAGTTGTAGTCCCAGAAAAGTTTACTCAGTCGAGAAGAGTAGTCCACCGGTTTTATAACCTCAAAGCCGAAGTTGTAGTCAGGAAAGTTACTTATGGGTCCTGACTAGAGAAAGCCTACCTGACCAACCTAGAGGAACGTTAGGTTCCCTGAGAGTTCTCAGAAGAGGTTGTGGTGACAAGTTTTCGTAGTTAAGAAGACACGAGTCGAAAGAAGTATCAGGTTGAGAGAATAGGTATGTAATGGTACCCTTTTTGGTATCGGGACTTATCTGCCTGGAAACAACTGTTTCATTACAGAGACAAAAAATTATACGACAGATCCAACCAGTATAGAAAGATTCCTCATTCAAATAAGTATGACATTGTTCATAATCGTGAAGTAAGGAAAACCTACGACTTAGGGTAACATGTACATACAGTGTAAATCAAATCGGTAAGAAGACTACTACCTGGAAAAAACACAATGGTGTAAAACCGATTATATTTAACACGACGATATTTGTAAACACACATTCATAAACAAACGTCTGAAGAAAAGTTAATAAAACACAAGTATAGATCCTCACCTCACTGATTCAGTATAATTTTATAAACAAGCCGAAATACACCTCAACTACCAAAAACAAACTGTAAAACCTCCTCTATCAACTAAATTCCTGAAACAAGTCACTCAAATAACAAATACGAATCAGTCCCTTTTAAAGACAAGTAAGAATTACAATTACCCGGTATGTAAAAAACAAAGAAGCATATAAAATAAATATTAAACAACGACTTTTCATATGTAAATCAATAATCTCACACGATTGAGATCTTTAGTCTAAGAAGGGGAGAAGTCACAAAACAAAGTGAAACTAAAAAGAGAACAAACGAACAAGACCCTACATCGACAAACTAATAAATCATTAAAAGAAATTGATCAAAATTTCCGACATAACAACAGTGTATACGAGAGACTTCAGACAGGGAAATCTACTACTAGTTGATCTCAAACCTATCTCTAAAAGAACCGACAGACCTTGTGGTTGTTGTTTTTTCACTTATTTATATTTGAGAATCAACAACACCAAACCGAGACAAAGTCTGTGAAAAAGTTACGAATTCGCTCCATAAATGTTTAGACGGAGAAGGACGACCATAGTCCAATTTTTTTTTTTTTTTACTCTCAGAAGAAAGAGACAAGAGTCATAAAACAACAACAAAAACAAACGACAAAACAAAATAAAAACGACAAAACAAAATAACAAACTTGTTAGTAGAAAAAAAGACCGACACATTCCGGAAGATCCAAGACTCATTTACCCCATGAGAGATTATTACGGGAATTAAGAGGTTTGTAAGAGAGAAGGGTCGAAAAGAAGTGTTCGAAAGTCGTATAAATAACAAACGAAGTCAACATTAGAAGCGGCGTCCGTCGTCGTTCAATAAGAAACCGGAAAGTGACCAAGACTTCATACGGGATACGTGTCGATGGAAACATGGAACTCCCTGAAGGTGTCATCCCTTTTGTCTACGTTCGAGGAACGAAGTCAGGAAGCCCATCACGAGTCTTACCAGTCTTGTCTGTCTAAGTCAAGAATCTTCGTTCTAGACGAGACGAGAGAGGTCTTGGTCCCCGGGCACAGGGTGTATCTTTTTGTGTCCGACGACTGGACTTGTAAAAGATTAGACGATCAACAAAAACGTCATTTCTCCTACCTAACTTAATCCTTTCTTTTTTTTTTTTCTTACCAACGGTTCGACCCCTCGTTCTATTTGTTTTCATTTATTTTACGACTTTTCGAAAAGAGTCTAAAAAATTTAGTTGACTAAGGAGTAAATCACGAACGAATAAATGATATTCAGAAACAGATAAAAGGTTTTAAGACTATCGAAAACGAAAAAAAAAAAAAAAAAAACCACCCTCCCAATATGGACACTACCCTGTTTAAGAACCTCGATGGTGAGTTGATAAAGGTGATCTAGTGGCTTTATGTGGGATTAGAAAAGTAAAAGGGGGGTTCAATTTCGGAAATGGAACTTCTCAAGGATAATTAAAGAGAACTTTGTGACGGGTAGTGACTGTACATCATGGTCTTTATGAGAAAGAAAGAATAAGAAAAGAGAAGATTTAAACTTTACTAGGAATATCAAGGGTCAGTGGAAATTATGTGATCAACATATATGACCTGGTTTACTGAATCTGAACCCTCAATATATTTTAATATAAAAAACTTTACATATAAGTTTGTACATATAAGTGTGTATGTATGTATGTACGTACCTTTATTAGACATACTGACAGTTTGTCTTTTCTTTCTATCTTGTTCGAAATCATGGTTACTACAAAACTTTAAAAAAAAAGTTTACGATAAAAATCGACAGGATAAATGATAAACCTTAAAATCTTCACCCTGTACTCTTCCGAGTCAAATATCGTAGAAGTCGTCAATGTAGGTGGAAATACATTAGATACTCGAAGACTTCCTTGAAACTTACAGTTTCGACATCTCCGGTTTCTTCCTTGTGTCTTGGTGAGGAAGAAATAAGGAAGTCCCTTTTACTGACTATAGTGGGACCACTTTGAGTCTTCTTATGTTTCAACTTACAGTTTTAAAACACAAATTCAAATAAACCCTAAACTGGTTTCTACCTTCCTTTAAAAAGTAATTAAATATATAGATAGTCGTCATTTGTTAGTCGGACCTTACGTTCTCTGTATCCTCTGTACCTAAACTAGGTACCCAGTCCTTCTAGGGGACCTTCCCCAGTACCGTCGAGTGAGGTCATAAGAACGGACCTTTTAAGGTATCTGTCTCCTCGGACCCTCCGATGTCGGGTACCCCAGTGTTTGTCACCCTGTATTGTGAAGAATACTATAGTCATCTGGTGTTTAATACACACACATAAAGATTATTTGGGTATAGACGGGTCAATGAATGTATTTAACTAAAAAATCTTTTTATATTACCTTTTATAGACATTAATTTCATCGTCACAAAACAAAACAAAACAAAAAACGTACCGTAAGTTTACGTCTGGATTTTAAAATCGTTTTCATTACTTACTATCGATGTTCACGTCATAATTGTTCCATCGTCAATATAAAATCTCAAATTATAATCCCACACTTTTTTTTTTTTAATGAAGTGCAGACATTCGAAGGTCTCACAAGACACCAGTGATATTACGTTTATGTATTAGTATTTACCTGTAAGTGAAAGTGGACTGAAATCACTTCACTTTAACATTTTATAATAGAATTTCAAAAAACTGTCAGAAGTGTTTCACTTCTTAGATAATTATACAGGAAAAATTACTTAGAATTGAAGATACTGATAAACAGATTATAAACGATTTTAAGTGGAGACTTTGGTAGACCCGACTGGAATACAAAAACAACAAGAAAAGAACCCCCACCTGTGAATATAAACCCCCTGTTAAATTTAAAGTTTACTTGAAAGAAAAGAACTACAATCTGATAAGTCTGAAAGATAAAAAAGAACTTAATCCGATAATTAAAGACAGAAAGAGTCTAAAACTTAACTAGTCTGAGTGATAAACCAACATTCGGTTGTTTTCTGACGAAGACGAAGTAATATCGAAGTGAGTACCTACCTGGACTTGACAACTTCATCTTTTCTTTAAAAGAGATATTCGTTTTTGTAACCAGTAAGTAAAATACTCCCTTCTTCGTCTGGTTACTTTCTTATACATGTCTTAGTACATATCAACATTGACCGAATCGTCTAAACAGTTCCTAGAGACTCCTCGTGTACCCTTACCACATAATATACTAGAAACATCATACAATCATATAGTACTAAGGGTTGTTTTCTGTAATTGTTACGTGACTTATTGTTTTACCTGTTTCTGTGGTCAATAAACTGTAGTCTATCGGAGACAGTGACCGGTGAGATCACGACCTTTTACCTGTGTATTAACCTCACGAGTTATACCGTCTCTATCTCCGATACTTATCCGGGTTTCTGTAATAGAGGTTGACTGGTTCCGTCCGGATCGACGATAGTATTCGTGTTTTTAAGTTATGTCTTGGGGACTATGTCGTGGTATGTACTTCTCAGATGGACCGGAGAACCTCCATTCAGTTATTGGTACCCCAGGACAATGTAATCTTCTCCTACGGTAAGAATAAAGTTCATATTAAGGACAGACGGTCCGGAATTAGTCGTGTCAATAAACTCATGATATCCACTGATCGTAACGGAGTCTTGGATGAAACCTCGTTTTATGACATACTGAAACGTCAAATGATACCTTAGATAACCAGAACAATGTGTATGTGTGTCTCTTTGACGACCGTTTTCTCTCGTTACATTTACATTGTTTATTACTTTCCATGTCATTTACACGGTTAAACCTCTACTATGGGACGGTCACATCTTATGAGAAGAGGTCATCCGTTAATAAGACATTTAGACGTTGGAAATAAACTATGACACTGTCGGTTTTCAACTTATATATGTAAACTCTTGATTTCTCAACTTTTATCGTAATTCGGACGAACGAGAATGAAGATCGTTGTATACATCCCCTCAAAACGAATACAGAGGAAAAATCAAATTTTTAGACTCGAAGGGTTGACTGTTTGTTGATTAGAGTTTTTATATGTTCGTTGAATACGTCGAGTTAAGGTCTTTTTATTTTCTGGGTTAGTTTTTAACCCGGTTTCTTGATTTGTCTGTAAAGAGGTTTCTTCTGTATGCCTACCGATTGTTTGTGTACTTTTCTACGAGTTGTAGTGAGTAATAATCTCTTTACGTTTAGTTTTGGTGTTACTCCATGGTGAAGTGTGGTCAGTCTTACCGACGATAGGTTTTTAGATGTTCGTTATTTACGACCTCTCCCACACCTCTTTTCNACACCATGTATATGTATTACCTCATAATGAGTCGGCAATTTTTCTTAAGTAAACTTAGTCAAGACTACTCTACCTACTTTGATCTCGGCTAATATGTCTCACTTCATTCGGTCTTTCTTTTTGTGGTTATGTCATATGATTGTGTATATATACCTTAAATCCTTCTAGCGTTACTACTGGGACATACGTTTTGTCCTTTTTTCTGTGTCTACACATATTGCCTGAAAACCTGAGTCTCCCTCTCCCTCTCCCACCCTACTAAACCCTCTTACCGTAAGATTGTACATATGATAGTACATTCTTAACTTAACGGTCAGATACAGACTGCGTCCTATGTCGTACGAACCCCGACCACGTACCCCTACTGGGTCTATCTACAATACCCCTCCCTCCACCCTCCCCCTCAAGTACAAACCCTTGCGTACATTCTTAATTTCTAAAATTTTATATTTTTTATTTTTTTATTTTTTATTTAGACTCGAAGGGAATCCTTTTCGGGAAGTAGTACCATACGTCGTTCCCAGGGAAATTTTAAAGTCGATTTGATCATTTTCACACTGATAGAGTAGTCCTTATCAACTAGAACCAGTACTCTTCCTCCAACCTTCCAACAATATTTTACTTCTATCTTTTGTCGAACGAACGGTGAGTACACACTGTGATGGACCCATGTAGGAAACCCATAACAAATGGATTGACACTAATAGTTTCCGTGTTCATGTCCTCCGACTCTCCGTACACTACTGCTCCTAGAGCTCACGGTGACCCTTTACGAAAACCCAGTTGTGTGGTGAATTTAGGGTTCTCCCTTCTACGAACAACTTTCACTCCCCTTAGACCTTAACTGCTTTTTTCTCCTCTGTTGACTTAACTTCATGTCGAAGTTCTGGTCGATGAGTACACCCGAACTCTGAATACGGTGTTTTAAACAACAACGTCAAATGGGGTCCTTCGTACTGGTTGTTGAGAATCTTCTTCTCAAAGTTTAAATAATACACTTGACACACCTCGACTTTTGTCGTTGTCCACCTAATGTTACAGACAGAACACGTGATGGTTTTAAATGGGAAGTCAGCACTTGAGAGTAAGTGAATCGGTGACTCACAAAAAGACTGTCTGTTGAAGGATGACTCAAAGCAAGACACTTTAACAGGAGTCAGTTTCTTTCGACGAAGTGAGAAGGACGGATTAGGGTTGGGGAGTTTATTTTGTGAAGAAGGGACCTTATGAGTCGTAGTTTACTGAACCACACTTTTGCACGTACGGACTAAGAAATGAAACNTCGGTGACTCACAAAAAGACTGTCTGTTGAAGGATGACTCAAAGCAAGACACTTTAACAGGAGTCAGTTTCTTTCGACGAAGTGAGAAGGACGGATTAGGGTTGGGGAGTTTATTTTGTGAAGAAGGGACCTTATGAGTCGTAGTTTACTGAACCACACTTTTACACGTACGGACTAAGAAATGAAACTTCGTCCTTATAAGACTTCCCATCAAGTTTGTCACGACGGATGATCTAACCAGTTCCTGACCAGGTAACTCTGGTATAGTGTCCAGTTTAGGAGGGAAACGGGTTAAGTGAAGGAGTACTGATATATCCACAGTTAAGAGTTGATTTATGAGTGTATGTGTAAAGGTTGAGACTGGGAAAAAGGATCCTTTAAGACAGATTATATGTCTGTTCCACTACAAAGTTGATTTTCTGTTTTGAATGTGGTTTATATTGGGACAAGATTCATTAAGTTGTCCGTTATTGTTAACTGGTAACATAGACTAAAATGTACTCTGTCCCGTATCCCATATAAGTCTAATTTTATTATTTAAACCCGTAGTATTATACTATCTAACATCCCAATTAATAAAGACTCATTCTCCAAGAATGGACACTCAGATAATGGAAATAACATCAAGTTCTATATTGAGTCACTACTACGACCAGTGTACTCCTGTGACCTTTCATTCGTCCTTCCCAAGTAAAAGTGACGGTGATGACCTTTTCTTTATCCTTTTCAGTAGACAATCACCGAAGACGGAACACTTTTTCACTGTGTGTAAAGACTCCCCTTGGATTTCAACTTTTGATTTTCATAAAATCGTATGAAGGGACCTTCATACTTTTTGTAACTTTCACAATCAGTGAGGTCGACACGGACTGAGAAACGTTGGGGTACCTGGTATCAGGTGGTCGAAGGAGACAGGTACCTTAAGAGGTCCGTTCTTATGACCTCATCCATCGGTAAGGGAAGAGGTCCCCTAGAAGGACTGGGTACCTAGTTTGGACCCAGAGACGTATCGTCCGTCTAAGAAACGACAGACTCGGAGATCCCTTCGGGGAAACTTCATACTCAATGGTTTTTGTAAATTTTCGTATCATGTTTTTATCTTTTAAGAAAGGAGTCGAATAATTTATCGTGGTGTGACAGAATACTTCATGTGATCCGAAGAGGTCGATAGATTGGGAAAATTCACCGACCAAAGGACGTCTTTATTTTTAGTAATCTCGTAGATCAAGTCCAAAAGAAAGACTTTAGAGGGTCAGTCAAAATTTCCTAATAATACCAGTCTTTTATAATTGTTTTTAATAACGATTGAACTATTTAACCTCTACTGAGAAGAATAACCTATTGATTCATACTTTCAAGGTTTTTGTTGAACAACCGTCACTGAATTGTGATGACAAAAAGAAATTTACACTGTAAATGGAAAAAACGAAATAAAATTTTTTATGTATTATAACTGTTATATGAATGACTTAAGTACTTATAACCTTGGGTTTCGTAAGTAAATCGAGAATCACTTTTTTATTTAAGGTGTCTACACTATCTCCTTGACGTTGAGTTCAATAGGTCCACCTTTTTTTGGAACTCTATTAATCCTAACCTATTACCTCCGGATTCTATTACTCCCACCTTGACCGTAACGTCCTTTACGACGGACTTGGAGTTCAGGGAACCGACGTCTCGTGTCTAACCTACCGACGACCGGTCTCAGGTCCACCAGTCTTCGTCGGTCGACACAGAAATCGGTCGTCACACCTCACGAGGTAAAGGGGTTCGTGTTTCCTGTTATTCTCCAATCCTTCAGAATAGAAAAGTTGACTTTATGTACACCTGTACAGGGGTCATCGGTGTCGGAAGGAGACCTACAATTTGAAATCCTGTTCGTCTACCACTAAGACAATTTATGGAACGTAATCCCTTAGGTAAGAAAACTTTTTTTTTTTTTTCCGTTTGACTTTAGAATCTTTATCTGCCGTACCAGATCCAATGGTAATAAAATTTACTACGTATGTAAACTGTTCAAAACACAGTTTTATAAAAAATTTCGGTATTTAATACGTCAGAAGACCTTTTCTGAGATTTTCGTGTTAAAGACTACTAATACCATTGACTTATTCTTGTTGATTTAACCGTCGAAAGTAACTTTATGTAAAAGAAAGTCTGTCCATAACATTCTACCAGTATCTCTTTGGGATCGTTTAACAAAATACCAATAACTTTGTAACTTACGTAGTGATTTTAACATCGGTTTCCAAGAGGAATCTTTTTTAAACAACCTAACGTTTCATCGTTACATAAACGTCGGTTCCGTTGTCGACTAGTGTCACCGAGATTTCATACCTACCAGGAAGTCTCAGTGGTACGAACTTCCGGTTACACGACTCGGAGACATCTTAGCGTAGAAAGTCAGTGACATATACCTATCAACGGATCTTTACTCGTTCTACAACCTGTTCTGTCGACAGACGTCGACTTCGTTAAAGGACCTCTCTTAAAGTAAACGTTCGACAGTCAATTGTCATAGAGGTTATACTTTTTTTTAGTCATGTCAAGTCAAGTCAACAAGTCAGCACAAGCTGAGAACCACTGGGTACCTGACGTCACGAAGGTCCGAAAGAACAGGAAGTGGTTGAGGGCCTCGAACGAGTTTGAGTACAGGTAGTTCAACGACTACGGTAACTTTGTTGGTAAAGTAGGAGGCAGCAGGGGAAGAGGAGGGCGGAAGTTTTAAAGGTTCGTAGTCAAAAGGGTTACTCAGTCAAGAAGTGTAGTCCACCGGTTCTTAATCTCGAAGTCGAAGTCGTAGTCAGGAAGGTTGCTTATAAGTCCTGACTAAACTAGAAGAACACCAAGTTCCCTTAGAGTTCTCGGAAGAGTTTGTTATGTCAAGGTTTCGTAGTTAATAAACCGTGAGTTAAAAGAAATACCGGGTTGTGAGTATAAGTATATACTGGGGACCTTTTTCACATCTAAACTGATGAACCTGGAAATAACCATTTCATTACAAAGACGAAAACTTATACGATAGATCTAAAGAGTATCGAAAAGAAGGTTCCTCGTTCGTAGAAAAATAAAATACTGACGTCAGTGGTAGATATCACTAAAACTTTAGGTACTTTCGGACAGTGAGAAAGGTAACGAAGGGGTTGATAAACGGTACTACACTACCCTGGTCTACGGTCCTAGAAACAAAAAACTTACAATTCGAAATTCGATCGAAAAAGTGAGAGGAGAAAGTGAAAGTAGTTCTCCGAGAAATCAAGGAGAAACGAAAGACGGTATTCCCACTACAGTAGACGTATAGACTCCACCACAGTAGACGTATAAAGAGGATGGAAGAACTAAGGTCGAACGTGAAGTAGGTCAGGTCGTAAAGCGTACTACATGAGACGTATATTCAATTTATTCGTCTCACTGTTATATGTCGAAACTACATGAGGAAAGTGTTAAACCTTGGTCAGACAACAAGGTACACGTAAAGATTGACAACGAACAATTGGACGTATGTCTAAAGAGTCCACCAGAACATAAAGGTACAGAAATTTTTACAAAGTGTCAAACAACACTAGATGTGTCATTTTTTGAAACCACATCAGTTATTTCATCTTCATCTACAAAAAGACCTTGAGAGAACGAAAAAGAAAAAAATAATAATAATAAAAATACCGAGTTTATCAAAATTAATAGATAAATAAATAAAAATGAAATGAAATGTTATGACATAAAAAACGAAAAAGATACTTGGTTGTCTACATCCGTTAAACTAGAGACCAAGGAGACGAAAAAGATTTAGGTCGAACTTGTAGACCTTCAAGAAACAAGTGGATGACACCTTCGGACCGAACCTCTTAAAACTCGTAATGAAACGATCACACACTTAACTCACTTTAACACGTCAACAAGTCGTAAGAAACCGAAACGGAAAGAAACCTTAACTTTACTTTCGAATGGAAAAGGTCAGGACACCGACCTTTTCTAATTTTTCAAAAGAAATATATTTAGGTCTTAGGTGTAATGGTCGAAGTTGTACTAGATTTTACTTTCTAATTCGTGGTAAAAGAAAAGAATCTATACGTAGTATTTTACAAACCCTGTCGTTAATCTATAAAACAGTTAAATTTTTTTATAAACGACAAACTAAAAAAACACAAAAATCAAACTATACTCTAAATTAAGTTACATTACTCAATTTCCCTTTTCCCGTACCGTTGGGTAAGGTTACAAGAACGGACCTCTTAGGTTACCTGTCTCATGGGACCGCCCGATGTCAGGTGACCCAGTGTCTCAGTCTGTGCTGACTCACTGATTGTGTGTGTGTGTGTTACTCGTTGTAGTTTTATTAACGAGTAAAAACCTAGGTAAAATAAGTTATTGTTTTCGGTTGAAAGAGAATGTAATACTTTATATTATTAAATCTATTGAATCTCAGATCCTTTAATCTATTCTGGTAAAGAACTTGTTAAATTTACGTATCTATTACTACATCAAAGATCATAATCATTATTTTCTCGACAAAAATAAGTTCTCTACAAAAGAACCTATCTTAATGGTACTTCCATATTCTTTCCTTTTCAATTTTTTATGTAAACTTTAAAAACTGAAGCCAGGGACCCATACAACAGTAAAAAGATTGATTTTGTACAACCCCCTTTTACTTTCCCAAACCCGTAAACTCTACCTTCTCATATCGTCCGAGAAAGTTTGTATTCATCTTCTCATTTATCGTTCTACCTATAGTCGTAATCTTTATATAGGACTCCATATTATTGTTTTAGATACTCCCGTTTATTAGTTTTCCTTCTTTTACATGATACTCTTTTATAATATATTGTCTCCGAACAACCTGTAAAGTATCGACAACTTACTTTTTTATTTATTTTACGTATACTTTTCGTTGTTGTTTCTTATAACCTGGTTATACATCAGTCTCTCCATATTAATCCAACCTTTATGAAGACGTTTTTGGTTCTTTCATCCTTAATTATAAAACAACAAGTCAGTCAGTCAGTACAGACTAAGAAACATGTGAGTACCTAACGTCGTACGGTCCAAGGGACAGGAAGTGGCAGAGGGTCTTAAACGAGTTTGAGTTCAGGTAACTCAGCCACTACGGTAGGATGGTAAAGCAGGAGACAACAGGGGAAGAGAAAGACGGAAGTTAGAAAGGGTCGTGGTCTCAGAAAAGGTCACTCAGTCGAAAAGCATAGTCCACCGGGTTCATGATCTGAAAGTCAAAGTCGTAGTCAGGAAGGTTGCTTATAAGTTCTGGTTAAAGGAAATCCTAACTGACCAAAATATAGGAACGTCATCCCTGAGAGTTCTCAGAAAAGGTCGTGCTGTCAAGCTTCCGTAGTCAAGAAGTCGCGAGTTGGAAAAAATAACAGGTCGAGAGTGTAGGCATGTATCGAAGTCCTTTTTAGTATGGAAACTGTTATGTTTTGAAACATACTTAATTATATTCTATCTCAAATACTTACAATAGTTTATTACACTGTTTCACTTCTTCTTAGAAATGAACTTTTTATGGAATTTACAAGTCTAATATTTATATCAGGAGGGTTTATGCGTCCAAGTAAAACTTTCACCATCACAACTAGACTTTCTTCGATTCCACTTTGTACAGATCCTGTATAAAATTATAGAGGATATTCGAATAAATTGAAGATACGTCTCATGTAGTACTCTTTGCGACCTGACCTTCTTCGTGTTCGACCTTAGTTCTGACGGTCCTCTTTATAGTTATTGGAGTCTATACGTCTACTGTGGTGGGAATACCGTCTTTCACTTCTCCTTGATTTTTCGGAGAACTACTTTCAGACTCTCCACTCACTTTTTCAAACGAATTTCGAGTTGTAAGTCTTTTACTTATAATGCCGTAGACTAGGGTAGTGAAGTACCCTTTATCTACCCCTTTGTCATCTTTGTCACAGTCTGAAATAAAACCCCCGAGGTTTTAGTGACGTATACCACTAACGTCGGTACTTTAATTTTATGCGAATGAGAAACCTTCCTTTCAATACTGATTGGATCTGTCGTATAATTTTTCGTCTCTGTAATGAAACAGTTGTTTCCAGACAGATCAGTTCCGATACCAAAAAGGTCACCAGTACATACCTACACTCTCAACTTGACACTTCTTTCGACTCACGGTTTCTTAATTACGAAAACTTGACACCACAACCTATTCTGAGAATTCTCAGGGAACCTGACGTTTCTCTNCGTCGGTACTTTAATTTTATGCGAATGAGAAACCTTCCTTTCAATACTGATTGGATCTGTCGTATAATTTTTCGTCTCTGTAATGAAACAGTTGTTTCCAGACAGATCAGTTCCGATACCAAAAAGGTCACCACTACATACCTACACTCTCAACTTGACACTTCTTTCGACTCACGGTTTCTTAATTACGAAAACTTGACACCACAACCTATTCTGAGAATTCTCAGGGAACCTGACGTTTCTCTAGGTTGGTCAGGTAAGATTTCCTCTAGTCAGGACCCACAAGTAACCTTCCTGACTACGACTTCGACTTTGAGGTTATGAAACCGACGGAGTACACTTCTCAACTGAGTGACCTTTTCTGGGACTACGACCCTCCCTAACCCCAGTCCTCCTCTTCCCCTGCTGTCTCCTACTCTACCGACCTACCGTAGTGGCTCAGTTACCGTAGTGGCTCAGTGTACTCAAACTCACTTGAGGTCCTCAACGACTACCTGTCCCTCCGGACCGCACGACACTAAGTACCCCAGAGTTTCTCAGTTTGTACAGACTCGTTGACTTGACTTGACTTGACTTGTTCCATTCATTTTAAGTTATTCATGAGGGAGTTTTAAAAAGTGGTATTAAGTACTTCTACAATTAAATTATTTATGGTACTAATACTCATACAATGAAACGTACTGGTGTCCCTGAACCGTTTTCATTATTTCAAATATTAGATAACTGGAACGTTATCTTTGTTAATGACCCCGGATCACATTAGTGTAATCGAAAAATTTTCGACTAATAAAAGAGGTCATCCATCGTCTTCCCCTTAATTCACTCTAAATTTCACACTCCTTCTGATTTATGTGTCTGTGAAAAAAACCTCTATCTAACCTTTTACACTCTTTCCGATATCCTCCGGAGATAACTGACTACACGTTGTACACTTTGTCTTGGAGTATGGCTGTGGATCTATTCTTCCACCTATTCAGTAACTATAAACTTATATCTCGTTTCGACCTATTGTTATAAAATATAAAGGACTAAAATTATCGTTATCGTATTTATACAGTCTCTTACCGTAAAAGAATTTAACTCGTGGTGTTTCATAAATCCTTATTTTTCCTATAGAGATTTCATGAGATTTTACCAAGTTCTTTTTTCACAATGTGTGATTGTGTGTATTAATATTAACCTATTTGTCTCTCTTTTTGTTTTTCTTCCTTTGTCTAACTCTTTGTCTCTCTTCTTCTATTCAGTCCACCCTGTTTTATATTTGTTAACCACGTAGAACCATTTCTCAGAGATACTCTGAGAACACAATTAGAACGTTGAAAAGACAATCTTAGTATAACTTTACAATAAAATTTTCTTACTTTATTACAGTAAACATCGTTATACCTACCTGGACCTGTAATAGTATGAGTCATTCGGTCCTTTTCTGTTTATAAAGTACTATAACGAATATACACTTATTTTTCTATTATTATTATGTTTATTTACATATATGTTTACTCTTTGTCTGTGTACCTGTATTTTTTTTTTTTTTTTTTTTTTTTTTTTTTTTTTTTTTGAATAGTAATGGTTTTTCTTTTTCCTACTCCCTGTTTAATCCTCAAACCTTAATTGCATATGTGTAATGACATCTATTTTGTCTATTAGTTGTTCCTAGATTGACATATTGTGTTCCTTAAGATGAGTCATAAAACATTATTGGATGTTCCCCTTTCTTAGACTTTTTGATATATATACATATTTAATCTCTATGGTTCCCTTGAAAAGTACGTTTCTACCCGTGTTATTTTATGTCTTTACTATACCTGGATTCTCTTCGTCCTCTATAATTCTTTTCCATAGTTCTTATGTGTCTTCTCGATATGTTTTTACTAGAAGTGCTGGGTCTATTAGTGTCACCACACTAGTGAGTGGATCTCGGTCTGTAGGACCTTACGTTTCAGTTCACCCGGAATCCTTCGTAGTGATGCTTATTTCGATCACCTCAACTACCTTAAGGTCAACTCGATAACGTTTAGGATTTTCTACTACGACACTTGCACGACGTAAATTATTCGATCTTTTAAACCTTTTGAGTCGTCACGGTGTCATGACGTTTTCTAGGTAAAAGTAAGGTTAGGGATTCTTCCTGTGACGGTGTCTTATGAGTTTGATGTCTTGTTAACGTGAGTAGAGTGTGTGATCGTTTCACTACGAGTTTTAAGACGTTCGGTCCGAAGTTGTCATACACTTGGCACTAGAAGGTCTACAAGTTCGACCTAAATCTTTTCAGTCTGCTTAGTCTCTAGTTTAACGGTTATAGGTGACCTAGTAGCTTTTTCGTTCTCTTAAAGTCCTTTTGTAGATGAAAACGGAATAACTTATACGGCTTCGGAAACTGAGACACCTAGTGTCGTTTGACACCTTTTAATAATTACTTTACCCTTATGGTTGGTGGACTGGACGGAGGACTCTTTAGACATACGTCCAGTTCTTCGTTTTCGATCTTGACCTGTACCTTGTTGTCTGACCAAGATTTAGCCCTTTCCTCATACAGTTCCGACATATAACAGTTGGACGAATAAATTGAATATACGTCTCATGGAGTACTCTTTACGACTTGACCTACTTCATTTTCGACCTTAGTTCTAACGACACCCTTTATAGTTATTGGAGTCTATACGTCCACCGTGGTGGGAATACCGTTTTTAACTTCTTGATTTCTTGGAGAACTACTTTCACTTTCCCCTCTCACTTTTTTAACCGAATTTCGAGTTGTAAGTCTTTTGATTCTAGTACCGTATACCAGGGTAGTGAAGTAACGTTTATCTACCCCTTTGTCACCTTTGTCACTGTCTGAAATAGACCCCATCCCCCCGTGAGGTTTTAGTGACGTCTACCACTGACGTCGGTACTTTAATTTTCTACGAATGAGGAACCTTCTTTTCAATACTAGTTGGATCTGTCGTATAACGTTTCCTCTCTGTAATGAAACGGTTGTTTCCAGACAGATCAGTTCCGATACCAAAAAGGTCACCATTCCATACCTACACTCTCAACTTGATATTTCTTTCGACTCACGGTTTCTTAACTACAAAAACTTGACACCACAACCTCTTCGGAGAACTCTCAGGTAACCTGTTGTTCAACTAGGTTGGTCAGGGAGGATTTCCTTTAGTCAGGACTTATAAATAACCTTCCTGACTACGACTTCGACTTCGAGGTTATGAAACCGGTTGAGTATTCTTCTTGACTGAGTAAACTTTTCTGGGACTACGACCCTTTCTAACTTCAACCCTCCTCTTCCCCTACTGTCTCATACTCTACCAACTTACCGTAGTGACTGAGTTACCTATACTCAGACTCATTTGAAATCCTCAACCACTACCTATCCCTCCGGACCGTACGACGTCAGGGACCCCAGTGTTTTTAGTCTGTGTAGACTCACTGACTTGACTTGACTACATATATATTTATTAAAACGACATATGGACTTCGATTACGTTGTAGTATTTAGTTGATATGAAGTTATTTTTATTAAAATTAAATTTTTTATTTCATATTTCTTTCTGTAAAACAGTACTTTATACCATTATATGTTGTCTATGTATCGAATCATTATATACTAACTATACTTTAAGATACAGTAATAGTATTTGTGTATTGGATATTTTATAATAATTATATTTTTATATTTTCAAATTTTATAATTCATTTAAATAATGTTATATGTTAATACATTATTATTTTGTATGAAAGAATACTTTTATATTATTTTAACATTTAGAGTATCACAATATAAGTACGGAATTTTAAGAGATAGTGACTACCCTATTGGTTATTTGATCTTCCGTCGTATCCTAGGAGAAGAGATAATCAATAAAACCTCTTTAGTAAAATTACCAAGACCCTGGAGCCTTAGTCGGTCGGATATTCAGAAGTATAGTGATTATATTACCTTTTGATCAGTACATTCAATGAAATGAACTTGAAGTATACGGTTAATTACAAACAGTATATTACAATAATATCTAGATATTAAACTCAATTAAGAGTTTTGTTTAAAAAGTTATTCATAAATAAAGGTTTATTATATTGAAATTTGACGAATGATAGTTGATTACATTTCAAAGATTCTCCACTGTCGACTCTCCCTCTTTCTACTCTCAATGAATGTTTTACGCTCAACGTAAGGTAAATTTCTATAAAATACTAATCTAACGTAGTTTTATCTTCATTCAATAATGTGCAGAGAAACCTGTGGTCGAGTAGTCGTAACACAAAAGTCAAAGGAAACAATATCGATAAACCTTTACTAAAACCTGTAATCCCGGAAAATCACAAAAATTCGTCAGAAAACATACCTTTTATATGACTAGTTTCAAACATTATTGTACAAATAAAAATAATAAAGAAATAAAATATTTCTCTTACGTTGTCTTTATTTCGGAGGGTGATGAACAGAGTCACACGTGGTTCTTTGAAGTCAGGTATAAAGTGGGGGTCGTGTATCAAAGTCTTACTTAGATACTGGAATTTCTGGTATATTGGTGGAGGGAATACCTTTGTAGCTCAAAAGATAAATAAATAAAAATAATCTCATATTAGCGAAATGTTACAACACAATCAAATACGATATGTTACTTCACTTAGTCATAGACATACACACACACAGATACATATACATATACATATATACATAGGGGAGGGAGGACTTGGAGGGAAAGGAAGGGGGGACGGGGGAGGGGGTGTAGTAGAGTGAGGAGATCCTGTAGTGTCTTGTGGTCCGACTCGAGGGATACGAGAGGTCGTCGAAGGGTGATCGATAGATGAAATGTATACCATCACATATAAATAGTTGTGTTGAGAGGGGCAAACAGGGTGGGGAGAAAGGGACGAGGTACAGACACCGTTGTACAAGTAAGAGATGCAACGTAGAGATGAGACCGGGACGTTTACCTTAACAACCTTTAGGATAAATAATGTGTATTATGGACAATAATAAATCGTATATAAGGGATTTTTACATGTAGGTGACGTATGTGTCGATAAGACAGAACAATTACCATCTGTCTCAGATAAGACCTGTCGTCTGCAATTCCATACTCATAATTTGTAATATATTTTGTAAATATCTGTTTATCGTGAAGTGACGTATTATAACATTAGAAACAGAGAAAACTTAGATGTCAGTTTATACAAAGTACAATGAGTAGATGAATGTCAACTCTTGATGTAGGAAAAGAGTTCTCGATTTACACACGATTGAAATTTAAAGTAGTAAGAGGGTTGTCCTTCCTTTTGGATCCATGTATTTTCGTGACAATATTCGAGAATCACCTTACCGTTCTTCTGCGACTTGTTTTTACCCAAGTCCGAGAGACTTTTTTAATCTCCTGAGTAAACCGGGGTACTCTCAACAACATTAGAATTCATCCATACTGAATTAGTAGAAACACAAATTTCGTGAGTATACTTCACTTTCTAATAGGGTAAAAGACAAGGTACTAAGAACTATGTGACCGATATTTTGTAAAGATAAAGTACTATTTATACACAATGTACAAATTTCTACCTTTACCAACCGATTTCACCTAAGAGAATCCACATCCTATCTTATGATCTAAGGTCAGATAAAAAAAAAAGACTTGAGGTACCCTGAAGTGTTAAAGTATTCTCATAGTCTTATGAAGTTATAGTATGTAATATAATGACATATATTAAAACGATTAAACAGAGTTTTAATTTGTTTAAAACATATGGGTGGTAAGGTAATGACAGGAAATTACATGTTAAACTATAGGATATTATGTTATTATTTTGTTTTTACATAAGACAAATTCTAAAAGTCCTGGTAATCTTAGGAGTAAGAAATCTTGTTCCACTTACAAACCGTCGTGTAAACAAAGGAGGAACTTTCTCCCATCGACATAATGAAGGAAAGTAAAATTTACCGTTCGTAGGTATCCGACATTGTGGTAAAACTCTTTCGACGACAGTAAAACGAGGAGTGCAAACTCAACAGATTGACGACTGAAATTACTACGTCATAAAGGAAACATTTTAATAGAAAATATGACTTGCCTGACTAGTAATTGAAGTGACATTTCTGTATTAAACGGGTAAAATTACATAGAAGTTGATTATATAAACACACTCATATTGTCGACCATCAAGGACTTTCTACCGTTCTAACATTTTTGAGATGGACTCAAGGTATTAAAGAAACTAAAGAGAGGGAATAGTGTATTTTAGGTCGAAATTTCAAAATAAAACGACAATACGGTCACAGTATCAATAAAACATGTGTTTACGTAGGTACCACATACTTCCAATGTAACCACTTCGTTAATGTGGTCTAACGTGTTATCAAACAATTACGAGATAATGAAAACGTACGTTTATCGATTTTACTTCTCTGACTTTAAGTCAGTAAAATCGACATGTAGAGGTTAAATTAAACGAGAAAAATTTTCAAACGAGTAGATGTAAAAAAATGATGTTTATAAAGAGTAAAAGAAAAGAAAGAGATAGAGTCGAAGTTAACTTTTACGGACTTGTATGACCAAGTACACACATACTTTTTTCTATGACAAAAAACAAACAAACAAACAAAGGGTCGTTCGGTTTTTCAACTTTTATAAGAGTACAAAGGACGTTTAGGATGTGTATATAAATTTATTTTAAAGTTATATCCATAATCTCGTTCTTAAAATTTTATCGTTTGTGTGCTATTTATATATTGTACTTATTTAATTGATTTACATTACAGATGGTTTCTTTGGTATAAGACCTCTTTTATTTAAACTTAACACTCTAACTTCCATAAACGACATTCTTACACTAGGTAAAAGGAGAACACACGAAGGAAATGTTCGTCTCACTTACCTCTTGTCCAATAAATGAATTGTAACAGACTTTTGTAACGAAGAGTAATATTCAAGTTATAAATAAATCTACGGAATCTTGTACCACCTTTTTATACATTGTTTTTATCAGGGGTAGTTCAGCTCCCCTTTTCTTGTATGGATAGAACAGTAGTCTCTTTACGAATGGCCGTTTAAGTTCCTACGTGTAAATAGTCGTCAATTTGGTACGAACTCACGAATCCAAAGAATTGAGTGACTTAGTATAGTTTAACATAACGGTTCCTTGTAAAAACTCGTGTTTCACCATCATTATTTCTTTGTCGCTAAGAAGAAATTCCTAGTCCTTTTGTATAAAATCAATAATCCTTTCTTGAATAAACATAAAGAAAAGTCATTTGGGAAGTACTCTTCATCTTTCCTCCCCAAACTTTACTAACTACTTCACGTTAGTAATGTTGGAAACAACGGGAACCGAGAACCGAAAAACGTGGGTGGTCTATTTTAATCATCCTATAAACAAAAATGACGCATACGACGAATAATAAAATAACACCGAGGGGACTCGATACCTACTGACCTTCGGTTGACTACAACGATTCTTCATAGAACTGTAACATATTTTGTCTTAAGGTCAATTTAGTACTTTGACTTCGTCTTGAACTGATAGGGTGGTCGTGTCTCGACCTTTGTGTGTAAGTACTGGTATTGTTTCATATATAAATAGGTTTTTATTATAATTCGTACTCTCTACCATGTCTCTGTGTCTCGTGAGTCTATCTCTTCCTTTTGAAGGGGAGCACCTTACTTTTGTGTGTCTTCACCTCCGGATCTTATACCTTAATATCTTTACACCGAATCTATTTCTGAAGAAGATAAATACGACAGAGATATAATAGTGGTTGAAAATGATCCTTGAAAAATGGTCAAATAACGTTATCGGGTAAGTAATAAGTGTTAAAAATCGACTGATCTCTTTTATGTAAAAATTTCAAAAAAGAAAAAGAAAGGAAAAAAAGTTTAAAGGTTCTACAATAGCAAGTCCGTCGTTCATTCCTTCTGACTAAAACGTACAGGGAAGGAGGTGTGAGCACCGGAGTGTACGTATTGTTGGTGGTTTTACTTAATTACATTTCCATGTTCCAAGCTATTAATCTAGTCCTTCTCAGGGACCTCCTCCTTTACCGTTGGGTGAGGTCATAAGAACGGACCCTTTAGGGTGCCTGTCTCCTCGGACCACTCTATGTCAGGTATCCCAGTGTTTCTTAGTCTACGCTGAGAATGTGTGTCTCGTGTGTGTGTGAATGTGGAAACCTACTTTGGGTGTCTGGACTAAGACCGATGTCATCCCGAAAGAGAAGTTAGAGAAGTCTACATATCTAAGGGTTCTCTTGTAAATTGGATAAAAAAAAAAAGATAAAATTCGGTAACAAGAGGGAATTTTTCGAAGGAATTTACTGTGGTATCAATGTTTGGTAAAATAATTTTCGAGTCTACTTGGATAAAAGGTTCGTCTTTATCTCTGTGTCTGTATCTCTTGTTTGATTACCTATGGTTCCCCCCTTTCTCCCGCACCCTACTCAACCCTCTAACCCTACCTGTATATATACGATGATATCTATTTTGTCTACTGACTACTCTTCGTTGGTATATGTGTTCCTTGAGATGAGTTACGAAATATCACGGGATTTACCCTTCCTTTAGGTTTTTTCTCCCCTATAAATAAATATGTATACCCACTACTTAAAAGGACATGTCGTCTTCGAATGTGTCGTAACATTTCGTTGATATGAGGTAAAAAAAAAATTATCTTTTGTCGGAAAGTCGAAAGTGGTTGTGAATAAGTTTCAAAAGGTCGAAGGTGAGTGAGAGGTCAAGACTACGATGCGACTATACACGTCAAAGACAATGTCGTCGTTACTATAGGAGTAAGGATTTTAGACAGACTTAATAATGACGTACTTTTTAATTTTCAAACCTTTTATTTATGACTGAACAGGGTCAAAGAGACTCAGTCTTTAAGTTCTCACTGAATCATCATATTAAGCCTGAATCCTAGAGTACGTCAACTTCGGTTCCCCAGTTGGTCCCGATACCCACAGACTTCAGGTCCGACACCGACTCTTTGACGAAGATTCCACTGAGTGTGAGTAGTGGTCAGAACCAACAAACATCCTCTAGAGGGAAAAGAGTGGAGTGTCCGAAGGAGTACCCCGACGAACTTACAAGAATTCTGTGTCGCCGATCGAAAGGGGTCTCTCTCAACACACTCTCTGTCTCTCCAACTCTCTCTCTCCCGATCTTTTAGGAGAAATACAGAGCTGAAGTCGTCCCTGCATGACAGTGAAGACACGAGATAACTAGTGTGTCTGACTGGGTCCGTGTCAATGCTCTCCTCTCATGTGCCCCGTGTTATGACTCTTCTCCCTTAATAACCCCGGTAGAACGTCTAAACGACGGTTTTAGAGGAATTACACAAATAGGAGATTCTATTTCACACCGGGAAATACCTAAGAAGGAAAAAAATATTATACTCGTGAAAGAAAAGAAATCTTCATATCAACCGGATGTTACAACACAATCAAAGTTCACATGTCGTTTCACTAAGTCAATATACGTGTATATTTAGATAAAAAAGTCTATAAAAAGGGAATATCCTATAGTTGTTTATAACTCATATCAAGGGACAAGATATGTCGTCCAAGAAAATGAATAGATAAAATATATACCACCAAATCAGTGATTCAGCACAGACTGAGAACACTGGGGTACCTGAGATCGACCGGTCCGAGGAGACAGGTACCCTAAAAGGTTCGTTCTTATGACCTCACCCAACGGTAAAGGAAGAGGTCCCCTAAAAGGGTTGTGTCTCTAGTTTGGAACCAGAGGACGTGACGTCCGTCTAACAAATGGTTGACTCGAAGATCCCTTAAGGGTAAAATATGTATCATGACACATAAACAATTAGTTTACATACTATTACGTATAAAATATATCAATTAATTATATGATGATATTCTAAACAGAAGAAACTGAACAACTTACCGTAACAGA
Organism: Capra ibex; assembly: GCA_006410555.1. NCBI lineage: Eukaryota > Metazoa > Chordata > Mammalia > Artiodactyla > Bovidae > Capra > Capra ibex. The sequence goes on from SJYO01037955.1 coordinate 40,883,065, forward strand.
GGTTAAAGATTAACAAAGGACGTCTAGTTTTTCATTAAACATCTCTCCTTCCCAGGAGAATTCTATATGAGTATATGTATTTTAGACCTGAGTGACTTAAGTCCTTGACCAATTAATGGACTGATGACTGACCTACGTGACAGGAGGAATGACGTTACGTCAGGAATCTTTTATACTAAAAACCAACAACAAATCTAAAACCAGAATAAGGAAGGCATAGTCTCGATGAGTACGAAGATCTAGAAAGATAAAGATCTTTATACAATGAGAAACGGAGAGGGACGACGAGATCTGTTTGTTATCGGAAATGGTGGATCTGATAAAGTTCTCCGGAGCATAGATTAGAGGGTAACACGTCAGTACAGGCTGAGATGTTACGATGCCTGACATCGGGCAGTCCGAGGAGACAGGTACCCTAGGGTGTCCGTTCTTATGACCTTAGTCAACGGTTAAGGAGGAGGGTCCCGATTAGAGGGTATAGATGTGTAATAAGAGGAAGAAAATCAGTCCAATGACGAAAAAAACAACAAAATTAAGAACCACCACAACAAAACGAAAATTGTACGATATATTTTAACGAAGGGACTAGTGGTAGGGAATACTACTAAAAACTACCGAATGGAGAGGTATGTACTAAGGGACGTGTGTAAGTGTGTGTGTGTGTGTGTGTGTGTGTGTGTGTGTGTGTGTGTGTGTGTGGAACATAGGGGTAAGAAAAGAGTGCTTCGTAAAAGACGAAGTAGTAAAACGATTCCGATTAGGTCGGAAACATATAAAGGGATGTCGGGGTTTCGTGGAGACGAAACCCTAAGAGTTCGAGGATAGGGACGGACTTGAGTAACGGTGGTCTTCCACAGTGAGGTGGGATAATATAAATACAAAGATAAGTGATACTGTAATTGTCTCCCCTGAGGAGATTGGTGAGACAGAATTCATCGTGACGGAGAAAAGTAAGAGGGGAAAGGTGAATAGGTCGTCATAAAAAGAAGGTTATGTAAACTGATGGTCTGTAAAACATGTGAATAAAATACTTATTTAATGAAACAGAGGAATTATTTTGATGAGGGGTATTTTCATCCCTGATAACACTTGACAGGACAAGAGTCGTCGTTCAACCAAAAGTAACAACAAGTCAGGGGTCAGTGCAGGTCGAGAAACTCTGGGGTACGTGACGTCGTGTGGTCCGAAGGGACAGGTAGTGGTTGAGGACCTCGAACGAGTTTGAGTACAGGTAGTTCACCCACTACGGTAGGTTGTTATAGTAGGAGACAGCAGGGGAAGATGAGGACGGAAGTTAGAAAGGGTCGTAGTTCCAGAAAAGGTTACTCAACCGAGAAACGTAGTCCACCGGTTCCAAAACCTCGGAGTTGAAGTCGTAGTCTGGAAGTCTACTTATAAGTCTCAAACTAGAGGAACGATAGGTTCCGAGAGAGTTCTCAGAAGAGGTTCTGTCGTCAAGTTTCCGTAGTTAAGTCACGAGTCGGAAAAAATAACAGGTTGAGAATGTACATATGTACTGATGATCTTTATGGTATCAAAACTGACATACCTGGAAACAGTCATTTAATTACAGAGACGAAAAATTATACGGAGGATCCAAACAGTATCGAAAAGAAGGTTCCTCGTTCGTAGAAAATTAAAGTGCAGACGTTAGTGGTAGACGTCACTAAAACCTTGACTTCTTTTGTTTCAGACAATGGTAAAGGTAACAAAGGGGTAGATAAACGGTACTTCACTAACCTGGTCTACGGGACTAGAAGTAAAAAACTTACAACTCAAAATTCGGTCGAAAATTTATCACAGACATTACGGGATGAGAGACGAGTCGGAGGTCATTTCACCAAAGTAGTAATAAAAGGTTGTAGACACTGTCAAAAGTAAGTTTAACTTTTATTGAATTCCCGTTTTAGACTTCAGTCCCACATGAAAAGTCTAGGTTTTTACGAGGACATGTGGGGTTCAATAAATTTTCAATTTATTTTGTTTTAAACGTTTTTCTTGTCTCTTGTCAGATGATAATTTGTATCCAAAAATAAATTTATACCTAATATGACATATCAAACCGTAGTGTTATATAACGATTTAAAGTATTTCGTAAGAAGACAATGTTACAAAATAAGACTGTTTAAGATAGAGAGGAAAAAAAGAATTCAACATGAAAAAACACTCACTAACGAAAAATTGAATTGAAACGTAATACAGTGAAAGGGTACATTATAAACCAAGGATATTGATGTCTTAGACCATTGATATATTGTTAGATGAGATCAGACTTTGTCTGATCAAGACTCTTGATAGTCGACATTGAAATGTAGACAAATCAAATCGAAACCTAAAATCAAATTGAAACTAAGTACAAATTACACGAAGATATATAAATTTACCCAAGAAGGGAGACCTACGACAAACTGGTCGATTTGTGAATCTAAGTCAATTTGGGAATATTGTTTCCGGATGGATCTGTCCGTAAGGACAATAGCGGTCGATTTAAACATTGGTGTTTCGTTAGAAGTGAAGAGTTGTAAATAATAAATACTCAGAAAAAAAGTACCAAAAGGTGGAAGTACGGACGTAACTTCTGTTCACTCAGTCTTAGTAGAGTTAGTTTTTACATATACCGTGAACTTTTAGAGACTCGTTTATAAACTACAGTAATATACATTAACGAATTACTCCTCATCGAGAACTGAAATTATCTAAGTGTCAGGTCATCCCATATATTTGTATACGTTATTAAAGTACATTTACAGATACATTAGATATACCTTTCTTATTTTTTTTTAGAAGATTATTGTTACAGAGGATCTATAGATCGTATGTAACCTCTACTACAGAGTAAAAGTTCTTGACTAACGTTGATCTTCGATTCTTTTATGTATTATTTTATACTTTATGTAGTACATAAAAACATATTTATACTTATCTATTGGAGGGATCTCAAAAATTGAGTTATTTATTAAATAAATAATTTACTGTAAAAGGTCGTGAATTGTTCATGAATACACGATGTATATACCCTTTTTAGTCGCTAGGAAGTCCGAATCGAATTTACATAAAGGTAACGAGGATTAGTCAACCCTAAAAACAACCTTCTTTCACAGTATCGTATGAGTTTTACGATCATTAATACTGTTATTATTATTATCGTACTCCGACTCTAAACGTCAAAGACGTTTCTACAACTTAATCGGTCGGGATGTCAGAGGACGTTCATTCTAGTTTAGAATTTGTGTCTCGTAGGTTCTAAACTCCTTTGTTGATGTTTTCGACACTCTTTTGTTACATCACTTACACACACAAAACGACCGGTCTAAGTCAAGTTAACTCAGCGAGTCAGCACAGACTGAGAAACGCTGGGGTACTTGACGTCGTGTGGTCCGGAGGGACAGCTAGTGGTTGAGGGTCTCAGGTGGGTTTGGTAGAGTAGGAAACAGCAGGGGAACAGGAGGACGGGAGTTAGAAAGGGTCGTAGTCACAGAAAAGGTTACTCAGTCGAGAAGCGTAGTCCGTCGGTTTCATAACCTCAAAGTAGAAATTGTAGTCAGGAAGGTTACTTGTGGGTCCTGACTAAAGGAAATCCTAACTGACCAACCTAGAGGAAAGTCAGGAACCCCCGACTAATAATCGACGTCGTCTTCTCTCGTTCTTCTCAAGAACCTCCTGTTTAATTTTATTTTCTTTGTTAAAGGGACCCTTTTAATTACAGAAGGGGAACTAACGTATTTAGTCCTCGTAATCGTTTTAGAGAATAAGGTCTGTTCATTAAGTCGTTAGAACCAGACAAGTTCTCAACGTATTTTGTAACTCACTAGATAGTTGACAGGAGACCATAATTTTGGGGGTGGGGTTGTGTGTGTGTGTGTGTAAAAGGGAAAGGTTAGATTTTCTCATGAAACCCTCGAGTGACGGGTTTCGACGAAAAGGATTCCACTACTTTCCTTACCAGACTGGAACTCCTTCTCGACGACCCTTGAATCGTTTGTTTTGTTTCAAGTAGGAAGTGAGTTAGTACATGAATTTATTCTGTAGACTCCTCCCTTTGATTAAATATTACTTGAATGTTTTTTATGTTTTTCTTATTGTTTTTCATTTTCTCTTTTGAAACTAATGTTTACAGAGTTCTCCATCTTCACAATCTTGTCTTTTTCAGTGTTCTTTTGGTAGTCGGTCTGTACATTCCTAGGAACACTACTCTAAAGATATTTACCATGTCGGAGTCAAACTCCAGCTTTTCCTATGAGGTTTTTTCTGCGACCGACGTCACGATACCGCCGACGGGACCTGGGCTGCACCTTAAAGAGGGCACAGACGTCGTACACTTTGTCTTAACTGGACGAAATGGATTCGTTCCCTTTGGCAAGGAGAGGGCAACAAACGTTAGAGACGGCGTACACTGGGGACCGGGAACCGTCACTCACGTGGCTCAGGATTGGTAACCTGGTGGTCACCTAAGGGACTTGGACATACAAACTGAAGTCTCCCGGAGACTTATATTTACTGGGGTCGTGAACCAGCTCCTCTTCCGTTACCGTGGGGTGAGGTCATGAGAACCTTTTAGGGTCCCTGCCTCCTCGGACCATCCGACGTCAGGTACCCCAGCGTTTCTCAGCCTGTGCTGACTTACTGAAGTGAAAGTGAAAAGTGAAAAGTGAAAGTACGTAACCTCTTCCGTTACCGTTGGGTGAGGTTCAAGAACGGACCTCTTAGGGTCCCTACCCCCTCGGACCACCCGACGGTAGATACCCCAGCGTGTCTCAGCTTGTGCTGACTTCACTGAATCGTCATCGTCGTCAACTATTGTTTTAAAATTTTATATATAATACTTATACTATGTTCTTTTTCCTTTATGAAGATGTTTACCTGACTAAATATATACTTTCATGTTATCGACTTAAAAATATTTCTATTGTATTTATCATATTGTACGTAGACTTCTTATTTAATACTCGGCATAATACCCGACTTAAAACGGGGGAGGGGGGTTTGGTATGTGACTTCCGGATTGGGTCTCATACTCCCGTGAACCTCTGACTCAGACATTTCTCCGTTAATTCAATTTTACTTCGGAAATCCACTCGGAATTAGGTCATACTGATTGTAATGACACTCTTCTCCTTTAAATCTGTGTGTCTGCGGTCCAACACTTTTGTCTCTTTTCTGGTACACTTCTACCACTCTCCTTCATTGATGGGCGTTCGGCGCCTATCTGTTCGTTTGGAGTCCCCGCGAAATTAGAACTGAAGATCGGAGACTTGACACTCTTTATTTAAAGATGACTAACTGCAAGGGTCAGACACCTTAAAAGACACCGTCGGGGTCGTTTGACTATGTTCAACCTTATTGTTTACACTCATTAAATTTCTCCTAAGTTTTTCTTAGTTATTTAACTCTTTCCATTGTTTCTTTATATTAAAATTTATCTTATGCGTGTCTTTCTACTTATTGACCCAATTTTTTATTAGTTTGAATTATAACTTTGTAAACTCCACTCTTAAAATTTATAAGTTTATAAACTTCACCTTTAAAAACTTCTTTATTATCTCTAATTAAAAAGTCATTATATATTCCTGGGTATATCGGGGTTTTATCCTTCTCTTCTCTTTCGAGACTGGTTCTTTATAAAATCTCTTTGTATTCTGATAGTTTCTGTTACTCTTGTAAGATTTTCGATGAAGAGTACCGAATCTTCAATCTTATAGTTGTAATATGTGTGGTAATTTTTGACTTCTGTTTCGATACGTACATACGAAATAATTCTTAACGCATACGACTCCTCTTTTTATTCACAAATTATGACATAGATCATGTATAAAAATAAAAATTTTCAAAATTATTAATTTCATAAAAAAAAAGTAACTACGTTATTTCTGAACTTCAACTGGATGTACTTTAGAGACATTTACATACTCTCCAGTCACTTTATATTTATCTGGAAAAATGATTATTGTGACCTTTTAGTCAATACGTGAAAGTTGTTTAATTTTATATAAAAAATTTTTAAGTAAGAAGGAGTGTATGTGTTTAATTTCTAATTTTACGTAAACAGTTGTGATGTTGAGAAGTTAACATTTTTTAAAGTAGTAGGTCAAAATTTACACAAAGAATTTTTATAATATAATTATATAAACTAGTGTAATTGTATTATCGTTGTACTGAACTTTCCTGTCCAGGGTCTAACTCACATTTATTACTCACATTTTACCATATATAAATGTAACCTTAATTAACACAGAACAAATAAGTTAAACTTATATACGATCAAATTTAGTATATTTCAAAATTTACAACATCCAATTATTTACCAGTTTATGACAGACAAGGGATTGAAAATTTGTATACACAAATACTTTGCTCTAAAAGAAGGGATCCACGAACGGCGACTTCTTAGAAACGTACACATATGTGTGATCTTATGTACATGTTTTAAAAAATTAAATCATGAGAAATACTCTCACTTTCTCCTCTCACTTTTTCAACCGAATTTCGAGTTGTAAGTCTTTTGCTTCTAGTACCGTAGACCAGGGTAGTCAAGTACCCTTTATCTACCCCTTTGTCACCTTTGTCATAGTTTGAAATAAAAACCCCCGAGGTTTTAGTGACGTCTACCACTAACGTCGGTACTTTAATTTTCTGCGAATGAGGAACCTTCTTTTCAATACTGGTTGGATCTATCGTATAACTTTTCGTCTCTGTAATGAAACGGTTGTTTTCAGACAGATCAGTTCTGATACCAAAAAGGTCACCAGTACATACCTACACTCTCAACCTGACACTTCTTTCGACTCGTGACTTCTTAACTACGAAAACTTGACACCACAACCTTTTCTGAGAACTCTCAGGGAACCTGACGTTCCTCTAGGTTAGTCAGGTAAGACTTCATCTAGTCAGGACCTACAAGAAACCTTCCTTACTACCATTTCGACTTTGAGGTCATGAAACCGGTGGAGTACGTTTCTCAACTGTGTAACCTTTTCTGAGACTACGACCCTCCCTAACCCCCGTCGTCCTCTTCCCCTTCTGTCTCCTACTCTACCGACCTACCGTAATGACTGAACTACCTGTACTCAAAGTCACTTGAGACCCTCTACCACTACCTGTCCCTCCGGACCGCACGTCGCTAAGTACCCCAGAGTTTCTTAGTCTGTACTGACTCTCTGACTATACTAGACTATTTATGTTTCGATCATTATTGAGTCTATACATAGTTTTATGTTATCCTTATACGTGACACTACATAAGGAACTTACTTCCTTTATTTAGTTCTTTTATAGACTTGATATCAAAAGATGTTATTTACTTAACGTTTTTGTACTGTAAACAAAAAAAAAAAATTTTCTGCAAAAGGTAACCTCTTACATATGTATACTACAGTGACCTTTTCTGTTTTCATCCGTTTTGTATGTTGTTTTTTGTATGTAAAAATGTCCGAACATTTAAATACTATTCTTATATTTCTATTTATTCTATTAACAATTGTACTTTCATTAAAAGACATTCTTTGTCCCGTATCGGTCCCTATATTTGACCCTTCTTAAAAGTTTCCTGAAATCACCAGGATAAAATTCGACTCACCATCTTTTTATTTCGAAAGATAAAACACTTACACACATAGTAGAAATTTTCTGAATATTCACTCGTACTAATCGTTCATATCAAACTATAAAGTCCTTCTTTTTTTTTGTCAGGATAACCTTTGGTACCTAAAATGTTACTTTATTTTGTTCAGGTAAGTCTTCTCTGACTTAATATATTCTGGAATACCTGTTTTTATGTCTTAAATGTCTTCAATCTATAGGATTTATATCTCCTCTCGTTCTTCGGTTAAATCTGAACACACACACACACACACACACACACAGACACACACACACACACACACACACACACAAAATAACAGAGAGACCGACGACACACCCTTTTTTTTTTTCTGAAAAAAAAAAAAAAAAAAGGTCTCATTTAGCACCTCTTCCTTTCTGGTTGAACCTTTGGGAATGTCATTACGTGTACTGTTTACAACCGAATCTGATCACCAACAGTGTCTCGNTCAATCTATAGGATTTATATCTCCTCTCGTTCTTCGGTTAAATCTGAACACACACACACACACACACACACACACACACACACACACACAAAATTACAGAGAGACCGACGACACACCCTTTTTTTTTCTGTAAAAAAAAAAAAAAAGGTCTCATTTAGCACCTCTTCCTTTCTGGTTGAACCTTTGGGAATGTCATTACGTGTACTGTTTACAACCGAATCTGAGCACCAACAGTGTCTCGACCTCTCTTTATCTGTCGAAAGTCTAGATACACCCTCAATGTTAAATGTCATGAAATACTGTCTAACCGAGATTACCAAATTATCTCCAATCATAACTTACTACAAAGACACAGAAGTCTGACTCACTGACCTTCTTCCTATTAATTATATCTCTTGTATTATCTGTCTTAACTTTACACTTACCCGGATCTAGTCTCAAAGTAAGACTCGTGTAATAAAACCGGTATAATACAGTACAAATCAATAAACAACAACAACAAGTCAGTGATTCAACACAGGTTAAGAAACTCTAGGGTATCTGACTTCATAACCTCTTCCATTACCGTTGGGTGAGGTCATGATAACGGACCTTTTAGGGTACCTGTCTCCTCGGACCATCCGACGTCAGGTACTCCAGCGATTCTCATCCTGTACTAACTCACTGAAGTGAAAGTGAAGAGTGAAAGTACGTAACCTCTTCCTTTACCGTTGGGTGATGTCACAAGAACGGACCTCTTAGGGTCTCTACCCCCTCGGACCACCCGACGGCAGATGACCCAACGTGTCTCAGCCTGTGCTGACTTCACCGAATCGTCGTCGTCTGACTTCATACGGTCCGAAGGGACAGGAAGTGATAGAGGGACTCAAATGAGTTTGACTACAGGTAACTCAGTCACTACGGTAGGTTGGTAGAGTAGGAGACAGTAGGGAAAGAGAAGGACGGGGAGTTAGAAAGGGTTGTAGTCCCAGAAAAGGTTACTCAGCTGAGAAGCGTGGTCCACCGGTTTCATTACCTCGAAGTCCAAGTTGAAGTCAATGATCGTACAACGTAAGACACTTAGTCGACTTACCTTTTCAATTCATTGGTTAAACTTTGTACATAGACCTATCCTCTTCATATCGGATATTACCCGGAGGAACTACTAAGTTTACCATCTCTTAGGTGGATGATACACCCTATGGACATAAGTCAGGGACTCAGTCTTTCTACGGGACCTCTTCCTTTACCGTTGGGTGAAGTCATAAAAATGGACTTCATATGGTACCTGTCTCCTTGGACCACCTAATGTCAGGTACCTCCGTGTTTGTCAATCTGACTTGACTTACAGATTCGTACGTATGTCGGATATTATCACTCGGTATTGTTCTTCCTCCCATACACTTTATGACTCTTACTTACTCTGGTGGACCTCTCTACTGTCTCTTCGTTCTTTCTCCGGACTATGAATCCATTCTCCATCGTCTCCCCAAGATTGGTTTCTCTTACTCGTCCTTACTGGATTCGTGATTTGATTTTTTATCCTTTAGTATCATAGTCTCTTTGGTCTTCCTTTTATAAAAGAATTTTCGTACTAGAAAAGACTGTTTACGATCTCATTTCAACTCCTTCTACCACCGATTATTCATGGATAACTTAAATCGTTTAATTCCAATGTCCTATACACCTTTATAAGTTGAATCACTACGAAAGTAACACCTCTCATGATTTCTTACTTATTCCTTCTTTAATCCTACACACTTTAATTGGGATCTTCTGTAAACCCTTAACTTTAGGTCTACCTTTTAGAACGTCTAAAAAAAAAAATTACATTTTGTCTTTGAATTCAAAAGAAAAGTAAAAACTGATCGAAAAAGTACTTAGGATTAAAAAGACCTATCGAATCTCGGTTTTTCCCAATTTTAACTAACTTCAAAGGATACTAAAACAATTCAATGAATAGAAGAAATTTATTTTGTTAGGGACTTTATAGGAGAAGAAGGAGAGGTTCTACCGTTCACTTTTATTCCCGAACCCATTTCCATTCCATCACCACTACTGACACACGAGAAGACCAACATCTCTTTCCTTGGGATCTAGTGTATACTCGTAGACTAAAGACAGGAGACCCAGGTAGAACTACTACAGTACACTGTCGGATCTAAGACCTGTGTAACAACCGTAAAGTTCAGACGTCGATCCTTGAGTGTTCCCATGAAAGACTAGTTACTTCATACTTTGTTCCGACAGTCGAGACCTACTGTCTTAACTCGGTTTTCTTATTTTTAAACACCTACTACCTTTTAATTATTTTATTAATACCTTTAATCCCTATTATTTAATTTATTAAAAGACGGTTGAACTAAGTACGAAACTTTTCGCTCTGTTTCGAGCTTCGAATAGGTATGTTCGGGTAGGAAACCAGTCAAAGACATAGTTATCCCTGTTTACGGTGATGTAAAAGAGTACACTATTACTAATGACTCAGAGACCCGTGTATTTACATTATCCGAATAGAAAATACAAAAGTAAGTAAGTAGGTAGGTGTGTAACTAATTTTCTAAAACCTAACGATTATAACAACTTGAGATATGATTGTCGAAGTTTTAGTGACGTCTACCACTGACGTCGGTACTTTAATTTTCTACGAATGAGGAACCTTTCTTTCAATACTGGTTAGATCTGTCGTATAATTTTTCGTCTCTGTAATGAAACGGTTGTTTCCAGGTAGATCAGTTCCGATACCAAAAAGATCACCAGTACATACTTTCACTCTCAACATGGCACTTCTTTCGGCTCACGATTTCTTAACTACGAAAACTTGACACCACAACCTTTTCTGAGAACTCTCAGGGAACCTGACGTTTCTCTAGGTTGGTAAGGTAAGATTTCTTTTAGTCAGGACCCACAAGTAACCTTCCTTACTACGATTTCGACTTTTAGGTTATGAAACCGGTGGAGTACTTTTCTCGACTGAGTAACCTTTTCTGGGACCATAACCCTCCCTAACCCCCGTCCTCCTCTTCCCCTGCTGTCTCCTACTCTACCGACCTGCCGGTAGAGTGACTGAGCTACCTACACTCAAATTCACTTGAGGTCCTCAACCACTACGTGTCCCTCCGGACCGGACGACACTAAGTGCCCTAGCGTTTCTCAGCCTGTCCTGACTCGCTGACTTGACTTGACTTGTCTACGATTGTCGAATACTCATTCTTTACGTACGTCGAAGGGACCACTGAGTCTCCAATTTCGCAGACGGACGTTACGCCCTCTGGACCCAAGCTAGGAACCCAGCCCTTCTAGGGGACCTCTTCCTTTACCGTTGGGTGAGGTCATAAGAACGGACCTCTTAGGACACCCGCCTCTTCGGACCACCTGATGTCAAGTACCCCAGCCTTTCTCCGCCTGTGCTGACTCGGTGAAGTCAAAGTCAAAGTAGGGAGAAGAATTTTTTGCATTGATGTCTTTGTTTTGGATTTTTGGTATGTATGCTTTTTAACTCAATTCCTCACCATTAATTTACATTTCTAAATGAAAATTTTAGAACGCGATATGACATTACATAGTTCGTTTGTCTTATTTGGTTTTCGTGAGAGCTTTATCTATTGTGTGATATATGTAGTGATGGACTGTGATATACTATGATGGACTATTAAATTACTGAATCCTTAAACTTTGTAAAAACCTAACCACACACGTCAATTAATTAGACATGTAAATAAGAGGTAGACCCTTTCATTTATTATGAATCCTTCAGTGGCAATTTGGTTGATTATTTGTTTCTAGGTGTATCTGTGTGTATGTTTGACGAAGAGTTTAGAAACCGTAGACAATTTTTGAGTAAACTTTTTTTTATTAAAGTGGAACGTCCGGGAGTCTCAGAGGTTAAGATTCTTTGTCAAAGACTGATAAATCGGTTTATATACCTCCTTTTTTCATGATCTCCTTCTAATTCGTGGTAAAGATTACAAAATCTTATAAATTAGGGTGGAATAATTTGTTCTAGGTAGTTACGAAATAATCGAGGGATGACGACGGTATCGATTCATGGTACTCGACTTAACGAATTTCGTCGTCTTTCAATAATAAAGTGTCAGGACCTTCGTTCTTCGTGTTTAAGTTCCATGGTCGTCCGTATGAAGGGGAAGAGACATCCCCTCTGATGAAGAAACGGTGAAGGAAGGACGACCGAGGGTCCGTTAGAAACCGTGAGGAGTCGAACAATCGGTGTCGTGAAGTTGATTCGTACACGACAGTGTACCGTAAAAAGGAGAGAAGGGTACACAAAAGAAGGAAGATATTTCTGTAGTCAGCATAACCCATTCCCACGTGGGATTACTGATACGAAATTGAACTAATGGAGATACGTCTGGGACAAAAGTTTATTCCATTGTCAAACTCTACAATTCCCACTATTAAAGTTACATAGAAAAACACCTTACATTAAAACGGGTATTATTACGAAGTGAGATAACTGCACTTTTTTAGCTTCTCCTCTCTACCTCTCCGATTTTTATCCTTATCTAGACAATAGGTAGAGAAGGACTACCTATCTTGATATTGACTTCTTTTTCCAGGAAAAGAGTGACTAGTAAAGAGAAGGAGAGTGATTAGTACCTTCTGACTTTCCTTATTTTGTATGTCTGTATATAAGTGTGTCTATATAATTATTCCCATGTGTGTGTGTATACACACATATATATATATGTTTGTGTTTCCCCAAAGGGGGCACCAAGCCTCTCATTTCACAGACGGACGTTACGCCCTCTGGACCCAAGCTAGAAACCCAGCCCTTCTAGGGAACGTCTTCCTTTGCTGTTGGGTAAGGTCATGAGACCGGACCTATTAAGGTAGCTGTCTCCTCAGACCGTCCGATGTCAGTTACCCTAGTTTTTCTCGACATGTGTTTACTCGTTGAAATTAAGAGTATATATATTTTAGTTATATATTACATAACATATTTATGTCTGTATGGAATTTTTATTACACCCAAGTCAAGGTCTAGTGACATTACCTTATCGAGTCATTTTTTCAGGGTAGTTAAAAAATTAAAGGGTCACGTAACAAACAACAACAAGTCAGTGATTCAGTACAGGTTGTGAAACGTTGGGGTACCTGACGTCTTAGTCACGTAAATCTCTAATAAAAATGTGATGTGACACCAGAAAATTCACATGTCATCGTAATAGATATTTTTATGTTACATTTATGAAATTTGACATAAAATAGCGATTTTTACGATTCGTAGAGACTCGAAAGTCTCAGTAGTGACTTAGTTTTTAGTCACTAGTGTCTAGTGGTGTTGTTTTTATTATTTTCAAATTTTCAAACTTTATAACAGTCCTAATGGTTTTACACTGTGTTTTTGTACTTTACTTATTTACATTCTCTTTTTACCGTGGTTGTCTGAACGAGTTTCAGTTCAACAGTGTTTGGAAATTAAACATTTTTGTGTCGTAGATACTTTACGTTATTTCATATTGTATTATTTTCCACGTTATTGTATCACTTGTTATATTATATGAATTTTATATAATACATAACTATCTTCATACATGATCAAAATATATATATATATATATATATATATACATGTACATTATATATTTTCAATATGTTAAACCGATTCTATCATTTCTTAGACGGACGCGACGTCCGTTGTGCCTAAACTAAGGATCCAACCCTTATAAGGGACCTCTTCCCTCACTGATGGGTGAGGTCATAATAACGACCTATAAAGATACCTGTCTCCTCGGACCGTCCGATGTCAGGTACCCTAACGCTTCTCAACCTATACTGATTCACTGATTGTGAAAGTGAAAGTATGTTATCCATATAAATTTTTCACATATATTATAATATATATACACACGTATATATATCTATATTATACATACATATATACATGATATACTTTCCTCGGAATCACAACCTAAGTTTGGCACAAAGACTTATATCTCTGATAAGTTTAACCTTCAGTGAAAGGATAAAAAGGCGAACCTTTAATAAAAGTAGAATGGTGTAGTAATTGGTACCTTAGTTGTAAAGTTAACTTTCTCTTAACAAAAACTTTATCTTGTATACTATAAAAATGGGGCGATACAGACCCCCTTTACCGGTGACAATTATGGAACCCCTGTATCGATGTTTGGGTATAATGAAAAAGAAAGACTAGTTTCCTCCGTCGGTAGTAAAAAGATTTTAACAAAGACAGTCATTGACCCAAAGTCCTACAAATAATGAATCAGTTCATCAAGAACCGATAGTATATCCTAATAAACGTCTCTGTGTCCTCGATCCTTGAGTATTCTTATATATTGATTCAATTAACGAGAGTATTTAATGAAAAGATTTTTGAACTTAAGGAATTAAATGTCTTCTTTAACTGGAAAACGACGCCCTGAAGTACCATCGAAGGTACTGTCAAAAGGTGGACACAAACTTTTATTGGTCGTTTAACACTTTGAAATAAAATCTAAAGTCGCTTATTCCAATTTTGTAGAACACCGTTTCAAATACGTTCAGTACGTTATATAAATTGAATAACATTATTTTATATTTTATATAAGGTATCTATCATTATAATTTTATAAAATATAAATAGACATTTACATTACGTTTACGCTCTTTCATCAGGGAAAAAAGAAAATCAACTTTTATAGACGTTCCGGAGATTTTAAGAGTTGAAATAAAAGAACTCGATCTCTCAGAGAAATATGAGATTGTATCCCTCCCTGATAATTTTTTTCTAAGAAATAACCTTATGAAGGATATTTCCTAATAAGAACGACATCTATACGATGTTCTATGATTCAAACGACCGAAGACCTTTTCACTTTTGTACTTTGTGACATATTATGGTAAGATAAACGAAGAACTTAGTATTTTGTAGGTCATAAATCTCGATCTTTAAACTGACACGAGTGGTTCGGTTGAGAAGTCAAAATGTTTACTCAGTTGACTTTTTGTATATAAATGTAAAAAAGGAAGATTCACCTAACATTTTGCTTATTCGGTTTCTGACGTAAAATCTATACACTATCTTGTTAACAACTTGATCTTTAATCCGTATTATTTTTATGTGTTATGTCATTTGATACTTTCAAAAATAAAAAGGTAGTGTGACACTCTAAGGGGCTTTCCTGTAAAAGTAAGTGCAGATTAAAGATCTGAGTGACCTCATAGTAAAGACTCTAGAGAAGTTGTTTACAAATACTTCACTAATTAACTTGACAGTCTTTTTGAATGTCTGGAAGACACACGTGTATAAGGATGTATTTAATCCATTTTAGTAAAAGTGATCAAAATCTAAACTTCACACTGTTATCATTCTCCCAAGAGTAAATGGGGTGCACCCTAAGAGGGAAAATAATTGAGAATGTGACCGTGCCATGTAAACAGTGTTGATTACTTGTTGATATCTTGTTGATATCGTAATAATTCACTGTAGACACGAAAGAGGTCTGAAGGGTGTATTACTTAGAAAAAGAAGATCATAGAAAAGGTCCTATGGAGTAACGTAAATCAAAATTAATTTGAAGGGAATGTACAATGTCAAAGAGTCCGAAAGGAACATAAAATATCGGAACTATACAAACTACTCATGACATAATCAGACGATTACTACGAAATTACTTTATGGTATATGGCCTACCGAATTTATTGTCTTTAAATAAGTAAATTAAATTTACAGAGTGTCAAAAATTTTGACTTTCCGATTCCAAGTCCACGGGTGTACAATCTAGGACTACTCCCGAACATCTGTAAACAGAAGAGTGACCCAGGAGTGTACAACACCCTTCTCTATATATAGAAGGAGAAACATATTCTGGTGTCAGGATACTCTGGTCCCGGGGTGTGAATATCGATGTAAATTGGAATCGGTGGAGAGTTTTGGGACAGAGGAGGTCTTCAGTGTAAACTTCAATTCTGAAGTTTTATACTTAAAATTGTCCTTTATCAATTCAGATATCGGCCATGACTATTCCGTAAAACATATTACAGAGAGTTGACCATAAATAAAAGGAATAATAATCTAACCCCAATACGCAAAACTCTTCTTCTCGAATTCCACTTCCCGGTCAGAGTAATGTAGAGTAGTCACCAGTGACAACACCCGCACTGAATGGTCACAACTGCCATTCGAACAGTGGACCGACATCGTCACAAGAAGTTCAAAGAAGTAACAGTTGAACGAAGTAAAAGGTAAAGATATGAGGGGAGAAACTTTCCTTTAGTAATTAGTGGGTGAATTCCACAACTCTCAATACAAGGTAAAGGAACTCCCATTTCATAGGTATTCTCAATAAACTTTAAGAAGACACACCTTTTGATTAGACCAAAGGAGATAAATAAATAAGTCAGAAAATAAATGGAGTCCTACCTAAGTACCTATAAGTATTCAACCAAAATTAAGTTATAGGGAAATAGTATATTACAACGAGTTTCATAATGTCAAAACCGAGGACACAGAGACCTGTATAGAGATAGCACACACACACACACAAACACACACACACACACGAGAACTCGTGAAAGAACAAAAAGAACATCTTACGAAATCCGAGTGAAAACATAAAAACAACGGGATCAAGATCTTTGGTGACAAAGGGGTTCCTTTGGATTACGGATTACTATAATTTTCCGTTCTAGACAAATACTTAACAGAGAATTTAAAATTACACTTAAAATGTTTAATCTTTACAATCGAGTCAACAAGTAGAACACACGACCTTTTTTTTAATTTAGGCAAACCAAAATTATTGTGAAACAGTTTAAAATTGTAAATAGATTTTTGACTATAAAAGAGACGTATACTTTTTTCGATAGTCTTATTTTACACGTGTAGAACCTTTTCTAAATCAAACTTTCGTATAATAAAGTAAATTTGTAAAGTAGATTTCGTAATCCTCTTTTAATAGTCTTTGAAAGGTAAAGTTTTATATTTCCGAAACTTCAACAGTGCAGAAGAGAATGTCATTATTTTTTTCACCTCGTTTGTTTAAATTGTTAAAATAAACCTGGGTAGTCTCTTGACTCCATTATCCAGTTTGATGGTGGTTTTAGACGTCTGTCCATGTAGGTCCTTCAGTGTGGTTGTAGACGAATAGACCTCGTAGTTGGTGACCTCGATGTTTAACCATCCCGATGAATTTGACCACTTAACCTTTTGACTGTATTAAAACTATTTAATGACCTCCAACTCACATCTGACAAGTCTTTTACTCTTTGAGTAGTTACAGAGTTAGAAAAGGAGGTCCTTAGAATGGTTCAAGAGGGTCACTCCTTCGTTTCTAGGGTTTTGATGGGTGAGGAAGTGGAGAATGTCCCCGTCTTCTTATTACTAGTAAAACTTTGTATAGATTACGTAAAAGATATTGTTTTAGGATTTTAAATTCTCTTTTTTTTTTTTTTTTGATGGTTTTATAATAGGGTAGGACTCTTCTGACAAGAAGGAAGTGGTCGTAGGAGATTCGAAGGACAAAGTGAGTACTCCTTTTTTTTTCTTCTTTGAGTCGTCCTCAGACTTGTAGTTCCTTTACAAAATCCTAGTGACCTCTTTGTGGAAAGTCCAGTACCTGGGTTCTATGTTCGGATAATTGGTTTTAAATTAGTTCTCTACTATGTTACAAAGGAAGGGGTTTGGAAAGTGATGTAGTTGTCCCGAGGTGATATCTTTGTCACCCATCCCCGGTTTCTCGACGTTCTGTGTCTTTGAGAGACTCCTTTTTGTGGTTCGTTTCTGGGATTTTGTTCACTCCTCTGTCTCTGGTCCTGTGATCTCCTTAAAGATTGGAGACTTTGGATATTGAAGTGGTTTATAATTTACGTCGGTCTGAGGTTCGGTATAATAGTAGTTAGGGGTAAGGTAAGGAAAGTCAAAAATAATGGTCTATGTCGGACAAGAACTCACGGATTATTCAACGAAGTCAGTACAGACTGAGAAACGTTGGGGTATCTAACATCGGACGGGTCGAGTAGACAGGTACCCTAAGAGGTCCGTTCTTGAGACCTCACCCAACAGTACGGGACGAGGTCCTCTAGAAGGACTGGGTCCCTAGTTTGGGAAGAGTAATACAGAGAACATGACGTCTGTCCAAGAAATGGTAATCGCGGTGGACCCTTCGGGTGTCGGACGAGTCGAAAGTTGATTTGTAATGTTTCATGTTGTTTTTTTGTTCCCTTTAGTCAGATTTCTCTGTTTCTTTATTAGTCTTGGTCAAAGTCAATACTGTCTCTACAACCTTTTAGTCCCTTTAATTTCATTGATAATAATTGTGTGGTTTCCGGGAGGGATAGAATTGTTATACGAAATACGTTCTTCTCTACCTATTGTATTAGTCTCTCTACCTTATAGACATTTTATGGTGATACAACTGTATACCGTCTTTGGTAGTGTTATAACATTTCATTAATAGGAGGTTAATTTTCATTTTAATTTACGGTGAGATTGTCTTTTACTTATTACGGAATTACTTGAGTAACTATCTGAACTGTATCGACTCTCTTAAACTTCTATCCAGTTATCTTTGAAAAGTTTAAATTTACGTTTCTTCTTACTTACAGATGTGACTAATCAAGAAATAATACTTATAATATACTATTAGGTAAATTCACTAACGAAGAAAGTTTCAGATTCAACTCTTTGTGACCAAATTTTATTTTAAATATACTAAACCAAATCTATGAGTTAAAATTGTATAAATAATTGAATACTTTACTTACGTATTAATGGTTGGTCACAATAAATTAAACGGTACTTTAATGAATTAGGTACTTGTCAGTCTGACGATAAATCATAATTAGTAAAATAGTCAAAGTAATTTCTACTGGTTTAATTCAAAGAGAAAAGGAAAAGTAAGTCCCATTTTAGTAGTTTTCGACACAATATTTGTAACTTTATGTAAAATTTTGTCTAATCTTAACACTTTTGGATACGTACTAAAATCAATATTACCTACTATATTTTGTACTTATTTTTAAGTACATTTGATTTCCCAGTTCATCAATAATTGTTACTATAGTTATTGTATTGGTCTTTTATGTGATTTTATAAAGAAAAAGTATCAAAGGTATAGGGTAATGTATTCCGAAATTAAAGGTTCCATAAAATGAGTCTGTAAAATTTGACAAATCAGATACTACATAGGATACATCTCATCCTGATCAAAGTGCAGACGAGGCTTGTGACTTCCGTTTATGGTACGAACAAAAGGACCGGTTCGACGGGTTCAAATCTACGTTTAGATACACCAGGGAAACCGAAGGAACACTATTAAGTTAGTGATTGTGGGTTATATAGTATCAAATTCAGTGTCGTCGAGATAGGAGGAAAGAGTAATTACGGTAGTATATTATGGTACATGCCTATATATATAGACCACCAAGCCTATCATTTCTTAGGTGGACGGTCACCTCCTCTACGTTCTCTACACCCAAGTTAGGGAAGTAACCCTCCTAGGACATCTCTTCCTTCCCCGTTGGGTGTGGTCACAAGAACAGACCCTTTAAGGTACCTGTCTCCCTCGGACCACCAGATGTTAGACACCCCAGTGTCTCTTAGTCTGTGTTGACTCACTTATACGTACGTGCACACATATACAATTATATATAAATGTCCATACATATATAGTCATAACACAGGTGGAAATGATAAATGAGGAGATGAAAGAAAACCAACCTACAGAAAAAGAGAAATGTAATAAACACTATATATCGTAGTTCACAGCTGAACTGACCTGGTGGTCCACGGGTCTATAAACCAGTTTATAATAAGACCCACACAGACAAAACCCTCCTACAAAAACCTACTCTGATTGTAAACTTCTGAGTAACCTTTTCTGAGACTACGACCCTCCCTAACCCCCGTCCTCCTCTTCCCCTGCTGTCTCCTACTCTACCGACCTACCGTAGTGACTGAATTACCTACACTCAGATTCACTTGAGGCCCTCAATCACTACCTGTCCCTCCGAACCTCACGACGCCAAGTGCCCCAGTGTTTCTCAACCTGTGCTGACTTGACTTGACTTGTAAAGTTCATTATCTGATTTATTTCGTCTAACGGGATGGATCACACCTACCGGACTCATGTTGTTTTTCTGACTAGGAAAGGGGATACTCCTTTGAGGTAGACGAGATGACTAAACTCGAGTTTGTAGTGAGTGGATCTCGGTCTGTAGGACCTTACACTTCAGTTCACCCGGAATCCTTCGTAGTGATACTTGTTTCGATCATCTTCACTACTTTAAGGTCAACTCGTTAAAGTTTAGGACTTTCTACTACGACACTTTCACGACGTGAGTTATACGGTCGTTTAAACCTTTTGAGTCGTCACCGGTGTCCTGACCTTTTTCAGTCAACAGTAAGGTTAGGGTTTCTTTCCGTTACGGTTTCTGACAAGTTTGATGACGTGTTAACGCGAGTAGAGTGTGTGATCATCTCATTACGAGTTTTAAGAGGTTCGGTCCGAAGTCGTTATGCACTTGGCACTTGAAGGTCTACAAGTTCGACCAAATCTTTTCCGTCTTCTTGGTCTATAGTTTAACGGTTCTAGGTGACCTAGTACCTTTTTCATTCTCTCAAGGTCTTTTTGTAGATAAAGACGAAATAACTGATACGGTTTCGGAAACTGACACACCTAGTGTTGTTTGACACCTTTTAAGACTTTCTCTACCCTTATGGTCTGGTGGACCGGACGGAAAACTCTTTGAATATACGTCCAGTCCTTCGTTGTCAATCTTGACCTGTACCTTGTTGTCTGACCAAGGTTTATCCTTTTCCTCATGTAGTTCCGACATATAACAGTGGGACGAATAAATTGAAGATACGTCTCATGTAGTACTCTTTGCGACCCGACCTTTTTCGTGTTCGACCTTAGTTCTAACGGTCCTCTTTATAGTTATTGGAGTCTATACGTCTACTGTGGTGGGAATACCGTCTTTCACTTCTCCTTGATTTTTCGGAGAACTACCTTCACTTTCTCCTCTCACTTTTTCGACCGAATTTCGATTTATAAGTCTTTTGATTCTAGTACCGTAGGCCAGGGTAGTGAAGTACCCTTTATCTACCCTTTTGTCACCTTGGTCACCGACTGAAGTAAAAAAACCCGAGGTTTTAGTGACGTCTACCACTAACGTCGGTACTTTAATTTTCTGTGAATGAGGAACCTTCCTTTCAATACTCGTTGGATCTATCATATAAGTTTTCGTCTCTGTAATGAAACGGCTGATTCCAGGCAGATCAGTTCCGATACCAAAAAGGGCACCATTACATACCTACATTCTCAACCTGATATTTCTTTCGACTCGCGGTTTCTTAACTACGAAAACTTGACACCACAACCTCTTCTGAGAACTCTCAGGGAACCTGACGTTCCTCTAGGTTGGTCAGGTAGGACTTCCTCTAGTCAGGACCCACAAGCAACCTTCCTGACTACAACTTCGACTTTGAGGTTATGAAACCGGTGTACTACGCTTCCGACTGAGTGAACTTTTCTGGAACTACGACCCTTTCTAGTTCCCGTCCTTCTCTTCCCCTACTGTCTCCTACTCAACCAACCTACCGTAGTGACTGACCTACCTGTACCCAAACCCACCTGAGGTCCTCAACCACAACCTGTCCCTTCGGACCACACGACACCAAGTACCCCAGTGTTTCTCAACCTATGTTGACTTACTCACTTGACGTGACTGACTAATGACAAAAGGACGGAAAAGGAAACTTGACTTCGTAGACGTGAACAACCTAGTTCGTACTCGGACGACCGAAATCCTGATCTTGAATTTGGTAGTCGAGGGGACACATAGGTCGAACGGTTGACGTCTAGAACTCTGATGAGTAGAGAGTATAAGTCTTTATTCATGCTTAAGGAATATTATTTTGATATCAATTATCCCGTAAACGATATATTGGTAGAATAACAATCAGGTACAAGCTGAGACACTGGAGTGTCTGATATCAGGTGGTCCGAAGAAATACGTATCCAAAGGTTCTTTTTAATGACCTCACCTAACGGTAAAGAGGTCCCTTAGAAGGACTGGGTCTCTACTTTGGACACAGGGGACCTAGATGACGTAACGTCCACCTGAGAAATGGTGACTCAATAGTTCCTTCGGGATTAATATAATATACACTACGGTTTCGTTTTTACGTGTTTGTACATTCGTGTCTAAAGATTGTCCAGACAAAACGTAGGTGATTTTAGTGTAACCGTTTTATTGGTGTACCGATTTAAGTTCTAGACCAAGTACGGTTCCCCCACACCTACAGTTCATGATGATGTCACTTCACTTTTAAAACTTTTTTTGGTAAGTTAGTTGGTGTTGTCTACATACCCATATATTTGTCTTTTTGACGTTTGATATTTAAATCGACCAATACAGTCTTCACACGTTTAACCTCCCCTTATACTCCTATGGAAAAATAGAAATTGATTAAAATAGAACTATAGGAGGGTAAGGTTAACTTTTATGATAAAAATTTCTATTAATCAAGTCACAATTTATAAGTTTCCTAAGTAAATTCAATCGTAGATGAAACTAGATAGACGTCTTAAAGTGCATTAAAGTTTGTAAGAAGGAACTTTGAGAGTTTTTGAGATAAAAAGGAAGACTAAAGAAGTGAATAGACAGAGTAGAGAAGACCCGTCCTAAAAGGGAAAAAAAGACTAAATAAACATCTAACGGAATCTAATGTTGGAATCACGTTGTCAAAAGTAGATATGTGAAAGGAACTTAATAAAGTAAATTAGAGTACAGTGACTTATATTAGTAATGTCTACCGATTGATAATATCATGTCAAGTCTGGAGTGAATAGTTTTCAAGGTATTTCTTTAACAGGAGTACCTTATGTATTGACTAACAACATGGTTAGGTGAATACTATTAATCACTTAATAGGTTTGGTATTTTAGGAGTTATATACGACTTACGTAAGTAGTCATAATAATATACTGGTAGTCGTTAAATTTTACAACTTCAGTTTATAGTCTTCCATTTTTTGTCCGTTAAATTTTTTTAACTTTAGTATCACTATCACATAAAGGTATGTAATTTCATTCGTGAAGAGTCACGTCAAGCAAAACACTGATTTTTATTAGTGTCAATAACTTGTGTAGGTTCATTTATATCAGAGGATTTAGTCGTTATTTGTCTAATATCAAATACATCATAAACATGTCATATTTGTAGAAACTAGATTACGTAATTAAAAAATTTTTTTCCTTTAAATATTGTAGATCTAATGAGTCTTGTAAAGAATAAGTTCATTAGTAGAGACATAGTACCCGTTCTCAATACGTCATAGTTTTTGTAAGTTTAGAGTTTTATAAGATCATAATAGGGACCACCGAGTCTACCATTTCGCAGACAGATGTTACACCCTCTGGGGCCAAGCTAGGGACCCAGCCCTTCTAGGGGACCTCTTCCTTTACCGTTAAGTGAGGTCATGATAACGGACCTTTTAGGGTACCTGTCTCCTCGGACCATCCGATATCAGGTACCCCAGCGTTTCTCAGCCTGTGCTAGCTCCCTGAAGTGAAATGGGTCTCTAAAGCTAGGATCAATTAGGTTCATAAACTTTATTTTTCAATTACTTCAATTATTCTATAAATTGTGACTTCTCTATATAACTATTAATTTGATGTGAAGGAACTATTTATATCTTGAGTTATATATTATCCCAATTAAACAAAACGAAACAAAATAAAAAATTGTAAGGTAAAATGTTAATGATCTTTGTAATGACCCGAAGGGGCCATAAAGTCGTCATTTCTTAGGTGGACGGTTACGTCCTCAACGTCCTCTGTGCCCAAGTTGGACGAGTCCTTCTGGGGGACGTGTTCCCTTACCGTTGGGTGAAGTTATAAGAACGGACCTTTTAAGGTACCTGTCTCCTCGGACCACTCGATATCAGGTATCTCAACTTTTCTGAATCTGTACTAACTTCGCTGGTTTGCGTACGTTTGTCCTTGTAGTGACAAGAGTAGAAGTTAAGATTTGTTGTTAATAAAACACAATTAAAATCGTAATTCGTTCACTTTTTTTTATTCACAGTTTCAAAATGTATATTGATCCATTTCAAAATAATTAATTTAAAAATAAAAACATACGTACCACTATCATAAATAATCTATAGGGGTAAAATGTAAAGATTTACACAAATTACAAATAACAATTTCGTGAATCCTAATCAACTCCTAAAGTTAAGTACAGTGGTAAAACAAAACGTGTCAGACGTTATTTATAAGTCGTTTTGACTTATATGGTGAGTGAAAATATTAAAACATTGACTCATATTGTTACGTAAAGTATTAGATCATATAAAAATTTACAGTTGCTAAGTACATGGATAGGAAGTTTTATCTTCAACATAATAGTAGTTGGGTAAAATTATCTGTTAAGTGAGTACACTCGTAACACTTATAAAAACCTCGACGTGAAATATATTAAACTTTAGAGTTTATAAACGACTCATGGGTAGAATGTCATAATATACATAGTCTGACTATCTCTTAGTTTTCATTTTCTTTACCACCTACTTCAACTAAATATATAAGAAGGAGTAAAACTTGAGGAATTTATATACCTGAATCCGTAAAACAATGTCCGTCAAAATCTTTAGGTATCCGAGTCCACCTCTCCTCGCTCGGACTTATACACAATAAATACTCGTCTGCCGAGGACTTATTACCCTTCTTTCTTTTACGATTCGGTGAGATTATTTCGAGTGGTTCACCCTTAAATAAGGAGGAACCTTCTTCATTCTCTTCCCTTTCACCGGTCTCTAAAAATTCTTGTCTCGGAGAAGTGTCTTTATTCTTCTGGCATAAAAAATTTTACAGGGAGAGAGTAGAGGTTTCGTTAATAAATAACATTAGAGGTTATACAGTCCATCCAAGACGACACAAATAAAGTATATAATACTTTTTCTTTACTCTTTTCATTTTCTTGAAAAAGGTTCAGAATACTGTTTCTCTCTGAGTTCCGTGTATATTAAGTTAGTCCTTTACTAACCAAACTCACCTTCTAAGTGTACGTCTATACATGGTTCACATGTTCCGAGAGGACTGATTAGGTTGTTTTTATGGATTCAGAACAAATTAATCTTCTCCCGGGTCAAATATGTTTAGAAATCTTTCCATAGTTACTAAGAAGGGTAGTTCTTGGTTCGTATTTATAAATAAAAAGTCTTAACGATAATATTAATACACACACACGAACGTATACATTATATAGGTTAAATAATCCATATAGATGATACAGGTTAAACCATGTAATCCTTATGTATCGGTTTATTTACGTATTGAAATAGAGACTGACCATGTTTTTCACTTTGAGCATATACCAAACAAGACGGTATAAAGTCAAACATCGTTAAGATGTAGAAGATGACGTATTGATGTATCACCCTATAATTTACTCCAAACGAGAGAAGTAGTTTATAACTTCGATTGGTTTATTCGAAGGAGCCCTAAGGTGTCAGGATGTCCAACAATTTAATCACTTTAATTTAGTCATTTTTTCGTCTAAACAACGTGTCTCGGGTAACAGAACCCTTTTCTTATGTATGGTCAAAAATGTTTAACCTTAGACTAAAGTTTTTTTCTTATACGTGGATTCCTTGAGTAGAACTGAATAAGTAATTTGTAAACAACCTTTTGTACAAATTTAGAAGTCTACAACATTCAGTTGTCTATCAGTGGTATAAAAGAGAATGAATGATTGTGACCACTCATTTGTACTAGATTCTACAGGGTGTGTTTTAGACTCCTCAGTATTAAGACTAAAATAAATTCTTGGAACGAAAAGGTCCCTTATCAAAAGTACGATTCGGATTAAACGTACCGAAAAATTTATTTTTAAGAACAAAATAAATTTTACCGGAATAATTTCTCCCTACTTTGTAAAGGTGTACATTCTGTTTTTGCCTTCACAAAACGGGTCATTTTTTAACTTAAGTATAAGTCAATAATTGATAAAACAATCATATAAGGTTTTCCTAGGACATACTTTGTTTAACAAAGTATAGATCATGTTTTACGGAGAAGGAACAATTGATAATAAAAATTATAAGTACTAGTTTGATCGGAGGTATTAGATCTCTAAACATCTTTTTGTGTGTCAGGAGTCAAAAAGTACAAACAGAGGTAAGTAGTTGGAGTTTTATTATATGTATTAACCTCGTTTCAGACCCTCTGTCACTCCCCGTCCCCTCGGTTGAGGTCCTCTATTACTTCCCATCCCCTCGGACTACACGACATCAGGTACAAAGTCTGAACGTTTCTTAGACTTTGTTGAATCACTGACTTATTATTGTTATTTTTGTTGTTTAACACAGAAGACATTATGAAGACTTTTAAATAAGGTTTATTCAATAAAAATTTTAATAAAGACGTCTTACTTAAATAATACTGTAATACACAAAAGAAAGAATTTACGAGTATTGAATCTGAAAAGAAACTGAGTTTTACATAATTAAACTCTTTTCTTTGTTACGAACTTTTTGTTTTAGGAAAGATACCCAAATTACATTTTAATTAACCAGAAATTGTAATTTATCGAATCGTACCATTTCTTTCGACTCGTAACTTCTTAACTACAAAAACTTGACACCACAACCTCTTCTGAGAACTCTCAGAGAACCTGACGTTCCTCTAGGTTGGTCAGTTAGGATTTCCTTTAGTCAAGACTCATAAGTAACCTTCCTGACTACGACTTCGACTTTGAGGTTGTGAAACCGGTGGACTATACTTCTTGACTGAGTAAACTTTTCTGGGACTACGACCCTTTCTGACTCCAGACCTCGTCTTCCCCTGATGTCTCCTACTCTACTAACCTACCGTAGTGGTTGAACTACCTGTACTCAAACTTGTCCGAGACCCTCAATCACTACCTGTCCCTTCTGAACGTACAACGTCAGGTACTCCATCGTTTCTCAGTCTGTGTTGACTCACTAACTTGACTTGACTTGACTTGTAATTTTTACATTTTTCTAGGTATATATTTTATAATTTATACTTATTAAGTCATGTATTAGTCTACTCCGTAATAACTTCATATAATTGGTGTTGGAATTTTTTTTCTGATTTTGGAAACTTTATACAATTACTTTACAATTCCTTTTTACATTAACTCTGTATAACCAGTATTGTTTTAATTATATAAATTAAGAATTATAATTTTTTGTTGAAATGAAGAACCTTCACTTTTTTCACTTTCACTTCAGCGAGTCAACACAGCCTAAGAAATACTGGGGTACTTGACATTCGGACGGTCCGAGGAAGTAGGTATCCTAAAAGGTCCGTTCTTGTGACCTCACCCAACGGTAGCGGAAGAGACCCCGCTAGAAGGATTGGATCCCTGACTTGGACCCAGAGGGTGTAACATCCGTCTGAGAAATGGTAAACTCGGTAGTCCCTTCAAACCAATGTTATAATAAACTATAAACTCCTTGATCTTTATTTTTCTAGATATTAAATTGTCTTATCTTTGTAAAAAGTTTTTAATAACTTTACGGTTGTAATTTCATCACTAATTAATTATTGAGAAACTTCATGGAGAAGTGAGAATTATATATAACCGATTATCGTCACTCGAAAATCTACTACTGGTACACTTCCGGAATTTTTGAAGACTTTATTTTTTTTTTTGTAATTTCAAAGAGTTTCCGAAAGTTACGTTCGTTTATAAAAAGTGTTAGAGATTACTACTTATACAACCAGGTGAAACCAAACAAAAATATAACCACCACTGTTACGACTCAGTTTTTATTATAGTACCCTAAATAATGTTATATTTGTAGTATTTATAAAATCAATTATCGATCAAGGAGATTGACGATCTGACAGGGAGTTAAATATTGAGTGTATCCAAACTAACCTTATGATAAGTGTCAAAACAGGTAGAATATTTTAATTAAGGTAAGTATAAAGATTTCTGAAAAAAAATCAAAAGATAACGAATCTAAACATTCATATTTTAGAGTTAAAACTCCGAAGAAAGGAATGGAAATATATACTCACTCTAGGTAATATAACTGAAGGGTTCAACACGATCACCATTTCTTGGACAACGATTGAGTCCTCTGTATTCTCTACGTCACCCGAAACTAGGGACCCAGTCCCTCTAGGGGACCTCTTCCCGTACCGTTAGGTGAGGTCATAAGGACGGATGTCTTAGGGTACCTGTCTCCTCCGACTACCCGATGTCAGGTATCCCAGCTTTTCTCAGTTTGTACTGACTTCGTTGAATCGTACGTGTGTGTGTACACGTAATATATAACTAATTTTTGATTATTAAGAACGAGTGTTTTATCAGTACTAGATCCCTTTATGTAACGATTTTGACGTTAAGTTTTTGTGTAATTCGACATTTCTCCTCTGGAACTCATGTCTACAATGTCGATGGGACTCCGGGAAGTACAAGACATGAAATATATTAATATCTGTAGAGTTTAGTCCGAATCTTTAAAGTATTACGTTTCAAGTAAAAGTAAAGAATGGAGACGGTAAAGTTTTTGTCCTCGTCGATGTAACAATATGAGACAAAACATCCGTCAGAATGTAAGGATAACAATCAGTGAACTTATTCTGTATAAGTCGTGACTCATTATTATAAATTTATAAACAAAAATAATTAATTTACGTTTACTGAGTTACCGTGATTTCTAAAATTCCTAAAAATATAAGTTGGACTTTCTTAAATTTTTTATGAAAATGAAATTTTGGTTAAGTAAATTGACGAATTTTTGACATTTTAAAATTTTATACGTTTCAACAAACCACTGAGTAATTCATCTATTCGTAATAGTCAAAATTATACTAAATTTATTCTTATAGTGTAGAAAAAGGTTATTCTTACTAAAACTTAATGGTACTAAAAGTTTAAAATTATGTATAAAATGAGTTTAGATCATTATGTGTGTGTAGTTTGTACTGTTCTTTCGAGTCCTAAAACTTCGTGCGAGGTAGAGCGACTTTTGTAATGTATGGTAAAGGTTGAAATGGATTCTTAAGATGAAAAGTAAAGTCCTTGTTCTAGTTCAAATACCGGGGGAGTCAGAATGCAGACGTTTCACATGTTAGATTTGTAAAATTAAAAAGTAATAAAATAAATAAAAATTAAGTCTCGAAAAGTCGATTGTCAACTCGAGTCTAAATATAGAATCAAGGTTCGGGATCCGAAGGTCGATTCGGTTTAGATAAATACGATTGCTAGAGGTTGTCGACGTGATCCGTAATAGACTCCGAAGACCCTCCAGAAGGTTCCCTTGAGGCTTGTCTCGTATAACGTCGCTAGATCAGATCTCACGACTTTTATTACAGGGTGGACGTTACTAAAGACACGGTGTCTTTTGAGCGGTATCGACGTGTCATGAGATTTAGCTCTCTCTCCTTTTCTCGCTTAAGACAAAGGTTTTCAAATAAGTAGGATCAGAAGGAGGGAAACACATAAGGACCCCTATAATTCCTATTACGTTTCAACAACCGACAGTGGCGTTAGTGCAGGTAAGTGGTCCCCAGGGTAAGGGAAAGGTATAAGACGGAGGACGGAAAATACTGAAGGACACTACACTCGTCATCGGGTACCTTTCTTGACCTTACTTGGTATGTTGTAGAAAAGGTAATTACTCGAATTTTGCGTGTCGGGTATCTTTATATGATCAGACGTCCTCTTTTTATTCACCTCTGAAATGGTGGGTAGTGAGTTTACTACCTACCTGTACGACTCGATAAAGACACTCTGTGTACTTCTCAGTCTCGACTTCTCCCAACAAGTCTCCCTGACGTAGTTACTTTGGTGGTGAGTACTTATTACCGACGTCACGGTAGGAAATAGCCGTAATTACCACGAATTTTACGTAAGAGGTCGTATGTGTATACGAATGTTAACATTGCTCTCTACTTCAGTAAGTGAGAGGGATCTATAACAATTGGTTATCTAATCAGTTCACTGAAACCACCAAGTCGAAGTATTGAAAAGATTATTTGTGACTAAATTTTTTTTCTTTTTTTCCAAACAATGACAAACTGTTTACTAAGGTAGACGTCTCTTGAGAACTTTGGCGTTGGTAAAAAAATTACATCTCTACACGGTTTTATGAACTTTTAGTAATCCGTCGGATGTCTGATAAAATAAACGATCAAATTCTCCACCGGAAATCGGTAAACGAAGGGAAAGCAGGCAAACTTACGGTATCGGTTTTTAACTGATGATGTTACTATGTCTTAAGGTAGACTTCTCATAATTTTTTTTTTTGTGTTTCTTGTTTTTCCAGTAACACTGAATGAATCATGTATTATATTCCTACGATTTGTATAGAAAATCTGTTAGATTGTAAAGGTTTTATGTACACGAACTACATAAAGTCCAAACTTAACTAAAAGTCATATAAAATTTTTAGTCAAAGTCTTTAGACTCCCCAAAAAATATCCTATTTTCGGTTGTCTAGTTATAGAGACACCAAATATACTCATTTACTGTCAAATACTCCCTTTATTTTTCCTATTTTACAAATATATATAAATATGGACTTCTTTCTTAACCGATGGGTGAGGTTATAAGAACGGACCTGTTAAGGTACCTGTCTCCTCGGACCACCCGATGTCCAGTACCCCAACGTTTCTCAACCCGTGTTGACTAGCTGAATTCCGAAGGGATCACCGAGTCAACCATTTCTTAGACGGACGTTACGAAGTCCCCTAGATTCAACCTAGGGACCCAACCCTTCTAAGGGATCTCTTCCCTTACCGATGGGTGACGTTATAAGACCCGACCTCTTAAGGTACCTGTCTCCTTACACCACCCGAGATGGTAGCAAAAAAAAAAAAAAAAAAAAAAAAAAAAAGGGTTTTAGCTGGATTTTCTACTAGAAATTAAGTGTACGTCCATCCGAAAATTGATCAAAATATTAAGAATTATAGGTAAAGATAAATGAGATATGAAACGTAAGACTTCTTTAGTCAATAATAAATGAACCACTATGTAAGAGACTTGATACATTTATGAAACTGAACAATGTTATCCCTGAATTTTTTCTCATCGTCTCCCAAAAATAGGTTGATATTCGTACTACAGTTCCAAAAATTTGTACACTCAGTTCTTCTATTCAGGAGTCGAAGTAATTCAACTAATGTAAACCCTTCCCGTCCCCTCTCGGACCCTATTATTTGACGACTCCAGGAAATTACCTGACCTTGGATTACCAGGTCTCAACTGTTATTCTTTCGTTTCCTCTCTCTTTCTCCGACTATGAGGAACCAAATGTGTCTTTTGGTCATTTCAGGGACTGTACTCCGAACGAGACAAGTGTTTCCGGAGTCTAGGGGAGAGTTACCCCACTTCCACGTCTCGTGGAAGAGCTCTCCCAGAATCTTCGGACCCGTCCTTTCACTTGGGTCCCCCGGAGACACGAGGTTTCTTTATCGGACTCTCTCACTCTCTTTCTCTCTCTCTCTCTTTCTTTCTTTCTTTCTGTTCCCTTGGTTTCGAGACTACCTCGTTTACACAAAATTAGTTGTGTCACACCCGTATATATGACATCAATAAGAGTCGTTTCTATTTCTAATTTTAAGGTCTGAATGTTTTGTATCCGTTAGGTATAATTTCTCTCTCTTTCTCAACATTTGTTAGTGAAAATGACACACCAAGTATTCTTCCTTCTCCCATGAATAGTGGTGTGACCTTTTGATTGTTTCCTTTACGGACCTAAGGAGTCGGGGTCCTCTCCGAACGGAAAGGAGAATTAAAGGATTATTCCTTGTCTCTTAAGGACTGTCTAGGTTTTGTCGTGTATCCTTCGGAGGACAATTTATGAAGGACTGTTATTTGTTGATATTTACATCTTGTTTAATCGAGAATTTGACTCTGAATTTGAAAACTATTAGGGTAAAACTTGTTGGTACACCTACACAATTTTTATTTATTTATTTATTTGTCAGGTGTTCTACAAAGATCTGTACTCACGTTTACATTTCTCCACCTGTCCTAAAGTTTGAGTTTTGGTACAGGAATACCCTGATCAATGTCGACTATTGACATAACCTATAGACTGAAAATATGAGAGTCAAAGACAGATGGTCAGAACAAACATGTCTTGTAAATTAAGGGTTTAACAGTCAAGGGACCAGAAAAAATCGGAGTAGAGTTAGTGATGGGACAATGACCGGGTGTAGGAAGGACCTAAAGAAAGACTCAGAGGAAAACAGAAACACCAATGCGAACAAACCGAATAGAATGAATGTGAGTGACTAGTCCCGACCGAGAGTAAGAGAGGATGGAAGACTCACACGTTTACGTGAGGGTATCGACGGCGATTGTTTTCAGGTATCCTCCCTGAGGTCACTTCAAGAAAGAGGACCTGAGGTCTATATTAATAAAGGTCAACGTCTGTTGAGTAGGTTAACCCATGTAGGTTTTTTTCAAGGATAGTTGAGTATTTACGTCCCATGTCATAAATATTTCCTCAAGAAATTTCTGTAAAAGTCGGTAGTATAGACAGTAAAACTCATCTACTATTTAAGAAACTTTCCTGTCTCTGAGACAGAGAAAACGAGTGGTAAAACAACAACAATAACAACTAGGAGAACCGTGGAGGGAGATGCCCCGGCACTGAAACGACCTGGGGAAGAAAGTAAAGTCTTTCACTGTTTCGGTGAGGAAGTCTCTCAAGACCCAGGATTTCCAGGAAAATACAAAGATCCCAGAAATTCGGGAAAGGAGTAGGTAATACCGGGTTCGATGTCCCTTCCACCAGCTACGAAGGAACTCATAGTTGACAGTACGGAGGTATAGGAGAGTAGGGTAAACGAATCCGGAGGTATTGAAAAAAAAAAAAATTGGTTTAAGAGATGTAATTTAACGGAGAAGTTTTTATTAACATCAAAGTCAAAAGTCTGAACTAGGACCCCACTACGTTTATACAATGATTATATAAAGGAGTGAAACACGAAAGGATAATATAAAAGAATCATCTCTAAACTACGTCGTTTCAAAAATATATATTACGTCAGTTAAATAGAGTAAAGTTATTATCATTCTAAAGACACTTATACATTCTTTCGAAATGAATGGGGTTTCGGGTTTCCGTCTTTATATAAGAGGATACCCGAAGGAACCACCAAGTCCACCACTTCTTAGACAGACGTTACACCAACTTGATCCAAGATAGGGACCCAGTCCTTCTAGGGGACCTCTTCCCTGACGGATAGGTGAGGTCATAAGAACGGACTTCTTAGGGTATCTGTCTCCTCTGACCACCTGATGTCAGGTACCCCAGTGTTTCTCAGCCTATACTGACTCGTTGATTGTGTGTGTGCATATAATTGAAATCTATCACATAAAGGAATTGTAAATTAAAAATGCACGTTTAGTTGACTAAAGTAAACTTCCTTTCCCGAAAAACGTGTTATACTTATGGTATTACTGAGTCTGTTGAAAAACTTTCACGATAAGAAAGGGGTAACAGAAAATTCCGCTGAGACAGGATTCCTTCCCGAAGGGTCCACCGAGTCGTCATTTCTTAGACGGACGGTGACGTCCCCTAGAAGGAGTGGTTCCTAGTTTTTCTGGAAGGACCCAGTCCTTCTAGGGGACCTCATCCTTTACTGTTGGTTGAGGACATAAGAACGGACCTTTTAAGGTACCTGACTCCTCGGTCTACCCGGAGTCCGGTGTCCCAGTACGTCCTCAGTGTGTGACTCACTGACTCGTACGACCTTGTTACATAAAGATTCCGTTTAGGTTATAAGAAACCGGACGGGGAAGAGTTTTATATTTGGGTGTTCCGTTTACTAATCTCTTTCACATTTTCTTTTTGACACTACCTCTTCTTTTTCTTTAGAGTCATAATCCGGTTCGTTTCCTTGTTCTACTTACAAGGACTGTAAATTTTAGCGAGTACCTAAGTGTTAGTCCTCCGTTTTAGTCTCTCTTTAGTGATACGTGTGTACAAATGTAGGATTCCTTTATAAAGATCTCCGTATCAAAAAAAAAGACTTTAAAAGTAATGTAAGGACATCAGTGACAAAGGTAGGAACGAGATTTCGGGATAACAAGGTCACAGTGACACTGGTCGTCGCACAAGAGTGGACCAAAAAGTCTCTCCACCACTACTAGGTACTGGAAAAACATATTTATCCTTGTGAAAATTAAAAAAAAATTACTACGATCATAATGAAACTGAAATATCTAATTAAAACTCTTTGTTGTAGAAATACCGTTTATTTTTCACTTAAAACTAGAAGACTTCGAAACTTTTGGTCAGAAACCAAAGTTACCAAAAGAGAAACAACGGCACAGAAGTTAAGGTAACTAAAAACAAAATCGAAATAAAGAAGAAAAAAGAAGAACGAAAATCAAATTTAATACGAAGCAGTTGTCAACGACTCAACCCTTCGAATCAAATGACTAATACCTGGAAATAAGAAGAATTGACATTCGTAAATCATCGTATTTAAAAGGAGATCCGTCAAAAACGACGTAGGGGATTTAAAATTCTTCGAAATTAAAACGAGTTTTATGTAAAATTACAAGGACTTTATATAGTAATTTTTACACGGATGTCTCGTTTTCTGGGTACAAGTTAGGGATCTCGTCCTTCTAGGGGTGGCCTATTCCCTTACCGAATGGGTGAGGTCATAAGAACGGAACTCTTAACGTACCTGTCTCCTCAGACCACCCGATATCAGGTACCCCAACGTTTCAACCTGTTTTTACTCGCTGAATTTGTTTTCATTTAATGAAATCATCGGTTTAATTACATTTATAGATACAAAGGGATACCTTTATAATTATACGAAGTCGTACATTATAAGTATATCATATGTACGACTTATATGGAATAATTCCAGAAAGGACCACTGAGTTTACAATTTCTTGGACGGACATTACACCCTCTGGTCCAAGTCAGGGACCCAACCCTTCTAAGGGACCTCTTCCCTTACCGATGGGTGAGTTTATAAGAACGGACCTTCTAAGGTGTCTGTCTCCTGTAACCGCCCGATATCAGGTCCCTAACGTTTCTCAGACTGTGCTGACTCACTTCAAGTGTAGTGTACAAACTTTAGTGTTGTAGTTTTGGACATGACGTTCCCTACATACTTTAGTTTTACTTATCGACCTTCTTACATAACACCGACTACGTATGGTGTTTGTGACGACCCTTTCAAATAGTAAAGTTTACGTCCCGGATATTAAACTTTTACACTCTTCAACAGAAATCCGTCGTGTCATAATTAAGTTGGAATTTGTAGATGTTTCTGATACCATGAGTCTTACCTGTGGTTCAAACGTAATATAAATTATCTATAGTTCTCTCTGAAAAAGAAATCTTGCTCCTACCAGATATTCTAAGATGAGGGTCGATAATCTTCCCACTAAACGAAAACAATTAAAGAGTACGGAATCAAATAAGTATGTGTATTATGTCCCTTTTTATGATGATTTGACATTCCGACAGGACTTCTACTTAAATGAATTATTGATACTATTGTAGAGTATGTTACATTCACAAGTTATTTACGGTGGTTAGTGATATAATACTCTTCACATAGTTGGATTTTCAGTGACGTAATCACGACTAGACAGGGTCAATCCGTTATAGTGACTCTTTTTCAACAAGTGGACACCTCATCTTTTATTAGGGGGGTCGGAAAGTACCCTAGATCTTCCCCAGTATACTCATATTTACTTCACAAAGGGAATCATGGTTTTGTCCATTTTTTTCACTCACTAGGAGGATGTGATAACATAAAACGAAACCGAATACTGAGACTCCGAGGGACAACACAATCTCGATATTCTATATTCCTTACTTAGAACGAGGGATATACTGATAAGTCTTTCAGTAGACACTTAATCTTTGGTCTAGTCCTTCTAGACGATCTCTTCCTTATCAGATGGGTGAGGTGATAAGAACCTGAAGGGACCACCGAGTCTACCATTTCTTAGGCGGACGTTACGCCCTCTGGACCTAAGCTAGGGACCCAACCCTTCTAGAGTACCTCTTCCCTTTCCGATGGATGAGGTTATAAGACCGAACCTCTTAAGGTACCTGGCTCCTCAGACCTCCCGATGTCAAGTACCCCAGGACCAACCTGTCCTGAGACATTAAAAAGTGTAAGTCGTTAAACTACTCTATGTTGTGGGATAACTTAATTAGGTGACTTTACAACCCAGTTAATGTCGTTGGTGAACGGAATTAATCGACTTTTTCACGAGAACAAATGTAATATTTCCTGAAAACGGACTTCTTAAAATTTTTGTGTTCAGTCAAATTTTTTTATTTAATTATTTAACCGGATTGAGGAGCATTTCGACTTTCTTCAGGAGTAGGAACAAGAGGAAAACGACATGAACAAAACAAACGGACAAAGGAAAGGAACTTGTTATAACAAATATGTGGACTCGCTCACTTTCAACACGTTTTCGTTACACCTAGATCCAATATTACGAATATTGTAAGATCCCCCATACCGAGATCGAACACTTTACTATAACTAATTTCCCGTAACAACAAAACTACAACTTTACGGTACCATCACCAAGACCCTAAACAAACAAGAGAGATTTACTATATGGATAGTTCGAATGGACACAATAAGAAGAAATAGGATAGTTGTCAGGTTTTTGTACCTTTGTCATCCAGTATACTCTTTAAACTCAACCAAATATACTCGAACACACCTATACTTCCATTAAATAGTCAAGGGTCCGTCTTAATCTTCACCTCCTCTCCTCAAAAAATTAAATAAAAAACATAGAAGTTATATAGACTTTGGTGCTTCCGCCTCAAAGTAAGAAACCAAAACGAAATGAAGTCCTTTTTCAAAAATAATCTCCCTAAAAATTGAAGAATGACTTTGAAATAAAAGGAAGTTATTTACTTAAAAAAAAAAGAAAGTTCTCCAAGACATAACAACATAAAGTATAAAACACCTTAAAATATAACGATCTTAAAGTAACAAGAGTATTTTGTGAAAAGATATTGACACTGATGTCTTTCTCCACCCGTAGTCTAATTCGGTTTGAAACAAACCCTTGGTGTCACCTTAACTTTGTCTCTCAACAGACAGAAGGACAAAATATGTAAAGAGACTTTATCTCTTCGAATTTGTTGTTGACGAATAATAAAGTACATTTGAAATTTGTAGTCTTTAGTACTCACGGAGGTACCTCCAAGACCAAATCCCGAGAGACTCTGAATAGATGTTTTACTGTGTGTCTGGTAGTCTGTCCCACACTTTTTTCCTTCGGTCCTTATTTGACTTCCGTGAGAAAAAAAAAAATTTAACTTCATATCAACTAAATGTTACAACACAACGTAAGACACTATGTCGTTTCGCTAAGTCTGTATATATATATATATATATATATATATATATATATACACATGGATTCATATCCATAGGTTCATATACATGGATTTATATCCATGTATGTATACATATTTAAGAAAAAGTATAAAAAAGTATACAAAATAATGTCCTAAAACTCAAATTAACGGACACGATATGTCGTCTGGACCGACAAACAGATAAAATACACATTTTCAAACTTAGACAATTAAGAGTTAACGATTAAATAAGGAGGGATGGAGGAAAAGGAAAACCCTTGGTATTCAAACAAAAGAAACAACCACTCAGACAAAGACAAGTATTTATGGTAGTAATCGATGTATAAAATCTAAGGTATACATTCATTATAGTATACCATAAACAGAAAGAGAAAGACTGAATGAAGTCAATCATACGATTACAGAGCCAGGAAAGTACAACGACTTTTCCCGTAGTAAATTAAGGAAAAATACTGATTCATCTTAATGTAACAAATATATCCTTTTCTAATCTTTCCCTTTCAGATCTNTATATATATATATATATATATATATATATATATATATAAAGACGAAGTAATTGATGAGATTTCGGAAACTGACACACCTAGTGTCGTTTGACACCTTTTTTACACCCTTATGGTCTGGTTGAGAATCGGAGGACTCATTCCTCATTCCTCATTCCTCCGATTCTCCACCAGAATGGACGGAGAAATCGTGAAGGGACCACCGAGTCTGCCAATTCGCAGACAAACGTTACACCCTCTGGCCCCAAGCTAGGGACCCAACCCTTCTAGGAGACCTCTTCCTTTACCGTTAGGTGAAGTAATGATAACGGACCTTTTAGGGTACTTGTCTCCTCGGACCGAGACTCGCTGACTCGCTGAAGTGATATGGACGGAGGACTCTTTAGACATAAGTTCAGTTCTTCGTTGTCAATCTTGACCTGAACATTGGTGTCTGACCAAGTTTTATCCTTTCTACAGTTCCGACATATAACACTGGGACGAATAAATTGAAATACGTTTCATGTAGTACATTTTAGGGCCCGACCTACTGAGTGTTCAACCCTAGTTCTAACGACCCTCTTTATAGTTGTTAGAATCTATACCTCTGGTACGTTTAGTGAGATTGGATTCCCGTCCTTCAAGTCTCTTTGATTTCTCGGAGAACTACTCATACTTTCTCCTCTCACTTTTACGACCGAATTTTGAGTTGTAAGTTTCTTGATTGTAATACCTTAGTAAGTACCTTTTATCTACCCTTTTTTCACCTTTATCAATGTCTAAAAAAAAAGAACCCCAGGTCGTAAGTAACGTCTATCACTGACGTCGTTTTTTTTTTTTTTTTTTCTAAGATCGAGGAACCTTCTTTCCGATACCTGGTTGGATCTGTCGTATAATTTTTCGTCTATGTAGTGAAAGGGTGTCTCTAGACATATCGGTTTCGATACCGAAGGGACCACCGAGTCTCCTATTTCGGAGACGGACGTTACGTCCCCTGGGCCTAAGTTAGGGACCCAACCCTTCTAGGGGACCTCTTCCTTTACCGTTGTGTGAGGTCATAAGAATGGGCCTCTTAGGGTATCTGTCCCCTCGGACCACCCGATGTCAGGTGCCACCACACTTCTCAGTCTGTACTGACTCGCTGAAATGTGTGTGTGTACCGAAAAGATCATCAGTCCATACCTACTCTCTCACTATAGAATACCACTTGTCACAGTCTAAGTACTAGAGGTTTCTAAATCGAAGCCCTGGTACCTGGTCGGAACTAGTGAGTTCTCGAAAACATAACGTCTCAAAATAATTTCATACTTTTCCCTGTCTCCTTCGATGACTGTA
The DNA here is from genome assembly GCA_006410555.1 of Capra ibex. NCBI lineage: Eukaryota > Metazoa > Chordata > Mammalia > Artiodactyla > Bovidae > Capra > Capra ibex. Next base: position 40,922,261 of record SJYO01037955.1, read on the forward strand.
TCTGTAGTCTTCCCCCTACCTCTTACGGGGTGAGTGATCAGAATCGTTCCCTCGATATATGAACAAATTAACCAATAATATTATTTTGGTTTCTTAGAGATTTCCAACATTTCTAGGATGATCTAGATAAGGGTGTTGAATGTATAATTCTATTCTCTTAATCTTGATTGTTATCTTTCTAGAATGGTATGTGTGAGGGTATTATATGTAAAATTTTATTGTCCTAATCAGTCTTACAAAAGTTCTTCCTCTTTAACAGGAGTTCGTCATATGTAACAACAAGTCAAGTTAAGTCAAGTCAACGAGTCAGTACAGGCTGATATTAGGATTTATGTCTCATATTTGCCTCAACAAAAGAACACACTATTAGTCGAGGACCAAATTTCTTTTTTTTTTATAAAATACACTGATTCTGATTCCTTATATCCCTCTTTTTTTTATTAATAGGAAGGAACTCTTAAGGTCTGAGGAGAGAGGAGGAACCCTTGGGACCTGAAGAATAGTTGGACGGGTCCTCAACTGAGAGAGTTCTCGTCCTGGTACTTCTTCCGACTCGTGGCTTCTTAACTACGGAAGTTTGTCACCAAAAACTCTTTTGGGAACTCTCAAAGAGTCTGACGTTCCTTTAGTTTGGCCAGTTAAGATTTCCTTTAGTTGGGACTTATAAGTGACCTTTGTGACTACGATTTCGACTTCGATACTGGTCACGTAAAAGAACCGTTTTGAGATAATCAGAAAGAGGACGAAGTAAGGTGTAAGGTTCCGATTTAAACGGACAATCAGGTCCACAAAGAACTGAAGGATGAAAACGTAAGGTCAGGGGATATTACTTTTCCTGTAGAAAAACCCCACAATCAAGATTTTCCAGAACATCCAGAAGTATTTTGGCAAGTTGAAGTGGAAGAAGTCGCAATGACCAACCCCGTATCTGAACCTATTGACACTATAACTTACCAAACGGAACCTTTACTTGTCTCTAGTAAGACAACAAAAACTCTAACGTACGTTCATGACGTAAACCCTGAGAAAACAACTGGTACTACCGATGAGGTAAAGAAGACTCCCTAAGGACGGACGTCATCATCTATATTACCAGTAGACTCAATTTAAGTGGGTAAGGTCAGGTAAAATCAAGCGACTGAGGATCTTACTACTGCAAGTGGGAACGGTAGAAACTGGTGAAGGTTAAACGGAACTAAGTACCTGGACTGTAAGGTCCAAGGATACGTTATAACGAGAAATGTCGTAGCCTGGAACGAAGATAGTGGTTAGTATAGGTGTTGACCCATAACAAAAACGAAACCGAGGTAGGGAAGTAAGAAAGACCTCAATAAAGAGGTGACTGGAGGTCATAGTATGACCCGTGGATTAATGGACCCCTCAAGGAGAAAACGATAGGATAATAAAACGGAAAAGTATGACAAGTACTCCAAGAGTTCTGTTCTTATGACTTCACCGAACGGTAAGGGAAGAGGTCACGTTTCTGATTATCTCAAAACGGTTCTTTTACGTGACCAGTATCGTTTGTGGGAGAAGGTTGTTATGTTCTCTTCTGAGATGTGTACCTGTAGTGGTCTACCAGTTGTGGTTTTAGTCTAACTAATATAAGAAACGTCGGTTTCTACCTCTTCGAGATATGTCAGTTGTTTTTGTTCTGGCCCTTGACTGACACCGAGTCTAGTACTTGAATCATGGTTTAAGTCTGAGTTTAACTTCTTTCATCCCTTTTGTCGATCTGGTAAGTCCATACTGGATTTAGTTTAGGGAAAACTAATATGTCACCTTCACTCTTTATCTAAATTCCCGGATCTAGACTATCTACTCACGGACTACTTGATACCTTACTCAAAGTACTGTAACATGTCCTCTGTCCCTAGTTCTGGTAGGGGTACCTTTTCTTTACGTTTTTTCGTTCTACCGACAGACCCCTCCGGAATGTTTATCGACACTTTTCTTCTCTTTACTTTTCGTTTCCTCTTTTCCTTTCTATATTCGTAGACTTACGTCTCAAGGTTTCTTATCGTTCTTCTCCGTTCTTTCGGAAGGAGTCGCTTGTTTCGTTTCCTTCTCTCCTTTTCTTCTCTTACCCTTTCTGATCTCTAGAGAAGTTCTTTTAATCTCTATGGTTCCCTTATAAAGTACGTTTCTACCCGAGTTATTTCCTGTCTTTACCAAACCTGGATTGTCTTCGTCTTCTATAATTCTTCTCCACCGTTCTTATGTGCCTTCTTGACATGTTTTTTCTAGAAGTGCTGGGTCTACTAGTACTACTACACTAGTGATTAGATCTCGGTCTGTAGAACCTTACACTTCAGTTCACCCGGAATCTTTCGTAGTGATACTTGTTTCGATCACCTCCACTACCTTAAGGTCACCTCGACAAAGTTTAGGACTTTCGACTACGACACTTTGACGACGTGAGTTATACGGTCGTTTAAACCTTTTGAGTCGTCACCGGTGTCTTGAGCTTTTTCAGTCAAACGTAAGGTTAGGGTTTCTTTCCGTTACGGTTTCTTACCAGTTTGATAGTGTGTTAACGTGAGTAGAGAGTACGATCATTTCATTACCAGTTTTAAGAAGCTCGGTCCGACGTCGTTATGCACTTGGAACTTAAGGGACTACAAGTTCGATCAAAATCTTTTCCGTTTCCTTGGTCTCTAGTTTAACGGTTGTAGGCGACCTAGTACCTTTTACGTTCTCTCAAGGTCTTTTTGTAGATAAAGACGAAATAACTGATACGGTTTCGGAAACTTACACACCTAGTTTATACGACACCTTTTAAGACTTTCTCTAGCCTTATGGTCTGGTGGATTGGACGGAGAACTCTTTAGACATACGTCCAGTCCTTCGTTGTCAATCTTGACCTGTACCTTGTTGTCTGACCAAGGTTTATCCTTTTCCTCATGTAGTTCCGACTTATAACAGTGGGATGAATAAGTTGAATATACGTCTCATGTAGTACTCTTTGCGACCCGACCTTCTTCGTGTTCGACCTTAGTTCTAACGGTCCTCTTTATAGTTAGTGGAGTCTATACGTCTACTGTGGTGGGAATACCGTCTTTCACTTCTCTTTGATTTGTCGGAGAATTACTTTCACTTTCTCGTCTCACTTTTTCAACCGAATTTCGAGTTGTAAGTCTTTTACTTCTAGTACCGTAGACCAGGGTAATGAAGTACCCTTTATCTACCCCTTTGTCACCTTTGTCACAATCTGGAATAAAAAACCCCGAGGTTTTAGTGACCTCTACCACTGACTTCGGTACTTTAATTTTCTACGAATGAGGAACCTTCTTTTCAACACTGGGTGGATCTCTCATATAAGTTTTCGTCTCTGAAATGAAACGGCTGATTCCAGGCAGATCAGTTCCGATACCAAAAAGGTCACCAGTACATACCTACACTCTCAACCTGACACTTCTTTCGACTCACGGTTTCTTAACTACGAAAACTTGACACCACAACCTCTTCTGAGAACTCTCAGGGAACCTGACGTTCCTCTAGGTTGGTCAGGTATGACTTCCTCTAGTTGGAACCCTAATGAAACCTTCCTTACTACGATTTCGACTTCAAGGTCATGAAACCGGTGTAGTACGCCTCTCAATTGAGTAACCTTTTCTGAGACTACGAACCTCCCTAACCCCCGTCCTCCTCTTCCCCTGTTGGTTCCTACTCTACCGACCTATCGTAGTTCCTGAGTTACATGCACTCAGACTCACTTGAGACCCTCTACCACTACCTGTCCCTCCGGACCGCACGACGCTAAGTACCCCAGCGTTTCTCAGTCTGTACTGACTCGCTGACTTGACATGACTTTCGACTTCGAGGTTATGAAACCGGTGGACTACACTTCTTGGCGAGTAACCTTTTCTGGGACTAAGACTCTTTCTGACTCCCAACCCGCTCTTATCCCGTTGTTTCCTACTCTACCAACCGTAGTGACTGAGTTACCGATACCCAAACTCGTTTGAGACCCTCTAACACCTCCAACCCTTTCAGACCACACGACGAGAAGTAACCCAATGTTTCTCAGTCTGTATTGAATCGTTGACCGTTGTTGTTGTTGGACTACAAGAAATAAGTAAGACGACAGACACCAATAAATTTACCGAAAGTACAGAACCGATAACGTTTATCACGACATTCCTTGTATCTCCATATGTATAAAAAAGCTTAAACTCAAAAGAGACCTACATATGGGTCCTCATCCAAACGACCTGGTGTACCGTTGAGATAAAAAATCAACAACAACAAAAAACAAAAAAAAAAAATTCCTAGTAAGTATAACAAGAGGTATCACAGACGTGGTTAAATATAAGGGTGGTCGTCACAACCTTCAAAGGGAAAAAAGGTTTTGGAGAAATTGTAAACAATAAACACCTGAGGAACTACTACCGGTAAGACTGACAACACTCAACCGTGGAGTAATATCCAAGCTAAACGTAAAGAGATCATTTTTCGTCACAACTCGTAGAATAGAACAGGGATAACCAGTAGACATACAGAAGAAACCTCTTTACAGATAAATTTAGAAGACGAGTAAAAGACTAACCAACAAATCAAAAACAAACAAACAAAGAATAACCTTCGTGAAAACTACCGACCGATGATAATAGGCGGTAGACCGGGCTTAGGAAGTAAGAAGGGTTTATGTTTTATATCAGTGGGTAAGAGTTCCACGGGTCTTCAAAGTACAGAGTAGGGTGACGTTGTACCCGTGCTATAGATCTCAGAGTAATAGATTTAGTTCAAGTCCGGAGTAGTCCGAGGATTTCAATAGTATAGAATTCATATTGAGAGTCCATGTTAGGAGATCTATAAGTCCCGTTATTTCATTTTTTTTTCAATCGGGAAAAGGACAGGGGTGCTTACTGTGTATTCGAACCTTTTCTGTTTTCTATAGACAATATTTGTGAGAAGAAGTATTTCTTTCTTTTGTCCTCCGTACGTCCCTAGAGATCAAAGATTGTCAAGACTTTGTCTCGACCCGTTTACCACCTTCAAGAAACTAATCCACAGATCCGGTCGATTAATATAAAGTACTGAAAACTGAGGTGTGAGATCGGAGGTCTACTAAGGAGACTCAGTAAGAGGAAAGAAGTATTTTTAACCTTGTACATATATGGAAGAGTCGGACTAAGGATTCACATCCTAAAACTCTAAAATTTTCAATGTAATATAACAATGTAACAGGTGAGAACACAGAGAAATCCAAGGTACACAGTCACAAAACGACTATATTAAAGGAATCTTAAAATAAGTCACATAGACAAACCGTAAGTGAGGTAATGTGATTTCGATGTGGGTGACTATAGAATACATATTAAGGGAGAACTGGGTCCCTAAAACAACTCTGACGACTCACTCTTACGAGGATTTAAATCTTTAGGACTATAAAATATTTTACTAGAGACTTCTTATGAGTGTCTTAGAAGCCCAAAAAAAAATTAACTTGTCATAGAGTGATCACAAATAAAAAGATCCTGGTATTATTTTTTTTTATATATGTTGAGGTGGTGAAGTGGAAATTAACCTTAAGAACCTTCAATCGTAGGATTTCAGAACGAAACAATGACATGATTCTATATTTACTCCTGAACAGTCTCATAGTAATTCTGTAAACGAAGGATCCTACAGTCGGTGATTTATAGCGATCACTTTACATTTCCCTATCAAAAGTAGTAGAAAAAACCGATAAAACAAGTAATATGAAGGACTTTGTGGTAAAGGTGGAACCAAAAAAACAACAACAACAACAAACAACCAAGCAAACAAAAAAACTGTTCTGTGAGAAGGTTAGGAGAAACATGGAACTCCGACAGAGAAACTTGACGGAAGATAACAGGTTGTTTTCGACTCTAAGTTTTCTAAAGAAGAATATAAGAGATAGTGACGCATACACAAAATAAGGAATTCAGTACAATAAAAACGGATGAGGGTTTATAGATGTTTTTATTTGAAGAGTTCGAATATGTAAAGTGAAACTACTGGATGCGAAGAGAGATCCGAGGTCTACGTACCGAAGTCGAGAGAAATAGACAACATAAAGTTTTCTGTCATTCGTCTACCCCATAAAGTTTCCTGTCACTCGTCGTCTTGTTTACGACACGGACCATCTTATCCGTGAATTACCGACATTCCATGAGCACTTATTTTATACATTCCTTCGTGTTCGGACACAAGGATATAGACCCTCTGCACAGAGAAGTACCTCCTATAGTTCTAATGATTTGAAACTCTTTATCGGTAACTTAGCATGTAATACAATAAATGAAACATGGTAAAAATTCAATAAACTTCCATTTGATCTCATTTTGGTAGAATCTTTCATTAATTCAGGAGAGTGGATAGAAGTCAAGTCAAGTCAAGTCAACGAGTCAGTACAGACCGAGAAACGTTGGGATACTTAGCGTCGTGCGGTCCGGAGGGACAGGTAGTGGGTGAGGGCCTCAAGTGAGTCTGAGTGCAGGTAGCTCAACGACTACGGTAGGTCGGTAGAGTAAGAGACAGCAGGGCAAGAGGAGGACGGGGGTTAGGGAGGGTCGTAGTCTTAGAAAAGGTTACTCAGTTGATAAACGTACTCCACCGGTTTCATGACCTCAAAGTCGAAATCGTAGTAAAGGAGGTTTCTTTAGGGTCCCAACTAGAGGAAATCTTACCTGACCAACCTAGAGGAACGTCAGGTTCCCTGAGAGTTCTCAGAAGAGGTTGTGGTGTCAAGTCTTCGTAGTTAAGAAACCGCGAGTCGAAAGAAGTGTCAGGTTGAGAGTGTAGGTATGTACTGGTGACCTTTTTGGTATCGAAACTGATCTACCTGGAAACAACCGTTTCACTACAGAGACGTAAAGTTATATGATAGATCCACCCAGTATTGAAAAGAAGGTTCCTCATTCGTAGAAAATTAAAGTACCGACGTCAGTGGTAGACGTCACTAAAAACCTCGAGGGGTTTTATTTCAGACTGTGACAAAGGTGACAAAGGGGTAGATAAAAGGTTCTTCACCACCCTGGCCTACGGTACTAGAAGTAAAAGACTTACAACTCGAAATTCGGTTGAAAAGTGAGAGGAGAAAGTGAAAGTAGTTCTCCGAAAAATCAAGGAGAAGTGAAAGACGGTATTCTCACCACAGTCGACGTATAGACTCCAACAACTATAAGGAGGGTCGTTAGAACTAAGGTCGAACACGAAGAAGGTCGGATCGTAAAGAGTACTACATGAGACGTATCTTCAATTTATTCGTCCTACTGTTATATGTCGGAACTGTATGAGGAAAAGGATAAACCTTGGTCAGACAATAAGGTACAGGTCAAGATAGAGAACGAAGGACTGGACGTATTTTAAGGACTGGACGTAGGTTTAAAGACTGGACGTAGGAGTGGATAGAATTGAATCGTAATTACTTCCCGTACCCCTCCGTTCCCGTACTACTTGTTCCCTTTTCTTATATTTATTGTCGATTCCGTTGTTAATAGATTTTATAACTGACGTCGAATTCGGTCCCCTTCCACATACCGTAAATTCTTACATATTTTTACCGAAGGGACCTCCCAGTAACACTTCTTAGACAGACGGTTGTGTCCTCTGTGTCCAAACTAGATCTTTCTAGGGTGTCGGTACCTCGTTGATTTGGGCCCGTGGTGTTGATCACTCGAGATCTCATCGGAGGTAAGCGGTTTAGATCTCCTTTCGGACACGTAGTTGTTTCTAGGTCGTGTCGGTTTTTATTTATTTTAATAAAAGAGTTACTCACATATCTTTTAATAAAATGGAAGTCAATTCTGGAAAATATTGAAATAAATCACCAATGTTGATTCCTATAATTAATTTCCATTCACCACGTACTTTTTTTAATTGGATACTCAGTTTTCCTATTACAAATTCATTAACAAGTTAATCAACATCTCCTTACATGTATCCGTCTATCCATTGTCAGAAAGACTTCGAAAGAAAATAATAGTACTTTAAATTTTACTTTACGTCATTTAACTGGATTCTACTAATATATTCGATACTTCATACATTTAATTGTCTGTACAAAATTAATATACTTATATTTAATTAGTGATGGAGTCTTATAAACCGTATAATGAATTCTTTTTTTAGTTTGTAAATAGACACTGAAATGTAGTAAAAGAAAAGTATACATATTTCTATGGGGAGAAAAAATTAGTTTTTTGAAAGCCCTCTTTAAACCATAATTTATATTTAAAACAAAAGAGTTTCGTAAAGAAGATTAAAACTTTTTTTTCAATCTCCTTATTAGAATAAAAAGACTTACCTAAAATAGTGATTAATACTTAATACAAAATATCAAATTTTTTTATTTTACAATATCTTTTAAAACGTTTCATCAATTATATAAAATACAATTTTTAACAGTCGAGATCATTGTCACAATTTAGTATTTAACAAATTAGGTACATAAAGAAGATGTTCAATTCATTACCCTTATTAGTTATCTTTTTAGTGTAGTATAAGAAGACAGTGAAGACAAAAAATTCGAATTACATCATTTGTTAGAATTGACGATAAAATATAATTATGATCGAAAAACGATTTTAAAATCTAATATTCGTTATTAGTTTCTCTGAATAACTGAGAAATTTCCACTTTATCGAAAACTTTCTTTTAGATTCAACCAGATTGTAAATTTAGTTAAAATGACAAAGACTGAATCTGAAGAAACTGGGTGACGTAATTTAATGATTAATGTATATAATTTTTTGGAATCCAACTCATATTAGAACAAATGAAAAGACGTGTGCTTAAAGAAACTAAAAATACGGAGACTTTTCAGACTTTTCCATTTCGTAAGGAGATAAACATTAGACTTCCTATAAATAAAATATACATTGAACGGAAAATTTGTAATTCAAATAATTGTAAAAGGAGTATTCAATGCAAGAACAAACTGTACATTAAAGAAACTTTTCAATAGATATCGGTTGTAACAATTCAGTCTAATAAAATAAGGAAACTTACATACGTTACTTAATACTTGTGCCATCAGAAACATGACCACTCTTCTTTATTTAATACATGAATTGACGTATGGTCTCTCCATGTATAAAGGAAACTCAAATCGACCTGAACCCGTCCACCCATTTCTCTGATATTACAAAAAAGAATCACACGGTAAATAGTTGGTGGTGTCACCGAGTTTTGTTAAAACAAGAAAGAAGTACAGGGTCCCCAGGGTTATATCTAAAAGTAAAAAGGTTGATCTTTCGTAGACTTTTGAGAGGGACTACGAACCAAAATTAGTCGATGAAAAGTTACTGACTCGTTCATTAGTAAAGTGACGGTGCTTCTACCTCTCGACTGGATAGGATTCACACTGGGACCTTAAGTAAATGAGAAAAACAACAGGATTCGACAGGACAACTTCCGGTTGTGTTCGACGGACCCAATTTATCACTCTATAGGCCCAGTGACCCGTGTTAAAGTTTACTCTAGGTGTCACAGACCCACTTCTATTTTATGTAAAGCCCGAAGAGAATTCGTCTCAGACATCTTCTGGTATACACACGTACGCGTGCATGTGTGTGTGTGTGTGTGTGTGTGTGTGTGTGTCCAGAAGTAGTCTTAAGAATCCTAAGGTCACATATACAATATGAGTGAGGGTTTAACACCTAAGAAAACATTCATATTGATCACTGGGTGTGTAGAATAATAAATTGGGTCCGGTAAAGACTAAAGGAAGTTCGTCTGTCGAATTACATTTTGTTCCTCGTTTAATAGTCTCAGCGAGAACCCTATCAGACAGAGAAGCGAATCACCTCTCACTTGATTGTATCCGTACATACACAAAGACCAGTAAAAGTCTTAAGATGAATCTTCTTCAGGGTATATATAAATCTCCAATCGGAACCCCATATCTTAAGACATACACAAATAAAATGAACAAAAAAAAATTTGTACATAAAGTGGTCCCTTCGGGATTTTGTACATAATGATAAATAAATTTCATTCTGATACAGATCAATTCCCGAAGGGACCACCGTTTCTTAGACCGACGTTCCGTCCTCTACTACCAAACTATGGACCCAGCCTTTCTAGGGGACGTCCTCCCGTACCGTTGTGTAAGGTCATAAGAACGAACCTCTTGGAATACCTGTATCCTAAGAGTACCAGGTGACAGGTATCCAAACCTTTCTCAGTCTGTCCTGACTTCGTTGAATCGTGAGTACTGACGTACAGGTCAATTAATGAACTGACCGTATTTAGGGATAACGATTTCATAGTAGTGGTCAAATATACATTCATAGAAGTTGATTTCGATGGTTTATCGATAAAAAAATCCTTGGTAATACACGTATAATTATACACTCTATTATCCTTATATCTTTATGTATTTTTGTGGTACGAATAAATTTTACAAATTTAACGAGTGACTTTCGTGTTTACATGACTCGTTATTTCCTCTCTAATTCTGTTAATATAAATAAAACAAGTAGTAAAATGTAAAAATTTAAATTTTTTTTTATAGGGTTTTAAAGTTTCCGGTAATAAATTTTGGAGCGAGAACATTTCTACAGAGTCTTTCTCTTTTGGTTTATAGTATATAATTACGTATATATAAGGGACTACCACGTCTCCAATTTCACAGACGGACCTTACACCCTCTTGACCCATGATAGGGACCCAACCCTTCTAGGGGACCTCTTCCTTTACCGTTGGGTGAGGTCATAAGAACGGACCTCTTGGGGTACCTACCTTCTCGGACCACCCGATATCAGGTACCCAAGCGTTTCTCAGTCTGTACTGACTCGCTGAAGTGAAGTGAAGTGAAGTATATCTTAGATCTTTCTACCATGACTACTTGGATAAACGTCCTGTCGTTACCTCTACGTCTGTATTGTCTTCTGAACACCTGTGTTACCCCTTTCCTCTTCCACCCTTCTTACCTTCTCTCATCGTGACTTTGTATATGTAATGGTATATATTTTGTCAATCCGTCACGAGACACTGTGTGATCTTCCCACGTCACTACACCCTCCATCCTCCTTCCAAGTTCTCCCTCCCCTATATACATACGGATATCGACTAAATACAACTACGAACCGTCTTTGGTTACATCAAAAAGAGTTTTATATATATAAAAATCAATAAATAGTGACGTACGATTTATAGGGGTTTTGAACAACCGTATGTTGTCCTTAGTAAAATCACACAAGTGTTTGAGTCTGTCCCTAAGTTTTACCTGTCTTTCCCCCACCCGGTTGGACCTAAGGTACTATAGACCCTGAGGTTTACCCTTCTCTCTTTGTACATCCCGTCCTCAACAACCTCGATCACTTAGGTACAAGTAGAACCGAAGAGAGTGAGAAGACAGTCAAAGGACCCAAATCGAGTAGACACAAATATAAGGTGACTGTGTATAGGACACCGGATCAGTTCTCCAAACCAGACATTGTCCTACTGACATAAGGTTCTGTCTTACTTGACTTTTATAGGGACTCCCCCTCGTCAGATCCTGTGACTCAGTCTTCGATGACGATGAACCCAAAGGCACCGTATCTGAGTTTTCTATGTCTTATAGTGAATACGGTATAAAATAATTACCCCGTGGTTTTGGTGACGTCTACTACTAACGTCGGTACTTTAATTTTCTGTGAATGAGGAACCCTCCTTTCAATACTGGTTGGATCTATCGTATAAGTTTTCGTCTCTGTGATGAAACAGTTGTTTTCAGGTAGATCAGTTCCGATACCAAAAAGGTCACTAGTAGATACCTATACTCTTGACCTGATATTTCTTTCGACTCACGGTTTCTTAACTACGAAAACTTGACACCACAACTTCTTCTGAGAACTCTCAGGGAACCTGACGTTCCTCTAGGTTGGTCAGGTAGGATTTCCTTTAGTCAGGACCCACAAGTAACCATCCTGACTACGACTTAGATTTTGACGTTATGAAACCGGTGGAGTACGCTTCTCGACTGAGTAACCTTTTCTGGGACTACGACCCTTTCTAACTCCCGTCCTTCTCTTTCCCTACTGTCTCCTACTCTACCAACCTACCATAGTGATTGAGTTGCCTGTACTCAAACCCATCTGCGGCCGTCAACTACTACCTATCCCTCCGGACCGCACGACGCCAAGTACCCCAGTGTTTCTCAGTCTGTATTGACTCTCTGACTTGACTTGACTTGTTGTCAGTAAATGAGAATCACCCTACGTATAATTCATTGAACCATAAACTAGATTTTAGTGAGTCATTGATTTAAACAGTTACGGAAACGTATACCTTCACATAAATTGAAGTAAAATTCGTAATTCTACACAACAGTAAACTTACTATATATAAGTAGTATTCAAAAGTCCATCCATCATATAACGGTCTATTATTTTATTTTCTTCTTTATATAATTAGTTTGGTTTTATTTAAAATTCACACATCTTTTTTTTTCTTTAACATTACTAAACTCTTCTTCCGTTACCGTGGGGTGAGGTCATGAGAACGGACCTTTTAGGGTGCTTACCTCCTCGGACCACCCGACTTCAGGTACCCCAGCGATTCTCAGTCTATGCTGACTCGCTGAAGTGAAAGTGAAAAGTGAAAGTACATAACCTCTTCCTTTACCGTTGGGTGAGGTCACAAGAACGGACCTCTTAGGGTCCCTGCCCCCTCGGACCACTCGACGGTAGATACCCCAGCATATCTCAACCTGTACTGACTTCGTTGAATCGTCGTCGTTAAAAAGAATTTCGGTCAAAAATACACAAGACATAACTAATATTGACCCAGTGTGAGACCAAGGATGTACGTTTCCAGTCCGTTTGTACATAAACCGAAAAGACCGAGACATTTCTTTCTATACATTTGAGGACCTTCTTTAGGTCACTATACAACATTAACGTCACCCGTCTCGTGACACGAGGGGGTGGTTCAACAGGTACAGGATTAGGAGTCTTGGATCCTAAAACCACAAAATGACTATGTACCGATTTTCTGTTGTGTCTACACTATTTCTAAAAGACTACCTTTTAAAAGGATGAAATTAACTCATTAGTATAACGAGGAATATTCATTTTCTTTCAATTACAGTCTTTTTATACTACACTCTATCTGAATTGACTAGTATCAACTGAAACTTCTACCTCCCTCTTCTGCCAGTGGTTTCAAAAGTCCACCGAAGACAGTTACCTTCTCCGTTTCCTTACCCAATAGGGGCTCTTGGTGGTCTTTATTTTGTCACGACGGATGTCAAACTGAACTCGGAGCACTTTGGGTAAAACCTGAAGACTGGAGATCGTGACGTTTTGTTAGTCAAACACACCAAAATTCGGTGACGTAAATACCACTGAAAAATGTTGTCGTTATTCTTTAATTACGTTATTAAGACATGATTTCTCCTATCTGACTAGAAGACAAAGTGTTAGGATAAAATAACATATTACACAAAATATCAATTTAAATAATGTAATAAAATTTTCTGAAAGAGACATCTTACATAAAAAACATTTCAACCACTACCATTCAGTATTGTTAAACCTTTATTTTATGGTAGTTAAGTATTTATAGTGAAATGTAGTAACAAAGTCTAATAGATTCTTTTATTATTATATGGTTCTATCAAAACACACAAACCACGATTAAACATACATACAGATATATATACTTGTATACAAAAATTATTCCACAAATGTAAAAAATTAAATAAAAAATAAACTTACTGTTAACGAAAAGTCTTAAAACAACAAAAAAACAGTTTGGAGCTGTACATACAAAACATCAAATAAATATATACCACCGAGTCTGTCATATCTTAGACGGATATCATGTCCTCTGTACCCAAAATATAGACACGACCCTTCTAGGGGACGTCTTCCCTTACCGATAGGTGAGGTCATAAGAACTGACCTATTAAGGTACCTGTCTCCTGGAAACCTCCCGACGTCAGGTACCCCAAGGTTTCTCAGTCTGTGTTGACTCGTTGAATGTGAAAGAAAAGTGAAAGTATATATATACTTTATGTATATATATATATACATACATACATATATACACACACACATACATACACACGTACTACTCCTGGTAAAATTTTCAGAAATAACTTAACCAATGATATGACGAAGACAACAAATTTATATATATATATATATATATATATATAAAAAAAAAAAAAAATGGTACTCCGTACAATACAGAATCGAGGGACTGAACCCTAACTTGGGTGTGGGTGACGAAACCTTTCACTTCAGAGTTGGTTACATAGTGGTCCCTTCAGAAAAAAAAATTAAATAAAAAATTAACAGTAATAAAAATTTATCACATAAAAAAAATGGTACACGTAGATAAACAAATTAAAATAACTTTATATAAACTAAATGTTATAATATGTTTAAAGTCAACATGTTGTATCATTAAGTGTTAAAAATCTCCTATATGAGGTAATATAAATAATACGTTGTCAAAATGAAGTTCAAAAAAATCTTACTCTGTTTAGTGTTTAATTACTTATTCCATCTTTTTATCCTTATTAATTGGAATTTTAAAGATCATAATAGACGTACCGTAAGTAATAGTCGTACTGATAGTGACCCATATTTACACTACAGTGATGTGGTCGTGGTAAATAATATATAAAACTTAATAAAAATCATTACCGTACATTATCCCTAACTTACCTTACAATGTAATACTGATTAAGAATCTTGGTTTTCTCTTTATCTGTTACTTTAGACAAGTTTTACAATATAAATAATACATTTTAGTCTAACGTTATTCGCCCGATGTATACTTTGGTACTACTAGAAACATGAGAGAGTATACTGACGAACGAATCAGTGTGTCTTTCTCTAATAGTATCTGGAGGAGTCAGATCGTCTTGATGGTTCATAACTATTCGTTTGGTCTACAGAGGTGGAACACTTGTTTGTGATCTCTACCTTGTGTTCTTAAAATCGGTCTCAACGAATCAAGGAACAAGGGTTACGTCTTTACCAATTCCAAGTATTTCCCCAAGGTTAGATCCTCTTCGTCCTAATTAATAGTATAAGACTCTGACTCTGTTACTAACGTAATAGTCGGATTCTAAACCTTTATAGTGTTAAAGATCTCAACCTCATTTTTATATTTAACTTATCGATGGTGAATATCCGACCCTCTCTGATCTCTGGAGAACTTCTTTTAACCTCTGTTGCTCTCTTATAACGTACATTTCTACCCATGTGATTTCCTGTCTTTACCGTTCTTGGATTGTATTCGTCTTATCTAATTCTCTACGTTCCTATATGTCTTCTTGATGTGTGTTTTTCTAGAAGTCAAGTCAAGTCAAGTAAGTAAGTCAGTACAGGCTGAGAAACACTGGGGTACTTAATGTCGTTCGGTCCGGAGGGATAGGTAGTGGTAAAGGACCTCAAGTAAGTTTGAGTGCAGGTAGCTCAGTCACTACGGTAGGTCGGTAGAGTAGGAGACAGCAGCGGAAAAGGAGAACGGGGGTTAGGGAGGGTCGTAGTCTCAGAAAAGGTTACTCAGTTGAGAAGCGTACTGCACCGGTTTCATAACCTCAAAGTCGAAGTTGTAGTCAGGAAGGTTTCTTGTGGGTCCCGACTAAAGGAACTCTTACCTGACCAACCTAGAGGAACGTCAGGTTCCCTGAACGTTCTCAGAAGAGGTTGTGGTGTCAAGTTTTCGTAGTTACGAAGCCGTGAGTCGAAAGAAGTGTCAGGTTAAGAGTGTAGGTATGTACTGGTGACCTTTTTGGTATCGGAACTGATCTACCTGGAAACAACCGTTTCATTACAGAGACGAAAAGTTATACGGTAGATCCAACCAGTATTGAAAAGAAGGTTCCTTATTCGTAGAAAATTAAGTACCGACGTTAGTGGTATACGTCACTAAAACCTTGGGGGGGGGTTTTATTTGAGACTGTGACAAAGGTGACAAAGGGGTAGATAAGGGGTACTTCACTACCCTGGCCTACGGTACTAGAAGTAAAAGACTTCCAACTCGAAATTCGGTTGAAAAAGTGAGAGGAGAAGGTGAAAGTAGTTCTCTTAAAAATCAAGGACAAGTGAAAGACGGTATTCCCACCACAATAGACGTATAGACTCCACTAACTATAAAGAGGGCCGTTAGAACTAAGGTCGAACACGAAGAAGGTCGGGTCGTAAAGAGTACTACATGAGACGTATCTTCAATTTATTCGTCCCACTGTTATATGTCGGAACTGCATGAGGAAAAGGATAAACATTTGTCAGACAACAAACTGCAGGTCANCTCCACTAACTATAAAGAGGGCCGTTAGAACTAAGGTCGAACACGAAGAAGGTCGGGTCGTAAAGAGTACTACATGAGACGTATCTTCAATTTATTCGTCCCACTGTTATATGTCGGAACTGTATGAGGAAAAGGATAAACATTTGTCAGACAACAAACTGCAGGTCAAGATTGACGTCGAAGGACTGGACGTATATCTAAAGAGTTCTCCGTCCAGTCCACTAGACTATAAGGGTAGAGAAAGAAAAGGTGGTCAATAACACTAGGTGTGTCATTACTAGACCTATTGGTGTTACCTACCACACCAGTGAGTGGATCTCGGTCTGTAGGTCTCACACTTCACACGGAAAACTTCATAATGATACTTATTTCGATCACCTCCATTACCTTAAGGTCGACTCAATGACGTTTAGGATTTTCTACTACAATTTCGTAACGTGAGTTATATACCCGTTTAAACCTTTTGAGTCGTCACCGGTGTCCTGACCTTTTTTGGTCAAAAGTAAGGTTAGAGTTTCTTTCCGTTTCGGTGTCTTACAAGTTTGACGGTATGTAAACACAAGTAAAGAGTACGATCGTTCCAGTACGAGTTTTAGGAAGTTCTATCCGAAGTTGCCATGTACTTGACTCTTGAAGGTCTACAAGTTCCACCTAAATCTTTTCCGTCTCCTTAGTCTTTAGTTTAACGGTTGTAGACAACCTAGTAGTTTTTTCGTTCCCTTAAGGTTTTTTTGTAGAGGAAGAAGAAGTAACTGATGTGATTTCTGAAACTGAGACACCTAGTGTTATTTGATACCTTTTCTGAATTTCTCTACCCTCCTGATCTGGTGGTGGAGACAGAAGACTCTTTGGACATACGTCCACTTCTACGTTGTCAATCTTGACCTGTACCTTGTTGTCTGACCAAGGTTTAACTCTTTCCTCATACAGTTTTGACATATAAAAGTGTGATGAATAAATTGAACATACGTCTCATATAGTACTCTTTATGACCCGGCCTACTTCGTGTTCGCCCATAGTTCTAACGGTCCTCTTTATATATGTTGGAGTTTATACATCTACTATGGTGAGACCGTCTTTTTCTTCTCCTTGATTTCTCTGAGGACTACTCACACTTTCTCCTCTCATGTTTCGACCAAATTTTGAGTTGTAAGTCATTTCAGTACTGTAGACTAGGGTAGTGCAGTACCGTTTATCTACTCCTTTTTAACCTTTGTCACTGTCTAAAATAAAGAAAGCCGAGGTTTTAGTGACACCTACCCCTGACGTCGGTGTTTTACGTTTCTACGAACGAGGAACCTTATTATCGATACTGTTAGGATCTGTCACATAAATTTTCATCTATGTAGTGAAACGGTTCTTTACAGGTATATCAGTTTCGATACCAAAAAGGTCATCAGTACATATCTACACTCTCAACCTGGTATTTCTTCCGACTTGTGACTTCTTAACTACGAAAGTTTTTCACCACGACCTCTTCTGAGAACTCTCAGAGAACCTGACGTTCCTCTAGTTTAGTCAGTTAAGATTCCCTTTAGTTGGCACTTATGAGTAACTTTCCTGACTACGACTTCGACTTCGAGGTTATGAAACCGGTGGACTAACCTTCTCGACTGTGTGACCTTTTCTGGCACTACGACCCTTTCTAACTCCCGTTCTCTTCTTTACCTATTATCTCCTACTCTACCAACCTACCACAGTGTCTGAGTTAACTCTACACAAACTTATTTGAAACCCTCTCTCACTTCCTGTCCCTTCGGACCGTACGAGGTCAAGTACCCCAACATTTTTAAGTCTGTGCTAAATAACTGACTTGTCGTTGTCGTTGTGAAAAACTCCTAATTTAAAATAATATTTTCGAATAACATTCTCCACATAGTTTTTTCTGTCCCCTTTTTCCTATTTAAATACTCCTCGATTCCTTCTAGAAATAACTTTCTAAAAATAACTTTATAATCGTATTTCTAGTTTTCATTTATACTATTATTTAATTTGTAAAAATACGGTAATTTACCACTAGAAACGGGTCTAGTTAGGTCCTATCTTTGAGATAAAGTTTCTTGGAACACTCTTTTATTAATTTTCTTTGACGAACAATTACTTAGTATAAAGTTTTCAATATAAAACGACAAAACAATCAATTTCTGAAGGTCGAGAAGTAAACATAGGAACATATATAGAGTCTACAGACTCTCTTCCTTTCGTCGTCATATAGACTTAAAATAGAATATTTCTGTGAAATTCTTTAAGGATCTCAACGTAATCTACGTAATCTGTAGAAACAGTTACGACCTTTTTTTCAAACTTACCATTATAATGGATATAGTATAAGACGAGTGTACATGACACCAATTTACCAGTACTAAAAATTTTCATGTACACTTTTTTATGATACCTTTTCCCTAGTAACGATCTCATCCTTTACAAATACGTCAAAAAAAAAAAAGGGGGTCGATACAAGAGATACGACAAAAGAAAGTTAGTAAATTTTCATTTGTTTGGTTTTTGAAGTTTGAACATATTGTCTGTTACAACCTCAAGTGACTCTCAATTATTTTAACTGTTTGGAATCAGACTCTATTTAACTTTTCTTTATGTGAGTTTCGATGTCATACATTCTTTTCATGTGAATTCAGTTCAACAAGTTTTATAAGACTTAGTCATGTATGAATAATGGTTCATCCCTTTTGGTGGACTGGTAAGTCCATACTGGATTTAGTTTAGGGAATACTAATATGTCACCTTCACTCTTTATCTAAATTCCCGGATCTAGACTATCTATCTCACGGACTACTTGATACCTTATTCCAAGCACTGTAACATGTCCTCTGTCCCTAGTTCTGGTAGGCGTACCTTTTCTTTACGTTTTTTCATTTTACCGACAAACCCCTCCGAAATGTTTATCGACACTTTTCTTCTCTCCGTTTTTCGTTTCCTCTTTTCCTATCTATTTTCGTAGACTTACGTCTCAAGGTTTCTTATCGTTCTTCTCTATTCTTTCGGAAGAAGTCACTAGCTACGTTTCTTTATCTCCTTTTGTTGTCTTACCCTTTCTGATCTCTAGAGAAGTTCTTTTAATCTCTATGGTTCCCTTGTAAAGAACGTTTCTACCCGAACTATTTCCTGTCTTTACCAGACCTGGATTGTCTTTGTCTTCTATAATTCTTCTCCATCGTTCTTATGTGTCTTCTTGACATGTTTTTTCTAGAAGTGCTGAGTCTATTAGTACTACCACAAAAGTGATTAGATCTCGGTCTGTAGGACCTTACACTTCAGTTCACCCGGTACCTTTCGTAGTGATACTTGTTTCGATCATCGTACTACCTTAAGGTTACCTCGAGAAAGTTTAGGACTTTCTACTACGACACTTTCACGACGTGAGTTATACGGTCGTTCAAACCTTTTGAGTCGTCACCGGTATCCTGACGTTTTCTAGTCAAAAGTAAAGTTAGGATTTCTTTCCGTTTTTACGAGTTTGATGGCGTGTTAACGTGAGTAGAGTGTACGATCATTTCATTTCGAGTTTTAAGAGGTTCGGTCCGAAGTCGTTATGTACTTGACACTTGAGGGACTACAACTTCCACCAAAATCTTTTCCGTCTCCTTAGTCTCTAGTTTAACGGTTGTAGACGACCTAGTACCTTTTTCGTTCCCTCAAGGTCTTTTTGTAGATAAAGACGAAATAACTGATACGGTTTCGGAAACTGACACACCTAGTGTTATTTGACACCTTTTAAGACTCTCTCTACCCTTATGGTCTGGTGTATTGGACGGAGAACTCTTTAGACATACGTCCAGTCCTTCGGTGTCAATCTTGACCTGTACCTTGTCTGACCAAGGTTTATCCTTTTCCTCATACAGTTCCGACATTTAACAGTGGGACGAATAAATTGAAGATACGTCTCATGTAGTACTCTTTGCGACCCGACCTTCTTCGTGTTCGACCTTTGTTCTAACGGCCCTCTTTATAGTTATTAGAGTCTATACGTCTACTGTGGTGGGAATACCGTCTTTCACTTCTCCTTGATTTTTCGGAGAACTACTTTCACTTTCTCCTCTCGTCTTTTCAACCGGATTTCAAGTTGTAAGTCTTTTACTTCTAGTACCGTAGGTCAGGGTAGTGAAGTACCCTTTATCTACCCCTTGGTCACCTTTGTTACAATCTGAAATAAAACCCCCCGAGGTTTTAGTGACGTCTACCGTTAACGTCGGTGTTTTAATTTTCTACGAATGAGGAACCTTCTTTTCAATACTGGTTGGATCTATCATATAAGTTTTCGCTCTGTAATGAAACAACTGATTCCAGGTAGATCAGTTCCGATACCTAAAAGGTCACCAGTACATACCTACACTCTCAACCTGACACTTCTTCCGACTCGTGACTTCTTAACTACGAAAACTTGACACCACAACCTCTTCTGAGAACGTTCAGGGAACCTGACGTTCCTCTAGGTTGGTCAGGTAAGACTTCCTCTAGTCGGGACCCTAAAGAAACCTTCCTGACTACGATTTCGACTTTGAGGTCATGAAACCGGTGGAGTACACTTCTCAACTGAGTAACCTTTTCTGAGACTACGACCCTCCCTAACCCCCGTCCTCCTCTTCCCCTGCTGTCTCCTACTCTACAGACCTACCATAGTGACTGAACTACCTGCACTCAGACTCACTTGAGGTCCTCAACCACTACCTGTCCCTCCGGACCACATGACATTAAGTACCCCAGCGTTTCTCAGTCTGTCCGGACTCGTTGACTTGACTTGACTTGAGTTCTAGATTTATCAGTAACTTTTAGTAAGACCTAAAAGAAGTAAGTCAAGTCAAGTCAGTGAGTCAGTACAGACTGAGACACTGGGTACCTGACGTCAGTGGTCCGGAGAGACAGGTAATGGTGGAGGTTCTCAAATAAGTTTGAGTACAGGTGACTTAGTCACTACGGTATGTTGGTATAGTTGGAGACAACAGGGGAAGAGAAGGGTGGTAGTTAGTAAGGGTTTAGTCCCAGAAAAGTTTACTCTGTCGAGAAGTTTAGTCACCGGTTTCATGGCTTCAAAGTGGAAGTCGTAGTCAAGTAGGTTACTTATAAGTCCTGACTAAAGGAAATCCTACCCGACTAACCTAGAGGAACGTCAAGTTCCCTGAGAGTTCTCAAAAGAGGTCGGGGTGTCAAGTTTTCGTAGTTAAGGGACCGTAAGTCGAAAGAAATATGAGGTTGAGAGTGTAGTCATGACCTTTTTGGTATCGAAACTGATCTACCTGGAAACAACCGTTTCATTACATAGACGAAAAATTATACGACGGATCCAACTAGTATCTAAAAGAAGGTTCCTCATTCACAGAAAATTAAAGTACCGACGTCAGTGGTAGACGTCACTAAAACCTCGGGAACTTTTATTTCAAAAAGTGACAAAGGTAAGAAAGGGGTAGATAAACGGTACTTCACTAGCCTGGTCTAAGGTACTAGAATCAAAAAACTTTCAACTCAAAACTCGGTTGAAAAAGTGAGAGGAGAAAGTGAAACTAGTTCTCCGAGAAATCAAGAAGAAGAGAAAGACGGTATTCCCACCACAGTGGACGTATAGACTCCAATAACTATAAAAAGGACCCTTAGAACTAAGGTCGAACACGAAGTAGGTCGGGTCGTAAAGAGTACTACACGAGACGTATATTCTATTTATTCGTCCCACTGTTATATGTCGGAAGTGTACAAGGAAAGGGCTAAACCTTGGTCAGACAACAAGGTACAGGTCAAGATTGACAACGAAGAACTGGACGTATGATACGGAGTCCTCCGTCCACTCCACCAGACCATAAGGGTAGAGAAATTCTTAAAAAGTCAAACAATAGGTGTGTCAGTTTCCGAAACCATATCAGTTATTTCGTCTTCATCTACAAAAGACCTTAAGGGAACGAAAGAGATACTAGGTTGTCTACAACCATTAAACTAGAGACGAAGGAACACGGAGAAGATTTAGGTCGAACTTACAGACTTTCAAGAGTCAAGTGTTTGACAACTTCCGATTGAACTTCTTAAAACTTGTAATGAAACGATCGTAAGTTTTACTCACATTAAAACCATCAAACTTGTAAGAAACCGTTACGAGAAGAAACCCTAACCTTACTTTTGACTGGAAAAGGTCAGGACACCGGTGACAATTCAAAAGGTTTAAAAGACCGTACGTTGTTAAAATGTAGTAGAAAATCTTAAACTTTATCGAGTTGACCTTAAGGTAGTACAGGAGATCAAAACAAGGATTTCAACGAAAGATGTTGGGTGAACTGAAGCTTGAGTCCTCAGACCGAGATCCATTCACTAGTTTAGGTAACACTAATAGACCCAACACTTCTAGAAAAAGCATATCAAGAAGACACATAAGAACTGTGGAGAAGAATTATGGAAGACGAAGAGAATCCAGGTATGGTAAAGACAGGAAATACCAAGGGTAGAAACGTACTTTACAAGGGAACGATAGAGATTAAAAGAATTTCACTC
This sequence comes from Capra ibex, assembly GCA_006410555.1. Taxonomy (NCBI): domain Eukaryota; kingdom Metazoa; phylum Chordata; class Mammalia; order Artiodactyla; family Bovidae; genus Capra; species Capra ibex. The sequence continues at coordinate 40,944,977 of SJYO01037955.1, forward strand.
TAGATCAGAAAGGGTAAGATAACAAAAGAGATAAAGAAAAGTAACTAACGTCTCTTTCCGAAATAATAGAGAGGAACGATAAACAACCTTGAGACGTAAGTCTACCTATATAGAAAGGAAAATAGTAAACGGAAAGCGAAGAGAAGAAAAGTGTCGATAAACACTCCGGAAAAGTCCGTCGGTAAAACAAAAAAAAACGTAAACAAAAAGAACCTCTAACAGAACTAGTGACGGAGGACATGTTACAGTATTTGGAAGAAGGTATAAAGAAGTCCGTGAAATAGTTTAGATTAGAGAATTTAGATAAACAGTGGAAGTGACATATAGTATGCCCTAAACTAGATCCAACATGGACTTACCAGATCACCAAAAGGGACGAAAAGTATGTCTGGACGTTAAAATACGATTGAGAGTAGATAATTTAAAGTAAAAACAAAGATGAGTCTTAAGATGTCAATCATTTTACTATTCACTTTGTACATCTGTCACAAGTTAGGTTTGAACTTAGTATGACAAAGTATATTAAGTTAAAAGGAACTTTTGTCTTTAATTTTTAGTAGTTATTGAACTTCGACGAATTCGTGAAACCTATAATTTTGTTTATATATGATTGAAGAAATCACAAAATCCGTTCTACTATTTTCTTTTTATTTACTCGCTCGTACATAATAGTGTAATGACGGACGTTTATGTTGTACCTTTTAACGCGTATTTCATACATGTGGTGAACAAAGATATGACTTTAACGTGGAACAAAAACATTCTTCGTCTCAATAAAATGAACTTTTTTCTTGGTGTCTTTGTATATGTGTATACATAAATATATTACACTTGATAATCTCCTATAATACTGTGTGACTGTAGACCAAAGTAGTCAGTAAAACATTTGTACTACGTTTTATACAACTCTATCTTACCTCGACACAATAAATAGAAAAAAAAAAAAGGAACGTCTATGTTTATGTTTTATTTTTGTCGTGACGAACTAACGACTACAGAAAGGAGTTAATCGTATTTTCGTTTAACTTAAAAAAACAACAAACAAAACGAACTCCCCCGTTTTGTTGTCTCAACAAAAGAGGAAGGACAACATAAAGATAGTTTGTGTAAAAATGACGTTTGATACAAACTCAAAATCCGTTCAATAAAAGTAAGAACATTCAGTCTTTATTAAAAGTTAACGTCGAGAGACACGAGGGAATTCCTTTATATAATCGGTGGTGTACCACCAAATTCACGTGTTAATCAGAAAAAGAATGAGAAACGTACAATATGAAGGTCCACCCACCAGAAATCTGTGAGTTCATCAGTAAAGTTCCCGTAACTTTCGTAGGTTCAAACCGAGAAGATGACCTCAGTTTCTGCACAATAAAAGTCAGTACAAACCGAAATCTCCTTTATCAAACCTTCGTCAGACTTTCAGGATTAAGAAGTCACTCAGTGAGAGGTGACTTACTGTTTCAGACCATTTACTATTGGATGAACCTTCTTTCCTACGACGATTTAATTTGTAAGGTTAGTGGGTTCTCTTCGTCGTTCTGTTATTGTTTCCAAAACAAAAAGAATTAAGATAGTGTAATCCATTACCTTTTTTTAAATTTTTTTGTATTTAAAAGAAACGATATTTTTATTTCGGACCAAGGAAACATTATCGTTCACTATGTGAAGTAGACTAATCAGAACACTATATTATTCCAATGATCCCTTTAATGCTGTAATAACATTATTTGGTGTTATCCCTATTAATATCAGACACCTGGATTTTGTTCATATAACGGGTAATAAAGAGGTCGTTTCTATCCAAATGAATCCTAGACGTCTCTTAACGTCAAACCCCAGACGGTGGTACCGTTCGATGAACGTTCAGAGACTTCCGTTCCCTTTCTCTTACGAAACTATCTCCCATGTCTTTCAACTCTCCTGATATCTTTTGTTTGTACTGAAAAGAACCGACTTAACAACGGTCCTTTCTTCTCGGTAGAAACAAAAAGGACAGGTCAAGATAGTAACAAAGTCCCGTACTCTCGAGGGGGTAGACCGGAGGGTTGAAATAAAATAACTCAAAAGACGAACAACTAAAAAATATTCACCTTTTCTTTTTTTTTTTTTACCTGACACGATAATGTACGTCCCAAAAATTATGTATTTATTGAATGGGTGTTAATAACATACTGTTACCAAGTTTCTGACCTTAACTTCGGGAGATACAATTTCGGAGAGAGTTAAGAATCCAATAAGACAGGACTTAGGACACACACGCACACACACACACACGCACGCACGTACACGCGCGTACGTACGTGCGAATCAGTGAGTCATCTGTTCCGTTACTGTTGGGTGAGGTCATGAGAACGGACCTTTTAAGGTACCTATCTCCTCGGACCATCCGACGTCAGGTACCCCAGCGACGCTCAGTCTGTGGTGACTCACTGAAGTGAAAGTGAAAAGTGAAAGTACGTAACCTCTTCTTTTACCGTTGGGTGAGTCACAAGAACGGACCTTTTAGGGTCCCTGGCCCCTCGGACCACCTGACGACAGATACCCCAGGGTGTCTCAGCCTGTACTGATTTCGCTGAATCGGGGTCGTCGTCGTCGTCGTCGTCACAGACTGAGACACTGAGGTACCTGACATCGGGAGGAACGAGGAGACAGGTACTCCTATGAGGTCCGTCCGTTCTTATGACCTTACCCAACGGTAACGGGAGAAAGTCTCCTAGAAGATCCCCAGCTTGGGTCCAGAGGGTGTAACGTCCACCTAAGAAATGGTAGACTCGGTGGTTCCTTCAGGACAGAACTTAGGACGACGATGACAATTCAGTGAAGTCAGCACAGGCTGAGACACGCTGGGGTATCTACCGTCGGGTGGTCCGAGGGGACAGGGACCCTAAGAGGTCCGTTCTTGTGACCTCACCCAACGGTAAAGGAAGAGGTTACGTACTTTCACTTTTTACGTTCACTTCAGCGAGTCAGCACAGGCTGAGAATCGCTGGGGTACCCGACGTCGGATGGTCCGAGGAGGCAGGTACCCTAAAAGGTCCGTTCTCATGACCTCACCCAACGGTAACGGAAGAGGTCAGAACTTAGGATCCACGTGGGTTTAGGTTCATCGGGTATCTCCACGACTGGGTTTCACACATTAGTCGTAGATAATGTTTTCGTTCGACATGAATCTTTTTTTAGACGATAATTCTTCTTAACTTTAACCGGGAATAGTACACACGTCAAGAAGAGTCTCCACTAAATGAGGAGAGAAATGCATAAATTCTCATAAATCAAAAATATGATGTATATTTTTTTCTTTCTATACTTTCCTCACTCAGGTTGGAGTAAGAGGGAAGGGGAGTTTTGACAAATAATTTAGTTTGGGTTGGGTGTCCTTTTTACTAAATAATAGTAACTCCTACTCGATGTCTTAATTAATGTCCTTAGTTGTGATCGTGTTCTCTTTCTTATTTCGTTAGATAGAGGGAGTTTATTAGTATAGTTATTCTGCTACTAAGTCTTTTATGAAATTTTCCCGTTTGTCATAATCGAAAAAAAAAAGAAAAAAAAAAACGATTCAACGATAAACAACTGATATAGACACCGTAATGAAAACGGAAGTCCTTACACGGTCATTATTGATAAAAAACTACTAAATGTTTATTTAACATAATGATATACTTATAATCAAATTATCTCAAAATTATATTGTAAACCATGAAACCACAATTATACTACAAGTTTAATTCTTGTAATATTAGAGGTGGATTTTAATACAGGAAGTTTGATTTACGATACTTTAATCAATCTTATTTTTTCGGACGTAACAACTAATTTAATCTAAAAATAAAATAAATAAATAAATAAAAAACCAGTAAACTGTACGACACAAAGTAATTCGGTATTACATTATGTTAAAAAGTTTTATTCATAACGGTTTTTTTAGATCGACATGATCTATACTAAAGAGAAACAAAGAAGGGTATTAATTGGTTATACACCGTAAAACGAGAGTAACACGGAGTTAAATAAGTAGATATTTTACCTTTGTAATGATTATCGACGAAGTGTTCTATCTGTGAAACTTAAACATTAAATAAGACGGAATTAAAAAAAATGTATCATTTTACATTAATTACAATTATAATCACAATCATAGTTATTTTTAGACCAAGTGGATAAATCATGACCTAAACTAAAACGTTTCAGTACTTTCTTCGAAAGTTTCTCGTTGTCTCAGAAGAGCCAAAGACTAACCGGTACGTTCTAAAATATAGGAAGTGTTACCTAGAAGAAGAGACTGTTATCCAAACAGTTTCTGTCCAAGAAAGGTTCGGTACTGTAGTTCACATAGGGTACATGTAACTGTATGTCGTACCAAGAAGTATGTAAAATTGAAAGGTGGAACAAGATTTTTATAGTTTAAAGATCCTTTTAAGTTTAAGACCTTACACGTAATTCTGAAGACAACAGTCGGGAATTATCTCAAGTACAAACCGGTGAAAGACTTGTAAACTATTGAAACGAAAATTATAAAAAATTTTAAAATAAAGATATATTGAATATTCTTTATGTTCGTCTTTAGTGTTGATCATTGAGTCATGAGTGTCTCACTTGTGGGGTAATATTGATATTTGGTACAGTTTATAATCTGATCATTACCCTAGAGTCTTTGGTTGTAAACAAGAGAGCTTAATGGAGAGGGAGGTGGGGTTTCTATTAGTTGCACGACTGCAAGTTTTGACACGCAATCAAAAGGTGAAAAACTTGGTACTTGTTCACTGTAGTGTTGTATCCGTAACGGATCACAGGTGAAAGAAAATGAAGAAAAATACACACACAGTAAGTATACTCCGAATATCAACACTCATCATTATTACTCAAGTAAAAGTAACAACGTATCTTAAAATAAAGTACGTAAATGGTACAAATAAGATGTAAACTACTTTTACAATAAGTTCAAAACTGTCGATACTTATTAATACGATACCTATAAGTATGCATACATATAAAAACCCCTTTATGTATATTCCACTTTAAAACCTATACGTATACAACTTTAAATCATCCATTAAAACTTATAAGAAGATTTCACCTATAAACTTAAAAGTGAAGATAGTTGTTAAGTGGGAACGGTTCGACTATAAGTAGAAGTCCTCGACCACTTTCTGTCCCTTCGAACCTTGCAACGTCAGGTACACCAGTGTTTCTCAGTTGTGTTGACTCATTGACTTATTGTTCTTCGAATATAATTGAGAAAGAAGAAGAGGTAAAAATTTTCTTTATGATGATCTAAACAACATTACGGAAAGGTATTTACATAACCGGTAGACCTGTGGAAAACTTTCTAAGAGTAAACTCGAAAACGATAAAGAAGGTGATAGATAGTTTAAAAAAGAATAACTAAAAATCTAGAAATATATTCAATCTATTCTGAAGAGACAGACAAAATAGACGATTACAAGAAACACTGTTGTCTTTAATTGAAATGAACGGTTACAAATCAACTCCTGATGACATTATAAGTTCCTATGACATTAGGTTTGACTAATAGGTCTATTAAATTTGGAGCCCGGAGTCTCTGTTCAACCAAAAAGATCAAGACGAAATAAGAAAGGGTTTGTACATTAGAGAAACTAAGGGGTGTCTTTTAGATCCCACGAATGGTTTCGGGGAGGTCCTCATGGTTTCAACCCCTTCTCACTCTATCTTACTCCTTTTCAGTTATTGTGTAAGTGGTAACTTGACTCTCCTCTGGTAGGAATGGACCCCCGTACGTACGTAAGTGAGTCCGAAAAACTCTACATCCCTTTTCCTTCATTCCTTCTGTTATCTCAGTCTTTAGTAAAAATCAATTAACAAATCCAAACATATGACAAGTTAATATCTAAAAACATAAAGAATAATCAGAAATGATTATTGGGAAACAAGTCCCCGAAAATACTCTTTTCTATTTTTTATCCGACGTTTACTAGACTTCTCAGTTTTAGTATTGTGTCCATTCAAAGGTTCCTGTCCTCCAATATCGACCTCAGTCTACTAACTAACCTAATTTTTTTCTTTTTCTTTTTTTGATCGTGACGTTGGACTTTTTCTTAATTGTAACTTCTCAGTGATGACCTTCAGGTCTCTCCTCCCGTTTCTGACAGTGTCACCCAATCCTAATGGGAAATACCCTACTCAGTCGGAGGTACGGGTCCGTGAAGAGTCCTCAGTGTGTAGAGTACACGTCACCCTCGGAGACGTAGTCGTAGTATCGGAAACGACACTACCTAGACAATGAGTCAAGAGGTCCTTCTACCTAGATCAATCAGTAGTTCTAACCGTTAGACTCATCCATCTCGTCCGAGGCTCTTGTAGAGGTAGGGTCAGTCAATTTAAAGATTTTTCTGTAGATCCACTACTGTGTCTGACAAGTTAGTTATCGTTGTCAAACAAAGGTAAACGTCGAGAATTCTCCCCTTACAAATTGACCGGTCAGACATCAAAAGGTTTAGTATCTGAGTCTCTCTCGTTGTCGCTTTGGGTTCCCATTCACTTTGACACTGTTTAAAACGGTTTGAAGTGCAGTTGGTCGCGAACCTCTTACTAGAATTCAAGACAACTGACTCGCGACTTGAGTTTAGTTACAAAACCGAGACGGATCGACCACAAATGTAACTTAACACATCGTGAGAGTATCTATTGGAACCCAAAGTCGATTCGATATGGTGGTCACTTGGTCAGGGATCGTAAATTCCCTTGAAGACATTTAGTTCTCGAAAAGACTTGGTCACCAAGAGTAAGTTCATGACGTCACCTCAATTTCACAATCAGGTAAGTTAGGACAGGTCGAGAAGCACTGGGGTTCCCGACATCGGACGGTCCGAGGAGACAGGTACCTTAGGAGGTCCTTTCTTATGACCTCACCCAACGGTAAGGGAAGAGGTCCCCTAGAAGGTCTGGGTCCCTAGTTTGGGTCTGGGTCCCTAACTTGGACCTAACGTCCGTCTAATAAATGACAGACTCGGTGGTCCCTTCGTTTACAAGAGGGTCTATCGACGGCGAAAAAAGTATATTTAGGGGGGACTCCGTTAAAAAAAGGGAGGTTTTGTGTCAAGGGGACTACCGAGTCAGCCATTTCTTAGACGGGCGTTATGTTCTCTGGTGGACGTCGTGTTTTCTGTCCCCAAGTCAGGAACCCAACCCTTTGAGGGGGACCTCTTCCTTTGCTGTTAGGTGAGGTCATAAGAACGGACCTTTTAGGGTAACTGTCTCCTCGGACGGCCGATGGCAGGTACCCCAGAGTTCTCAGTCTGGGTTGATTCGTTCATTTTGGTGGTGTGGCGAACACAACCTCAACCACCGACACAGGTTATCCACCGTGACAACGTGTCCCCTGCCCGAGAGTCATGAGGTCGTCGGTAACCCTTCAATTTATTTTGACACTAAGTAAAGAGAAAAAAGGACCCAATGATGTAGCAAGGGGAAACTAGGAACCCCTCCCTTGTCCAACTTCCACCACCACCCCTCGTTAACACTATGAAGAGTCTCACCGTTTGGGACTTACCCTCTTAGAAGAGATTAGGCATGCAGGGTTCCTACACGTTTGTGTTTTGTGTAGTGACGATGACCATATAAGTCGTCCCTCGTAATCTTATCGTCAGATGACTTAAACGAGATCCACGGGTGGGTGTTTCAGTGGAATCGAAGGGAAGCGGCGGCGGGGGAATTGAATTAAAGGGAGGCAACTTAAACGTACAGAAGAAGGGAGGATTTGGACGAACACACCACTGAAACCATTGACATGGGTCGTTTAGATATTGTGAAAGGCAGGGAGGAGAAGTGGTCGTATAGATCTACCGGAAGACAGAGAAGGTCCTTGTTCCTCTCAAGTAAATGTAAAGTTAATAGAAAGAGAAATTTCGTTGACTCGAGACTAATCCCTCCTACCTTTCTAGTCCCTTACTTCTTCATCTATCCCCGAAGTATGATTATCCGAACCGTGTGAAGGACAGTCAAAATAACCGGATATATGGTGAATATATGGGATCACCGAGTCTGCCATTTGGCAGACAGACGTTACGTCCTCTGGACCCAAGCTAGGAACCCAACCCTTCTAGGAGACCTCTTCTTTTACCGTCGGGTGAGGTCATAAGAACGGACCTTTTAGGGTACATGGTGCCCCGGACCATCCAATGGCAGGTACCCCAGCGTTTCTCACCCTGTGTTGACTCGCTGAAGTGAAAGTGAAAGTATATGGTGAATGTGGAATTGGTTTACTTGAGGATTTCAGAAACTGACTGAGTTTCGAGAAATAACGTATGATTAACTACGACTTCGGTTTCGAGGTTATGACACCGGTGGACTACCCTTCTCGACTGAGAAACCTTTTCTGGGACTATTACCCTTTCTAATTCTTGTTTTCTTCCGTCGTCTCCTACTCTACCAATCTATCGTAGTGACTCAGTTACCTGTACTTAAACTCGTTCGAGACCCTCTACCACCTCCTGTCACCTCGGACCTCACGACGTCAGTACCTTAGTGTTTCTCAGTCTGTGTTGAATCACTGACTTGTTGTCTTTATTGAAAGTCGCAAATAAAAGTAAAACCTCTGAGGATCCTAGTCGTCGGTGTCAGTAAAACGAAAAACCAAACCTGGTGATTCGAACGATTGGGTTTCAGTATTAAAGTTGGAAAGGAGACAGATGGGTCTTGGACTTTGGTTTCTGTGGTAGACTCGTCCTGTAAATTTAGTTTGGAGAGTGACGAAGGTGTAGTTAAATTGAGAATAAGTAATCGTCCATATTGTCACCTATTGGATTCGAAGAGAGGTAGGGGTCGATACGTGTAAAGTAGCTCGACTCTCGTAAGTGATTGTCTAGAGACTTTCACAGAATATAGTGATTTGGGTGAGGAGTCCCGACAGGTTGTGGAGAAGGACCTTCGAGACGGAGACAGTTGTAGGGTAGGAGTGACTGTTTCAATTGTAGTACCTAGACTCCAGAAAGGCTAAAAGTTCGATTGTCAAATCGGTGTCGAAGTGCCTACGACTGTACGCAATGTTCTTCAATTCATGTCTCCGTTTCTGAACTTAGTGATTGCCGTGTTGTTCGTAGTACTTGAAACCGTGTAACGGGAGTTAAAGGGAACGGGGGGACAAGGGTGGAGACAGGGTACCTTCTCTACGTCTATCCGGATACATTTACAGACGTATGTGTGACCAAACATAAGTCACAAAACCCGTCAGACTGTAAAAATTTTAAAATTTTTATAAAAAACCTTTATATTAACTACTGTAATATAATCAAAGTCTACATATTGTATTACTAAACTGTAAATATATGTAAAGTTTGACCAGTAGTGTTATTAAGATCGATGGCACACAGTGGTACAAACACACGAATCAGTGAAGTCAATACAGGTTAAGAAACGTTGAGATACTTGACATCGGACGGTCCGAGGAGACAGGTACCCTAAGATACATGGGAGGAGGACCCCTGGAAGACCTGGGTCCCTAACTTGGACGTAGAGAACACAGAGGACGTGACCGTCTAGTGACTGGTGTTCATGGTGGACACTTTGGGTATACTCAAGTATGTCTCGATGTTTTGAAAAAAGCACATACATACACACTACAAATTCTAAATGAAGGAATCGTTGAAAGTGCAAACGTCAAACTACAATACCTGATATCGGGTACGACATACAATGTAGGGGTACCGAATAAAATATTGACCTTCAAACATGGAGAACTGGATAGTGGATGTGACTAAAACCGGTGGGCGTTGGGGAGAAGGTAGAACGTTACCGGTCAGATAAGAGACTTAGATGATCAAGATAAAGTGAAACAAACGAAGAGACTTAGGAAACATTACCCATCATTCGTACGGATAAGAAACAGGGTCCCTCACTGGATGGAAATGATAGGACCTGTTATTTGTGTGTAGACGATAAACGGGATTTCTGTCAGTAACAAACAAAAGGTTTTGATTAACGAGATTCTTGTGGGAACTTTTACATCAAATACCGTTTCTGTCACAAAGAAACGAGTAGTCAAGTCAAGTCAAGTCAGCGAGTCAGCACAGACTGAGACACTGGGTATTTAGTGTCGTACGGTCCGGAGGGACAAGTAGTGGTTGAGAGTCTCAAGTAAGTTTGAGTACAGGTAGTTCAGCCACTACGGTAGGTGGGTAGAGTAGGAGACAGAAGGAGAAGAGGATGACGGGGGTTGGGGAGGGTCGTAGTCTCAGAAAAGGTCACTCAGTCGAGAAGCGTACTCCACCGGTTGCATAACCTCAAAGTCGAAGTCGTAGTCAGGAAGGTTTCTTGTGGGTCCTGACTAGAGGATCTTACCTGACCGACCTAGAGGAACGTCACGTTCCCCGAGAGTTCTCAGAAAAGGTTGTGGTGTCAAGTTTTCGTAGTTAAGAAACCGGGAGTCGAAAGAAGTGTCAGGTTGAGAGTGTAGGTATATACTGGTGACCTTTTTGGTATCGGAACTGATCTGCCTGGAATCAGCCGTTTCATTACAGAGACGAAGACCTATACGACAGATCCAACAAGTATTGAAAGGAAGGTTCCTTATTCGCAAAAAAATTTAAAGTACCGACGTTAGTGGTAGACGTCACTAAAACCTGGGGGGGGGGGGTTTATTTCAGATTGTGACAGAGGTGACAAAGGGGTAGATAAAGGGTACTTCACTACCCTGGTCTACGGTACTAGAAGTAAAAGACTTACAACTCGAAATTCGGTTGAAAAAGTGAGAGGAGAAAGTGAAAGTAGTTCTCCGACAAATCAAAGAGAAGTGAAAGACGGTATTCCCACCACAGTAGACGTATAGACTCCACTAACTATAAAGAGGGCCGTTAGAACTAAGGTCGAACACGAAGAAGGTCGGGTCGCAAAGAGTACTACATGAGACGTATATTCAACTTATTCATCCCACTGTTATAAGTCGGAACTACATGAGGAAAAGGATAAACCTTGGTCAGACAACAAGGTACAGGTCAAGATTGACAACGAAGGACTGGACGTATATCCAAAGAGTTCTCCGTCCAGTCCACCAGACCATAAGGGTAGAGAAAGTCTTAAAAGGTGTCAAAGAACACTAGGTGTGTCAGTTTCCGAAACCGTATCAATTATTTCGTCTTTATCTACAAAAAGACCTTGAGAGAACGAAAAAGGTACTATGTCGCCTACAACCGTTAAACTAGAGACCAAGGAGACGGAAAAGATTTTGGTCGAACTTGTAGTGCTTCAAGTGCCAAGTGCATAACGACTTCAGACCGAACCTCTTAAAACTCGTAATGAAATAATTGCACACTCTACCCTGTAAGTTTTTATGTTCTTTAGACTACCTGTCAGTGGAGGGTTTATGACTATATCTCTTCATATCACAGTCTTTATTTTCTTTTTATGAATAGGTTATGTGAGTAGAAATACTATAATTTTTAACAAGTAATTCTCCTCATACATCAACCTATGGGAAAATTGAAAGTTTAATAGATATAACTACAAAAATTCAATCTAAACCAGATTTAAAATATCTACCATTGAAAAATTTTTAAGATACATTAGAAGTAGTCAGAAATGAACACAGTTTTTATGTATACATACCCGTACACACATATATATATGTGTATATATACAGTATCTATATATTCAAAAATTTCTCATGAAGATAAAATTTCATACCCATGTAAATAACCGTTTTATATTTATGTAAAACTTTCACGTATTAAGACTTATATAAACTCAAATATAAGTAACAAGGTATTTGAACGTAGTCTTAAAAGTAAAATTTTTGAGTCTTTTAGTAAACAGTCATTGTATCTATGTATTTCGAGTAAACATAAAAGTTTTGTCGTTTATAACCATTTCTTTTATCCTACACATTGACACTAAAGAGGTACTATCTCAACTGTAGACATTTTAAATTTGGTTTTAAAATATAATCGATACACTGTTTTTAAAGTCAATATTTATGTAAAATCGCAGAACCATACTATTTTTTACATGACTTTGTGTACCTTTATCAGAGTTAAAATTTATTTTACAATGGTTAGTATTTCAAACACGTAATTTTATGTCATAATCTGTCGATCAATTGATGTATCGAGGGATAGTCCTTAATGTAGGAATTAGATTGAGTCTCTTTCGAAATGAAAACCGCCTGGTAGAAACTGGTAGACCATCTCTTATAAGAATAAACGGTAAAGTTGTCAAATTACATACTCTTTCGGAATAAGTAGCTTATGAAAAAGAGAATTAACGTTTATATTACATGTCAAATATCCCTTTACTTTTCAGTTCGGAATATTTACTTACTCAGTCAACTACATTATTTTATTGTTTAAGTATTATTTCATTTATAATATCTCTAACGACTGACTTACTCTAACTCCTCATTGATATGAGTGAAGGATAATCACAGTGTGGACGAATCTCTAATTTAACGTAATAAAATACGATGTAATTTTACCGTAAAAGATCTCAATATAAAATGTAAAGACTATCCGTCACCACTTACGGAACCACGTGAGTCGTCGTAAGATAAAAAACGTCACTTGTAAAGATAATCACCGTTAACCAGGTATTAAAGTAAAGCCGTTTTTTCGTTACAGTCTGTCCTGTGTCCACATACGTGGGAAAAAAAGATTTGGTCTCATGATTCCGTAAAATTGTAACAATTATTGAAGATTTAAGTCCGTCTGCCTTGAAGTTAAATTACGAAGTAGACTTACGGTGGAGGATGTTTGTAATTATGACTCATTTTGGACACAAAACTTCTTTCTCGTGTTAAAAGATAGAACATTAAAACTTAATCTAATAAAAATTTTTTGACGTCAATAACTGTAGAACACAATACAAATATAAAATAAAGACAACCTTTCTAAAACTAGGGTATACAAAGAATACACCATTAAAAAGGAAAGAATAAAATGATTACTGACTTGTAATCGTAAAACGAGTGTAAGAACCTTAATGTTGATGGATTACCAAATTACTCTGTATTAAATGTAGACTAAAAAATTTATTCATTAAATTTATTTGTAGTATATAAGAATAAATTTTTAGTACAAAAAATAAAGACCCCCTTTTTCAGACATCGTGAGTAATTTTTACAAATACGGGTCTAGAACTTTACCTGTTGTACCGACAAGGAACAAGTGACTCGGGAACCGAATATAATTTAGAAGGTGTCTTCAAAATAATTATTTTATACTCCTATATATAAAAACAATCTCTGAGATTTAAAATTATCTTTAACGATAAAAGTTTTTATGTAATTAAAGTTCTTTAAAGATATTAAACCTTTTCATTTAATTTAATTCCCAATAATAAAAAATTTACTGAATAGATGTATCTTTTTCTTCTTCACATTTTACTTTTCTTGTATTCTGAAGGGACCACCAGGTCACCGATTCTGGTGTGAGGGTTACGTCCTCTGGGCCCAAACTCGGGACCAGACCACTACCGAGTCATCATTACTTAGAACAAGGGTCACGTCCTCTGGGACCTCTACGTTAAGTTAGGAACTCAACCCTTCTACTTAGTTACGTTTCTTAAGGGAATACTATAAATCCTATTGGGAATGAGAAAAGGAGTAAGTCGTATAAAAATTACTTGGTTAATGTGATAAATCCTTTCGATAAGTAAGTAAGACGTTTTGGTGGAATAACCAATCGTCCCTAAATTAATGACGGGATGAACCCTTTACACAAACATCGTATTAATAACCATTTAGTTTAATAAAAGTCCGGAAGGGTAAGGAAGAATTTCTTTACTGTCACACTATTAATAACTTCGTTATACAGGTCGGTTAATTTATAAAGTTATTCTTTTATTACGATGTTATCGTTTCACTAAATAAATTCTTTCGTACGATGATTGTCCTCGTTTATTTAACGTAATTATACGTGGTTCCGTACATCTTGTGACGACCATCGTCACACTAATTTACTTCTTTAGTTCACGGAACCATTCTGGTTTAAAATGCACCTTTGTACTTATTTGGTAGTCGAAAATGAAACGACAATAATCTGTGTAGAAAACGTTCAAATAGATAACTTGTCTCATAAATTGAAACTCTCTTTCTATTTACTAAAGTAACCTACGTTTTGAGGGATAAATTTTCTGAGTTAGAAAATTGATAGAATTAGAAGTCATCCCTAACTTTGTATGTTACAGTTATTCAAGATTCAAGATAAAGTGTAAGTCAGAGTGTATGTTTTGCCGAACATTCCCATTCGTAAGTTCGAGGACTTTTATCTTAGGTAAGAGGTTATAACGGGGTGGGTGAGTGGTGTCACGAATTCAAAACGACTAATTTTTATTTAATTTCTTTTGTTTTGATTTATTTTCGAACCGATCTTTAGACGTACTTTAAACCTATGTGACTTTTACACTTCTGTCCAGAGTCTGTGAGTTCACGTGATTCTATAGGTAACGACACATTCAGTACGCACCGTCATAAATATGATTGTTCTCTGTCGTATCATTCGTTGATTTCACATATAACATCATAAGAGATCCTGACATATGTGTGTTTTTTATCGGGTACAATAATTATTATTTTTCGTCTGGGACCCTACCAACCTACAGATGGGAAAAGTAGTGTCATAGTTAAACACACGTACACACGAGTTAGTATAGGTTAAAAAACACTGGGGTACCTGACACCGGGTGGTCCTACGAGACAGATACCCTAAAGGGTCCGTTCTTATGACCTCACCCAACGGTAAAGGAAGAGGTCCCTGAAAGAGTTGGGTCCCTAACTTGGGTGCAGTAAATGCATAAGACGGAACCATCCGTCTAAGAAATGGCGACCGTGGTGGACCCCTTTGGTCACCATATTAAGTCCTTATCTTTGGACTCGTTTTTATATAAGTGACCGTCACGTAACTCGGATATCTATACCCCTTGAATGAAATCCTTTATAACTGTCTCCTTTTAAACGTTCTATGTTTCCATCAGGAACAAATGAGATAAACATGTTACACAAAGATTAAATAGGAATAAAGATTATATAGGCCATGTCAATTGTTCTTGGTTCGTGACTAGTAGTGAGTAAACCTAACTGAAGTATTGTCTACAGTGATGAATCTAAGAACAGGAACAGGGTAGGGAAGTTGTCCCGTCAGTCTTCCTAACTACAGTTTATATTTTTACTAGGATAGTATCAGGGAATAGTTTTAGTCGGTAACTCTAGACTATGACTTTTAAAAATGGTAATATAAGTGTACGACGTTTTTACTTAGAATTGGACGTCTTTACTATTATATTTAAATAAATTTTTATATTATAGTAAAAATATAATGAATAAAGTCCAATTCAGTACGACTTTATTACTACTTACGTGTTACGATTCGTTGAATACTGGTGTTTAAAATGAAAGAGTGACTGTAGTGTGTAAGTAATATTTTAACTTAAGCTTTGTGCACATGTGACGATATAAATTTCTCCTTTTGGTTGTTTCTGGACGAGATATCGTGTTCCCAAAGACAAGTTTTAATAAGTTGAATGTACCCTTTTATTAAACTCTTTCTTGTCTATGTACATATACATATTGAATCAGTAAAACAACATGTGAACTTTGATTGTTGTAATAGTGAATATTAGGTTATATTTTATTTTTCAATTTTTAACTTTAATTTTAAGTCCAGGAAAAGTCAAGACCCTAGATAGATTTGTAACCGAAAAAAATTACATGAACATATTAAAGTGACCCATGTTTACCATAACTTTAGATGAGAATCTTTAGATGACTTATGAGTCATTTATATATATAAAAAAAGTATAAAACCGGTACAACGTGTCGAAGACATAGAGTCAGGGGACTGGTCCCATCTTGAATCCGGAACCGGATTGATAAAATAAAATATTATCATAAAGAATCAATCTAATAAAGTTTAACACTACAATCTTTTCTGAGAACTCTCAGGGAACCAGACGTTCCTCTGGTTTGGTCAGTTTGGATTTCGTTTAGTTGGAACTTATAAGTAACCTTCCTGACTGCGACTTCGACTTTGAGGTTATGAAACTGGTGGACTACGTTTCTCGACTGTGTGACCTTTTCTGGGACTACGACCCTTTCTAACTTTCGTCCTCCTCTTTCCCCACTGTCTCCTACTCTACCTACCTACCGTAGTAACTGAGTCACCTTTGCTCAAACTCGTTTGAGGTCCTCTATAACTTACTGTCCCTTCGGACCACACGACGTCAGGTACCTCAACGTCTCTTAGTCTGTGTCGAATCACTGACTTGTTGTTGTTATAAATAAATCTAATGTTTCATACTTCACGGGAGTGGATTTGGAGACAAAATAAGTCTTTAGATATTCGGATTCTTAAGTGGTTCATATTAATAATTCTGGGTCCACCTATTCCTGTCAGAATAGATGACAACATACAAGTCACGTAACGTAATAAGAAATAGGTTTAACCCAACAAATATTTCTGAACAACTTACTTATTAGTATAAGTTCAGTTATATTTATAATGGAATTCTAAAACTATAGTTCGATCCCGTCTGGTCTATTTCTCATGTAGAATGATATCCGTTAATACTGAGTCACGAGAAACTCAAAGAACGAATCTCAACCTTCTTAATCGATTCATCTAAAAATGGTACATCCTCTCAAATGTCTAATATTTCAAATCAACTAATAAGTATTACCATAGAAAAAATCGTCTCTGTAAAATTATAAAACGTCTGTATATATGTAAATGTCGTTATCAGTATAAATGAAACATATAATAAACAAATATTTAGTATACGTACATTATTACTTGGTTAGTTACCAAATTAAAATGTAGTGTTTTTTATATTATATTTTATCACTTTACCATTCTTATCTTTACACCGGAGATTACCTTTGGAGATAGGGTGGTATAGTCTTCTAAGACCCTCTACGACTTTTCGGATTTTAGGTTCTTGAACTCTCCACGTTTTGGTACAACAAACCCCAGGTGTAACTCTTCGAGTAAAATCTTGTTATACATAATAAAAGAAATCCTATTTTACGTATCATATAACTCCGAAGGGACCACAGTCCCACCATTTCTTAGACGGACGGTTACGTCCTCCATGCCCAAAATAGTAATGTAACTCTTCTATGGGACCTCCTCCTTTACCGTTGGAAGAGGTCATAAGAACGGACCTTTTAGGGTACCTGTCTCCTCGGACCGTCCGATGTCAGACATTCCAGTGTTTCTTAGTCTTTACTGACTCGTTGACTCGACTCGTGCCGTGTGTCGTCGTACCATGTAATTCGGTTACTCTTGTTTATTCTAATTAAACAGGAATCTAAAAACTTAATAAAATTTGTAGAAACGAAACCAAAGGTAGTTAGAGAAAGGAATCACATACTAAGTACAACATGTCTATTAAGTAAGTTTTTCCACTTTTACAATTAGAGAGGAATTCAACAAGTCACTCGATGTTCCTACAGGAGACTACTAACTCACTTTACTGTGTCTTTCTTTAGGTTCGGTCACAATTATTACACGAGTAATCTTACGTACTTAGAGAAAGGCTGATATTCAAAACGAAGACCGACATATGAACCCTGTACGATAAAACATTATGTGAGACATCCCATAAAAGAATCACCTTTTAAAAAACTTTCCAATGTAAGACCACTTAGTGACACACGTTTTCACAATAAACAAAACGAGTCAGACCTAAAACAGGTCCTTTATTATGAAGGGATAAAAGTATGAGTTCTGTGTATTTTAACAATGTAACCTAAAAATGGATGTTTCACAACACTACCGATATAATAGTAAATATATCTTTTCTACTGAAAATGTCTACTTATGTGTAATAAAAATAAAAAATAAGATAGATCGTGGGTCCTATTCACATAATAGATTTGAGTCTCATATCAACTTACAGTGAAACATAAAAGATATCTTACCGTTTACGGACAACTTTAAACTTACACACCACGGTTATATTTAGAAGTCAGTAATCTCCTTACGTAAAAATCGTTATTAAGAATCTTAAACCATATTTGTCGTATATAATGTCACACGAAACTTCGTGTTTGAGTCTCTTTTGACTCAACCCTCTCTCAATACCCACACTTAACTTATCCTAAAACGTAACATTCGTGTGATGAACGAAGTACCCTCCTCACCCTTCCGTCTCCCCAGAACTTCATTTTTCTCGTTCGATTGACCTATCCTTCCCTCAAGTCCCCTCTTACCTGTGTACGTATACATACCGACTCAAGGAAACGACAGCTAGACTTTGATAATGTTGTAACAATTAACCAATATGAGGTTATATTTTATTTTTCAAATCTTTTTCTCACTCGATTCGTTTACTTCTATTTTTATAACCGTTGTCGTCCCAGTGACGAATTATCATTGACAATTAGGTTTTCATGAAAAACAGAACTTTCTTCTTACTAAATAGTTGTTACATAACATAAAGTCTGATAAACCTATATCATTATTCATTTTATACTAAGAAAGTAGTTCCCTAAATGTGACGTTACGGTCCATATCTTCTTACAGGACCCCCGAGTCTTCCATTTCTTAGACGGACGTTACAACCTCTGGACCCAAGTTAAAGGCCCACTCCATGTCTTTTCAATTGACCACTGAAAGGAGGTATCATCTACGTGCAAGTCTTATAATACACATTTCTCCCGGAGACTGAATGACCTCTTCTGTCGTATACTAAACTCAGGACTTACGGTTCCTTTTCGAGTGAATTTATTTTCGGTCGTCACTCTCCTGTCACGTATTTCCGACTCTCAGTCCTCTTTGACCTGTATTCACATTTACTCTCTTACCGTTCGTTTCACTCCGACGACCACCCGTCGTTACGTACGTAGGAGTAAACTGACCTCCACTGACCGTTGGAAACACTTACACCTACGAACTACCTCTAATTAAAACATCGAATGTTTTGTATCAAACCTCCCATACCCTCCCAGTGACGTCTCTGTACGGAATCAAATAGTGTATATAAAGTAACCCTAATAAAGAAGAAGAACCTTTATGAACGTCTTAATATAAATTCATCTAACCCACTTATTTCGTTTACTTTTTCTTTTGATGTATTTCTTTTATGAACGACCAAAAGTCGTAATCAACAACAAATCGGAGTGATGACTGTAAAATTATATAAAGTATCACTAACGAATAAACCCCTTCCCAAATTCGATTACAATGTTGAAAGAAGATGTAAAACATTAGGTAAATTACTTAATACTATTGTCCTCAGACTAGATTTTACAATTAAATTTTACGTTTTAATAATCAGAGAGTCAGGACAGGTTGAGAAACGTTTTGGTACTTGACATCGGACGGCCCGAGGAGATGGGTACCTTAAGTGGTCGTCCTTATGACCTCACCCAACGGTAAGGGAAGAAGTTCCCTAGAAGACCTCAGTCCTTTACTTGGGTATAGAGGAGTAACGTCCATCTGAGAAATGAAAGACTCGGTGGTCTCTTCGGGTATTTAATTCCTTTGTGTTTCGTTTTTTGGTCTTAGTACTAATGACAACCTCTCTCTTTTCTTGACACTAACCCTTCCCCGTAGACTTCCGTAGACCGAACAAACGTTTCCAGGATAGAAGGCTGATCCTACCTAAAAATTTAAAATACTACGTAATAATTATTTGAACCTCTTCCGTTACCGGTGAGTGAGGTCATGAGAACGGACCTTTTAGGGTGTCTACCTCCTCGGACCATCCGAAGTCAGGTACCCCAGCGTTTCTCAACCTGTGTTGACTCGATGAAGTGAAAGTGAAAAGTGAAAGTACATAACCTCTTCCTTTACCGTTGGGTGAGGTCACAAGAACGGACCTCTTAGGGTCCCTACCGTCTCGGACCACCCGACGGCAGATACCTCAGTGTGTCTCAATCTTTTCTGACTTCACTAAATCGTCGTCGTCGTCGTAATTATTTGATCAGTAAACAAAATACACCAACAGAGTAACCATAATTTTAATATTTTTTTTTATTTCTTTTATCTATTAAGTCCTTAAGATGAAGACCTAAAATTTTATTACACATGACCAAAGTACGGGGAAACATTTAATGATGTACTAACTTTCTTTATGTATTTTAATGACAAATGTCCATAACCCTATACCCGTGGTGTTCTGACATTAGGGACTGTCTGTTCGTTCGAATGGAGATCTAACGAAGTCCAAAGACGTACTTTTGTCAAGGGTCTGGTACTTGTTACGTCTTTTTTTCGTGTTTATCTTGTCGTCAGAACGACAAAAAATCTCCTATTATATAATCAAACAATTCCAAGTCCACTGATCTTACACTCTTGATCTCATAATCTCTTCTCATTCCATTTATTCTTACTGTAAGTCGTTAAACGACTTATGATTTGTCCCGACTCTTTATTAGAGAGACCAAAACAACTTTGGTCTCTCTAATTCTATTCTAAGGTCTTCTCAGAATAGAGATCATTTAAATAGACATCTCTTTGAATAAAATCTAGAGGGGATTATTACGAATTTTCATTAGGGACTTTTTTAATCTGAGAAGATGTTAATATATGTACGTTTTTTTTTAAAGTTGTAAAGAGATTCTCTTTTGTTGTTTTAAATGAGAGTTACTATATCGTCGAAACAAAAGTTGTATATTATTTTGTATTCTGTACGTTTCTGGTTTTGTTACTTATTTATTTTTATTTACGTATTTTTGGTTTTTATTAATACTCTGACAAAATTTATTCTTCCTTGTTATCGTGTCTCATTATTCCTGTAATTTCATAGAAAAACAATTAAAGAATGTAATATACACTTCACAATTTTATACTTAACATCCGTCTGACACAATTTAATTTTGGTGGACAGGATTTAGGATTCAATGACAATTTTTTTTTACATATATGGGTTTCTCATTTATAGTACTCTGTTGTATTCTCTATGTTACCGGGTTAATTAAAATTTCTTCAATATTTGTGTATTTTAACTATTTCATCATCTGGTTTGTTCCTTCTTCGTTGTATTCGTATTGATATCCAGGATTTTGGTAACTTTTTTTGGTCTTCTATACCTTTTAAATACAGTTGTATCACATGTGTGAACAATCATTATGTCCAGTAGGTATGATTGTGTTTTTCTTTCTTTTTAGTAGCCTCATATGATCATATATAACTTATTAAACCAGACGTAAATTTTAAAAGTGTATTTCTTGTGAGACACGAGTTTACAGAAAAGACCACATAAGATAAGGAACTACTGAGTCATCCATTTCTTAGGTGGACGTCACATCCTCTGTGTCCTCTACACTCAAACTAGGGACCCAATTCATCTAAGGGATCTCTTTCTTGACCGTCGAGTGAGGTCATAAGAACGGACCCTTTAGAATACCTGTCTCTTTTGACCGACGATGTCAAGTTTCACAGTGTTTCTCTCTGTTTTGACTCGTGTCGTATTGTCGTATTTGTTGTAAATTTCTTGGTTATTTGTGAATAACACGTGTTTAAGAAAGTCTTTTATTATATAAATTTCGTATATATCGTATTATGAACTCATTTTTAAACTGTCTAAAAAAAATTTTCGTTTTAGAAGTCTATTTGTAGGATTTAATTATATCTATATTTTCAGAATTGTATGATCAATTTAATTTATGTCGTATATACATATATAAAGACCTAAAATGTATTACTATGTTATAATTTACAAGTACGAGTCAACGATTCAGTACATACCGAGAAACACTGCGAAACCTAACATTGAGCTGTTCGTGAAAACAGGTACCCCAAAGGATCCGTTCTTATTACCTCACTCAACGGTAAAGAATGAAATACCCAAGAAGAGGTGGGTCCCTAGTTTGGACGTAGGGGACGTAGAGAACGTGACGTCTGTCTCAGAAATGACGACTTGGTAGGTCCTTCAGGGTGTCACACACACATATATATTATATATGTATATATATTATAATTTATACATACTATAATAATACTTGTTACAAATAAGTCCTTTTATCGGGTGGTCCTTAAGTTTCTTTCTTTTTCCTCATCCGTCCGTTTAAGAATTCCGTCACCAGTCAGAAAGTTTCTACTCTTTCTTCCTTCTTAACCTATTATTCTTGTGTCTGGTGTCGCAGTGAGAATGTTCAAGAGAAGTCTCATTTTCGACAGGTACTTTACTTAAGACGTAGAACATCATTCTACATTCATTCATTCATTAGAATGGTTCATCGTGTCATCATTTCTTAGGTGGACGGGTACGTCCTCTACGCCCTCTACTCTTAAACTAAGGATCCCAGTCCTTGTAGTTGACCTCTTCCTTTACCGTTGGGTGACGATATAAGAACGGACCTTTTAGGATACCTGTCTCCTCGGACCACCCGACGTAAAGAACCTCAGTGTTTCTCTGTGTTGACTCGTTGACTCGTGTACCGTGTGTCCACGAATGAGTACTCGAATCTTCTCAGTTCCCGTTTAAACTGTTATAGTAAGTCTGTTCACGGTAGGTTCTGATAATTAACTGGGTCGAGAGACTCCGTGTAGAAGGACTTGCTCTAAACTCGAGAAATAAAGGTTATAACGGTTTTATTTGTTGACACCAAATAAGACTTTTTTTACTTCAACCGAATTGAAAAAATACGAAAGTACTTAAAGTAACATAATCGGTTTCTTTCTTCTATTAGGAATAATAAGGGACTTTTATAACAATTAAAAATTTATTTATAGTCAAGTCAAGTGAAGTCAGTGAGTTAGTACAGACTGAGAAACGCTGGGGTACCTGATATCGTAGGGTCTGGAGAGACAGGTAATAGTTACGGGTCTCGAACGAGTTTGAGTACAGGAAACTTAACCACTACGGTAGGTTTGTAGACAACAGGGAAAGAGGAGGACGGAAGTGAGAAAGGGTCGTAGTCCCAGAAAAGGTCAATCAGCTAAGAAGTGTAATCCGCCGGTTTCATAACCTCAAAGTCGAAGTCGTAGTCAGGAAGGTTACTTATCAGTCTTGACTAAGGGAAATCCTGACTAGATGAACCACAGGTTCCCTGAGAGTTTTCAGAAGAGGTTGTGGTGTCAAGTTTTCGTAGTTAAGCAACCACGAGTCGGAAAAATATCAGGTTGAGATAGAGAAATATCAGGTGTGTACTGATAACCTTTTTGGTATCGAAATTAATGGTAATTTAATTTTTTTTTTTTTTTCGAGAGTCTTTAGACCCTTATATTCGATTTAAGGAATTTTACTTATTTAGGATCGAGATTCCAGTATATATTATCATTTTATATTAATTATATCTAAGTTACTTTAAAATTCGTTTCGGTGTCGTCAAAAAACAAACAAACAAACAAACAAAAACGACCTCTTTAACTGTGAGGTCGTTATTCAAATATCAATATACATTTCCTATAATATATGTTTTTTTAAACTTTTTTTTTTCCATCTAAATGTGGTCAACTTTGGAAGACAATACTATGTTAGAAGATTTGTTTCATCATAAACATATTCTTATCTGTATTTCTATTCACCATACCTTATATCTCTGGTATTTAAATCTTTATAACTTTATTAGTGTCCTTTTGTATTCTTTCCAGAGGTACTTTTTCCTTTCATAATCCAACCACTTTTTCGCTAACATCGAAACCTTGGACTTAAAATTTAATAGTATTGATCCGAGTCAAGTCAAGTCAAGGTAGCGATTGAGTACAGACTGAGAAACGCTGGGGTACTTAACGTCGTGCGGTCCGGAGGGACGGGTAGTGGTTGAGAGCCTTAAGTGAGTTTGAATTCAGGTAGCTCAGCCACTACGGTAGGTCGGTAGAGTAGGAGACGGCAGGGAAAGAGGAGGACGGGGGTTAGGGAGGGGCGTAGTCCCAGAAAAGGTTACTCAGTTGAGAAGGGTACCCCACCGGTTTCATCACCTCAAAGTCGAAGTCGTAGTCAGGAAGGGTACTTGTGGATTCTGACTAGAGGTAATCCTACCTGACCAACCTAGAGAAACGTCAGGTTCCCTGAGTTTTCTCAGAAGAGGTCGTGGTGTCAAGTTTACATAGTTAAGAAACCACGAGTTGAAAGAAGTGTCAGGTTGAGAGTGTAGGTATGTACTGGTGACCTTTTTGGTATAACAACTGATCTGTCTGGAAACAACCGTTTCATTACAGAGACGAAAAATTATACGACGGACCCAACCAGTATTGAAAGGAAGGTTCCTCATTCACAGAAAATTAAAGTACCGACGTCAGTTGTAGACGTCACTAAAACCTCGGGGGGGGGGGGGGGGTTTAGTTCAAATTGGGACAAAGGTGACAAAGGGGTAGATAAAGCGTATTTCACTACCCTGGTCTGCGGTACTAGAAGCAAAAGACTTACAACTCGAAATTCGGTTGAAAAAGTGAGAGGAGAAAGTGTAAGTAGTTCTCCGAGAAATCAAGAAGAAGTGAAAGACGGTATTCCCACCACAGTAGACGTATAGACTCCGATAACAGTAAAGAGTGTCGTTAGAACTAAGGTCGAACACGAAGAAGGTCTGGTCGTAAAGAGTACTACATGAGACGTATATGTAATTGATCCGGGTGTAGAAATAATTAGTTTTATCCTTGTCACTGTTAGTTGTGTGAAAACGGTACTTTTTACAAACAATAAGGATATCGTATTTTTAGGTACGAAACCCTAAGTCACTTGAGAACCTTTCGTAAAGACGGAAGACTAGTAACGTCTTGGTAAAAGAGACTACTTTCAACAGTTTTACGAACTTCTTCATCATCAAACAACCGCTCTCCAGTTCACTTATACCGTTTTGTCTCCTCCATTTTGAAGTTTCGGGTTAAACAAGGTGAACTTCGTCACCAACACGTTGTACGACAACTCGCAACAGTACCTCTTCTTAACGCGGTAAAGACAACTGGTTACAGTCGACGTTCCGTGACGTCAAAAGTCACGTAGATCAGTTAAACGACTCGTATGAAGAGTCTATAATACCAAAACGGTCCTAAGTCTTTTGACGTCATCTAGTTTGGTCGTACTTTGGTGGTGTGTGACTGGTACTGAAAAAAACCACGTTCAAACCGAAACCGTTCACGAAACCTCAAAGAAGAACCAGGTCGGTGACTCAAGAAGTAGCGACCAACAACATATTTTAGTTGAAAAGAAGTGTGTAGTGTTGGAGTATCTCTATACCGAGTAACGACAACACATCTTATTCTCTTATACTGTCAAATTTTAGTGTTAAAAAAAAAGTCAGTTGAGTACTCCGTGGGTGAATAGTTCGAAAAAGTCGAAACGATAGACGAAGTTTCCAGTTTGCTGGTATCTTACGAATCACGACTCGAGAAACTGTTGAAGAGGGTATCATCATTCTCCTAGTCGAAGATACTAGGAGAAAACCAGTAACAATTGAAGACTACCGGTCGGTAGTGTGAAGAGTTGAAGTCCCGAGAACAGAGGAAACGTTTTGAAGAGTTTGGTGGTGACGTGACATACAAGTAATTGCCAGGGACCCAGTTCACGTAACAACTACTACGTTCAATAGAGGTGACGAAAGACTGGGTAAAACTTGAACTTATCCTTTTAACGAATTTAAATGAAAAACAGATTACATTAAAGGGATCAGATTTTATTTATATTTTATGTATCGTTCATTATTTGGTAATCGGTTTTTGTATTTCGTTCTTTACACGTAATTTGACTACATATTGTGTAAGTGTACATTCTTACATATGGTTATAGCTTGTCACTCAAAGTTTCTACGTTTTAACGCTAACGAAAATCGTGGTTGGTCATCTTTTTATAAAACACTTAAAACCAATCCTCTAAAAGGTCGATCTTATATTTTCGTAATCCGTAAGTTTTGACAACGTGTCAAATAGATGTGAATAAGGAGGAAATAACATTCTGTATAAAATTTTTACTTTTCATTCGGAGTTTACATCTGTTTTATCAACTGTATACGAAAAGCTACTTCCTGAACCCGTGTACGAAATCTTCAGAAGGAGTGAAACTTACTTACAGTTGTGAGGTCATTAATTTTTCCTGTTTATAAAAGGGTTTTTCTATAAAACCATAAGGTATTTGTGTACTTTTCTATGTTGTAATTATTAGTAGTTCCTTTACGTTTAATTTTCATGTTACTTTATGATGTATAGGGTTAGTAATCTTACGAGTATAGTTCTAAACGACTCATAACTACTCTTACCCGTCATTGAAGTAGAGAGTCTTTAACGACCAATATTACATTTTATCGAACACTAAAAGTATATTTGAATTTATATGTGACGGGTATGTTACTGTATTAAATTGAAGATCTATGTATCGGTTTTTTTTTTTTTTGACTATGTGTCTTTTATTAAACATGCATACAAGTTGCATGTATACATTATTAAATATGTTACAAGTATCATTAAAATAAACATTTTTCAAGTTTTGGTCTTTGTTATGTTAAAAGACATTCACTTACTTATTTGTAACACTATATATGTATCCTTATGATGAACTTTTATACTTTCTTACTGGAAGATTATTTGTACTGTCGTTTCTACTTAGAGTTTTTATCGGACGACTCATTTTCTTCGGTGACATTAGGATTCTAAAATACATATGTTTCAAAATCTTGTTTACCTTGATTAGAAATAAGTCTCTTTCGTCTCGTTACAAACGTATTGGGACTTCTTACCTTATACTCCCTACTCCTATTAACCCCCTTTTTTTCGAAATACCCTGATATCTTTATAAAATATTAGTAGTAATTCTTCATAAAGGTTCCAATATACAAAAATATAAGGTGGTTTCATATGTGGATTTTACACACATAAAGTATACCTTTAATATGGATTATTATAAAAGTAATTTTTATGTTTCATGACTTTAATACAAAACACCGGGTCAGAACGTTTACGTTTTAGTTTACCAACAACACGACATAAAACATTATGCACAAGGGTAGTTACACAATAAAAGTATAATAATTTTGACTTTTTATTAAGATTTTTTGGGTTGAGACTTTAATTAATACTTCGGGATTGAAGTTACATTTCAATTCATCTATTTGTTATAAAAATAAAGTAAAATCACCCATTATGACAATATATCTTTTTTAATCCTAAAGGAGATTCCATTGAACTCAAATAATACATTTCTAATTTATGTAGTGTTGTCAATATTGTTATACCAAAAGGGTCACCAGTACATACCTACACTCTCAACCTGACACTTCTTTCGACTCACGGCTTATTACCTACGAAAACTTGACACCACAACCTCTTCTGAGAACTCTCAGGGAACCTGACGTTCCTCTAGGTTGGTCAGGTAAGACTTTCTCTAGTCGGGACCCTAACGAAACCTTCCTTACTACGATTTCGACTTTGAGGTCATGAAACCGGTGCAGTACGTTTCTCAACAGAGTAACCTTTTCTGAGACTACGACCCTCCCTAACCCCAATCCTCCTCTTTCCCTACTGTCTCCTACTCTACCTACCTACCGTAGTGACTGAGCTACCTTCACTCAGACTCACTTGAGGCCCTCTACCACTACCTGTCCCTCCGGACCGCACAACACTAAGTACCCCAACGTTTCTCAACCTGTGCTGACTCACTGACTTGACTTGACTTGACTTACTACATAATCGACCAATTGTCCAAAAAAACAAAAACAAAAACAAAAAATCAAAAGACGAGATAAAGAACCAAACTATTTTATAATTTAAATTTATTTTAAAATATACATATATATGATTTACTCATCATAATTTTATTATAATAGTTCAACTTTGTTATCTTTACGGTTTGTGTTTAATTTTTTTTCTTTTTTGAAAACACCCACTGTACAATTATTAGATAAACCTTACGTTTTAGATAAAACTGTTTAATAAATATACGAAGACATTTTTTGATTGTTAAATTGATCCAGTGGGTGGTCTTTTCTCTATTTTGTAAACGTAAAAGTTTCGTTTTCCTTATGATCTAAAGTAGAGTTCAAGTCACTTCGATATGCTTTTTATAGTCAACTTACCATTTCTTTTTTATTACTTTTTACGAAAATCCAAGTTCGTTGTCAATAGTCTTTTTAGTTGGTTTTGGTTCGGGGTGTTAGGGGTATTAAAATTACATCGTCAATAGTCCTTTCGGACGGTTCTTGACTCCCCTTTTTTTTTTAAACATCATTCTTATTCGTACACTTCCAATAAAACTTGTTAGGTTTACCTTATTTACGGGTACTTGGTATTAATTGACTTAATCCCTACTCCTGTTCTATGAAGAAAACTATTATTATGACCTGATTGTTAGGTCTCTCTCTAAAAGAAATATCTCCTACAAAATTATGTTGAAGAATTTACTGAAGGGAGGAGGAGCGGGAGAAAAAAGGAAAAATAACACTATTCTTTGTCCATGTACTTCAGATGGAACAATGGTTTAGTATTCTCATAAGTTATGTAATGTCATAACGATGGATACTCGTGTCACGACATGTCGACTAGAGATCGTAAATAAGTAGAACGTACTTATTTTGTATATGGGTAAAACATTGTTGAGGTGTAAAAGGGGAGCGGTGTGAGAACAATCCCGAAGGGAACACCGGGTCGACCATTTCTTAGGTGTACGTTACACCCTCTAGACCCAAACTAGGGACCCAACTCTTCTAAGGGACCTTTTCCCTTTCCCATTGGTGAGGTCATAAAACCAGACCTCTTAAGGTCCTTGACATGTCAGGTACCCCAGCACTTCTCAACCTGTGCTGACTTTTTGAAAGTGAAAGTAAAAAGTGTGAAAACCATTGGTGTAAGAAGAAACCCTAAACTGACGAAACCGATAGGGTACATTCACCTTCGTCATACGTAGAATTCGTCATAGATAGAAAGACACTGATAGAATAAAGTGAATCGTATTATCTCATGGAGATACAAATTATGGGTTCCTCGGAAGTATTATAAAAAGTTACAAGAATAGGGTCAACTGTAAAGGTGGTCGTCCCGTGTTATAAAAGTTAATTAGGTATAGAAGTGATTGTGAAGAACAGAAAAAGAAAAGAACTACTCTCGGGAAAATTACCCACACTCCTCTATGGAACACAAAAAATAAACGTGAAGGGACTACTAAAAAGACCCGATGTTTTAGTGATGTCTACCACTGACGTTGGTACTTTAATTTTCTGTGAATGAGGAACCTTCCTTTCCATATTGGTTGTATCTGACGCATAATTTTTAGTCTCTGTAATGAAACGGTTGTTTCCAGCTAGATCAGTTCCGATACCAAAAAGGTCACAGTACATGCCTACACTCTCAACCTGATATTTCTTTCTACTCACGTCTTCTTAATTACGAAAACTTGACACCACAACCTCCTCTGAGAACTCTCAGGGAACCTGACGTTCCTATAGGTTGGTCAGGTAGGATTTCCTCTAGTCAGGACCCACAAGTAATCTTCCTGACTAGGACTTCGACTTTGAGGTTATGAAGTCGGTGGACTACGGTTCTCAACCTTTTCTGGGACTAAGACCCTTTCTAACTTCCGTCCTCCTCTTTTCCTGTTGTCTCCTACTCTATCAACCTACCGTAGTGGCTGAGTTACCTGTACCCAAACCCACCTGAAGTCCTCAACCACTACCTGTCCCTCCGGACCGTACGACGCCAAGTACCCCAGTGTTTGTCAGTCTGTGCTGACTCGCTGACTTGACTTGACTTGACTACTAATCAGTACACCTCGTAGAAAAGTAGATAGACAACCAGTAAAAATATATAAGAAACTCTTTACAGATATGTTGACCAAAGAGTAAAAACTTTAAACAAAACAATTTCAACACGTCATGAAGATGAGTTGAAGATTCAAAAATTGTTTAAATATCTACTGTTTCGAAACAAATCGTACACCCCTCGTATCACTTTGTATAACCTTGTAATATTTAAATTATCGTCAGATATAGGTACTTTGTCGTACAATTAATTACTACTTGTTTATTACGAACTTGCGTAATTTTAATAATTGAATGACTGTCTAGTTCTTAACAAGTTAGACAACGTTGATGACCCGGACATACGATGTTGTGGACTTCGGGTAATGGATCTCGGACACGAGGTGTTCTCTTTGGTTGTGTCAATCCTCGGACGTGTAACGTTGATCTGTCGTCGGTGAGTGTCGTTGACCTCTTTTGGGTGCATATCGTCCCTTCTATGTCTTCTCGATTTTTCCTTATTTATTCTAACAGGTTATATACATAGGGAATTGGAAGTTTATACAGTAAATTTAACTAAACGAAAGTTTCGAGAGATGAAAACTCATTCAATTATTACCATAACTTTTTATTTAAATTTGACAGTAGAAAATAGAAGTAGTCACAGTTTTTGTCTTAAATAATTGGACATCTCTTTTTATTTACATTATTAAAGATCGATACTTCGCTTCCAGTTGACTCAGATTAATTAAACTTGTTTATATGATATAAAATTTCCTGGGATTTAAAGTGATTATTTTACTTTGACGAGATAAAATTAGATAAAGAAAGGTTAATAAAATATACGAGATACATAACTGTTACCCGTTTAAATTAAGTCTACTGGTAGTATAGATGATGTTAACTGTTCTTAGTGAATCTTCTTTACCTCATCGGTCGGGAGTATCAGTTATTTTCTCAGACTTCACGTCATGAACCCACGTTAGAGTTTTTACTGTGTTACTACAGTCAACGAAAGGTTCTGTTTAGTAAGTTGTAGTGTCATTAGGTTCAGATACGGGACTGGTCATTACGGCTTTTTCGACTTCAACTTGACAAGATACTTCTGGGTGTTCTGGAGAATCTTGATTGTAGGGTTTTTACACAGGAAAAGTAGTAACCTTAGAGTTTACGTTTTCATCCTTCAGTTCTCTATGGACCTCATTCTCCGTTTAAACCGGAACCTCATTTTTTACTTCGTCCGGTTTTCATTGTTTCTAACGGTTCTTGTGTGTGACCAGTATCGTATTTGGGAGAAGGTTGTTCCGTTCTCTTCTAAGATGTGTACCTGTAGTGGTCTACTAGTTATATCTTTAGTCTAACTAATATAAGAAACGTCGGTTTATACCTCTCCGAGATATGTCAGTCGTTTTTGTTCTGACCTTCTACTGACACCGAGTCTACTATTCGAGAAATAATGTTTTATGTCTGAATTTAACTTATTTCATACCTTTTGGGGACCTGGTAACTCCATACTGTATTTAGTTTAGGGAATACTGATATGTCACCTTCCGTGTTTACCTAAGATCCCTAATCTAGACTATCTGTCCCAAGGACTTCTTGACACCTACCTCTAAGTATTGTAACATGTCCTCCGTCACTTGTTTGGTAGGGGTTCTTTTTCTTTACGTTCTTCCGTCTTACCAACACACTCCTCCTGAATGTTTCTCGACTCTTTTCTTCTTTTCTCCTTCCATTTCTTCTTTTCCTTTCTATATGTGTTGACTTACGCCTCAAGATTTCTCATTGTCTCTAATCTTTCGGAAGAATTCATTTATTGTGTTTATTCGTCTCCTTTTGTATCTTACCTTCTCTGATCTCTGGAGAAGTTCTTTTAATCTATGTTTCCGTTGTAAAATACGTTTCTACCCGTGTCATCTTTCCCGTTCTTGGATTGTCTTCGTCTTCACCAATTCTTTTCCACCGTTCTTATGGATCTTGGTATTTTTTTTTTTTTTTTTTTCCCAGAATTACTTGGTCTATTGTTGTTACCACACCAGTGAGTGAATCTCGTTCTGTAGGACCTAACACTTCAGTCATGCGGAATCTTTTGTAATGATACTTGTTTCGTCGATTTACAACAACTTTATTTTGCTCAATAAAGTTTAGGATTTTCTATTACGGAAATTTCACGACGTGAGTTCTACGGTCGTTTAAACCTTTTGAGTTGTTACATATGTCATAATCTTCTACAATGAAAAGTAAGGTCAGAGTTTCTTTCCTTTACGGTTACTTTGATAGTTTCTTTGTTTCAAGTTTGATGAAATGTTAACGTAAGTAAAGTGTACGGTATGTCCACCACGAATTTTAGGAAGTTCGATCAGAAGTTGTCATACACTTGACTCTAGAAGGTCTACATGTTCGACCTAAATCTTTCTCGTATCTTTTCTCTAATTTAACGGTTGTAGTTAATCCAGTCTCTATTTCGTTCTATTAAGGTTTGTTTTTTAGATGAGGACGAAGTAACTGATTTGATTTCGGAAACTGACACACCTAGTGTTGTTGACATCTTTTAAGAACTTCTTTACCCTTATCGTCTGGTGGAATGGACAGAGGACTCTTTGGACTGTTCCTGTTCTTCGGTTACAATCTTAGTCTATACTTTGTTACCTGACCAAGTTTTAACCCTTTTCTCATACAGTTCGGACATATAACAGTGGGAGCGAACAAATTGAAGATACGTCTCACGTACCAACACACGAGTAAACGAAGTCCGCATAGACTAAGAAACGCTGGGGGACCTGACATCGGACGGTCCATCGAGAGACGTACCCTAAGAGATTCTAATGACTTCACCTCGGTAAGGGAAGAGGTCCCCTAGAAGGATGGGTTCCCTAGTTTGGTCCTAGAGGACGGGACTACCGTCTAAGAAATGGTAGAGTTGGTACACCCTTCGGGGAGATCGTCTCATGTAGTACACTTTACGACCCGACCTACTGAACATTCGACTTTAGTTATAACGGACCTCTGTATAGTTGGTAGAGTCTGTCCGTCTACTATGGTGAAAATACCGTCTTTTAATTCTCCTTGATTTCTCGGAGAACTAATTCCACTTTCTCCTCTCACTTTTTTGACCAAATTTCGAGTTGTAAGTTTCTTTACTTCTAGTACCGTATGTCAGGGTAGTGAAGTACCGTTTATCTTTCCCTTTGGTACCCTTACCACTGTCTAAAATAAAAGAACCTGTTTTTTTAGTGACGTCTTCCACAGACTTCGGTGCTTTAATTTTCTGTGAACGAGGAACCTTCTTTTCGACGCTGTTTTGATCTGTTACATAATCTGTCGTCTCTGTAGCGAAACGGTATTTTCAGGGATATCAGTTTTGATACGAAAAAGGTCATCAGTCCATATCTACACTCTCGACACGGTATTTTCTTCCGACTCACGACCTTTTTAACTATGAAAACTTAATACCACGACTTTTTCTGATAAATCTCAGAGAACCTGTCACTCCTCGAGTTTGATCAGTTAGGATTTCCCTTAGTTGGAACTTATAAGTAACCTTCCTGACCACGACTTCGACTTCGACTTCGAGGTTATGAAACCAGTGGACGACCTTCTCGGTTAAGTAACCTTTTTGAGACTACGTCCCTTTCTATCTCCGGTCCTCCGGTTTCTCCACTATTTTCTACTCTACCAACCTACCGTAGTAGTTGAGTTTCCTCTACTCAAACTTCTTTGAGGTCCTCTATGATTTTCTGTCCCTTCGGACCATAAGACGTCAGTACTCCAGTTTTTCTAAGTCTATACTGAAACACTGACTTGTTACTGTTGTTAATAAATATTAAAAGTTAGGATTAAAAAGTGTACTGATATATTACTCGTAAACGAAATTAATCTTATAACCATTTTAGTCAGACTTACAAAAAGTTAAACGATACATAAAATTCCAACCTGATATTACATCGTAAAGAGAGTGGTACTACTAAATTAATTAGGTACAAAATGAAAACTTTAACTACAATATATATTTCGGTATACTCTTCGTATAAAAAAAGTAACATACGAATAAAAGGAACCTTTTAGTAGGATTTTAACTTATAATTTTATTATCGTGATTAAAATTCGTATTATTCCCGAAGGGACCGTCGAGTCTCCCATTTCGTAGACGAACGTTACTCCCTCTGGACCCAAGCCAGGGCCCCAGTCTTCTAGGGGACCTCTTCCTTTTAGGGTACCTGCCTCTTCGGACCATCCGATGTCAGGTATCCCACCGTTTCTCAGCCTGTACTGGCTCGCTGAAGTGAAAGTGAAATTCGTATTATTACTAACCCTACACACACACGTACGGTTTAGTGAGCTCAACACAGGTTGAGAAACGCTGGGATACCTGAAATCGAGAGCTCCGAAGAGACATGTACCCTAAGAGGTCCGTTCTTATGACCTCTCCCAACGTTACGAAAGGAGTAACTAACCCTATACATATTGGTTTTTCTAGTATAGTTAATGAGAGAGTATTGAGACACTAGTATGAAATAAAGAGATATGCACACAGATCACTTTATATAGATGATAATAATTGAACGTAATAACTTGATGATATATTTGTTTACTATAAGGTGTATAACCATAGATATACGTCATAAAGTGATGGGAAGATTAAATTATAATTAGCTTCCTAATGAGTGTATAATAAATGACATAATTTATTATTAAACATCAATGACGTTCCATGTAATAATATACCTACGTCCACATCATAAATGGATTAGAGGTTGATAGCTTATGAATTCGATTAAATAGACTTTGAATCTTAAAATAAAATTACTTTGATGACAGAGTTGAGATATATAAAGAATATTAAAAGAATTGTTACTCACCGTGACTAAGGAGTTAATTCCATTAGTAAAATTAGATTCTTTAAACTATGTCGAAAAGTATTACCAAATATATAAAAGTGAAAAAGAAGATACTTCTCACTGACAAAAGGAGTAAATATTTGTATAAAACACAACAGTAATTTGATAAAATTGTAAAACGGTTAAACTACCTTTTTATATATTTAATATACTCACAAAAAATAAACGTATGATCAAAAGAATTATAAAGAGACAAGTCTTTACTAATGTTTATTAAAACGGTAAAGGTTTATGGATCAACAAGACGAGGAATAAAAATCAAAAACGAATAATTTGAAACAACTTAAAAAGGAGGTCAGAAAAACAAAACAAAACAAAATAAACATTACCTAACGACTATCAACAGAAACCAAAAATGATTCAATTTACTTAACTAGTAAAAAGAACAATACGATTCGAGTTAGAATAGGTAGGGTATAAATTAAATTGAACCTGGAAACAGTCACGAAAAGTTATAAAAGTCGACTATAAAGCCATTGTTACATCCTTTGATTCACAAAAGAGGACTTTGAGACCCTTGTCTCTAACCCAAACCTAAGATCACTACAACGAGTCAGCACATCCTGAGAAACGTTGGGGTACCTGAGATCGAGTGGTCCGAGGAAGAAGGTACCCTAAAAGGTCCGTTCTTATGACCTCACCCATCGGTAAAGGAAGAGGTCCTCTAGAGGGGGTGGGCCCCCAATTTGGGCCCAGAGGGCGTAACATCTGTCTGCGAAATGGCAGACTACTTTTCAGTGGTCCCTTCAGTAAACTTAAGATCTTCGTGATCATTTACTGACCGTCGACTTTCTTAATAAAATTATTTCAAAGAAATGGAGAATTTCTTATACTCACGTAGACCGTACCTAGGTAGTGACTAGGAATCACATATTTAAATTTGATAATAAATTCACGGAAAAATTTCTCACTTGACCGTTAAGAAAAGGTCTAACAAGTACCAACACCCATCAACACAATTTACTGACTTCTTTAATGTTTTAACCACGTTCGAAAAATTCTAATGAAAACAGTTCTAAACAATTGTATATAATTGTCCCATCTTGAATATACGAAATAAAACCCAAAAGGTATTTCCATGTACTTAATACAAAGGTAAAACAGAATATCTTCAAAAATAATAAAATAGTATCTTCAACATGTATAAAAAAATCCAGTTAGAGTATTTGGATATTTTTATATCGAGAAAAAATAAAAAGACAACGATAATAAAAATTTTTCGAGTAAAGTTGGATAAAAGATAGTATTATAATATCAATGATCGAAATCTTTAAATAAGTCTAGACATAGTAAAAGGGGGTTTTTTGAAATGAAAATAATAGAACGACTGTCACTTAAACGTTAAAATATAACTAAAACGATGAATTTAAAAAAATTGATAAATTTTAATAAAATTATAGATTTTCGTAAAATAGTTTGTGGGTAAATGAACTAAAACATTATACAAACAAATTGATTTGTAAGAAAAAAATTAATTCAGTTGTATAAGAATTAGAAAAAACAATTTATTTTTTAATTGAAAAACAATTAAAAAGGACAAATAGGAAAATAATTACTATGTAAATAAAAACATTCTAATTTTATTTAAAAAGACAGAAATACCCAACTTTATAGTGAAGACTGGGATAGGAAAAATAACAGAAAAAAAAGAGAATTGAAGAGTCAAGGAACCCTCTGTTTTTTTCGGTCTTTCATAAAGTGTGTTGGCTTTTGTTTAATTAGTAGTCTCATCTAGGTTATATTTGAGTAGTTCGTGTAGAGATAGTCATCCCGTTCACTTTCACTTTCAGTGAGTCAGGATAGGTTGAGAAACACTGGGGTACCTGATATATATATCAAGAACCTTAAGAGGTCCGGTCTTATGACCTCACCCATTGGAAAGGGAAGAGGTCCCTTAAAAGGGTTGGGTCCTCAGTTTGGGTCCAAAGGGTGTAACGTCCGTCTAAGAAATGGTCGACTCGGTGTTCCCTTCGGGTTCTTATGACCTCACCCATCGGAAAGGGAAGTCGTCTATAAGGACTGGGTCCTTAGCTTGGACTCGATAGTCCTTTCGGGTAGGTCTTTCCGTTCCCGTGTAGTTCTCTCTCCGTCTGTATGTAAAGGAAGTACACTTACTATCTTACAAGACGGGTCCTGTCCGGGTGATAGAGCACACGTCAATATCCTTAGAATAGGGTTTATGCCCGAGTACTCACTCTGCGTATATCTAGTCCGTACGTGACTCCATCTCCTTCTAATCTATGTCTCGAGAGATTGAAAAGTGACCTAAACCTTTCATTCTCATCTTAGGGTCGAAACGAAACCTAGACTTCTTATACAGGTCGAGATCAGTAATTGACCCCTACGAGTCGATGGTTAAAGTTCCTACGAAAGATTTAAAGTAACCAAATTTGGACTGACTTAAGACATGATGGGTGTACCTTATAACGAAAGTAAAGGGGGTGGAACGATAGCGGTATCAAACTTAAAAAGTTCTCCTTCTATTGTAGGTACTTAAGAGGCAGTTTTTCCTTTTTTTTTTTTTCTGAACTTTTGTTCAAAACCTTAGTTCCCAAGTTGTCACAATCGTCCCGAACTCGTTAATATTTGGTACTTAAGATTAAGTCGTACGAAGTAAGGAAGAACCGTGCAAGGTCCTACGACTTCACTTGGAGTCTCCGTGAAGACCTCAGTACAGGGAAAACCTTCTTCATATCACTCCGTCCTCGTAATCTCGAGACAGCAAAAACTTCTAGGACATTTTTTTTTTTTTTTTTTTTTTTTTTTCTTCGAAACTCCAGTTTAACTAGACGGTAGGGGAACAGCACGTACAAACGTAAGAACCGTACCCTAGGAACCTTTATATATCTAGTTTACCTTATCTAAAAAGGACAAATAGGTATTAATTCTTTTACGGGTTATTTACACTACTACGTGGGGTCCGTGCGTACGTCTCCAGAAGGGGTATTTCGAATAAAAACAGAAGGGGTACTTCAGGTTCAGTTGATGACAAGTTGACAATCTTATCAACAGGTATCCTGCGTTGGATGGGACCTTTAGTCTCATCATGTCGACACTCGGAACTAACTTTTTCATAAGACGAATCGTTAATAGAAACGAGGACCGTGAAGACCAACGTCGGGACCAAGAGACTGGTTGAAGTACCAAATAATGTTTCAGAAGTTGAGTCCTTGTCGGATTACCTTCCCTACACATTCCCCTCCATGACCCCTTCCCCGTTCTCAAGTCACAGGAGACGTTTGTGTGACGGACGGATAGGTCGTAGAATTTCAGAGGTCATTGGGTCCTCGAGAGCAATAACATGGAATATTTAAACTGAAATACGAGAGACCACAAAACATACTTTATAAATAAGTCAAAAGACATTACCTAAGTCAAAGAAAGAGAAACCAGAACACAGAAAGAGAAGAATACATTACACTAATTTAGTAAAAATAAGTAAAACATCCCTTTTAGACTTTCTCCAAAGGGAAAAGATGTTAAAATTTGATAATTCAGATCAGAGTAAAAGACGAAATATAGGTTATAGTCGAGAAGGGTATGTATGTACATTAAAAAAGATATTTTGAAATTGAAAGGACCAAAGTAATCTAAAATTAAAAATTTTTCAGTATCTCGTAAGTTATAATAGGAAACTTACCAATTTTGTAGTATTGTTTCGTGACACATTAGCTAACCAATTCAATAAGATCCGTGATTTTATTCGTGTAAGATTCTTAGAGTCACACAAGTGGTTCTTTCTAAAATAAAGAACAAACACAACGTCAGGACACCTCCAGTCATGACCTTCCTTGGTCTTCTAATGACGGGTCTCATTATTAAGTCCTCCGATTTTCAAAAGAATAGACTTCTAAAAGATTCAAGAATCCATGGTAGAGGGTGATGTCCTTTGACCGACTACTTTTTCTTGTCCTTCCTTTTCTGTGTGAACGAAAAATGAGTGAACTGGAACCTATTAGGTACAATGAAGACGTCTGTAAGGTTACGACACTCGTGAAGTACATAGTGGTGGATCCATCTTCCTTCGACCTTGTATTAAAAATCAGTTCAGGATCGTTTATTTTGTTTGTTTGTTTGTTTTTGAGGTTCTTAAGAGAGGTAACGTATGACAGTGAACAATTTTAAAGACAATAAACATAGAGACGGTTATTACGACAAAATGGGCAGATTCATACACTCTTATTTTTTTCTTATCTTAGGGAAAAATCCTTTCACTCCATGAATGCGACTATACGAGGTATATGTTTTAGGAATAATCAAAATTTCCACTCTAATTGTCTTCCTAGTGGTGTATATATATACGTCTACTGTGATGGGAATACCGTCTTTCACTTCTCCTTGATTTTTTGGAGAACTACTTTCACTTTCACCTCTCACTTTTTCAACCGAATTTCGAGTTGTAAGTCTTTTACTTCTAGTACCGTAGACCAGGGTAGTGAAGTACCCTTTATCTACCCCTTTGTCACCTTTGTCACAAGCTGAAAAATAAAAACCACGAGGTTTTAGTGACGTCTACCACTGACGTCGGTACTTTAATTTTCTGTCAATGAGGAACCTTCTTTTCAATACTGGTTGGATCTATCGTATAAGTTTTCGTCCCTGTAATGAAACGGTTGTTTACAGGCAGTTCCGATACCAAAAAGGTCACCAGTACATACCTACACTCTCAACCTGACAATCATTTCGACTCACCACTTCTTAACTACGAAAACTTGACACCACAACTTCTTCTGAGAACTCTCAGGGAACCTGACGTTCCTCTAGGTTGGTCAGGTAAGACTTCCTCTAGTTGGGACCCTAAAGAAACCTTCCTCACTATAATTTCGACTTTGAGGTCATGAGACCGGCGGAGTACCCTTCTCAACTGAGTAACCTTTTCTGAGACTACGACCCTCCCTAACCCCCGTCCTCCTCTTCCCCTGCTGTCTTCTACTCTACCGACCTACCGTACTGACTGAGCTACTTGCACTCAGACTCACTTGAGGCCCTCAACCACTACCTGTCCTCCGGACCGCACGACGCTAAGTACCCCAGCGTTTCTCAGCCTATACTGACTCGTTGACTTGACTTGACTTGACTTGACTTTCCATATTATCTATGTTTCATTGACAACCTATCCTTTATCTCTATGGGATTGTAACCATAAAAAATTTAATATAATTTTTAGTAGTGAGTACAATATTACAGGTATAAATTAATAGTCGTGATGAAAACAAATTAAAATCAAAAAATTTTTTAATTTAAATTTTAAAAATTTTTATAGTGAAGATATCATTGTATACACGAGAACGTTGAAGGTCTGTTGAACACTCAGTTTGTGTAGACTCCTTTAAGGAAAGGACAAGTCAGTTAGTGATGCAATATCGACAACCTTTCTTGGTATGAATCATCACAGTCGGTCAAGGTGTTTGTCGTTTTACAAATCACCGATTTTGGTTCTTAAAATAAAAAGACCGTGTGTTAAAAATTTTGTCAAAATGATAGGATCACCACTTAGTCTTTAATTCCTAGAAAAATAAGACCCCTAACCGGTAGGAAGTTTTGTACCGTACCTTTAAGTGACAGGTGTAGATGATTCGACTGTCTTCCGTTATATCATTTCATTAATTACACCCTTCCAAACTACCGGCTCCGGACGTTCAACACCCACATAAAAGACATGTAACGACTAACTGACATAGTCTGTGTACCGATGTAAACTACAGTTCATACCCTTTACGTGACATGTTACATAGTAACTCTTTTTATTTCGTCCGAAACCACTCGGTGATCGAGAGAGAAAGGTCTAAACTCTAGGTAGATAGGAATTACTTTTTAAAATTTGTTTTCAAATAAAATTAACTTATATTTACGATTTGATTTTATTATGGTTTTTTTATCTTCACGATATGATCATTGTCTAAACATTAGGTCTTGTCATTTACGATCTCTAATTATTTTATTACTCAAAATTCGGAACAGGTTACCCTTTAGGTTTTCGTTGATTTGAGTTTAAGAGTTCATTACTACTTTATTTATATAAACTCTGTATAATTTTGTTTTCGTTTCTATAAATACCGGAGGTAAAAGAGGGTCTGACTTACTAATTTGTACATAAAATGGTTTTCCTTCTTATTCTCTTCTTTATACTCGTTTACTAAATCATTCAAGTTTACTATTAATTGACTTTTGAATAAATTTATTCACTAAGTACATAAAACTCTCAAATATTGAGAACACTACCAAGTTAAATTCCTCCTTTGTTTTATTTATACAATTAAGTTTGGTTATACATTTTTATCAAAAGGATATAACGAACTAACAAGGTTTTATGACGAATATAAAAAATAAACCAAAACGTGTACTTCTAAAAGAAGATTCAATTGTATATTATTGATTCGTTCAGTTCTTTACCATCTACATATACAGAATGACGTTTATCATATGACACATAACATCTACCAAATCTTTTATCATCAACACTTAAGGTACAAGTCTGTATCTGTATGAACAAAATCAATTCCCGTACCCGTATAAAAATAAGGTCGTAATACCATGGTTTTGTCCACTCTTATAACGTTTACTTGAGGTTGAGTGTAACATGTATACCTATTGATAGAGAGTTTATTAAAGAAATCGGAGGATTTATACATCACATAAAATCATATACACGACGACTTCGTTTACGATATACATCACATAACTTCTTTTTTTTTTAGAAATGTTAAGTACGACTTCCAAACATTTACAATAAATTTTGTGAGATTGTTTCACACTGTACTGTTTCATTTTTTATTAAGAGTCTTTAAAAAAATAGACTATTAAATCGTAAGTGATTCTCATTTCTTTTGAATTAGATTTAAGATTATTGAACCGAGAGATATAAAATTTATCTATATAATAACAGAAATAATCAGTGGTATCTGAACCGGAAATGTAGAAAAGTAGTTAAATGTAATTTTAATAATTTTGGAGGTGGATCCCAGGGTTCTGGTGTATGTATACTGTTGTTTTCCTTTAGTTCGGTATAGAGGTTGTAAAACGAACTTTTAGAGGAATTGATATATAGATCCCAGTAACGAATGTTCAAGGTACAACGTAGATTATCATCTTGTGTGAAGTCGGTTCAACAGACGGTAAAACATTATTATTTCTAGAGAAAAGGAGTTCAAAGTTTATTGTACTAAGAGTGAAAGAAAACAGAAGGGACCACCGAGTCTACCATTTCGCAGACGGGCGTTACGCACTTTGGGTCCAAGCTAGGGACCCAACCATTCTAGAGGACCTCTTCCTTTCCCGTTGGGTGAGATCATGAGAACGGACCTCTTAGGGTGACCGCCTCCTCGGACCATCCGATGTCAGGTACCCCAGTGTTTCTCAGTCTGTCCTGACTCGTTGAAGTGAAAGTGAAAGAAAACTCTAGAGTCGTCTTCGAGTAAATAAAAGGTACTCGTAAGACAAAAGACAAGTACCCCACTCTCTATATATATAAGAGATTCTATTATCTCCGTAAAAGATGGTGTAAAGGATGTTGTTTGAGAACAGTTATAGTGGAAATTATAGGTGTAAAGATGATTAACTGAAACCATTCGTTAGATTCAATAAAGATAGTTTACGGAGGTTCAAACAGACCGAAGATGAGAAACGAGTTTATGTTTCAATAAAGGTGTAAAAGTCCGTAAACAATGTCGTCACGGGGTGTAAGTCATGGTTTAAGTAGTAGTCAAAGAATCATTTTTTCGTGGTTCTAGACTCACCGGATTTTATTTTACTTAAAGAAGACAGTGTAGTGACCTCCGACATCCAGGTTTGAATTCTATAGTCGTCAGGGTACGATGAAGAGTTCGGAGATCCCTTCTTAGAAACGGCGAGGATCGAACACCACTAGGGTCCATACGGAACCGAACACCGTTGAATCGACGTTATAGGTTATAGACAGAGGAAAAAGTTTGACAGAAGACAAACAGTACAAAACATGAGAAAAAAACATCCCTGTGGGTAGTAACCTAAATCAACAACAACAACAAGTAAGTCATTCAGTACAGGTTGAGAAACCTGAATCCCGGGTAAAATTTAGGTTCTACTAAAGTGGAGTTTTAGGAATTGATTCATGGAGACGTTTCTTAGACAAAGGTTTATTTCACTGTAAGACCTCAAGACCCATCTGCTCAAATCCCCCCTGTGATAAGTTGGATGATGTTTTAATATCTTTATATAAAGTACCTTTGTTGGATACTTTAAGGGACAAAGTTTTATAGTTTACAAATTTTATTGTATTAATAGATAAGAGAGAGTATACTTAAAATAGGTAATAGGTAGAATAAGATTGGGTAGAATTAAGACAAGGTATACGTTGGAAATAAATCAGACAAAAGACACTGTAAGTGAAAGAATGTCTTATCTACTTGAATGAAATGTTGTGATTCAGGATTGGGAAGTGTCTCTTTTGTCAGTCCCACACCGGTTCTTGGTGGATATATACGACCGTTTCGTCCGTAATTGACACACTACTTTTTGTTGAATAACTTTTCATACAGGGAGTACACACGGATTCGACAACGAAGTTCGGTGACTGTACTTTACTCTACGGTTCTCAAGAAGTCCGAACTTTTATCTCTATACTTATTAAACATTTTCGATCCGTAAGGAACATGTGACGAAGACTACAGAGGAGAAAATGAAAAGAACTGAAGTTATCAAATCCTTTAATGGGGTTATTAAAGGAATTCAAAACTCATTTTCCCGTTTTATACCTAGTATAAGGGTTACTTGTATTCCCTCGGTTCACGTAGGATTGAAGGATTCAACGAAAGTTATTCTACCTTATAATTACTTTTTTAATTGCCATTAATTTTACTAGTTTAACATACAACTATAAGTAAAGTACTCATACTCTTTACAATTGTAGACGTTAAACTTAAAGACAGATCTTCTTATAGTAATAATGACTCCCGTATATACATAACCCATTAAAAGTCGACGAGATGATTC
The DNA here is from genome assembly GCA_006410555.1 of Capra ibex. NCBI lineage: Eukaryota > Metazoa > Chordata > Mammalia > Artiodactyla > Bovidae > Capra > Capra ibex. The sequence continues at coordinate 40,988,414 of SJYO01037955.1, forward strand.
AAAGTCAATGTAACAGTATGAAGAAATTACAAACTAATATCGGTATTTGTATTAAGGTCTAGAATTGTAAAGTCTAGCTAAATTTTTGAAAAAGAAAATATTATAACAACTTGAGATGTGTCTTAAACCGTAGAATAGTAAAATTTATATTTTTATACTTTAAAAATATAAGTAATAATCTTTGTTTAAGTACGTTATTTTTGATACCTTGTAGAATAAAGGGTATCTGTAAACATTCACTAATAAGAGAAATATTCCATTAAACCAAAACACTTACAAGGTACCCCGTCATCTTTGTTACACGCACGTACGAGTCAAAAAGTCAGTACCGGTTAAGGCACTGGGGTACTTGACATTAGGTGGTCCGAGGAGACAGGTACCCTAATAGGAACGTTCTTATGTCCTCACCATAACGGTATAGGAGAAGAACCCTTAGAATGGTCGGTTCCCTAGTTTGGGTACAGAGGACACAACGGATGTAACCGTCCGTCTAAGAAATGGTGATCCAGTAAACCTTTCGGGGTCTTTATTATATCATTTGATAAAAAAAAAAGAAAGTATCGTATACCCAAGATTGGAAGTTAAAAGAAAGAGTAATTCTGAGAAATAACAGACAAAAATCGTTCAAGAGTTTTACAGGGAAATTCTGTACGAGATACGTCAACGGATTTTGGTATTTGACATGGGGAGACAGAGTAACTAGAACCTGTATAACCAAGTCAGATAACTAAAAAATAGTCTACTATGTTTACATGTCTGTATTTGTACGGTTTCACTATCAGAATAATACTTCACTAGGTCATTTCTTTCTATTTTATGATAAAACAAATTATTTTATCTTTTTCTTTGGTCGTACTCTAGTTGCCAAAGGTTTTAATCAATAGTGTTCATATTGTTTTTTGTCATACGAACATATTAGAATTTTCAAAAAAACGGTACACTATAAATAATTAATATTTCACTTTATATTGAAGTGTCAACGTTTTGGACAGGACATAGTTGAATTGGTACGTATGTTCCATTTATATCGATCATTACTGAGTATGACTGTAATAGAGGGACCACTATATCAAATACTTTCTTTCCATGTGGTAATGAAGATAGAAAACAATAAGAATGATTTTTATGTATTGTATTTCAAATCTTTCGTAAAACTTTTTATGGACTGGTTATGATAAGTTTTCTACATTCCAGTACTTTCGTTTCTTTACTATTTCCTAACGTAACCTTAAGAGAAGTCAAGTCAAGTCAAGTCAGTGAGTCAGCACAGGCTGAGAAACACTGGGGTATTTAACGTCGTACGGTCCGGAGGGACAGGTAGTGGTTGAGGGCCTCAAATGAGTCTGAGTGCAGGTAGCTCAGTCACTACGGTAGGTCGGTAGAGTAGGAGCCAGCAGGGGAAAAGGAGGACGGGGGTTAGGGAGGGTCGTAGTCTCAGAAAAGGTTACTCAGTTGAGAAACGTGATCCACCGGTTTCATGACCTCAAAGTCGAAATCGTAGTAAGGAAGGTTTCTTTAGGGTCCCAACTAGAGGAAGTCTTACCTGACCAACCTAGAGGAAAGTCAGGTTCCCTGAGAGTTCTCAGAAGAGGTTGTGGTGTCAAGTTTTCGTAGTTAAGAAGTCGCGAGTCGGAAGAAGTGTCAGGTTGAGAGTGTAGGTATGTACTGGCGACCTTTTTGGTATCGGAACTGATCTGCCTGGAATCAACCGTTTCATTACAGGGACGAAAACTTATACGATAGATCCAACCAGTATTTAAAAGAAGGTTCCTTATTGACAGAAAATTAAAGTACCGACGTTAAGAGAATTCCTCTGTATTATTGATTTACTAAATAAACTAGGACTTCGTCTCTGTCTTCGTCTTTTCCCTTTAAGTCAAGTCAAGTCAAATCAGACCAGTGAGTCAGTACAGTCTGAGAAACGGTAGGGTACCTGACTTCGTGTGGTCCGAAGGAACAGGTAGTGGTTGAGGGCCTCGAGCGAGTTTCCCTTTCATAACCTGTTAATTTAATTAGAACCTTCTAATCTATAACAAGTCAGGGTGTCAGTACAGACTGAGAAGCGGTGGGGTACCTGACGTCGTGACGGCCAAAAGGACAGGAAGTGGTAGAGGGGATCGAACTCGTTTGAGCACAGGTAACTCAGTCACTACGGTAGGTTGGTAGAGTAAGAGACAGTGGGGGAAGAGGAGGACGGAAGTTAGAAAGGGTTGTAGTAACAGAAAAGATTAGGGTTTCATAAGTCCTAAATAAAGGAAATCCTAACTGACCAACCTAGAGGAACGTCAGGTTCCCTGAGTGTTCTCAGAAAAAGTTGTGGTGTCAAGTTTTCGTAGTTAAGAATACATTATGACAAAATCAATAAAAGGTTCTCAAGTATTAACCAACATATCGTCCAATTTGAAACTTCTTTTACCTATTTCTTATCCCCTTTGAGAAACATTATAAAAACGAAGAAAACATTTAGACTTAATTAAAGTTTTAGTTTTGAATTTATTTACTCATAGCTACTGTGTTTTTGATCCCTGTCTATAATCTGACAAATTTAAGTTGACCGTTATGATCGTTTTTGTTTTAAGTAACAATTTTAGCAATAAATTTTTATACTTTAATCAATGAAGAAGAAGACCCCCCTAAAACCGTGGGTGTCATTTCAGTATTATTTTATTAGACTTAACGTTGATTTCTTTAAACTTAACGTTAAAATTTTCCGTAAATATATGGGAAGACAAAAATAACTTATTCTGCGATGTCGTTCATTTTGGTTATGTACAGACTACTCACGAAATTTCTTTTAGTTTTAAGTCAATCTTTTTTATTTCTTCATTTAGAATATCACTGATTCGATTTATTTCGTTATGCTATACGATATTGATCATACTGATAATAACTTTGATTTTTACTTTTCTTATTTATCCTTATGCACCAAGGAGAGTCTCTATATTATTGTTCGAATCATAGTTTTAGGTAAGTTGCCTTCCGAATGTTTATAGTTTCCTCTCACCGTCCTGATAAACCAAACACTCTTGCCTACTGTAGTTTGAGGCTCCACTTGAGAGTTTCACTAGACCTTGAAGGTCCGCGTCTGCGTCTTTACTTCCACTCTAATGTTACTAATTGATTTACTTGTCGTGATTTGATTCTTATTTGATTTAAAAAGTGACAAAGATTTACTTACACATTCATTACTCCTATCTATGAGTATTACCAGAAGGACAATTTTGTAAAAAATTGTTCGATACAGGTCCACAGTCAATAAACTAAACTGTTTTAAGAAGAGAGAGTATATTCATGTATAAATATATATTACATATATCCTCTCTAATAAGTGTATTATAAATATATAATATATACTATACATTTATATATACATCTATATATATATAAAGTCAGTTCACATAATTAGATTATTAAAAATACAATTTAGTTCTTTTTTAGATATCATGTAGAGTTTTTTTATTAAAGTAAAGACTTTCCATAAGGTTATTCTTCGTCCTTAAAGAGGAAATTTTGTCCTTTTGTTATGAGACATCTCACCACCACTTTAGAAAGTAGTCTCCTGATGTTTAATGGATGTAAACATACGACCGATTCATAAAAAGAACCGTAGTTTACTTCCTTAGGGTATTGTTAAACCGAGAAATATGTATTTATAGAACGTTATTTAATATCAAAATCACTAAAGTCTTCAAATTTGTTTGTGTTTCAGTTGGAATCGTATAACCGTCCAGTCAGAAACTTTGTTAGATTAAATTAATAAAATGAATTTTATGTTTCACTTATCTAAGAAACTTGATCACTTTCGATTAAACCGGTTGTAAATCAAGAAAATAAGTAAAGTTAAAGAGAAAATAAGAGTTTACAATAATACAATTCATTAACTTTTTATACAAAGGTTTATACGTATATAAAACGTATACCGGACGAAATAAGTCATTGACATACATTTGAATTTATATTAGAAATTGAGTAACATCTCAAAGAAGACTAGGGTTCTCTAAGTGCCCGATGACAGACTAGATTTATTCCATATATACGTAAAAAGAGGTTCAACCACCTATAAATCACGAAATATAAAATTCAATATATAAACTATACTTCGAAAGTTGAGGATGTAAATTAAAAAAATTTCTTTTATCATAGGAAACAATCGGTTTAGATGTGGAAAAGAGAAAAAAGAAACGGGAGTAATATTGAAAGAAGAGATTTGAGGATGTATCAAATTTGTCAGTATTGTCTGTTAGCGGTACGTTTTGAAATAAAAAGAGAAGATTCACCTCTTCGTCTACTTCGTTCGTCTCTATATTAAGAAAAGTAATATTCGGTATATTAGACTATATATAAAAATTTCTTAACGAGAGGTGTAATTTTTTTATAACTGATATCATCTTATTATTTTAATTTTATATAACGTATTTTTAACTTGATATTGAAAAATATTACGTATTTTAATTTTAAAATTTTTATACATGGATTCGTGTAAAATTAGAAATTAAAATACCAGTTACTGTAGGTGTCTAGTATGAAACGATGTATGTACAGATCTAAAAAAAGGATATAGTTACTTAGATAGACATTCGTGGATATAGATACGTATGTCTGTGTGTATATAATGTCTTAATATTATTATTGTCAGTACAATAAATATACAAATACTTCTAAAAAAATAAGTGACTTGTTAAGTACGACAAAACACGAATCAGTGAGTCAGTACAGGTTGTGAAACGTTGAGGTGGTCCGAAGAGAGAAGTATCCCTAAGAGGTCCGTTCTTAGTACCTCACCCAACGGTACGAGAGGAGGTCCCCTAGAAGGGTTGGTCACTAGTATGGATCTCGAGGGAGTAACCTCCATCTAAGAAATGGTAGACTCGGTGGTCCCTTCGGGGTTTTATGACCTCACCCATTGGATGGGGAAGAGGTCCCTTAGTACGTGGGTGAAGTTATAAGAACGGAACTCTTGGGGTACTTGTCATACTTTTCCGTTTTTCTATACTGTGAATTTTTACTTGAGGGGTCTGACCATCCACGGGTTATACGATGGATGGTCTCTTCTCACCTCTTTATTGAGGTCTTTCTTACTTTTGTACCTCGGTTTCGTTTTTATTGTGGGTCCACATCTACACTGACCGCTACCTTCATTTTAGACTACGACATTTGTCGTTATAACGTATCCTTAGACCTTTCAATCCAGAGACTTAGTTTCATTTAATCTTTACCAGTTTGTCTTCTACCGTTCTCACCGTAAAATCCTTAGTCACTTGATTTTACCTGACGTTACCCACTTAAATTGTGTCTACTGGTAATATAGATGATGACACCCGTTCTTAGTGAAATCTTCTTTTTGTCATCGTTAATATCAGTTGTTCTCTGGTTTTACGTCATGAACCCACGTTATATTTTTTCAAGTCTTACTAAAAACAAGAAAAGGTTCCGTTTGATAAGTTATAGTGTCATTAAATTCAAATACGGGGTTGGTCGTTACGACTTCTTCAACTTTAACTTGACAAGTTACTACAAGATATCCTGGAAGATCTTGATTGTGGGGTTTTTCTACGGTAAAATTAGTATCCCTGACCTTACGTTTTTATCTTTTAGTTCTCTATGGACCTCATTCTCCGTTTAAACCGGAATCTCATGTTTTGTTTCGTCCGATTGTCTCAAGACGTTTCTCTTACGTGTCCAGTATCGTTTTTAGGAGAAGTTTGTCGTGTTCTCTTCTGAGATGTTTACCTGTAGTGGTCTACCAGTTATGGTTTCAGTCTAACTAATATAAGAAACGTCTGTTTTTACCTGTTCGAGATAAGTCAGTGTGTGTGTGTGTGTGTGTGTGTGTGTGTGTGTGTGTGTGTGTGTGTGTCCGACTGACACCGAGTCTAGTACTTGAGGAATAACAGTTTAACTGAATTTAACTACTTTCATTCCTTTTGGTGATCTGGTAAGTCTATACTGGATTTAATTTAGGGAATGTTAATATTACAACTTCACTGTTTGCCTAAGTTCCCTGATCAGTCTATTTGTCTCACGGGTCTCTTGATACCTGTCTCCAAGCACCGTAAAATGTCCTCCGTCGCTAGTTCCTGTAGGGTTCTTTTTCTTTACGTTTTTCCGTTTTACCAACAGACCCCTTCGGAATTTTTATCGACTCTTTTCTTCTCTTCGATTTCCGTTTCCTCTTCTCCTTTCTATATGGGTGAACTTAAGTCTCACGGTTTCTTATCGTTCCTCTCTATTCTTTCGGAAGGAGTCATTAGTTACTTTCTTTATTTTTTATCTCATTTTGTTAACTTACCCTTTCCGATCTCTAGAGAAGTTCTTTTAATCTGTATGGTTACCTTATAAATACGACACCTAGTGTTGTTTGACACCCTTTAAGAAGTTCTCTACCCTTATGGTCTGGTGGACTGGACGGAGGACTCTTTAGACATACGTCCAGTTCTTTGTTGTCAATCTTGGTGTGTACCTTGTCTGACCAAGGTTTAACCTTTCCTTATGTAATTCCGACACATAACAGTTGGACAAATAAATTGAATATACGTCTCATGGAGTACACTTTACGGTCCGACCTACTTCGTGTTCGACCTTAGTTCTAACGGTCCTCTTTATAGTTATTAGAGTCTATGGGTCTACTATGTTGTGAATACCGTCTTTCACTTTTCCTTGATTTCTCGGAGAATTACTTTCACTTTTTCCTCTCACATTTTCGACCGAATTTTGAGTTGTAAGTTTTAGGTTCTAGTACCGTAGGTCAGGGTAGTGAGGTACCTTTTATCTACCCCTTTGTTACCTTTGTCACTGTCTGAAATAAAAGAACCAAAGGCTTTAGTGACGTCTACGACTGATGTCAGTACTTTAATTTTTTAAGAATGAGGAACTTTCTTTTCGACTGTTTGGATCTGATGTATAATTTTTTGTCTCTATATTGAAACGGCTCTTTCCAAGTAGATGAGTTTCGATACCAGAAGGGTCATCAGTACATACCTACACTCTCAACCTGATATTTATTTCGGTTCACGGTTCTACACTACAAAAACTTGACACCATAACTTCTTATGAGAACTCTCAGGGAACCTGCCGTTCCTCTAGTTTGGTCAGTTAGGACTTCAATTAGTCAGGACTTACAACAAACCTTCCTGACTAGGACTTCGACTTTTAGGTTATGACACCGGTGGACTACGTTTCTTGGCTGAATAATCTTTTCTGGGACTACGACGTTTTCTAACTTCCGTCTTCACCTGTTGTCTCCTGCCCTACCAACCTACCGTAGTGACTGAGATACCTGTAATCAGTTTGGACAGTTAAGATTCCTTTAGTCAGGACTTATATATGACCTTCCTGACTACAACTTCGACTTCGAGGTTATGAAACCGGGTCACTACGTTTCTTGACTGAATAACCTTTTCTAGGACTACGACCCTTTCTAACTTCCGTCCTCCTCTTCCTTGTTGTCTCCTACTCTACTAACCTACCGTAGTACCTGTGCTACCTGTCTCAAACTCATTCGAGACCCTGGACCACTACCTCCTTTTCAGACCATACGACGTCAGGTACCCCAGTTTTTCTCAACCTGTACTGACTCACTGACTTGACTTAAATTAACCAGATAAGTTTTGGTAAGGGATATAAAGTACTTAAAGGGACACTAAATAGAAAGTGTACAAAATAGAATAAAAAGACCTCATACAGGACATTATTAAAAAAGTCTCTAGACATAAACCATTTAAACTTAGGAATAAAGAGAGATAAATAAAAATAAGTGTCCAATATCAATACAAACAATGTTCTTTACAATTCGATAATGGCTTTTTCCGAAATCGTCGTATGATAATGGATGTTTCCCGGAAAATCAGAAGTCATTTGAATCAAGTACGTTCTTTTCCCTAACTATCTATGTAGTGTTTGAATTATCGACTCAACTGTCCTTTACGTAATTTAAAATAATGTATCGTCAATTTTGATTTTGTCGATGGAGTTTCAAAAATGATCCCATATAAACTTTTATATATCTTTTTTCAATACGAAAGTTTGACAAAACAACCTCTTCTGAAAACTCTCAGGGAATGTGTCGTTTCTCTAACTTGGTAAGTTAAGATTTCCTTTAGTCAGGACTTATAAGTAACTTTCCTGGTTACGATTTCGACTTCGAGGTTATGAAACCAGTGGATTACGTTTCTTGACTGAGTAACCTTTCTGGGACTACGACCCTTTCTAACTTCCGTCCACTTCTTCCCCTACTGTATCCCACTTTACCAACGTACCGTAGTGACTGTCACCTGCACTCAAACTCGTTCGAACCTCTCGACCACTACCTGTCTCTTCGGACCGTACGACATCAGGAACCTAAACGCTTCTCAGTCTGTACTGACTCGCTGACTTGACTGTGGACTTTAAAGTCTTTTGTTTCAAAATATAGTTGTATGGGTTATAAGTAGTGTCGTACATACGAATCAGTACAGACTGAGAAACTTCGGGGTTCCTGACATCGTACTGTCTGAGAAGACAGGTACCTGAAAAGGTCCATTCTTAGGACCTCACCCAACGGTAAAGAATCAGGTCCCCTAGAAGGGTTGTGTCCCTAACTTGGGTACAGAGGACGTAGAGGAAGAAACCGTCCACCTATGAAATGATGACTCGGTAGACTCTTCGGGTAAGTAGTACCCCTTCTATAGTGAAACACACCCTTCAGTAACCATTGTTACGGGTGGGTCCTTCCGAGGAGAGTTTTTATTCCCTTTCCGTAACTACAGAAGATCGTGTAAGACGTCACTGGTTTATGGGTAGTACACTTCCTATTAACACTTTTCTTAATGTATCGTTAGTTCCTTAAAAAGGTCCGATTAACCCTTAACTATTACTAAATCGATGAGTAGGAGTGACACCTTTAAGTTTCTTTGAAGTGGAACGTTGAAAAGGTCGAGATCCCTTTATTTCATAAAGTCCTCTTACTATGACCGAGAATCACTGAACATAGGTACGGTTCACTTCGTAAAAGGTCTATGTACGTACCTCTTCGAAGACACCCACCCATGATGGTACTTTAATAGTTTCAAACTAGTGTGTCAGAGGTTCTGACGTGGGTCTTTCAGAGGGTGTTTTCTTATGTGGGATGAAGTGGGGAGAGGAAGGAAGGAGAGGAGAACACTTAAGAGAGGTAGACGACGAAAATACACGATAGAACACCAAAATCGTATTAAACCGAATCGTAGTGTAATAGTAACGAAGTAGCACAGAGACTCTTGTTAGACGGACAGTCAGATATACCACAGTAAAAAAAAAAAAAAGAGAAACTAGGACCGTTAGTAAAGACTACACAATAAAGATTAATCAATAGAAAGAATGTTGGACAATGTGAAAGTACCTACGCTATGAGAAATCATACGAAGATTTCTATATTAAATAATTTCTGTTCGTGCGTTAACTACAAAGGAAATTAGAATCAAGAGACTCGTACGTTTCCCCCTTAGCGACGAAGAGAAAATTCCATTGACGAAGGAATGACTAAGTACCAAAATATACACAGTGACTGAAACTGTAACAAGTTGAATGACAGACAAAAGGTAAATGTTTTCGTCTCCATACGGTACAAGTGTACTCCTTATAGGCACACTGATTGACAAGAAAACTATGTCCATGTAATAAAAAGAACGATTAAAAGTCGGTAAATTTCAGGGTCTGAGGGAGAAATAGAGTGTCAACATATAACCAAAGAGTTCTTGTCCCGTACACAATAGACCTCAGACGGCGAAATCGTTACCATTATCCCCGATTTTATTTCAGTCTATCACGAACGGTATATGTGTAATGTTATATATTTTATCAGTCCCGATGACATATCGTGTTCCTTGAGTCCTTGATACTGAACGTACCATTTTCCTGGATTTTTTCCACTTATATACATATATATATTGACTAATTGAAAGGACATGTTATCTTTGATTGAGTTGTAACATTTAGTCGATATGGGGTTGTTTTTCAAAATTTTATCTTGTTCCGGTTTGTAGAAACTACGAGGTATAAGTTACGGGGTCTATTTATGACTATCAAAGGGGTCCCGTGGGAGCACTAGGATATACTTGTTGACGGTTGGTGGACACACTCACACCTTCGACTAAGAGGGCCTCTCACCAAAGAAGGAATCTAAACTGACATAATAAAAGATGACCAGATAAGGTTCCTTGTCAAGGTCAGTGAATCTTTTGTAAGTAGATAGGAGACTGTAAAGAGATTAAGTCTTCAGACTCATCTAAATTGATCCAGGAGTCGGATGCCAGAGTGTTCCGATTTCATCACACAACCGATGTAGTACAAGAAAGACTCTCGAGACTCACTCTTAGTCGAAGGTGTGAGTGTGTCCACCAACCGTCTTGCTACGAGACACTCTAAATCCTGGCTCCGGGGGTAACGGAGAATCCTATAGTCGTCACCAACAAGAGTTGAAACTCTCTAGTGGGTGTAAGTAACTTAACGGGAAGAGGTAGAAGTATGGGTCATTACCATGGACCTTTTGAACACAAAGGTCAAAGAGATTATGACAGCATACGGGGATAGTCTTCTTTCAATGAGAAAAATTCCCGAGTCTAATACTGTTACCCGGGTGGTACGTATAGAAGGACAAAAAACTACCCGATACATTATATTATAATTTTTGTACTAGTATCCTCATTATGGTGTAAATGTGTAATACCCCTAATCCTACCCCTTAGAAATTTACTGAGTAAATCTTTAAACAGGATGGCGTGATTGGAGGACACACAAGACTGAAGGTTTCTAAGAAATATTATGACTAGATGGGTGCTTTCGTGAAGTACGAAAGACCGTACCTTTACCTAGTTATAGAATTGTTTGGACACATAGATAACTATCGAGTTAATCATATATGTACAGACACGAATATTTATAAATATAATACTGATAAATACTTATAAACTCCACTCTTACCTTTAGATTTATTAACAAATAAATAAGTCTTAGAAATAATTAGGATGTAATAACTTCCCAGGTACTTATACTTCCAGTTCCTCTGTCCACCTCACCAAAAAAAAAAAAAAAAGAAAAAGAAAAAATTATCTAGAATGAAAGATGTCACCATCCGAATATCTGAGTGTACGATCGTTCCATTACGACTTTTAAGAGGTTCGATCCAAAGTTTCGATACACTTAACTCTTGAAGATCTACAAGTTCGACCTAAATCTTTTCCGTCTCCTTAGTCTCTAGTTTAACGGTTGTAGACAACCTAATATCTTTTTCATTCTCTTAAGGTCTTATTGTGGATGAAAACGAAGTGACTGATACGATTTCGGAAACTGACACATCTAGTGTTGTTTGGTACCTTTTAAGAATCTGTTTACCCTTATGGTCTGTTAAAATGGACGGATGACTCTTTGAACATACATCCACTTCCTCGTTGTCAATCTTAACCTGTACCTTGTTCCCTGACTAAGGTTTAACCTTTTCCTCATGTACTTTTGATATATTACAATGGGACGATAAATTGAATAGACATCTCATGTAGTACACTTAACAGTCCGACCTACTTAGTGTTCGACCTTAATTCTGACGTCCCTCTTTATAGTTATTGGAGTCTATACGTCTACTATAGTGAGATTACAGTATTCACTTCTCCTTGGGAAAACTACTCCCACTTTCTCCTGCCACTTTTGCCACCGAACTTTGAGTTGTAAAAAAAAAAAAAATTTGATTCTAGTACCGTAGACCAAGGTAGTGAAGTACCGTCTATCTTCACCTTTTTTCACCATCGTCACTGTATAAAATAAAAGAACCCAAGTACCTACCGCTGACGTTGCTGTTTTAATTCTGAGAACGAGGAACGTCTTTTAAGTACTGTTTGGATCTGGACACAATTTTTGTCCTTGTAGTGAAACAGTTGTTTCCAGACATATCAGTTTAGATATAAAAAAAAAGGTCATCAGTACACGTCTACACTTTCAACCTGGGTTTTGTTCCAACTTACGGTTTCTTAACTACGAAAATTTGGTACCACGACCACTCCTGAGAACTCCTAAGGAACTTGACGACCCTTTCTAACTTCCTTTTCCCTCTTCCCCCGTCGTCTCCTACTCTACTAAGTTATCGTAAAGGTTCAGTTTCCTATACTTAAACTGGTTTGAGGACCTCTGCCATCTCCTGTCCCTACGGACCGTTCGACCTCAGGTACCCCAGAGTTTCTCAACCTGTATTTAATCACTAATTTGTTGTTGTCGTCGTTTTTAGTGATCTACCCTACGATTATTAGTTCATCCTTCATTGTTCACTTTCTACCACTTCCTTCGGAAGTATTGTCTCTACAGTAAATTCGACTATCACTTACTATTCCTTCTATTTATCACTACACTTTCAGTCATGTACCTTATGTGATTATGGAAAATTTCTTTTTTTATATTACACCTTCGAGATTCCATCTTTATTTACTGAAAACTCTTCTCTTATCCTTTTTAAAGACACTCTGATATTACAGTGTTACTCACTCCTTCACTTCTTTCTATTTAACCTATTCAGTCACTAAAAATCTAAGTACATCCTTATAAATTTGACTTTGTTCCTGAGGTAAAATGCAAAAAGACACGTACACACCTTTCATGACCTTACTGACATTTGTTTTCTCAGAATAGATCTAGTACAAAATTAATATTCACCTACTCTTCACACCATTTCTCACATTAATCTCTTCTTTTCCCTAAATTATGGTTCTGCCCGTGAGATCGGTTCCTACCTGGCCACTTTGTTTTACATGGGGTGGACTGATGGTGTTCCTGTGTTTGAAATTTACTGAAGAAATCCGTAAGTTTATACTTTATAGTAAACCATATAAATATAATATACGAGTCTTTGTTTTAATAATATAACGGACTTCTCCCCTATGGTTATGTCTTATTGAAATTTTAAGTATATTTAAATTATATATATACATAAAGTTATGACTTTTTTTATCTATGATAAATTATGAATTTATAAAAATTAAACCATCTTCGAAACATATAAAAACAATCAATAACAGTATTGTAAAACAACAATGGAGGACTTATAAATTTTCTAAACATGTTTATTTTGTGTATGTGTGTGTCATGTTATCTCAATTACAAATTTATAATAAAATGTTAAAGGGAACGAGAAAAACGTTCGATAAAATTCGTTAATAAAAGATTTATGAGGTAGAAGAGACGATACTAAGATTATCTCACAAATCCTTAACATACATATTTCATTATAACTATTATGATTAATTTCCGGTGACAAGAGAAATAAAAGAAATTTTTTCGTTATTTATATTAATTTGAGTAAACTACTGTCTAAAAAAAATTCACGTTGTCATTTAGATGAAACAACTTTTCAATGACTTTCGGTGTATCCACTGTTCATTAACTTCAGTGTAAACTTTTCGATAAACTTTAAGAACGGTAGAATTATATTATTCTTATAATACTTTTAACTCCTTCGGGTCCTTTCTCGTTAGACGAACTTTTATAATAGAGAAGTTTTACAACTCTTTTAATGTAAATATCAGGATCATTATCGTTTAATACACTGATAGAGTCACTTACACCGTCTGACCGTTCCACTTATTAGTTATGTTCAAACACTTATATTAAAACTTCCATATTTATCCTATATTATTTTTAAATTTAAGTTCTGAATTTTGTTAACAGAGTGTGGAGTCACACGTGTCCCTAGAAACTCCTACGACGAAATTTTACGTCACTTTCTTTTACATAAGAAGTTTCTAAGACTAAATATGTGAGATCGTACCCCAGGTTCTTTGGAGTAATACTTTAATGTTCAGAGTTCATTTGTCGTCTCCAAAGACTAGTTGGTGAATATGTCGATCATCCTTCCAATTTTCAGTTTTGTGACAGCTTCTTTGTGGTACCCCGTGAAAACAATTCGTGACTCGACCCTTTAATTTTCTTTTGTACAAATATAAAGTCAAGTCAAGTCAAGTCAGTGAGTCAGTACAGGCTGAGAAACGCTGGAGTACTTAGTGTCGTGGGGTCCGGAGGGACAGGTAGTGGTTGAGGACCTCAAGTGAGTTTGAGTGTAGGTAGCTCAGTCACTACGGTAGGTCGGTAGAGTAGAAGACAACAGGGGAAGAGGAGGACGGGGGTTAGGGAGGGTCGTAGTCTCAGAAAAGGTTACTCAGTTGAGAAGAGTACTCCACGGGTTTCATGACCTCAAAGTCGAGATCGTAGTAAGGAAGGTTTCTTTAGGGTCCCGACTAGAGGAAGTCTTACCTGACCAACCTAGAGGAACGTCAGGTTCCCTGAGAGTTCTCAGAAGAGGTTTTCGTAGTTAAGAAGTTGCGGGTCGAAAGAAGTGTCAGGTTTAGAGTGTAGGTATGTGCTGGTGACCCTTTTGGTATCGGAACTGATCTGTCTGGGAACAACGGTTTCGTTACAGAGACGAAAAGTTATACGATAGATCCAACCAGTATTGAAAAGAAGGTTCCTCATTCGCTGAAAATTAAAGTACCGACGTTAGTGGTAGACGTCACTAAAACCTTGGGGGCGTTTTATTACAGACTGTGACAAAGGTGACAAAGGGGTAGATAACAGGTACTTCACTACCCTGGTCTACGGTTCTAAAAACAAAAGACTTACAACTCGAAATTCGGTTGATAAAGTCAGAGGTGAAAGTGAAAGTAGTTCTCCGTAAAATCAAGGAGAAGTGAAAGACGGTATTCCCACCACAGTAGACGTATAGACTCCAATAACAATAAAGAGGGCCGTTAGACCTAAGGTCGAACACAAAGAAAGTCAGGTCGCAAAGAGTATTACATGAGACGTATATTCAATTTATTCGTCCCACTGTTATATGTTGGAACTACATGAGGAAAAGGATAAACCTTGGTCAGACAACAAGGTACAGGTCATGATTGACAACGAAGGACTGGACGGATATCCAAAGAGTTCTACCATAAGGGTAGAGAGAGTCTTAAGAGGCGTAAATAACACTAGGTTTGTTAGTTTCCGAAACCGTATCAGTTATTTCGTCTTTATCTACAAAAAGACCTTGAGAGAGCGAAAAAGGTACTAGGTCGACTACAACCGTTAAACTAGAGACCAAGGAGACGGAAAAGATTTTGGTCGAACTTGTAGTCCCCAAGTGCCAAGTACATAACGACTTCGGACCGAACCTCTAATAACTCGTAATGAAATGATCGCACACTCTACTCACGTTAACACAAACTCGTAAGAAGCCGTAACGGAAAGAAACTTTAACCCTACTTTTGACTGGAAAAGGTCAGGACACCGGTGACGACTGAAAAGGTTTGAACGACCGTATAACTCACGTCGTGAAATTGTCGTAGTAGAAAGTCCTAAAGTTTATCGAGTTGACCTTAAGGTAGGGGAGGTGATCGAAACAAGTATCACTACGAAAGATTCCAGGTAAACTGAAGTGTAAGGTCCTACAGACCGGGAAACATTCACTAGTGTGGTATCACTAATAAATCCCGTACTAGAAAAAAACATATCAGAAGACACATAAGAACGGTAGAGAAGAATTATAGAAAACAAAGACAATCCAGGTATGGTAAAGACAGGAAATAATTCGGGTAGAAACGTACTTTACAGGGGAACCATAGAGATTAAAAGAACTTCTCTAGAGATCAGAAAGGGTAAGACAACGAAAGGGGATAAATAAACGAAACTAGTGACTCCTTGAGAAAGAATAGAGAAGAAAAATAAGAAACCTTGAGACGTAAGTTTACGAATATAGAAAGGAAAAGAGGGAACGAAAAGTGAAGAGAATAAAAGTGTCGATAAACATTCCGGAGGAGTCTGTCGGTAAAACGAAAAAAATGTAAAGAAAAGGTACCCCTACCAGAACTAAGGACAGAGGACATGTTCCAGTACTTGGAGGTAAGTATCAAGTAGTCCATGAGATAGATAGTCTTGATCAGGGAACTTAGATAAAGAGTAAAGGTGACATATTAGTAATCCCTAAACTAAATCTAGTATTGACTTACCAGATTTCCAAAAACGATGAAAGAAGTTAAATTCAGACTTAAACCGTTATTCTTCAAGTACTAGACTCGGTCAGTCGAAGACCAGAACAAAAACAAGTGACATATCTCGAAGAGGTAGGAACCGACGTTTCTTATATTAGTTAGACTAAAACCACAACTGTTAGACCACTACAGGTACACATGTCAGAAGAGAACACAACAACCTTCTCCCAGACATGATACTGGTGACGTAAAAGAACCGTTTTGAGATAATCAGAAACGGAACGAAGTAAGGCATAAGGTTCCGTTTTGAACGGACAACGAGATCCACAAAAAACTGAAGGATGAAAACGTAATGTCAAGGGATATTACTTTTCCTGTAGAAAAAACCCACAATCAAAATTTTCCAGAACATCTAGAAGTATCTCGGTAAGTTGAAGTCGAAGAAGTCGGAATGACAAACCCCGTATCTGAACCTGATGCCACTATAACTTACCAAACAGAACCTTTGTTTTCTAGTAAGACAGCAAAAACTCTAACGTAGGTTCAAACGTAAAGTCTGAGAAAACAACTGGCACTACCGATGAGGTTAAGAAGACTCCCTAAGGACGGGCGTCATCATCTGTATTACCAGTAGACTCAATTTAAGTGGGTAAGGTCAGATAGAATCAAGCGACTAAGGATCTTACAATTGTAAGTGAGAACGGTATAGAACATACTGGTGAAGGTTAAACGGAACTAAGTACCTGGACTGTAAGGTCCAAGGATATGTTATAACGAGAAATGTCGTAACCTGGAACGAAGATAGTGGTCAGTGTCGGTGTTAACCTAAAACAAAAACAAAACCGAGATAGGGAAGTATGAAAGACCTCAATAAAGGGGTGACTAGAAATCATCATATAACCCGTGGATGACTGTACAACTCAAGAAGAAAGTCATAGGATAGTAAAACGGAAAAGTAGGACAAGTACCCCAAGAGTTCCGTTCTTATGACTTCACCAAACGGTGAGGGAAGAGGTCACCTGGTGTAAGACAGTATGGTGAGATGATACTGGGCGGACAGAACCCAACGGGGTGCCCGTACCGAATCAAGTAACTCAATCTCTTCCGACACCAGGATCACACTAATCAAACTGATTAAAAGACACTAATATTAAAGTCACACAGACGGGAAACTACGGGAGAACTTTGTGGATGGTAGAATGAACCCAAATAGAATGGAACCCGCAACCCATAGACGAGGTCGTTTCACGTCGACGACGAGGGATGGAACCTGCTCCCCATAGAGGAGTGACGGCGGAGAGGACTGGAACTTGTACTTTATCGGGAGATCCGGGAGGACACGGTCACGTCGGTGGTGAGGAACCTGCACTACAACGAGGAGGGTCGGCGGCGGGATTATGACGAGTTCGTGTTTGTTTTGATTACATTGTAAAGGTTTAAGAGTCAACGTTTTCACTTTTAGACGATTAATAACTTGATATCTGTACTTATTTACGTTAAATATCACGATATGTTGTGCTTTTATATTTCTAACTATCTAATACTTGCAAAAATGAGACGGTGTATTTTCATTACTTTATTAACGAAATTTAAGAACTTTTAACATCAACCTCTCTCCTGCTATTCAGAACATATACTTAATATTCAAGGATAGTTTCAAGTCAACTATCTCCTATCTGTGATAACTTCAGAACCCTTTCTCTCTGTTTCTCTCTGTCTATAATCTTGATCTTTCGTGTCCGTCTTTTCTTGAAAAAAGTTCTTTTAATCCTTGATAAGTCGACTACCGTTCTTCCTACTTTACTTCTATTTTAGAAGTCAATCGACAACCCCGAGTGATCCTTAAAGACACGAACATCGGGCGTGATACATCGTGGTCGCAACCTAAAAATGGTAGAAGAGGTAAGAGGTGAAACAATGACGAAAAGTAAAGTATGACAACTGCGGTTCATTAAAAGTACAACAACTGGAGTAAGGTAGGGAGCTAGGGGTGATTACCCAGGACCCCGACGTAAAATTTTAAAGAACATCGAAAATAGAACTTTAATAACTTTTGAAACAACAACAAACAACGACCACTACCACCACTAACACCCACACTATCATAATATACCAATATAAGTCTCTATAGTGAAACGACTGTTTCCAGGTATATCAGTTTCGATACCAAAAAGGTCATCAGTACACACCTACAAAAGAGTGTCAAACAAAACTAGGTGTATCAGTTTCCACAAACGTATCAGTTATTTCGTCTTCATCTACAAAAAGACCTTGAGAGAACGACAAAGGTACTAGGTTGCCTACAACCGTTAAAATAGAGACCAAGGAGACGGAAAAGATTTTGGTCGTACTTGTAAACTTTCAAGTGTCAAGTGCATGACAACTTCGGACCGAACCTCTTAAAACTCGTCATGAAACGATCGCACACTCTACTCACGTTAACACACCATCAGACTTGTAAGAAACCGAAACGGAAAGAAACCCTAGCCTTACTTTCAACTGTAAAAGGTTAGGACACTGGTGACGACTCAAAATGTTTGAACCACCGTATAACTCACGTCGTGAAAGTGTCGTAGTAGAAAATCCTAAACTTCATCGGGTTGACTTTAAGGTAGTAGAGGTGATCGAAACAAGTATCACTACGAAGAAAAAAAAAAAACATTAAATACAAATAAAAACAACAATCTATTTCAATTGTAAACGACGTCACAACGGACTTTAATTATCGTAAGTTCCTATTATTTCGTCAGAATTCCAGAGTTTACACTTTTTAGACACCGTTCTCAAATTTTTTCATGGTAATCAGTTCCATCTCAAGTTTATTATTATTATATCTGTATAAGGTATTGGGTTTAGATAAATTGTACTTATAATTGGACAAAAACCAATTAAAAGGATGTTGTACCGGGCTGACGTCTGTTCAGGAGGTCTTCTGTAAAACGTATACCACAGTGACCCCGACGGTACCCCCCTCTCCACGGTTTCCGTAAAAAACCCATCTTGGATTCCTACGACGATATGTTCCGTTTCCTATTTTGAAGTTTTTCTTAATAGGTCGGATTTGACGTCACTGTGTCAATTTTTTAGGACAACAACTCATATATCACTACGAAGAATTCCGGGTGAACTGAAGAATAAGGTCCTACAGTCCGAGATCCACTCACTAGTGTAGTAGTACCAATAGACCCAGTACTATAGAAAAAACATATCAAGACACATAAGAACGGGGGAGAAGAATTATAGAATACAAAGAAAATCCAGGTATGGTTCAGAAAGGAAATAACACGGGTGGAAACGTATTTTTTCAAGGGAACCATAGAGATTAAAAGAACTTCTCTAGAGATCAAAAAGGGTAAGATAACATAAGGAGATAAAGAAAGGAGAAAAGGGAGATAAAGAGGACTCTTTAGACATACGGTCAGTTCTTCGTTGTCTTGACCTGGACCTTGTTGTCTGACCAAGGTTTAGTTCTGTCCTAGTAATAAGTTTAATAGACTGTTTTCATACATTATGACTGATGGGTTGTATTGAAATAACTTAACTTCGAGAGTCGTATACAGGATGACTACTAAGTTGACTAACAACTTGTTAACATCTCTGTCATCCGAAGAGGATAAGAAGGGTTACGGAAAGTGGAGAGTACCTTGTGTCTTGAGTTCTTGTCAAGAGTCACAGACTACATACCAAAAGTACTCACAAAATTATATCTAGTAAATACACTTGAATAGGTGTTTTTTACAAAGTTGAACTATATCTTTCACACAAGTAACTAGTGAAAGGAAAGAGAGAAATAGTACAAAATACATAGGTACAAGTATATTTCTCGAAAACACATAAGGAAACTTACCGAAATACAGTGGAAGCATATTTTTCAAGTTGTGTGAGAAGTCAAGACATCAACTACTTAAAATTCAACAAAGGTACAAAATTAATAACGTCTTAAACTATGGACCTGTTAAACGTATAGTATTTAGGTAGAAATATATGTATGTATACCTAAAAGATATAGTTTTTAGACATCTTTTAGTAGAAATAATTTATAAAGACTACCAATGGTTTTAATATATGTAAATACGAGGTTAGTCATATACTCAACTGTAACGATGTCGAGTGTTTCTATAAGAAAACTGACTGAACTTCAAAAACTCATAGACTATACCTTACTATAGAGTAAATCAACTGTAAAACGAATAATGACTACTTTTTAATAATACAAATAATTTTAAAGTCTAAAGGTACATATATTTAAATAAAAAGTGTGAGGAAAGAGTAAAATACAATCTATCAAAAATGACAAGATTAGTTAAACTTCTCGATAAATACTTAGTACTTTCGAGTCGAAAACGATCAATATACACAATTTTTATAGACAACGAGAATAAGTCTAGACTAAAGACATTAATACCACAGTTCAAGTCCTGATAAGACTAGCCAGTAAGTTACTGGAGTGATGGTGGTTTGATTTTTTACTAGAGAGTGTGGTAACCGTCGACGTTGTTTTTTACGTACACCATTTTTAAGTTTTTATATAAGTTTAAAAAAATATTTTACTTTTATCCATTGCTTCTATACACATTATCAAAATATAACGATTAAGATACTTAATATTTTAAGTAAACTGTGGATTCTTACGGGTATCAAAGTCCTTAAAAATTTTAAGTACAACCTTTTCGTCGGTCTAAATTAGGAGAAACTTTATAAATAACCCAGGGACGATACGGGGAAAGAGTCACGATCCGTAATTCCTACGTGGTTTGTATTGATAAGGGACGAGATTACTCTGATACTGACATTTCCTCTCGGATTATCATATTCTCAATCTACAATTAATGGTTAGAGTCTTCATATATTTATATTCGACTTCCCAGATATGTATGGATATCCTTTATACTAGGGATAAACAAATATAAGTGGTACAAAAGTTCTATTAATAATTTAAACTTTCAATGAGTTTATATTTCTTTATTTAATAACTTTCGACTGTGTCTGAAGTGAAGAATTTCGTATATCTAGAAACTCTCTTTATTAGTCAACGTACATGTGTACATAAATCCATGAGAGACCCAGTTTACCATTCCTGTTGTCTTCTTTTATTCGATTTTTTATTTCTTTTATAAAATGCATTTTTCACGTTACATGTCCTAATCTAATAACACCGTTTATTTCAAAGTAAAGGATTCTTAAAGTGAGGAAAATTAGTTGATTTTTTAAGACCCACGTATCTATACGATTTCGTTAAGGTCGTCTAACGTTTTATAAAGTTTTAAAAATAAAAAGATTGACGTCTGTACAATTAAAATAATGAAATATAACAATCAGAAGATTACTCTCGAAAATCCGAAAATGAACATTAAGTCCCTTTGATATACATGTACTGCAAACGCTCACACCCCCACACGTACACGCGAATAACAAGTCAACAAAGAATGAGAAACGTTGTGACACCTGACATCGAGTGGTGAGAGACAAGTACCCTAAAGGGTTCGTTTTTATGACCTCACCCAACGGTAAAGGAAGAGGTCAGAAGAAAACACTTGAAGTAACGCAGTAATACTGTTTCATAAATTTCTGTACGAAATTTCACAATTGATAAACTAAGAATTGTTAAATGAAAGAGACACACATACACGAGTCAGTGAGTCAGTACAGACTTAGAAATACCGGGGTTCCTGTCATCTGATGGTCCGAGGAGAGGGGTACCTTAAAAGGTCCGTTCTTATGACCTTACCCTATAAAGGACGAGGTCCCTTAGAAAGGTTCCGTCCCTAACTTGGGTGAAAAGAACACAGAGGACGTAACCGTCCACTAAGAAATGGTGACGTGGTGGACCCTTCGGGTATATAAGTATTATCATATGATATTAAAAGAGGTTTATAGGGATATTCGATACTTTTCATATTACTCTATTAAGTAATATTCTTTTGGATATAGAAAGATTAAAAGATATAATACAAAATATAAAATATACAAACCTAACAGACGAGTCTAAAAGTTACAAAAGGGGATTTAAATCCTATCGTTTACACAGAGTATCATATCTATAAAGACATTCAATTCTTTTCCTTTTACAATGTAATCTCACGTTCAAAGATGTCTACAAGTATAACTCCATATTTGGGTCCTAAAAAGGTAAGTAAGGAAGTCGTTTATAATTTAATCATGAATAACACTCAGTGTACGAGTTGAGTCTAAAACTTACATACGTTGAATATGTTTGTATATATTTAATATGTGTATATGTATATGTATATGTATATGTATATGTATATGTACAACTTTCGAACAGGACTTTTTCGTATATAATTACCCGTTCCTTTTGTTCTTTTGTAGACACTATTTTACCATACACCGAAATTGCCTCCTATTTTACGATTGATGAACTTATATAACTTAATAGCATGAATCTGACACCTTAGGACCCATACTAAGGAGTTCTTTCATTGTTCCTGAGTTCACATGTATGTACACTCAAACTTGACGTACTATTTAACATAATAACAGAGAAACGAGGAAAGAAAAAAGTAATTAAAAATAACCTCATCCCAACGAATGTTACAACACAATCAAAGACGACATGTCGTTTAACTTAGTTGATGAGGGAAAATTTTTATTATGTATAAACGTAGAAAACGGACCTTGAAATTTCACGGAGCACTTCTATTACGTCTAGAATTTCATCTTGGTGTGACTTCTCCCGTACCGGTGTACGATTCACACCGTTTATTATTCTACAATCCTACACAGTGTCCGCGGAGATGAATGTTACACGAAAACATCGAGATTAAAATATGAAAGTCGAAAATGGAAAGACGGTACATGGAACTTTTCACACATTGGGTGTAACGACATGTAACGTCCTACTCACTGAACACTCCATGTGGAGTTAGGTGATAAATGGACAATCATTCTTTTTGTTTATGAATAAAACTTTAAACCCCAAAGAACACTTTGTATAGTAACATCTTCAGATTTTTTTCAGTTGAAAATGTAGTTACAGTCTATTAAGATCTTACTCTTATAAGACCTTATTCGTTACACCCCTCTTCTATTTGTAACATTTTCTCTTACTTTTTCTTTAGGTCTATTATTTTAACGTTTATACGTTAAAATCACCAAATATTATTTTTATCTACAACTATTAAACTCAATAATAAAGAAAATAAAATTAACTAACAAGTAGATTTTAAAATGAGTGGGAACTGAGTAATTTGCATCTTACTTTAATCTTACAAAGGTGTGATATCTTTACATTCTTAAAGTCTTAACCATCTTATTAAACATAGGTTAATAAAGGGATATTGAAAACAAAATAACACATGTATGTGGAATTAGAAAAAAGAGAGAGAACTATGTGTATACATATACATAAATTACATGATATACGTATTTATCGTATATATTTCGATGTGTTTGTATTTATGAAGAATTCGATTTAAAGTAAAATTGATGGAAGTATAAATGAATACTGTAAAGAGGAAATAGAGGTACCAAGAAAGAAACTCACAAAAGTTATGTTCTTCTATAAGGACATCGTAAATAAAACCTCTTCCGTTACCGTGGGGTGAGGTCATGAGAACGGACCTTTTAGGGTGCCTACCTCCTCGGACCATCTGACTTAAGGTACCCCAGTCCTTCTCAGCCTGTGCTGACTCGCTAAAGTGAAAATGAAAAGTGAACGTACGTAACCTCTTCCTTTACCGTTGGGTGAGGTCACAAGAACGGACCTCTTAGGGTCCCTACCCCTTCGGACCACCCGACGGCAGATACCCTAGCGTGTCTCAGCCTGTGCTGACTTCGCTGTATCGTCGTCGTCGTCGTAAAGAAAATTAGTTTTAGTATGTGTCGACGCAAGAGGGTTAACGCAGAAAGACTTTTAAATGAAAAGAAGTAAATACTTACTATAAAAGTCTCATAACTTAAGATCCAGCTGTAAAGTTTCTACAGTCAGGTAACAGACGACCGACGATAACAAAGAAACCTCTCAGAAAGAAACTTCGGTTATGCGGAAAAAAAAGACCGAAGAAAATTTAATAAAAGACCGACGGAAATATTAAAAGACGAAACAGAAACAAAAACCGTCAAGATGATACTATAAAGACAAAGACAAAAAAAGGAGGGAAAACCAAACGAAAATCAATAAAAGAAACAACGTACGGACTAATAAAAACGTATTCTAGGTCTTTAATACACACTTTGTAACGCACTGTCAAATTTTGAGCCTAAATGAAAAGAGGTTTTTACAGACGAGACTCTCAGTTAAATCGTCATCACCTATTCGACTTCACTCTGATGGAACCAGATTTCAGTCAAAATTATTGATACGCACGACCGGATAAAGGCCAAGTCACGGGGTGGAAGGCAAAACTACACATTAGGACGTGGGAGGAGGTTCCAACCGGAACTCAAGATTAAACATGGGAGAGTAGTTGGTATCCGCTGAAGATTGTGAGACGATTCACACGGTCAGAGAGTTAAATTCCAATAACGAGTCGAAGAGTCGAAGGGTAGAAGGAGTCTCGTTTAGGAACTTACCTTTTCACCAAGGGTCACCGACGGAGCGTAAGGGAAGGGGGTCTTCCCACCTATAGTCCTGAAGACCCTGTCCCTTCATGACACTATTGGAGTTTTACTCCAAACAAATTGACACGAACGACGAAAAATAAACGAGGGTGAATCTCTAGACAGAGTTACGACGTTCGTTTGGAGTGAAGGGAAATTGAGACTAGTACGTTTTGTTGTTGCAGTTTTACATATATTAATATCTATATTTTTCATTAGCTATATACCACAGATATGAAACCACACCACGTGTAATATATCCTAATACCTTCTTTACAAGAAAAGGTATTTTGTGATTTACGTATGAAATTATTTACTTAACGTCAGACAAAAAGAGTATTCGATGTAAATTTTAAGATCCGATATGTTGTCTATTACTTATGGACAACTGTATTACATAAAAATTGACTTTCGAATGATTTAAATATGGACGTATTTGATTGAAGTATTAGTAACTAGAGGTCTTGTAGGGAATTACGTTTAATAGACAAGATATTTATTTAACGAAATAGTGTTTTCATATCCAATTTATATGTTGACCGTGTTTTATCCCCGAATCATTAACGGACAATTGGACCTCGTTTGGTTACAAACAACCATATTTGAAGAAAGTAAAATCAGAGTCCAGAATGAGAGTTACTTACCTAAATTCGAGTTAATTACCTAAATTCATTACCTAAAGATAAACCATCAAAACGGATATACTCACAAATTATTTGTAATTAATTTCCTTAAACTCCTTATAACTTAACTTTTGTCATTTTAACACAAGATACCATACAACACAGTCACCTTATAAACCCCAAATTTATCGTCTTTTATACCGAAGGTCTTTTCTTTTCTTTCATCACCTTACTATTTATCCTTTCGGAAGTTTATTATATCTACGTAAAATAATTTATGTGAAAAGTCTTTCCTGTATTTTTGAGACACTCTTTCTTTAAGTACAGACATAAGAAGATCCATGATTGAGTAGAAGTTTACGAAGGGTAAGTACAGTTATAGTTGAGTTTTAAAGGTTTTCCTTTTCTGTCTCATATCAACTTGGTTCAGGTTAGTACACTAAATTGACATTTATTACGTAGTGATCATGTACACAACCCGAAGGGAACACCGAGTCGACCATTTCTTAGACGGACGTTACACCCTCTGGACCCAAACTAGGGACCCAACCCTTCTAGTGGACCTTTTCCCTTTCCGATGGGTGAGGTCATAAGACCGGACCTTTCAGGGTTCCTTACATATAAGGTACCCCGGTGTACCCCCAACTTGACTTTGAGTGATTATCCAATGACACCTTCATCATATAGACACATATGTATCTGTAGTTGAAACCGTCAAGACCCACGTTTCATGGTAACAGACCTACTGAATATTTCTCGTCTTTAAACAAAGAATATGAAGACCTCCGACTTTCACGTTTGAGGCCTATGGTCACACCAGTCAAAGACCACTTACGGGAGAAAGACCAATGTACGACGGTAAAAGAATAGGATAGGAGTGCATCCCTTTCCCACTCCCTCGAGAGACCCCACAGAAAATGTTAAGGTAAGTACTTCGGAGGTAGGAGTACTGGAGTAATTGGGGGTTGTCGAGGTGAAAAATTGTAGTAGTGGAATCGGTCATTGTAAAGTTATATACTAAAAACTTTCTAAACAAATCAAGTCTATTAAACGCACTAGATATTTATATTTATATCTATATTTCTAATAACGATGTGTATACTAAAGACATCACATAGGCTTTGGATAGGAGAGATCCTACGAGATTATAAGAATTCATCAGATTTAAAAATAATATGTTATAAATACGGAGTTTACATATTTTTTTAGTGTCTTATACTAATATTGTATAATCTCCATGTTATTCACACCTTCTTTAATATTTACAGGTAGGCTCACGTATGTACAAAGTTTAAGTCTCATCTGATTTTTTTTTATTCCATAAAACTACATACATGTGTAAGATGATACGTATAAGTCCATAAGACAAGTAAGTTGAAATATTACAAATTTAGGTTCGAAAAAAGGTCTATTATAAAATAATGACTCAAAATGAGGTTATATTTTTATCGGAATTTATAAAATACTAATTCAGTCAACGTCGCAAACTTCTATGTACGATATCTTCAGACAGACCATTAATTATTTTATCTATTTATCTAATCTATAATTATACCTCAAGACTCTTCATGTCGTTCGTGTCAGTTAAATAAAATTTCCTTTGTTTCACATTGACATTAGGTTTTTGTGTTAAATAGTCTACACACTGGTGACCTTACGATGAATTAAAAATTCGGAATAAAAGGAATAGATATTTTACCGTTGTCATTATTTTAGATAGACATCCTGACATACTTCTGAATTTACTCTATTACAAAAATTCGACGTATTACGGACCGTACAATCATTCCTTTATAACTTAATAATATCGATACAACACGAGTCAGTGAATGAGTACAGTCTGAGAAAAACTGGGGTATCTTACATTGGCTAGTCCGAGGAGTCAGGTGTCTTAAAAGGACCGTTCTTATGGCCTCACCCCACGGTAAAGGATGAGATTCCCTAGAAGGACTGGATCCCTAACTTGGACACAGAGGACGTAACCATAAGTTTAAGAAATGGTTACTCGGTAGTCCCTTCGGGTACAAATAGTGATCATAACCAACTCAGTGGTCATGACTGCTAACGAGCCTAGTTATTCACTCCAGAAACTTGAGAAAGAGTACCTTCCACCTCGGAGGGTTTATGGAAAAGTAATTTTTAGAATTCAAGTGTGTAATCGCGAGACATCAAAACCTGTCTCTTCTAAGATGTCACGTCTGAGTAGTTCATCTCTATCGACTTAGAGATTCGTCGAGTGTGTCTTGAGTGCATACTTTAGGACAAAACATTAAAGAGACCGGTCGTCACGTTATTACACGAACAGTAGTAGTCGTTGATAATCTGTAAACGTGAAATATTTTAAAAATTACCTATATGTCGGAAGTGTTCTGTTTAAATTGAGCATAAGGACCACATTACCTATCTTTATTTAATTGATAATTTATAGCTCTAATCAACGAAGACACCACAAGTTAAATCTCATTTTAAAATTTTTCTGTAGTTACAATTTAAGTTCTGATTAAAACTTGAGTGTCACTTCCAAAATTTACGGTCATTGAGTGACTTAATCTACTTGGTAAACTATAGACTGTTGAAATTCCACCAAAATTTGGTGTCCTTTAACCTTGTAATTGAAAGACCATCAATGTTCGGTACTACCGGGATTGTTTAGTGTGTCGCATAAAGTTTACTGAACAACGTCGAGTATTAGGTATATGGACTTTCATCTTCATCGGTTTCGAAAACCACGATGACGAACACAAAGTTTTCAAACTTACAAAAGAGGAGCAAAACGTAAACATGTATCTTTATATACGTCGGTACTGCACGAGTGACATATTCCTCCCACTAAAGAACTTTAATTATGTGTTATTCGGTGTAAACAAAACACTACGACCACAAGAATCTAATTTTTCAATCCAAATTCTAATTATATTCGAACCACAGAAGATTTTAGATGGGTTATTGTTCGTTTATCGTAAAGAACTTTCATCCACGTGTCTAGATATTTATTTACAGAGTCTTTTATTAAAAGAATATAACTTCTTAGTAAATTTATTTTCTCTTATTACAAAATACATAGTAGAAGGAGAGGGTGTCTAAAAGGAGGTAGACTTATGAAATAACAATAAAAATTTTAATTATAATCATAACGGAATATGTTCGTTTCGAAATATTGGTTACTTTAGACTATAAAGAGTAAATATAACGTGTCAAAGTAAAATATAAAATGTTCTTTCTTCACACTACATGATTTAGAGTGTCAGATAATAATGTTTTAAAGTCATTGTCACTCATCTAAAGGTACTTCTAGTACGGACTTTGAATTCCTATTAAAAGTAGAGCTTAATACAATTTAGGTAAAATTCCCCGGAAAGGAGGATCGTACTACTCCTACTACAAAGAAATTATGTTATAAAACCCTTATTACTGATTTTGTAATACATATACACATACATATATACATACATTCACACACATATTTACATACATACAGAAATATTAATCTGATCCTAGTCGTGTCGGTCTCGTTTTTGTGAAATAAATCATCCGAATCCCAAAATCTGGTGACTATTACAACCCATTAATCGTAAATAAGACAAAAAGACCCTCAATAAAACGTCAAATCGTTTTTTCTCTCCTTCTTTCTCTGATGAAAGACTTTTACGAAACTTTGTACCTTCCTTTATCGTTATTTAATAATAGTCTCTTATAACAAAAGAAAAATACAAACTTTCAACCTTTTTCTGAAGGGTAGTGTTTGTTGTTACAAATGTACTACCAATCTTTTATAGATGAATTGGAGTTCTGATAATGAACGATGTATAAGTAAACAATCTCTAAAGTCTGGAAAAAATAAAAGTGTGGAAATTTTGGGTTTTACGTCGTATATAAAAACATTCTGTCTTGTCTTTGATAACGGAGTGTCAGACGTTATACAGAAACTTATAATTAAAATTCTGACTTAAAAATTTTATGTATTGTCTTTCGTTTTTTATAAATCCTTGTCACTTATCATTAAAAACATCTTCTTTCACAGTGCTATAAAAATTGGGTTATCTCGTTTCATGGTAATGATTTTTATTTTTTTTTTTAATTTTCGTCTTGAGAGAATAATTATAAAGAACCGTGTCCATTACTTTACAAATAAGTTATTTTACAAAATTCGGTTACTTATACTTTTAAAAGTTGAAACGGTTAATAATATGAAGTTTTATAAACTTTCGGTCAGTTCCCGTAGGACATTTTAACATAACAACATATAAAAGTCAATGATGGTTGATAAAACGTTAGTGATTTATAATCGAATCCCGAAGAATCTATATTTATAAGTGTAATTAAGATTTATCTTACCGAGTTAAATTTCTTCCCCAGTGTAATCTTATCAAGGTATCGGTCAAGTATTCACATTATCGAGACGAGAGGGTTCTTCAGGTGGACTTAGTGTGTCGGGACCTCGTTCGGTGCAAATCACCGGAACGACTTTTTCCTCTCAAATTAGTTGAGACTATCTAATCAGGTGTACCCAAAAACCTTCTGGGACATATTGCCAGTTACTTCTACTTTTTAATAACCGTCTTTCCTGTGGTTCGTCTCTAAATGGATGTCTCTTTCTACTCTTATCATTATTCTGAACGACAAGTCAGTGAGTCAGTACAATTGAGAAACACGGGGGTACCTACGTCATACGATCCGAAGGGAAAGGTAGTAGTAGAGGGTCTCAAACGAGTCTGAGTACAGGTAACTCAACCACTACCGTAGGTTATTAGAATAGGAGACAACAAGGGAAAAAGAGGAGAAAAGTTGGAAAGGGTCCTCGTCAGAAAAAGTTACTCAGTCGAGGAGTATAGTGTACCGGTTTCATAACCTCAAAGTCGAAGTCATACCGAAAGGTCACTTTTAAGACCCAACTAAAAGAAATCCTAAATGACTGAACTAGAGGAACGTCAGTTTCCCTGAGAGTTCTTAGAAGAGGTTATGGTGTCAAGTTTTCGTAGTCAAGAAGTCACGTGTGGAAAGAAATATCAGACTGAGAGTGTAGGTATGTTCTGATAACCTTTTTGGTATCGAAACGGATCTAACTGGAAACAACGTTTCAGTATAGAGACGAAATATCACACGACAGATGCAAACAATATCGAAAAGAAGGTTCCTCGTTCACAGAAAATTAAAGTACCGACGTCAGTGATAGACGTCACTAAAACCTTTGGTTCTTATACTTTAGACAGTGACAAAGGTAACAAAGGGGAAGATGAACGATACTTCACTCTACTGATCTAGCGTATTATAATCAAAAGCACTTATAACTCGAAATTCGGTTGAAAAAATGAGAGAGTGAAAGTAATTCTCAGAGAAGTCAAGGAGAAGTGAAAAACGGTATTGCCACCACAGTAGACGTATAGACTCCAATAACTATAAAGAGGACCGTCAGAACTAAGGTCGAACACGAAGTAGGTCGGACCGTAAAGAGTACTACATGAGACGTATATTCGATTTATTCGTCCCACTGTTATATCAGAACTGTATGAGGAAAGGGTCAAACCTTGGTCAGGTAAGAAAGGACAGGTCAAGATTGACAACGAAGAACTGGACGTATGACCAAAGAGTCCTCTACCCATTCTACTAGACCATAAGGTTAGAGAAGTTCTTAAAAGATGTCAAAGAACACTAGGTGTGTCAATTTCCGAAATCACATCATTGTTGGACCATGGTTTTTTTAATATTTTTTATGTTAGAAATAAATTTCATCGTCACCGCTCTGATGAATTTAATGGTCTAAATATTCTTAAGACAAGTACTAATTTTTTTATTTTTCTTTTCTAAGTGTAATAATAATATAGACGTACGAACACACACGAATCAGTGAAGTCAACACAGGTTAAGAAACACTGGGATACCTAACATCGGACTGTCAAAGGAGACAAGTATGATAAGAGGGACGTTCTTATGACCTCACCCAACTGTACGGGAGGAGGTCCAGTAGAAGGGTTAGACCCCTAGTTTAGACGTAGAGGACGTAACGTTCGTTTAAGAAATAAGTGACTCGGTGGACCCTTCGGGAAAGTTCAGACGTATTCACCAGTGTATAGAAACCTCTAGTCATAATGTTTTCAGTCTCATATTCAAATACTTCATTCTGTCTTCTGAGACTCAACGAAACTAACTTGCTGATGTGTATTGATCTGTTCGCCTGGTACACAAAACAAACAAAATCCACACCTAAACCCCAACGACTGAGACTCTACAATACACGTGTGAATTGGTAGGTACTTTTGTCGTATTCTTCAAAGACAAAACGAAAAGTGTCCGGAAAAGGAACTGAAGAAATCTCAAAAGTGTCGTCTCCCGGTAATCGAGATAGAACTTGGTGTCACAAAAAAAAAAAAAAAAGGGGAATTCAAAGGTACTGTTGTCATGAGAAGTTAAACTCAAAACGGAGAGATCAGTGAAGAGAAAAAGAACAAAAAGACAGAGAGGAACTGGTTACTTACAAAAATCAAAGACCAAACAAATATAAAAACAAAACGACAAATATGTGAAGCCTAACACTCGGGAGATGAAAATAGAGAGAAGACAGAAAGAATTTAATATAGTAGGTCTGGTACATGAAATTTTAACACATATTAAGATATCTATCTATCTACATCTATATTTGAGTTAGAAAAAAAAAAAAAAACCCCCATAGGATACATATGTCGGTTGAAGTATAAACTGTAGAGACAAATCTATGTACCGTTCGTAAGTGTTCAGAAATGTCTCCACGACTAAATTGATTCTAAATAATAATAATAATAATAATTTGAAAACTGACAGTGTAGACAAGGAAAGAACCAGAAGGTAATAGTCGATAGAAGGGTACGGTAGTTGAATACTAAATAGTTCGGAGATAAAACAGTGATTAAAGATAAGTAAATTGGAGTGGGGTTTATGGAATTTGTGTGTATATGAATTCTTATGAAATTCTCGTATGTATAAAGAGACCTAGACGTGATGGTTTCAGTTACTATAGTTAGCGACAATCGATGTATCCGTGTTACAAAAGATTAATTAAGAGGTACTAGACGTGAACAGGTGAATGTAGACAAGAGGTATGTAAAAAGACTCTTTACAATCACACACATCATGATAATAATAATAATACACTCACTACGTACTGTTCAGAGAACTCAGTACAGGTTGGGAAACAGCCTGGGTTACCTGACATCGGATGGTCCGAGAAGACAGGTACCCTAAGAGGTCCGTTCTTATGACCTTACCCAACGGTACGGGAGGAAATAATTATTATACAGAAATAATAATATAATAATAATAATAATTATAATTTTAGAATTTCTAGAAGGTCTGTTTCGTGTGAGAAGTTACTCTGGATGTGATCAAAGGACGGAATGGGAACTGGGTGGAGAGTACATTGACAGGAGATCAACTAAAAGAAAAGAACAGTGTGAACTAGTACACTTCATAGAAATAGGTCTACAAGGGTGGGGTGAGAGTAGTATGAGAAACGTACTGTTTGTTAATAATTGAAAATTTGACATCGAATTATGAAGAATCTTTTCGAAAGGACGATTACATGGTTATGCGAAACGGAGACAGTAGAGAGAATTATATGTTTCGAAACGAAAGAATATTGATTAGACTTCAAAACAGAGAAAGACGATAACCTCCAATTCGAGATTGAAAAGAAAGAAAGAAAGAAAAAAAATTACACTCTCAGGTCATTTCTGTTATAACCTCATTTAGTAGTCGGAAATATAGAACTTTGACTAAGTCATAGACGGGTAGTACAGTCTTGAAAATTTTAATATATCTGTTCATCTCTCTTCCCTCATTTTACTCTGTGTGTCATAAATTCTCTTGAAAGACAAATTTTCTACTTTTTTCTAAAAAGAGTAAACTAGTCATAAATAACTTACGGGTGTTTTTAGTCCAATAACTGTTAAGAATTGTAAGACGTTTTATATGTGTTCATAATAGTAAATTTTTCTAACATTAACTTCCTATTAACGAAATGTCATAGCACAATCAGACGGTGTATAGTTGTACCTAGTCGGTATCCGCATACGTACTGAGGAGGGAGAACTTGGAGTGAGGTTGGAGGGTGGGGTTAGGTGAGGGGATCGAACAGTGTCTCGTGACCAAAACTCGAGAGACGTGGTATATCTTTTAAAGGTAACCAAAAGATAAAACGTGTACCATTATATATACAAAGTTATAATAAGAAAGTTATACAGAGAAGGAGAGTAGGGGGGTACACAAGTGTTAAGACAAGAGACTCAGGCACAGAGGGAACGACGGTACTTTTATTCGAGTCTTTCTACTCGTTTCTACAAAAATCTCTCTTAAGGGAAACTTTTTACTTTTCCGACGAATAATGTTTTCCTCAGTTATATAGATTTTACATTAATCTTGGAAAAGTAATAAATACTTACGGGGAATAATTTAATTGTCTCTTATGGGAGAATAAAATTTTTATGAGAAGTTCACGTTATACGTATGTACTTTTATGTATTCACATACCAACTTCTGTTTATAGGGACTTACTGGTTATGGGTAGTTTTTCGTTTTAGTTTTATAGTGAAGACTACGAAAGAAAGCGAGTAATAGATCCAGGTACCTATTTGATCCGTGTGTAAAGGCCCGTATCTTAAACAAACAAACGAACAGACTGAGATTTTGAAAACACCAAAAAACGTTTCTTTTCATTATGTGGAAACACAACATCTTTTACCTCTTTTATGTTATTTACTACTTTCCTTTATTTTAAGTGAGGGATCTTTTTATAAGACTATATTTAGAAAGACAAAATTACTACACGTAGATTAAACATTTTGTTTTGTCACCATAATGAAAATTGTTATAAAGTATTACTGGTAAACCATCAATTTAGAATCGTGGTCAAGTCAGTGAGTCAGCACAGGTTGATAAACGCTGGAGTACCTGACACCGTCCGGTCCGAAGGGACAGGTAGTGGTTGAGGGTCTCGAACGGGTTTGAGTATAGGTAGCTCAGACACTACAGTAGGTTGTAGAGTAGGAGACAGTAGGGGAAGAGGAGGACGGAAGTTAGAAAGGGTGGTAGTCCCAAAAAAGGGTACTAAGTCAAGAAGTGTAGTCCACCGATTTCGTAACCTCGAAGTCGAAGTCGGAGTCAGGAAGACTACTTATAAGTTCTGAATAAAGGAAATCCTAACTCACCAAACTAGAGGAACGTCAGGTTCCCTGAGAGTTCTCAGAAGAGGTTGTTGTGTCAAGTTTTCGTAGTTATAAAAGAACTAATAAGAAAAGAAGAATTTAATAAAATAACAATATATATATATATATGTGAGGTACTATATATATACCCTACTCTAAACGATAAAATTGATACAATGTTTTATGTTAACTTACCATGATTTATATAAACGTTACAACACGTTGGTAGTGAGTACAAGTAAAGGGTTTTCAAAAACAGTGTGGTCAATCTTGAGACACTGTAAATCGTTTATAAAAAGTAAGACGTAAAGGGGAGTCGGAGACCATCTAAGATTAGATAAGAGATAGAGATACATAAAATGATCGAATTTATAAAGTATATCCATGTCAGTATGTTATAGACAGGTAAAGACAGACCAAGTGACGTAAATTAGATTATAAAAGTCCCGAGTAGGTATAAAGTCCCGTACAGAGTCTTAAAGTGTGGGAAAGTACCGACTAATTACAAGGTGACATACGTATAACTAAAACAAGAAATGGATTTACTTTAGTATGATTAAAAGAGAAAACACAGACCAATAGAACAAGTTATAATATAAACTCTATAGACCGACATAAAGATATAGTAATCATCTTTAATAAAACTAACGGTATTTCATAAGGGAGTATCTTATCGTATAAAAGAATAAAGTGACAACTCGTAAACCCGTTTAATGTTTAAACCTGGTGATACTGATGATGACGACACAGAATACCATAAAAAAAAAAGACCTTCTACGTATGAAGTCACACTTTAAAGACTCGTATATAAGACAAAGTAATCCAAGTATGTTACTGGAAGGGTTACATGAACGTAGTCACATGAGAGGGTGGTAGTGTCTCCTAAGGTCCAGAGGGTGGTGGAGTGGTTTGAACCGTAAAGAAAAAGTAAAACAATAAGACAACTCGTCCATCATCATATAGCAACACCAAAGTCAAACAGAAAAGAAGTATTTCAACAGTTAGGGAACAGAAACCAGGTTCCTATTTAATATGAAAGAAAAAAGTATGGGTACACAACTTTAAGAAACATGTCTTACTTGTATGAAATAACTTCAATACGTGTCATAGTAATAGAGATTATAGTACCAAACATGAGAAAATTAATACAGAAAAGTCTTTATCTTCAAAGTTAGAGTTGTGTTAGGTGTAATAGTATAAAAAAGGAGAAATCCAATCGTGAAAAACAAAAGATTCTTTTGAACCGGGTGAGGTTCCAGGTTTTTTAGATAAAAATAGATTCAATAACAACAAATGAAAAGTGTAGATCTAAATTTAGATAGAACTTAATTAAAAATATACCATATTTCATCACTGGTTCTATCTATGGGGAAGTACTACCTATAGGTTAACTGAAGTATAACTTTTGTGGTAGAAAAGGAGGGTCATGACACAATTAATAGAAGTAATAATTTGTCCTGAATGTATATGTGAAGAGAAAAATCTAAACCCTTTACAACTAGATTCTCGAGTGTAAACTAATACAATGTCTGATGTCATACTTTCCGTATCGACTAACACTTTTGTACGGTCATCCCTTATACGTACATCTCATGTATCTTTTACCATTAACTTTATCTTCTCTCTCCTTTCTACCTATTATTCATAAATTTGGTATTAAAGTTAGACTAAATTCTTGACGGACCCATATCTTGTACGGGTTCTTTCATCTTATTTTTTAATTGTAACTTATTGAAACTAACCATATCGTTTTCTTGTTTTGACTAAAATTTTACTTAAATTATTTGTACTATGTTCAAAATAGGTATAACACATTTCAAGGACTACTCGTTGTATTTATCTAACAGGTAGGTGTTAAACTTTTTTTATGGGACTTGAATCTACTCACCAGTAAACGTATCTCTACTAATTATTCAAAACTTTAAGACTGTTATCTCTTAAATTTGTCGGTCTGTTCTTATAATTATATCGATAGAAGGACCCCAGGTCGGTGAAAAGTGTACATTTAGAACACTGGTACTCTGACCAATGTGTAATAGATAATTTGTTTTTACTTAATTCATACAAAAATAAAAAGTAAATTATAAAGGGTGTATTTTGTAATACGTATCTAATAACACGTATTGATATTTTCATCCCTAGAATAAACGTTTACACGGAATAGTGAATTTAAAGGTCAGATTAAGATACATAATTTTGGAATCATCACCTTTTTCGTGATAGTGGGTTTACTGTCCTCCGTAAAACAAACGACAGTGAGAACTTCTTTAACTTGACTTTTATAAGGGTAAGGAACTCGTTGAAAATCGTACACCCTAACTAAATACGTAATAATCCAATCCGTCGACGAGATAATTACTCTAAATTCCCTGAGATTCTTTCAGAGGGGACTTATTTAATTGAGGGTCAACCTAGAAAGATTTAAAGGTCGTAATCACGAAGAGGGACACCCGAAAAATGTCCTCTACATATATCTCTCGATCCATAATGTAAAGGAACCTCTACATTGTGTAATAGGTCGATTACTTAATTATCTCTTGTTAGCCAACGTAAATGATGGAGCTTCGTATAAACATGGCATCTATCGACCTAAGATTTCCCTTGTCCTTTCTTTTTCTTTACACGTAGTAGTCGTCTCCTTCCTTTCAGTCTTTTGATTCTCTGTCCTGAAAAGTAGACCCAAAACTTCAACACCGTTTTGTCTGGTGTGTTTCTCTTCACTTTGATGCCCAGATACGTACACGTACATATGTGTTTACTTACACGTGTGTATGTAAATATATGTATACACATGTATATACACCACACGACACAAAACCAATCAGTGAGTCAACCCAGACTGAGAAAAACACTGGGGTACCTACCGTCGGGTGGTCCTAGGAGACAGGTACCCTAAAGGGTCCGTTCTTATGACCTCACCCAACGGTAAAGAAGGGGGTCCCCTAGAAGGGTTGGGTCCCTAAGTTGGGAGTAGAGGACGTAACTATCCGTCTAAAAAATGGTGACTCGGTGGTCCCTTTGGACGTGTGCATATATAAAGAATAATAATGAACGTATAACACACATGATATTATGGTAACCTAAATAAGAGGGTTGTATAATAATATTTGGAAATACTATAGGCATAAATGGATTTCGGAACATCAAAGACTCATGAATACGTGTAACGATAAAAACTCATAAATCTTCACGATGCGATATAGTAGTACCGAGTTTGTCATTTCTTCAGAGGACGTTAGACTCTCTAGGTCCGAGCTAGGGATCCAACCCTTATAGGAGACCTATTCTCTTACTGTTGGGTGGAGGTCATAAGATCGGACCTCTTTAAGTTCCTGTCTCCTCGGTACCTAGCGTCTCAACCTGTGCTGACTCACCGATTGGGAAGTGAAGTCTACAGTGTGATATGGTATTAGCTTTTTAAATAGTACCTTAATATGTATTGACACTTTTGTTTAAAATGGAATATTTTAAAGGGAACTAACGGAGATAACAAAATAGAAAGGTTTTAAATTTAAATCACTTCGAAAAGTAAGACCAGTTTACATGAGGATGTATAAGGCGTTAAGTCAAAAATAGTACATTCTTAACTTAGCGATCAGGTACAGACTGCATCCCACGTCGTACGAACCCCGACCACGTACCCCTACTGGGTCTCTCTACAACACCCCTCCCTCCACCCTCCCCCCAAGTACAAACCCTTACGTACATTCTTAATTTCTAAAATTTTAATTTTTTTTTTAAATTTTCTTTTTC
The DNA here is from genome assembly GCA_006410555.1 of Capra ibex. Lineage (NCBI taxonomy): Eukaryota > Metazoa > Chordata > Mammalia > Artiodactyla > Bovidae > Capra > Capra ibex. The sequence goes on from SJYO01037955.1 coordinate 41,026,484, forward strand.
CTCACTTTATCACGTCTATAATTGACGTACTACAACGAGACTGATAACCCTACCTGTCACCCATCAATACTATTCGATAAAACAATTGTTTACCTTAAAAAATTTTGTTATTTATAATAAATTTTTTTTTACAAATAAATAATAGACAACCTACGCGAGAGAGAAACAACGACAGGTGTCAGAAAGAGATGAACTCTCTTCGATCCCGATGAGAGATCAACGCCTCGTGTCCAAGAACCCGTGAGCTCGAAGTCAACAACACCGAGCGTCCGAGACCTCGTTTCCGAGTATCGACACGATGTACTCGAGTCAACACGTCGCCGTAGACACCAGAAGGGTCTGGTACCTACCCCTGCTACCTACCTCGGGTCCAAGGGACGTTTCACACGAAGTTTGGTGAGAGGGTGGTCCCTTCAGGGTGTTAAGTAAAAGTTTAAAGACAAATCATCTTTACCTATTGTTAATCAGAAAATGTCCTTATCGTTTAAAAAACAATGTCCTCTTAATACTGTTTAAATTTTGAAGTGTTGATGACCTTTTATGGAATAACACGACTTACGACGACGACGATTCAGCGAAGTCAGCACAGGCTGAGACACTCTGGGGCATCTAACGTCGGGTGGTCCGAGGGGGCAGGGACCCTAAGAGGTCCGTTCTTGTGACCTCACCCAACGGTAAAGGAGGGGGTTACGTACTTTCACTTTTCACTTTCACTTCAGTGAGTCAGTACGGGTGAGCATCGCTGGGGTACCTGACGTCGGATGGTCCGAGGAGGTTGGTACCCTAAAAGGTCCGTTCTCATGACCTCACCGAACGGTAACGGAAGAGACTAACACGACTTATCCTTTCTATAAAAAGAAAAATAACATGTAAGACCATGTCCATACGACTCTTTTATTTCTATTATTGTAAAAAGTCGTGAGATAAAAGGATGATAGGTTACTGCTAAATAATACCGAAGAAAAAAGTATATAGTAAAAAGAGACTATCTTGATTATAAAAACTTCCTGATCCAAACTCTAAACCAAATGATGGGAGGAGGTGGATATGAAAAAAGGAAAGTTCCAGAGTATTTACGTGTACCGGAATTTCTCTAGAGATAATCAGTATTGAAAGTTTAAATACACGGATGTAAAGTTAAGAGAGAACTCGAGAGTTGAAGATAGAAATGAATTAACTTGATAGACAAGTCAACGGTTTTAACTCTTGAGGTCTTTCGAGAGACATAAAAAGGTGTGGAAGTCGAGAATGACAAGAAGGTTAGAAGGGGTAATAACATTAACTGTCAGGAAACTCCACGGTTTCTTTTTGGGTCTTCAGTGAATTGTAGAGAGAAAGGGAAAGGATGTTAAATTAATTAATTGTTTAGGACAACCTTGGGAAAATGTACCCTCACAGAATAGTGGAGGAGACAAGAAACAAATTGACTTTGAACGGAACATAGGTCGAATATGATAGGGGTATAGAATAACGGACTAATACAGATAAAGTGGAAGAACACACGTCACCGTACTGCAGTCTTCTTTCACAAATTAAGTGTCGTTTCAACTTAAACCGTAGTTCCTCTTATTATCACTCAGATCTTCTTACCAATAGGATTTTTTATTTTTTTACTATTCGGACGGTCCCACTTTATAAACCAATATAAAAACGGACTAAATTTAACCTTCCGTTTATGACTTAGAATTTGATTCTTATTTAACATTGAAACCCCCAAGTCAAGTCAAGTCAAGTGAGCGAGTCAACACAGACTGAGAATCGTTGGGGTACTTAGCGTCGTGTTGTCCGGAGGGACAGGTAGTGGTTGAGACCTTAAAGTGGGTTTGGGTACAGGTAACTCAGCCATTACGGTAGGTTGGTAGAGTAGGAGACAGCAGGGGAAGAGGAGGACGGGAGTTAGAAAGGGTCGTAGTCCCAGAAAAGTTTACTCAGTCGAGAAGTGTAGTCCACCTGTTTCATAACCTCAAAGTCGAAGTTGTAGTCAGGAAGGTTACTTGTGGGTCCTGACTAGATGGAATCCTACCTGACTAACCTAGAGGAACGTCAGGTTCCCTGAGAGTTCTCAGAAGAGATTGTGGTGTCAAGTTTTCGTAGTTAAGAAGTGGTGAGTCGAAAGAAATATCAGGTTGAGAGTGTAGGTATGTGCTGGTGACCTTTTTGGTATCGGAACTGATCTGTCTCGAAACAACCGTTTCATTACAGAGACGAGAACTTATACGATAGATCCAACCAGTATTGAAAGGAAGGTTCCTCATTCGCAGAAAATTAAAGTACCGACGTTAGTGGTAACCGTCACTAAAACCTCGGGTCTTTTTATTTCAGTCGGTGACAAAAGTGACAAAAGAGTAGATAAAGGGTACTTCACTACCCCGGTCTACGGTACTAGAAGCAAAAGACTTACAACTCGAAATTCGGTTGAAAAAGTGAGAGGAGAAGGTGAAAGTAGTTCTCCGAGAAATCAAGAAGTGAAAGACGGTATTCCCACCACAGTAGATGTATAGACTCCAAGAACCATAAAGAGGGCCGTTAGAACTAAGGTCGAATACGAAGAACGTTGGGTCGCAAAGAGTACTATATGAGACGTATATTCAATTTATTCGTCCCACTGTTATATGTCGGAACTGCATGAGGAAAAGGATAAACCTTGGTCAGACAACAAGGTACAGGTCAAGATTGACAACGAAGGACTGGACGTATATCCAAAGAGTTCTCCGTCCAGTCCACCAAACCATAAAGGTAGAGAAAGTCTTAAAAGGTATCTTGAAACCCCCATTTCCCATCTTTTAGTCTTAAAATCGTAGTAAACTTTGAAGTCAGTCAAAGATGTTATACCACGTTATTTTTTCCCTTGAGACTCTTATTTTCTTGTGACAAACCTTAGTCTGTACCATCCTTCCTTCACCTCTTTAGATCTATACGTCCAAACTTTTTCCTCTGGTCAAGAATTGGGTGAGTTATTTTCCACTTCGACTCTTAGAGAAACTCGAGACACTACTTCGGAACACTACTTAGGTATTTAGTACACCGGTAGCACACACACGAACGATTCAGCGAAATCAACACAGGATGAGAAAGGTTGGGATACCTGACATCTGGTGGTCCTAAAAGCAGATACCTTAAAAGGTCCGTTCTTGTGCTCACCCAACGGTACGGAAGGAGGTCTCTTAGAAGGGTTAAGTCCCCAGCTTGGGGACAGAAAATACAGAGGACGTAACCGTCCGTACAAGAAACGGTGATTGTGGTGGACTTTTCTGAGTACCGGTAATGTGGGTAACTTTTGTAATTACTTATCTAACAAAGAAAGGTCATTCAATATAGTTAATCCATGTTACGAATACCTTTTCTTCGATTACAACACCAAGAAGGTTTATTTGTGTTGTTTAAGACCCCTTTTTATAATTTCTCTCTCTCCTGTCAGTGTGCACATGAGTAACAGAGAGAAAAATTATCTCAACTGATCTGTATCAATTCAGGAATTCAGTCTACATTACACCTTCTTAGACCTTATTTCCTCTAAACCCTGATACCTCGTCTGAGATGGTAGGATAGTGTTTATGAAAGGTAACGACAACATTATGTACGACGGGTAGAAAGTTATCGGTCGTGGAGGAAACTCCAGAAGTAGTCGACACCTTCCTGTCAGTCAGAGGTAAACTCCGTTCGGTCTGTACCCTCTTAATTGTAAAAGACTCTCTTCGGGTGTCCGTTGTTATATATTACCGAGTACATGTCTATAAGGTAGAAATAACGAAGAGTCACATCATTGAGACTCTTTCTACAAGATCTGGTAAATTGTCTAAAGGAGTTACTCTAATTCGAGGTCAAATTGAAAAAGGTGATCTATTTCAACATGAACGAGGACCTAAATGTATGGAGTAAAGAGTAAGGGACAACCACAAAAGACTTTTGTCAAGAAATTACTTGATAAAGTTAGGAAAACAGTTCCTGACTGAGACCCTTTTAGATCTGGAACTGTTAGTTATTTCCTTCACCAGGATCTCTCTTTTTACAGTGTGTAAAACCTTAACGTGTGTAGAACAACCAGTCTATCCTGGTTCCTGACATAACGACGATCACTTACGATCTACATCACTTAGATTTTCATTGTTCTCCGTTTAACCCAACACTATATGAATCTATCCTTACGAAACTGAGTATATTGTACGTCACAAACTCTTTAACACTCGTCACAATTGTTATACTTGAATGACTAAAATTTTTTAGTTTTAGACCTTAATTCACACCTCTTTTTAGTTATTACTCTGAGACCTTTACCATAGAAGGAGGTGTTTTAAAAACTTAGAAAGAAACGAACACGGTCCTTCAAATTTTTAGTCCTTCAATCCGATTTTCATCTGGTTTAGGTAGATTAGTGGTTAACCGTAATAAGTCTAAACCCAAAGTCAGAAGTACACTCTAACAGATCAAGATTAAACGTACCGAACGAAATGAAAGTTCGTTTTCATAAAAGTAAACGACAACACATGGTCCTTGAAACACTATCTTAAGATCGACTCGATAAATTTTGGGATTTTCTTCTATTACACTTTCACACGTGAGTTATACAGTCGTTTAACCCTTCTAAGTCGTCACCGGTGTCGTGACGTTTTCCAGTAAAAGTAATGTCAGAATTTCTTCCTGTTACGGTTTCTCACAAGTTTAATGGTATGATAACGTGAGTAAAGTGTACGATCGTTCCATTACGAGTTTTAGGAAGTTCAATCGGAAGTTGTCATGTACTTGACTCTTGAAGGTCTCCATGTTCGACCTAAATCTTTGTCGTCTCCTTTGTCGAGTTTAACGGTTGTAATAATCCTAGTATCTCTTTCGTTTCCCTAAAGTCTTTTTGTAGATAAAGACGAAGTAACTGATACGATTTATTTCTGGTGGAATGGATAGAGGACTCTTTAGACATACGTTCATTTCTTCGTTGTCAATCTTGGCCCGTACCTTTTTACCTGACCAAGTTTTAACCTTTTCCTCATACAGTTTCGAAATATAAAAGTGGGACAAATAAATTGAAGATACGTCTCATGTAGTACACTTTACGAATTACCGTAGATCTAATGGTCCTCTTTATAGTTATTAGAGTCTATACGTCTACCATAGTGATTACCGTCTTTTGTTTCTCCTTGATCTCTCGGAACCACTACTCTTATTTTGTCTCACTTTTTCGGCCGAATTTTGAGTTGTAAGTATTTTGGTTCTACTACCGTAGACCAGGGTAGTGATATATCGTTTACCTTCTCCTCTTCGACCTTGGTCACTGTGTCGAATAAAAGAACTCGAGGTTTCAGTGACATCTGTCACTTCCGTCGGTACTTTAATTCTAAGAAGGTCGACCCTTCCTTTTGATGCAGTTTGGATCTGTCTTAGAATTTTACGGTTGTTTCCAGGTATATCAGTTTCGATACCAAAAAGGTCATCAGGACATGTCTACACTCTCAACCTGGTATTTCTTCCGATTCACTGATTCTTAACTATGTAAACTTGAACACCACGGCGTCTTCTGAGAACTCTCAGGGAAACTGACGTCTAGTTTGGTCAGTTAGGATTTCCTTTAATTAAGACTTATAAGTAACCTTCCTGACTACGGTTTCGACTTTGAAGTTATAGAACCGTTGGACCACCCTTCTCGACTGAAAAACCTTTTCTGGTACTACGACCCTTTCTAACTTCGGTCCTCTCCCCCTTCTGACTTCAATCCTACCAACCTACCGTAGTGCCTAACTAAGTTACCTGTACTCAAACTCGTTCGACGTCGTTTATCACTTCCTGTCCCTTCGGACCACACGACGTTAGGCACTCCAGAGTTTCTCAGTTTGTACTGAATCGATAGTTTGTTGTTTCGTTGTAGATCCGTACAATAAGAATCTCTTAGAACTTTAAATTGAAATCTAAAGTACACAGAGACTTTCGGGACAATCAGAAGAGTCCGAAAGTCCCGTAAAACATGTAGTCACTTGAGGAAGTCCCCTTTATCTCTAACTTGAATAAAAGGTGAAAGAAAGAAAACTACGAGAACGATGGATTGTAGATACTCTGTTTATAGAATCTTCGAGGGACTACTCAATTTTCTTTATAAAACATATAAAATTTGTCTCAAAGGTCGACAAGTACGAGCTTACCCTCTAAACGATTTTCGAAGTGAGATCTTCTCTCTTCTTCATACATAGTCAAGTCAAGTCAAGTCAAGTAAGAGAGTCAGAACAGGCTGAGACACTGGGGTACTTAGCGTCGTATATAGATTTATATGTTCAAATTTATTTCTAGTAGTAATTATATATGTTGTAGAATGATTTCTTCCTATATTTAGAATGGAAAGGAGTCTTTGACCTGTCGATGACGTAATTTAGACAAAAGTGTTACTGAATATGATGAAATATTTATAGACGAGTTGAATCATTAAGAAAGATCTTCATACATGGTCCTATTACATTATTATTCTTGCGTTCGAGAAATCAATATGAAGAACTCAAGTTTAGGATCAAAATTTAAAAAGATCAAAATAATGGATTTCATTTACTTATTGAAAGGTAAGTAAGATAGTACAAGGAATAAAAAGTTTACTCCGATTATTTTCAGGATAATTGGACTAACGAAAACTTGTTATTAATTTATTGTATTGTGTCTTTGTAATGAAGTTTATCACGAACTGTGTCCTATTCTTGTGAAATTGATGTTCGTTGGACAATCATTAACATATAATTATAATAGACGATATTTTAATAAAAATTCAACATTGTAAATTTTTATAATGTCAATAAACTACTCATATTTATGGAAATAGTTAAGATTGAAAACAATCTACTTAATTAACTAGTGTATATAATTAGTTAAAAGAAAAAGTTTACTTCCGTAAAGACCATAAAAATTTTCGTCTTGATACTCAATATGTATTGATTTTGTGTGTTTTAAATTTTAGAGTAATTTGATATCTTCACTACTTATATATATATATATATTGGAAATGGTTTATTTTATATAATAGAAAAGATTTTATTACAGGTAAGACCACAATTTTGGGTAGTTGGATAATATTGTTTATATTTATATTTGATAGTCCTAGAGACCATAATATATAGGAGGTCAATACGAAGACACCAAAGTACAGTGAAACCAAAACTCACTGAGGGAAGGTAATACCGATTTTATAACCGGTTACCGATTTATATAAGATGTTTTTCTTTTGATAAAGTTATCTCTAGTTTGAAGAATCTCACGATGTTTGATATTATTATTTTACAATTAAATGTCTACAAATTACTTAAACGGAACTATAAACTGTATAGAATTTTATGATAATTTTTATTTATTAAACCCCGAAGTATTTACTGTCAGGTAAAATTTACTGTATTAAGACATAAACGGATACTGTTTGAAAGGGAAAAGAGAGATATCTTCACTGTTTTGATTCTTCTAAAACTCTAACAATAATATAATACAGAACAGTGGTATATGTTTTAAAGTTAGAGAAGACTTAAATGTTCGTATCGTTAACAGGAATTCTTGAAAAAGGGAATTCTTCGTTTAAGAATCTATATGGAAGATGAGAATTTCACAAATTCTCTGTCCTGAAATACACTTGAGTGATCAACGATACTTATTATTTATTTATTTCGTTTTTGATTGGTTTTGAAGATATACAATAAGGAAAACCCTGGTATAAGTCAGGTCAAGTCAGCGAGTCAGCACAGGCTGAGAGACGCTGGGGTACTTAGTGTCGTACGGTCCGGAGGGACAGGTAGTGGTTGAGGGTCTCAAGTGAGTTTGGGTGCAGGTAGCTGAGCCACTACGGTAGGTGTGTAGAGTAGGAGAAGCAGGGGAAAAGGAGGACGGGAGTTAGGGAGGGTCGTACTCTCAGAAAAGGTTACTCAGTTGAAAAGTGTACTTCACCGGTTTCATGACCTCAAGTCAAAATCGTAGTAAGGACGGTTTCTTGTGGGTCCTGACTAGAGAAAATCTTACCTGACCAACCTAGAGGAACTTCAGGTTCCCTGAGAGTTCTCAGAAGAGGTTGTGGTGTCAAGTTTTCATAGCTGAGAAGTGGTGAGTCAAAAGAAGTGTCAGGTTGAGAGTGTAGGTATGTACTGGTGACCTTTTTCGTATCGGACTGATCTACCTGGAAACAACCGTTTCATTACAGAGACGAAAAATTATACGATAGATCTAACCAGTATTGAAAGGAAGGTTCTTCATTCACAGAAAATTAAAGAACCGACGTTAGTGGTAGAGGTCACTAAAACCTCGAGTTTTTTCATCAGACTTTAACAAAGGTGACAAAAGGGCAGATAAAGGGTACTTTACTACCCTGGTCTATGGTACTAGAAACAAAAGACTTACAACTTGAAATTCGGTTAGAAAAGTGAGAGGAGAAAGTGAAAGTAGTTCTCCGAAAAATCAAGGAGAAGTGAAAGACGGTATTCCCACCACAGTAGACGTATAGACTCCAATAACTATAAAGAGGGTCGTTAGAACTAAGGTCGAACAGGAAGAAGGTCGGGTCGTAAAGAGTACTACATGAGACGTATATTAAATTTATTCTTCCCACTGTTATATGTCGGAACTGTATGAGGAAAAGGACAAACCTTGGTCAGACAACAAGGTACAGGTCAAGATTGACAACGAAGGACTGGACGTATATCCAAAGAGTTCTCCGTTCAGTCCACCAGACCATAAGGATATAGAAAGTCTTAAAAGGTGTCAAATAACACTAGGTGTGTCACTTTCCGAAACTGGTATAATTATTGTAGAATTTTGTATTTTAATTTTAAAAGAAAAATCGACGGAAATAATCAAATAAAACGGATATATTTAATTAAGTTTCTTAAGTCGTTTCTATCATATATAAATTTTGATTCTAAAAAGACAAAGAAAAATGATGATGATGACTAATTATACACTTTATTTATAGACTCAAAATTTTAAAATAGAGCTATTAGAACGACTTTGAATAAGTTTACCTAAATAATATATTAATGACCCATAGATCAGTATATTTTAAAAGGATGACCTTAGAGTGACCAGTTAAAATCCCTTTTCAATACTTTTTGTGCGAATTTAAGAGATAATAGAGGTAATAGAGATGTACAAATACTCTAATGAGTTTCTATATATGTAAAATGACCATTAAAACTAGTAGGATCGATTACTTCTCTTTGTAATCACCCTTAGTATAGAAGACTTCATATTCGAGAGTGACTTCAAGAAAGGAATTATTAGTCGAAAGTCGACTATAAGATTCAATATCCTTATCCTTTTTTTAAAATTTTTAGTACTATAACTACCTTAATACTTATAATTTATCGTATTACAGTTGAAAAGTAAAGGTTTTCGTTTAGACACGTTTGATAAATTTCTTTTTGACGAACCAAAAAAACTTCCGGGTATTAATTGATTATCACCCTCACATTTTAATAAAACTCCCTATTAAAATTTTAGAGTTAAAAATTTTCTATAAGTTTAAGTCACAAATCCATAGATTAAATATCCGTAGTAGTCCTTACGAGTATTTCAGAAGATATCTATTAAAACATACCAATTACGTATTGCAGAACTTTTATTAACAATGTTGTTTATAATCAGTTAGGTATCCTACGTATAATTAAAAGACTCAAACGATAATGTTTGGTAGAGTTTGACACATCGGATTTTGTTGTCTTTAAATAAGAGAGTGTACAGACCTTGGGACCTTTGGCACCGTAACCGTCCTTACGAAGGAACGTTCCCGGGTCTCTTTTGGACAAGGTATTAAGAACCAAATATCCACGCACCAAGGTTAGAGTCGGAACTAGAAGTGTTACGAAGGAGAGGAGACACAGAGACACAGAAAAGGAGAAAGAAGATCCTGTACACAGAAAACTTAAACTCCGAGTAGGTCAGTTAACTACTACTAGAGTATAGTTCTAAGAATTGATTTAATGTAGACATTTCTGAAAAAAAAGGTTTATTACAGTGTAAGTACCCTGCATATAAACCTTTAGATAATAAGTTAGTTGGTGTCTTTCATTATATTATGTTCGAAATTTCAAAACTCATTATATATTGTTATTCGTTTTTACCCATGACATTTCATAAGGTAATTTTCTCTATATCTGATATTTATGTGATAGAAAATGTATACCTACACACATTATACAATGACCCATGGAATATAATTAATAACCTCCCGTTATGTTTCTTTAATATGATTGTGTTATATAATACAATATTACCCACTGAATTCCGTCACTCTTAATATCCACATAAAAAGGGAAACACGGAAGGTTTACAAGAGTTTTCTACCACTGATTGAAAATATCAACAAAAATAACTCAGCGAGTCAGTACAGGAAGGGAAACACTGGGGTACCTGACATCGGACCTTCTGAGGTGACAAGTGCCCTAAAGGGTCTTATGACCTCACCGAACGGTAAACGATGAGGTCCTCTAGAAGGATTGGGTCTATAACTTGCTCGTAGAAGTTTAGAGGGCGTGGCGTCCATCTAATAAATGGGGACTCGATAGTTATATAATGTTTAATTATTTGACCACATATAAAAGTCCTCTTAAGTGAAATGAGTAAACTAATTAAAGTTTTTGTTTCGTTTGTCTCGTTTTATACGAATTAAAACCAGTGTTTGTATCATTGTCAGTTTACTGTTCCTTTCTGATCTTCGACAAAGTATAACGAACACTGGTGAGATACTTTATATAAACAGGGATGTTGAATTAAGAGAGACTTTGATGACATTAAAACTCCAGAACAAACTTTCAATCTTTGGAGCACCGACAAACATTAGATAAATAGTCAAGTTATTTTTATGAAATATTACTCTCAAGTTACAATGTGTGTAATTTTGATGAACACCTAAAAACTACTATGAACATTTATACTGAAAAGATTACTTTTTAAACGTATACTTCAAGTAGAAATAAACTTATTAAATACACCAAAATAACGAGATATGTTAAAAGTAGTAAGACTTTTGGTTGGTCCTCGTCTTCTGTATCCGAGTTCAGGTTACAAAAACCTTATATCCTCTCCAATATAATCAAACAAAGACGTAATTATTTTGTTCTTATTGTAAACAACTTGAAACGTCCTCAGTTATACATGGTAGTGAATTAAGAAAAGATCAAATTTGAGTTATTTCTTCATACTCTTCTCCGTTTACAACTACTTCACATTAAGTATTGTCATTATTTAAATTAACTTACTTTATCGAAATATTTGAGACAGTTTACCAACACGATTGTTAAAGAAGATTTAATTTCAGTTGAGGTAATGTAATGTTAATACAGATTACGTTTCAGACTAGGTCGTTCAAATGTAATCGTGGGTATTTTCTTTTCTTCGATTTTTCATTCACGGACCTCTTACCTAAGAAAAAGACTCAACCAGAGGACATAAGTCACCAAACTTACAAGTCAGGACAAGTTGTAAAAATGTTGAGGAATCTGACCCCAGACGGTCCAAGGAGACAAAAACCTTAAATGGTCCGTTCTCATGACCTCACCTACGGTAAAGAAGGTGGTCCCCTAACAGGAATAGAAGGACTGGGTCCCTATCTTCGGTACAGAGAACGTAGAGGAGGTGACCGTCCGTCTAAGAAATGGTGACATGGTGGGTAAACTCAAGTTAAGTGAGAGAGTCAAGACAGGTTGTTAAACGTTAGGGTGTCTGACGTCGGACGGTCATAAGGGACTGGTAGTGGTTGTGGGTCTTGAACGACTTTGAATACAGGTAGTTCAACCACTCCGGTAGGTTGGTAGACTAGGAGACAATAGTGGAAGAGGAGGAAGGGAGTTAGAAAGGGTCGTAGTCCCTGAAAAGACTACTGGTCGGGAAGAATGGTCCACCGGTTTCATAACCTCAAAGTCGAAGTTGTAGTCAGGAAGGTTACTCATAAGTCCTGACTAAAGGAAATCCTACCTGACCAAACTAGGGGAACGTCAGGTTCCCTGAGACTTCTCAGAAAAGGTTTTGGTATGAAGTTTTCGTAGTTAATAAGTTACAAGTAGAAATATATATCAGGTTTAGAGTATATGTACTAATAACCTTTTTGGTCGAAACTGATCTGTCTGGTAATAACTGTTTCACTACAGAGACGAAAAATTATATGAGAGATCCAGCCAGTATCGAAAGAAGGTTCCTCTATCACAGAAAATTAAAGTACAGACGTCAGTGGTAGACGTCACTAAAACCTTGGGTTCTTTTACTTCAAACATTGACAAAGGTATCAAAGAGGTAGTTAAAAGGTCCTTTACTACGCCGGTCTACGGTACTAGAAGAAGAAACGTACAACTCAAAATTCGGTAAAAGTGAGAAGAGAAAGTCGAATGAGTTCGAGAAATCAAGACGAACAGAAAGACGTTATTCCCACCATAGTCGACGTATCGACTCTAATAACTATAAAGAAGGTCGTTAGAACTAAGATCGAACATGAAGTAGGTCAGACCGTAAGGTGTACTACATAATACGTATATTCAATTTATTTGTCACACTGTTATATGTCGGAACTGGATGAGGAAAGGGTTAAACCTTGGTCAGAAAACAAGGTACAGTCCAAGATTGACAACGAAATACTGGATATATGTCTAAAGAGTCCTCCGTCTATACCACCATACCACAAGGGTAGAGAAATTCTTAAAAGGTATCGAACAACACTAGGTGTATCAGATTCCACAACCCGTATCACTTACTTTTATTTCATCTAATTTTTTTTTTAGAGAACGAAAAAGATACTAGGTCGTCTACAACGGTCAAACTAGAGACCAAGGAGATAGAAAAGGTTTAGGTCGAATTCGTAGACCTTCAAGAGTCAAGTTCACAACAACTTTGGATCGAACCTCTTAATGAAACGATCACCCGCTCTACTCACGCCGACACACCAGCAAAATTGTAATAAACCGAAACGCAAAGAAACCCTAACTTTGTTTTTGACTGGAAAAGGTCAGGACACTGGTGACGACTCAAAAGGTTTATACGACCGTATAAGTCACGTAGTAGAAAATCCTAAATGTTATCGAGTTGACCTTAAGGTAGTGGAAGTGATCGAAACAAACATCACTACGAAGGATTCCGGATGAACTAAAGTGTGAGGTCCTACAGACCGAGATTCACTCACTAGTGTGGTAGTATCAATAGACCCAGTACTTCTAGAAAAAACATATCAAGAAGACACATAAGAACGGTGGAAAAGAATTATAGAAGACGAAGAAAATCCAGGTATTGTAAAGACAGGAAATAACGCGGGTACAAACGTACTTCACAAGAGAACCATAGAGATTAAAATAACTTCCCTAGAGATCAGAAATGGTAAGATAACAGAAGGAGACGAAGAAACGTAGCAAGTGACTCCTTCCGAAAGAATAGAGAGGAACGATAAGAAACCTTGAGACGTAAGTCTACCTATATAGAAAGGAAAAGAGGAAACGAAAAGTGAACAAAAGAAAAAAGTCGAGAAACATTCCAGAGGAGTCTAGTGGTAAAACGGAAAGACGTAAAGAAGAGAACCCCTACCAAAACTAGTCGTGAAGGACATGTTACAATCTTTGGAGGGTGGTATCAAGAAGTCCTTGAGATAGTCTAGATTAAGGAACTTAGATAAAGAGTGAAGGTGACATATTAGTATTCTCTAAACTACATCAAGTATGGACTTACCAGATCACCAAAAGGGATGAAAAAGTTAAATTCAGACTTAAAATAATCAAGTACTAGACTCGATGTCAGTTGAGAACCAGAACAAAAACGACTGACATATCTCGAAAAAGTAGAAATTGACGTTTCTATTAGTTAGATTAAAACCATAACTGGTAGACCACTACAGGTATACATCTCAGAAGAGAACACAACAACCTTAAAACATGAGGTTCAACTTTGCACGGACAATGAGGTCTATAGAGAACTGAAGGATGAAAACTTAAGGTCATGGGATATTACTTTGACTTCAACGAATCAACACAGACTGAGAAACGTTGGGGTACCTGACATCGGATGGTCCGAGGAGGTAGGTACCTTAAAAGGTCCTCATGTAACGGTCAAGGAAGAGGTCCCCTAGAAGGACTGAGTCCCTACCTTGGACCCAGAGGACGTAACCTCCATCTTCGAAATTAGTAGACTCACTGGTCCCTTCGAGTTACTACTTTTCTTGTAGATTAAAACCACAACCAAGATCTTCCAGAAAAGTCAGGAGTATCTTGGTAAGTTTAAGACGAAGAAATAGTAATGACCAACCCCCTATCTGAACCTAATGACATTATAGCTCACCAAAGGGAAATTTTCCTTGTCTCTAGTAAGACAGTAAATACTCTAACGTGTGTTCATGACGTAAAACCTGAGAAAATAAAATGAAAAAAAATGATACTGTCGATGATGTAAAGAAGATTTCCTAAGATAGGGTGTCATTATCTATATTACCACGGTGGACCCTTCAGGAATTTTAGTAGGGAAAAGGAGGACCCTCTAGTCACTACCGTATACCTCTTCAACCTTCACATTCAGGGTGTGAAAGGAAATACAGAGAAGAAAATGAAGGAAAGATAACTTTACGTTTCGTACTAGGTAGTCGCGAGAGGGAGGTATCCTAAAAAGGTAAGGAAGGAGACTCGAATTACACTTCTGGCTTACTCTACAATCAAAACTAAATAGTGCTAGATACTGGTAATAAAAGGGACCACCGAGTCTGCCATTTTCGCAGACGGATGTTTCGGATGGTACACCCTCTGGGTCCAAGTTAGGGACCCAACCCTTCTAGAGGACCTCTTCCTTTACCGTTGGGTGAGGTCATAAGAACGGACCTTTTAGGGTACCTACCACCTCGGACCATCCGATGTCAGGTACCCCAGTGTTTCTCAGCCTGTACTGAGTCACTGAAGTGAAGTGAAGTGAAGTACTGGTGACGTGTCTTCAATAATTATACTCATATAGGTGGTTTTTACACAAAGACTTTATCTGTAATGAGAAGTCATTTATATTCACAAACATTTATCATGAGAGGATAATGAGGTGACACCATAACACGAAGAGAAGAGGAATTTCGAAAGAGTTTAGAGAGGTCTTTTAACAGAAATGTTGAAACGTCATTGTACGTCAGTTAATTATAAACTTAAGTTTCACTACTACTTGTAAATAAGACACACCCGTCACGGGTTACCAACAATTTATGAAGGGGATAAATAAAGTAATGTCATACTATCAAATGGTCAGAATAAGTTGCCAATTAATCGGTTTAATCCTCGGGGAATCTTTGGACCCAAAAACGAATGAGTATAGAAACAACATGTACACACATACACAAAATACAAATAACTACATGTACGGTACGTACACAATATATTGTTTGACTTTTCACTATATATTAAAATTCCGTAAATTCAAGTGAACTTTAATTTATAATAACTAATAAAGTTTCTGTCACTTAAGACTTACTACGTATCGTCTACTGGGTCTCTCTACAATACCCCTCCCTCCACCCTCCCCCCAAGTACAAACCCTTACGTACATGTGGGCACCACCTAAGTACAGTTACATACGTTTTGGTTACGTCATAACATTTCATTTTATTTCATTTTTATTTTTAAATTAATTATTTATGTTATTTTACTATTATTAGAAATTTTTTTATTTATTTATTTCATAAGAGTCTGGACCCGACACCTCATATATATATAACGTAAAAAATATGTGAACGGTGTTGAACAAAAAATTAACTACTTGTTTATACTTATTTGAATCCGGTTACTACAAGTCACCTTCTTCGTCCTGTGTATAGTGACTAGGGAGATGAGAGATTGACGAAGAGGATTGTTTATGACCGTCTAGGTAAAGTTGTCCGTTCACCTATCTCAAACGGAGAAAAACAAAAAAGGGACAGAGACAGACGTATACCCCTCCAGAAACGAATCTCGAAAAATTATTGAAGACTTAAATAAAGAGAAATTCACTTCACTTGTAGTGAGTCAGTACAGACTGAGAAACGTTGGTGTATCTGATATGTCAGGTACCTTAAGAGGTCCGGTCTTGTGAACCTCACCCATCGGAAAGGGAAGAGGTCCCCTAACAGGTTTGGGTCTACAGTTTGGGTCCAGAGGACGTAACGTCCACCTAAGAAATGGTCAACCCAGAGTTCCCTTCGGGATAAAGAGAAATATAGAGAAATATAATACCAAGTTCTAGATAAAACGGGAAACAGAGAAAAGGGTCCGGGGAGAGAGAATACAAGAGACACTCTACTGTGAGAAGGAAGGTTTACAGTACAAAATAGTTAAAATGAAGGTGACAATTATAAGTCCTTTAAAATATGTCTTTTTGGTAGAACTAAAGTCTTTAGAACTCGTTTTTTCCATCGTTACTCAAAGTCTTTTTACTACTTGCTTCCTTATCTCCATGATTGCTCCCTAAAAACATCTCTGTCTTAAAATGTATTTCATCAACAAAATTGAAGTTGTGTATATAGTAGATAGTAAAGAGTTTTACAATGGTCACCCGTGGGTGTAGTCCTAATACATCCTACTAACAATTCGTACGTTTAAGAACTCGGGGTGACGTGTTGTCATAGGAACGTTGATCTAGGACCCTTAGAAGTAAAAAAAATTACGGGATAAAAATAAAATTTCGATGATTATCTGTCTATGAACGGGTAGACAAAGAGAACTAAAGAATTCAAAATAAGGTAATCCGGTATAACTTTAGTTGAAAAACAGTAAATACTTAACTTACTTAAAACATAAGACAACTCCCAGGACCGAAAGGTAAATTAGATTCATACTGAACTAAAACTGTCACTACTTTGACAATTTCAGATTTTTACTAACTATTCTGTAAAAGTTTTAATCTCCGAATTCTACGACCTGTGTTCTGAGTAAGACATTAGGTAATCGAGAGAGACCTTGAACTGTGTGACTCAGAAGGTTTCCCTGAAGGTAAGGGTTCAGATAGTTGTGAAACAATATTTACATAACACGAATCCATCCTCTAAAGACTCTTCCGAAAGTTGTAATAATACGATTATATTTAGAACCGAAAGTGTCTCCCTAAGATAGTAAGACAAGGGTCACAGAAGAAATCTATAAAATTCATTACTGTAAATGACAACAATCTTGTTTACCGTGAGTGACACAAGTCCTCAAGATACGGGTAAAAAGTCGAGTTAATGTTTGTCGTACGATAAACCTTTGTATAATAATTTACATAGAAATTAGGTTAAAACTACAGTAAATAATAAATAGTAAACTACATTAAAATTGACATTAAGATCATATTTTTGAATGGAAATTATATATCTTCTCAAGATAACCTATATTTAACCCTTCTGTAATTTTTATTCCGTTGGGTTCTTGAACTGATATGGGATATTGTTTCGAAACTTACACAGAAGTTTTACAAATGTAAACGAAGACTTTTGTTATACCACCCTCCCCCCAAGTCCTACCCCTTGTGCACATGTGGGCACCATCTAAGTACAACTACATACCCTTTTGGTTATGTTATAACATTTCATTAATCGGAGGTTAATTTTATTTATTTAGATATATTTTTTATTTTCGATAATTTTCCTTTTTTTTGTTATAAGATTTCATACACGTTGAAGAAATTACTTACCGAATACACAGATATGTAGATAAAGAGACATTCCAATCCTTCGTTATTATCTGTATGATTTTTACTTACTCACTCACTATAACGAGTCGGTACAGACTGAGACGGTGGAGTACCTGACATCGGAAGGTCCGAGAAGACAGGTATCTTAAGAGGTCCGTTCTTATGACCCCACCCATCGACAAGGGAAAAGGTCCCCTAGAAGGGTTGGGTCACTAACGTATGTCCAGAGGGTGTAACGTCTGTCTAAGAAATGGTCGACTCGGTGATTATCTGGGAAGTAAGTTGTGTTTTGTAACAAAATTTTACCAATCACAAATATTAATTTAATATAATTTATGTCTGGGAATATATTCTTTTGTGTTTTTACTAACGATTTGTAAAACAAGACAAAGGGTCACAAATAGAGAAGTCCTTGTGTAGTGTATTGCTTTAATACATAATGATATCTTTTTTTTTAACGGTAAATAGAGAGGGTCGTCAAGAAGAAAATTACAACAACAAGAAATATTCTTGTAACGACAATTAGAACAAGTGATCTTGAACCTACGACGAAGTGTCTTTTTAGAAAGACCTTCCTTTTTCGAAATTACGTAATTACCAGGAACATAACGTTACCACTGACGAGAACTTATTTTTCAAGTAAATTCCACGTTGACAAGTGGTGGTATTTCTACTAAAGTGAAAAATTTTAAGGTTGATAACGTGATCCGTATTATTTCAATATAAAATCTCAAGAAAATTAGACGTTCATCAAACTCGGTGAAGGACCTTTACTACAAAGTGTGATAAGAAACACCCACTATTTGTACAATTCAAAATTTTTTATGTATATAACAGAAGTTCAAAGAAGAGAAATAGACAACTTATTTATAGTTGAAAGTTCTACCCAACCAATATAATTTTGGATACTTAAAAGGACTGTAGATTAATACTAAGTAATTCACCATGTACCTGACAAAATGAAATAAAAATTCTGTTTAAAGGTTTAAGAAAACGACAAAGTCAGTACCATTGTCACTTAAGAATTGAACTTTCATATGATTTTGTACTTTATTAAAAACGTAATTAAAAAAAATTTTAATAGATTATTAATATTGACTTAATATACAAACGGAGTTTATAATGTTTGAACCTGAAAAATATTTCTCTAAAGACATACATTTGTATTTTATTTATTATTACTTTTCTTTTCATCCCTGTTACGTTTGACAGGGGTCCTCAATGATCATAATATCTTTTGAGTAAATTATTGTATTACTACTTATAATATACATTTGAAAGACTGAGATAAAGGTATTGATAATCCGTTGTCTCGTAAAGAATCTTCAACCTACTTTAACCACACGTATTACGCCCACTTTTTACAGTGGACAGTACAGTTATTTGTTTTCTACAACACTGTAGTGTTTTAGTTGGTGGCGTTGGTGCAAATTACCACGTGTGACTCCCCTACCTCTATTTGTCTTATGATCGGGAACTATCGATTCCACGTATAGTTTCTTTAACAAAATAATTCGAGTCTGACGTAGAGGGGTATGTGTCTTTGTGTGATTTAAGGAATTGAACTCCCAAAAAAAAAAATTAATAGTCATGAGAAAATTACAAGTTGATGAACACATACACACACACACACACACGCACAAACGTTTCAGACGATAAAANCAAACGTTTCAGACGAAAAAAAAAAAAAAAAAAAAAAACGTTTTAAGATCGAGGAATGAATGGGGAACCTTTTCAGGGAGTCTAGACAGACTCTCCGACGGAAGGTTTAAATTCAGGAGTCGTTTAGACAGTTTATTTTATATTAAGAGTTGAAAGTCTAATATACAGAAAAAAAAAAAGTCAACTGGTATATTATTCGTCAATTCATATTTATCATTTTAACAGTCTAATTACTTTCCGTTACATAAAAGATTTTAAACCTAGTGTATTATACGAATATAACTGTTACATATTTATATAATCCGTCAATCTTATCCTTTTATCTCAGGTCTTACCGTCACCGATTTTCTGTTCCTTCCCTTTTCGAGTACTTTTGTCTTGTTTCCTTCCAAGATCCTGGTCTCACTCTTGGAGTCCAATTTTTTTTTTTTTTTTTTTTTTTTTTTTTTTCGGGAGGACAGATCGGGTTGAATGTATCCCTTCCGCGTTCCCTTTCTCTTTTTTTTAGTATATTTGCCTCCACGGTTTTAACCCGGACCCCCGGAGATAAGAGAAGGGTGGAAAACCCAACCGTACGGGAGTACGAAGCTCCTACATAAAAGGAAATGAAAGATTGATTTTGACTCGACATTATACCTTAACATTCTCAGTAGACAGACTCCCGACATTGGGACCAGACAGGGAGTGAAGTTTGAAAACAACACTACTCTGTCTTGGTTCCTTTAATGTTTGATGGGACTATGTGTGTGTGTGTGTGTGTGTGTGTGTGTGTGTGTGTGTGTGTGTATGTATAGTCAAATCAAGTCAGTGAGTCAGTACAGACTGAGAAACGTTGGGGTATCTGACGTCGTGTGATCCGGAGGGACAGGTAGTAGTTGAAGGTCTTAAATGAGTTTAAGTACAGGTAACTCAACCACTACGGTAAGTTGGTAGAGTAGTAGACAGTAGGGGAAGAGGAGGACGGAATTTAGAAACGGTCGTAGTCCTAGAAAAGGTTTCTTAGTCGAGAAGTGTAGTCCACCGGTTTTATAACCTCAAAGTCGAAGTTGTAGTCAGGGAGGTAGTCACTTATAAGTCCTGACTAAAGGAAATCCTACCTGTCTAACCTAGGGGAACGTCAGGTTTCCTGAGAACTCTCAGAAGAGGTTGTGGTGTCAAGTTTTCGTAGTTAAGAAACCACGATTCAAAAGAAATATCAGGTTGAGAGTGTAGGTATGTACTGGTGACCTTTTGGCATTGAAACTGATCTGCCTGTAATCAACCACTTCATTACAGAGACGAAAAATATATGACGGATCCAACCAGTATCGAAAAGAAGGTTCCTCGCAGAAAATTAACGTACCGTTATATGTCGGAACTGTATGAGGAAAGGACTAAATCTTGGTCAGACAACAAGGTACAGGTCAAGATTCACAACGAAGAACTGGACGTATGTCTAAAGAGTTCTCCGTCCAGTCCACCAAATCACAAGGGTAGAGAAAGTCTTAAAAGGTGTCAAATAACACTAGTTGGATCAGTTTCTGAAACCGTATCAGTTATTTCGTCTTTATCTACAAAGAGACCTTGAGAGAACGAAAAAACTATTAGGTTGTCTACCACCGTTAAAATAGAGACCAAGGAGACGTAAAAGATTTTGGTCGAACTTGTAGACCTTCAAGTGTAAAGTACATGACAACTTTGGACCGAACCCCTTAAACCTCTTAATGAAACGATTGTACACTCTACTCACGTTAACACACCATCAAACTCGTAAGAGACGGTAACGGAAAGAAACCCTAACCTTTCTTTTGACTCGAAAAGGTCAGGACACCGGTGACGACTCAAAAGGATTAAACGACCGCATAACTCACGTCTTGAAAGTGTCTTAGTAGAAAGTCCTAAACTTTATCGAGTTGACCTTAAGGTAGTGGAGGTGATCGAAACAAGTATCACTACGAAGGATTCCGGGTGAACTGAAGCGTAAGGTCCTATAGACCGAGATCCACTCATTACTATGGTAACACTAATAGACTCAACACTTCTAGAAAGAATATATCAAGAAGAACATAAAAGACGGTGGAGAAGACATATAGAAAACGAAGACAATCCAGGTATGTTAAAGACAGGAAATAACTCGGGTAGAAACGTACTTTACAAGGGAACCATAGAGATTAAAAGAACTTCTCTAGAGCAGAAAGGGTAAGACAACAAAAGGAGATGGAGAAACGTGACTAAAGACCCCTTCTGAAAGAAAGGTGGCTCCTCTGTGAGTCCCCCGAGTTTGTTTGGCACACGTGTACACCTGGTCCCTGGGGTATCTCTGACTCTGTCTTGACACAAATACGCAGAGGACACGTCCATGCCCAGTCGTCACCTGACGATGTCGTTGTCCCGAGACCCACGTCGTCTGAACCGATACCGTATTCGGGAGAACCTCCTCCAGAGGCAATTGGGGTGGTATCTCGACGGTCTTGAATGTGTCCTGACCCTTTATCTGAGAGTCTCCCGTGTTTGTCTTGAAACACACGTGGTCCTGGATCTCCCTTCCTCGTCGCTGGGGTATTCTCTGATTAGGTCTCAAAGGACCCTCACAGGTCCTCAGAGACCGCCTCCACACCCAACCACCACTGGACGACGTCCTAACCCCCGTCACTCACATGTCATGTACATACCTTTGAAAACTTCCTCCGGGGTAATAGAAACAATGTAGGTGGTATCAAACCGGGGTCCATTTGTCGTCCCTCCCTTGTGTCGAGGTGGCTAACTGTCTTTTAACCTAATTCCTAAATGACTCGTACCAGGTCAGATAGTTTTGTTCTGGGTCAAAGGGGGGATCAGTAAGAAAGGGTAGCCTTTGAAGTTATTCAGAAAATAGGAAGAGGTCTCTCCCGTCTCTCTGACTTTTGGTGTTAATGTCTCTTGATTGGTTAGACTAGTGTCCCTGGTGTCGGAACAGATTGAGTTATTTTGATACTCGGTACGGCACATCCCTGTAGGTTCTACCTGTCCAGTACCACCTCTCAAGACTGTTTGACACCAGGAAACCTTTTCTCTTACCGTTTGGTGAAGTCGTAAGAACGGAACTCTTGACGTACTAGCCATATTTTTCCGTTTTTCTATCCTGGGACTTTCTACTTGAAGGGTCAAGCCATCCACGGGTTATGCGATGACCTCTAGTCGACTCTTTATTGAGGTCTTTCTTACTTCTATACCTTGCTTTCGTTTTTGTTGTGGGTCGACACCTACACTAACCACTATCTTCGTTTCAGACTACGACATTTTTCGTTATAACGATTCCTTGGACCTTACAATCAAGGCACTTAGTTCCGTTCAACCGTCACCAGTATGTCCTCTACCGTTCTCACTTACAGTTGTAAAATCCTTAGTCACTTGATTTTACCTGACCTTACCCACTTAAATTGAGTTTACTAGTAATATAGATGATGACACCCTTTCTTAATGAATCTTCTTTACCCCATCGGTAGTATCAGTTTTTCAGACTTTACGTCATGAACCTACGTTATATTTTTACAAGTCTTACTAGAGACAAGTAAAGGTTCCGTTTGGTAAGTTATAGTACTATTAGGTATAGATACGGGGTTGATTATTACGACTTATTCGATTTCAACTTGTCAAGACAATTTTGGATGTTCTGGAAGATCTTGACTGTGGTTTTTTTTTTTTTTTTACAGGAAAAGTAATATCTCCTGATATTAAGTTTTCATCCTTCAGTTTTTCTAAAACGGACCTCACTAAAAACGGACCTCATTCTCCGTTTATACCGGAACCTCATGTCGTATTTCGTCCAGTTTCCGATCATGTCAAAAAGGTTCTCTTGTGTGACTAGTATCTTTTACGGGAGAAGGTAGTTGTGTTCTCCTCTGAGATGTGTTCCTGTAGTTTTACACCAGTGTGGGGTTTAGTCTAACTAATATAAGAAACGTCGATTTCTACCTCTTCGAGATATACCAGTCGTTTTTGTTCTGACCTTCGACTAACACCGAGTCTAGTACTTGAGGAATAACCGTTTAATTTCTCTCCTTTCATCCCTTTTGGTGATCTGGTAAGTCCATACTGGATTTAGTTTAAGGAATGCTAATATGTCACCTTCGCTCTTTATCTAAATTCCCTGATCTAGACTATCTGTTTCACGGACTACTGGACACCTACATCCAAGTACTGTAACATATAATCCGTCTCTAGTTCTGGTAGGGGTTCCTTTTCTTTACGTTTTTTCCGTTTTACTAACAGACTCATCCGGAATGTTTATCGACACTTGTCTTCTCTTCACTTTTAGTTTCCTCTTTTCCTTCCTATATGGGTAAACTTACGTCTCAAGGTTTCTTGTCGTTTCTCTCTATTCTTTCAGAAGGAGTAACACACACATATATATATAATATATATGTATATTATGTATATGTCATATGTCATATATATATATATATATATATATATATATACATATATATATACACACACATATATATATATATATGTGTGTGTAACCTCTTCCTTTACCGTTGGGTGAGGTCACAAGAACGGACCTCTTAGGATCCCTGCCCCCTCGGACTACCCGACGACAGATACCCCAGCGTGTCTCAGTCTGTGCTTCACTAAAACGTATATATATATATGTGTTCGTGTGTGTGTATGTGTGTAAAATTGGAAAGGTATTATTAAAGGTCCCTTGTTAAATAGTCAAAAAGACGATATTGTCGACCGAAATTTATCGAGTAACTTATAGATAGAACGACAGGGATTATCATGAACTTCGTACGAATAAAAGGTGTTACTGGTAGTAATCACTCTCAAAACGGAAAAGAACTAAGGTTCAAAAAAAAAAAAAAAAAATTACTGAGGACCCATGGGACGTAACTAAATGACTTATACTTTGATTAATAAGAATGAAGTGAATTACGTCTAAATCTTGTTACTTTATTTTGTAAACGATATCGATACTTTAGTGTATCCTCTAC
Organism: Capra ibex; assembly: GCA_006410555.1. NCBI lineage: Eukaryota > Metazoa > Chordata > Mammalia > Artiodactyla > Bovidae > Capra > Capra ibex. Next base: position 41,050,684 of record SJYO01037955.1, read on the forward strand.
TGTTTACCTTTAAAATACGGTATAGTCATTCGTTCCTACAGTGTCAGTGGTCACTAAGGTCGGGAGGTTAAACTTCACCACTCGGGATTACCGTGAATCCATCCTCTACTTACAAGAACAAGTCAACGGGTCAATACAGGTTGAGAGATACTGGGGTACCTGAGTCGTATGGTCCGAAGGGATAGGGAGTGTTAGAGGGTCTTAAACGGGTTCAAGTACAGGTAACGTAGTCATCACGGTTAGTCGGTAGAGTAGGGGACTACGGGAGAAGGGGAAGTACCTAGTGACGGAACAGTACCACTTCCCCGAATAAATTGAGTCACTTCGACACTCGGTACGGTACGTCCCGGTGGGTTCTGTCTGTCCAGTATCGTCTCTCAAGACTGTTTTGTACTAGGTGACCTCCTCCTTTACCGTTTAGTTGGGTCATATAAACGGTACTCTTAAAGTATTTGACATATTTTCCTTTTTTTTTTACAGACCCCAGTTATTGGTAATTTGATGTCGGTTATGGATACCACTTGGGTTCTCTCGGGTCTTACACTTTTGTTTGTTTGTTTGTTTGTTTGTCTCCTATGACCGGGGTTTATCGACTTTATGTATAGTTTCCTCACTAAAATCACTTACGTCTAAGAACGTAGAAGGTTGCATCTTTTCGTCAGTAAAGAATTGCCCTATAGAATAAAAGAAATTAATTGTCATTAGAGAACTATAAGTCAGATGGATACGAAAAAACGTTTTGAAGATATATTGGACAGAGGAGGGGAGTGGAGGAACCTAGTCAAGAGAGTCTTAATGGACTCTATGACAGAAGACCCGAACTTCAGGATTTTTAAAAGTGGTTTATTTTATATTAAGGGTTGAAATTCCAACATACATCAAAAAGTCAGGTGACTCTGATTGTACTCTAATTATACTATACACGAAGAACCAGAGACGTCTTCGATGAGTCCCTTTATCATCACTACGATGTGTGGTCCTAAGACCCACTGTCGATGTCTATTATCGGAGATCCATGAAAAGTCCTCTTGACTGTGTAGTATTTCGGAAAACAATGGTTTACGTTCTTGGACACGGATAACGTGTCACTTCGAATTGTTTGGTTTAGGAACCCCGAATCTTGTCTCTTTCCGAATAACTGAAGGGACCACCGAATCTGTCATTTCGCAGACGGACGTTATACCCTCTAGCCCAAGTTAGGGACCCAACCCTTCTAGAGGACCTCTTGCTTTACCGTTGGGTGAGGTCATGAGAACGGACTTTTTAGGGTACCCACCTCCTAGGACCATCCGATGTCAGGTACCCCAGTGTTTGGGCTGACTCGTTGAAGTGAAAGTGAAAGTATAAGTTCCGAATAACGTACCAGTCCGTTCCCATTGTCTACTACAATGACTCAGGTTCGAACGAGACAAGTGGTATGTTGTCCAGTTATTAAACTTCTGTTTCACAAATCCGTTTCTTATACGGAAATAAGTCTTCCGAACGACTGGTCCTTCTACCGTCTGAACACAGAGTTTTGTTGGTAGAACAACTCCAGACCTCCGGTCCACGTAAATATCTTGTCTCTCTCCCTCTACTCCCTCATTTTATTTTTCCGGTTACTAGAATGTTTATAGAGGACTTTACTGAGTGGAACCCCTCCCCTACACAAATGCGGAAGGAAGGACATCGGAATGTGTCCACCTGTCCCAGGACTTGTTTCCGTAAAACCAAATCGTAAATCAGTTTTCCCTACCCAGTCCAAGAGACTTCGTGTCGGTAATAGATACCTATTATAGGAAAATCACTTGTTTTTGTTACCCTTCGTTTCAAATTTCATTTTCTTTGTCTAGGTTGTCTCAGTCCACAAAAAAAAAAAAAAAAAAAAGAGGGAGGACATTGTTACCGAACATGAGGTTTTGGGGTTTGAGGAACTTCCCAAAGTCGTTTCGTAAATATTTCCGTTCCACTTTCTTCACATAGGATCCCAGACACTAGTCGACCACGTGATAGAGACTAAGCTATTACCACTAAGTAGGAACCATGATCTTCTACGCCCCCCAATGTACGAGTGTTAGTATCTCGTCAATTAAAGAAGGTAAACCACCACCGAAATCGTAGACTTTTTGAGTCCTTTATACGTATTCTATGATAAAAGATCCATGAAGTCTCTCCTCGATTTCGTCTCCTATACCCCTTCATCACAGGGGTTTTCCGAGGTGTCTTAGGACGAGTCAATGTGAAAGTGTTGATCTTTAGGGAAGTCTAGGGTTCAACTAGTGATTTGGACTACGAGTCTTATGTAAAATTTCTTTTAATCTTGTTTACGAATCTTCTTTACTTGTGCCATGTAGTTTGACATTGGAGTCTTTACTCAGAGTTTCCAGAGGAGATGGGCGCCTCCAACATCAACTCTTCTTCGTTGACTACTGAGTTTAAAAAGTTTGTTGTCTACTCTCTTACTCACTAAGTGTCTTGTCCTTTTCACGAACGTCAGGTATGGACGTCCAGACGGACATTTTTACTGTGGGACGTTTCGGAAAGGGTTGAGATTTAAACAACTACATGTAAATGCATAAGTAGGTGTAGTATTTATGATACGCTTTATGTGATTTAGTCTACCAGGGATGTGAGTAGTTTTTCTTAAGGTCCTAACAGAAAATTTCTTCGGTGATTAGTTTCACGTTATAAATTCCATTGTTTAGTTTTGTTTAGATTAATTTTGAAACAAAAAAGGTCATCAGTACATACCTACACTCTCAACCTGATATTTCTTTCGACTCGTGACTTCTTAACTACGAAAACTTGACACCACAGTCTCTTCTGAGAACTCTCAGGGAACCTGACGTGCCTCTAGGTTGGTCCGGTAGGATTTCCTTTAGTCAGGACTTATAAGTAACCTTCCTGCCTACGTCTTCGACTTTGAGTTTATGAAACCGGTGGACTACGTTTCTTGACTGAGTAACCTTTTCTGGGACTACGACCCTTACTAACTTCCGCCCTCCTCTTCCCCTACTGTCTCCTACTCTAACAACCTACCGTAGTTGCTGAGTCACCTGTATTCAAACGTATCCGAGACCCTCAACCACTACCTGTCCCTTCGGACCGCACGACGTCAGGTCACCCAGTGTTTCTTAGCCTGTACTGACTCGATGACTTGACTTGACTTGACTTGACTTGACTTGACTTGTTTAGTTGTGGACCGTATGAAACTTAACTGTGTTAGTGTGTTACAATGTATACAGTTAGTATGGATTCATTTTAGTCCTTTTTTTGGTGGAAACTGTAGTCGTGGTGTAAGATAATTCAGTTGAGACAGTAAAGAACAGACTAATAATTTTTTCACTTAATAAGAAAAGTAGTAGATTCGTGACATCTAAATTATCAAATCTTTTGACCTGAACAGTATAATGGTGTACCTTTAATGATATGACGGTGTTGTACGAAGTTTTACCTAAGTCGGAGTTTGGTCATATTTCGGGTACGGATGATTTTTTAGAACTTATAAAATTCTTACAAACTGAAGTCTATTTTCGAAATCTAGAACAGGTTAGTAGTTTAGAACTCTATGAAACGTTTTTACAAAAGAGAAACTATACAGATTAAAAGTTTATCGATCCAAATAATTCACTAAAATTGTATTCAACAATAAAACAAAGATACTTTCTTTTAGTCATATTCTTTGTCGGTTTAGAAAAGTATAAAACTCCTTTTATTTCTTTATTCTTGGTATGTTAAAATAAGGAACCAAAAATTGTTATAAACGTGGGAGTATTAATATAGTAATAAATAAAAAAATTGGAAACGGTATATAGATACTCGTTTAGACGTTTCCCAATAAATTTTACCATTTCGTTTGGAGGTCAGGGGATACCTAAGTAGTTTCTACTTACAGTCGTACATTATTGTATAGAAAACGAGTCTCGTGGTCTTTTATGATGAATTTATGTGACGTCGGAGAGGGAGAGGACTCGGGACGATAGTGATACTACTACTACCGAGAAGAACACTAAGTACGAAAAGAAATCAATATAATCAACAAAAGACCCTCCTATAAAACTCTCGAAACTTAGGAGAAAGGAAGGGTACTTATTCTTACGGATGTGATGTTATTAATTTATGAAATCCTTTCTTACGTCTGTTTAGGTGGAAAATCGGATAGGGGAAATACGTTTGTCGGAGGAACTATCGAGTCAACTATTTCTTAGACGGACGACACGTCCTCTGGGTCCAAGTTAAGGACCTAGCCCTTCTAGATGACCTCTTTTTCCTATCCGATGGGCGAGGTCATACCGAAGGGAACACCAAGTCGACCATTTCTTAGGTGGGTGTCACACCCTCTGGACCCTAGTTAGGGACCCCAACCCTCTTGGGGACCTCTTCCCTTTTCGATGGGTGAGGTTATAAGAGCGGATCTCTTAAGGTACCTGACATATCAGGTACCCAAGCGTTCGTACCCTGTACTGATTCACTGACAGTGAAAGAATGAAAACGTTTGTTACCAGAAATAATTACTGGTTCTCGTATTCCTTATGTTTATATGTTAGTCTCTACATCCGAGGTATATTTTCATTAAGTTGAAGATTGACCCGATTTTCTGGTTACTTGGACATTTCTATAAAATTTTGTCCTTCGTCATTAACCACTTTCATTTTTGCACCCAATTTGTATTAGGGAGGATTCCAAAGTCTTTTACAAACATTCGACCCAATCTTAACCTTCTTAGACTCATAATTACTTTAATAATCAAAAGAACATATAAAACTTTTTACTTTTATTCATACTAAATAAGATACTATAGATATCTGGATTTTTCCTGGATTTGACATATTACTAAGTTATTTTGGTAATATAATTCTAAAAAAAAATTAAATTTATTAAACTTTCGAGTCTTTTCCGAGTCGTTGAGTTTTTATTGTTTCTAATGTTTGTCATCCTAGTGTGGCAACCGACGGTTAATGACATCTCATCGTCACCGAACAGAACTGTACTGTGTCGTACTTAAAAAGAGGGTCACCTATTATTTCCACTTAAAAAAAGGACGGAAACAAACCACAAATATGTGTCATATCGACTCCTAGGATCAACATCTTGACTTTGTATGAGAGTAACAAAGATTGAAACTAAAGAGATACTCCATGAAGACAAAATAAAGTGTAGTTTATATAAATTTGACGATTTGATTTTTAGATTTAACGAAAAGAAAATTAACGATAATAAGAAGAAAACATTCAGTTCCATCATAACTATCATTATCTTTCACAAAGAAATGAACTTATATTAATGCAAATAAAAATACTTGGTAATTTTTTTTTTCACCGACCTTAGTCGGTTAATATTTTACTGTCTTTTTGTTAATAACGTGTCTAGAAACTCCTTTGAGTAAGGGGTAATATCTTTGTATAAGTGAATATAATTTTACGTTACTAGATATATGATATAAACAGGTCTTTTTATTTTAAATAACAATTTATATTTAATGATGGTCTGGGCATCTTATTGTTAGATTTAACTCTTAAATTAGTAAGTATGGTTACAATGAATATAAACCTATTTTTTATCCAATCAGTATTTTATTATTATTTACCATTCTTTTAAACACAATAGATACATTCACCAGAGTTTAAAACCGTAACGGAGTCTTAGTGGACTTCCAGAGTAGACTTTCTGACAATCTGGGGTAAAAGTCTCAAAGTCTATTTTATACAGACCCCACCACGGATACTTAAACGTTTAAGGTTGCACTGCGATCATGGTAACTTTTGTTGACCCCCACCTGATAATTTTTAATAAACCTTTATAATTTCGTTTGTCTGGTTATTGTTACTATTGTTATATGTTGAGATAAGGAACGACGAAATAAAAAGATGAAAACGATGGGGTTAAGATTCGATGTAGACGAAATTTAATTGAAGGTTACCCCCAGTGTTTCGAGGGTAACATGTCAGAGAGGGAGGGTGGGAGAAACTCTTTCTCTTTCTTCTCTCCTCTCTTCTTTTCTCTTGTCCTCTCCTATCCCGTCCTCTCATCTGTCTCCATCCATCTGTTAAGTAGAAGAGTCTATTTATTTATCGTCCGTGAATCCGAACGACCGGTATGTCTGATAATATCGTAGAGGTATGATCATAAAGACTCTATATATATGTATATATGTACATAAGATATATAGATATAAATGTACATAGATACAGATACAGGTACAGGATATAAACATAGAGATATAAACATAGATGGATATCTGAAGGGACCACCGAGTCTGTCATTTCGTAGACGGATGTTACACCCTCTGGACCAAAGCTAGGGACCCAGCCCTTCTAGGAGACCTCTTCCTTTACCACTGGGTGAGGTCATAAGAACGGACCTTTTAGGGTACCTGTCTCCTCGGACCATCTGATGTCAGGTACCCCAACGTTTGTCAGCCTGTGCTGACTCGCTGATTTTTTTTTTTTTTTTTTTTTTTTTTGTGTTTGATTATCGTTTGTACCTCTTCCCGTACCGTTGGGTGAGGTCCCAAGAACTGACCTCTTAGAGGTACCTGTCTTCTCGGACCTCCCGATGTCGGGTACCACAGTTTTTCTCAGTCTGTGTTGACTCGTTGATTCGTGTCGTGTCGTGTGCCGTTTGGATCGACGAAAATAATGTGGGATGTATACTCAATCGTGATATAAGGGTTGACAGTTTATCTGACAGGAATTTTGGATTACACAAAGTGTTTCGTAATACGAAAGAAGATATACTACTTTTTCACACCCTTTGTCACTAAGTAAGAAGTGCAACCAGACGTATCAGGTCTCGTCACCTAAAGATAAGTCCACTGTCATGATTTTGAATATTTCCGACAATGTCGTGTAAACAGGATGTTTCCGGAGGTTACTTGACCGGTAAAAAAGGAGTAAAATGAATCAACGGACTAAAGTAGTTATATCACCTAGTAAAACTTAAGGAGCCCCTACATGTTTGTCTTGTCAATGGAGATTTGTCTCTCCTCTCCTCTCAGAACATATCGGGGTCACGTTCTGACATATTTGTGAAATATAGGACATATTTAAACTTCACAAAGACAAAGAGAAAAGGTATCCCAAATTTTTCTAACGTATGGTGTCAATTTACCAGTGTATCGTATATAGACTCTAACCTATTCTAAGACATAACTTACTAGTCGTTAATTCCCATGATAAATAAACACTAAAATATAACACAATGAAAAAAAAGTTAAAAAATAACCACATATCAACCAAACGTTACAAAATAATGAAAGTCCATGTCTCGTTTCACTTTGAGTGTATATGTAAACATATATGAGTATATATGTGGTGTGTTCGTTCCTTTGATTACGTAAACTAGTGGCTTGAAGAGTCACTGCGACCTCTGTGAGAGTGATCACAAACAGAATATAAGAACCAGTGAGATTATAGAGGACCAAGGGGTAAGTCCTGTGTTAGTAGTGTTAGTGAGATCAGAAGGGATCATAATTGTATTAGTAAGACGATACAGGATAAGAGACTCGCAAAACTAACTTTGAAAGTCAAAGACGTCGCCTCATGGAGTATGCAGATAATGTAAAGGACATCCGATAACGGAACGGGTTCAAAATTCCTGTAAAGTCGTCGTATAAACTGGACACAGGATCCCAGGAGTGAACCCACAATATGAAACATTTAACAATTAAAAACATATAGATCCGTCAAAAGGAATTCCCAGAAAACATTGGTATTATATGAGTTGTGAGGTGATCTGTTCAATACAAAACCGAATTGGTCAGTGTTTCGAATACCGATTCTCCCGTTTACCTCCGTATAAAGTTCCTTTAGTAAAACTGAGATTCCTGTCTCTTTAGACAAACAAACAAACAAACAAACAAACAAACAAACAAATCCGTTCCTCTGAGGTTACTGACATTTTCTTCTTTCTCAGTAAAAAGATCTGAGTCTCCTGATTTCTATAAGACTCCTAAGTCATAATTCACAAAGTAGGTTATAGACAAAGAGTCGTCTCTGACCCGAGTAAGAAAGGATAAAGTACCTGACCTGGAGTCGTAATGTACACACTTATGAATCTAACCCGAAGAGTGTCAGGTACCCCAACGTTTCTCAGACTGTACTGACTCACTGGTTTACGAAAGTGAAATAGGAATCCAACTCTTTTGTCTTGAGTCACGGAAGACACTAACTCAACACACAGACGAGGATTTGAAACAGAGAAGAGATTGACTCCCTCTACCTACAATAAATTATTTAACGGTTGAAATAGTAACCAATGATGTATTTCCGAAATTAATTACTAATCTGAAGAAGTCGGAAGAAAACAGAAGAGTTGTCGATAGGTAAAGGTGAAAGAAATATTAAGGTAAAAGAAATATTAAGAGTTTCAAAGAGTTTACTTACTTTACCTAGTTGACCATCATCTGTACAGAAATGTCTCCGTATACTGATACAAGTGGTGACTAATTTTACAATTGTTTTTATAACGATTTTGTGTGGTCCCTATTCGTGACAGGGACAAACTAAACGATGACTATCTCAGAAAATGGTCTAAAGTTCATCACCAGGTTGAGGACTTAGGACAGAATTGCAGACAAAAGAGTGGAATAATGACCTTGGTAGTGACAGAGAGTCATTTCCTTTAAGTAAGACTCTACTTTTATTTGTACGTCACATAAATAATGGGTCAAAAAACCTCTAGTTGTAGATGCCTCTTCTTTTTGTTTTCGTATTAACTCGTCTCCCTCGTTAACCTGACAAGTCAAGTCAAGTCAAGTCAAGTCAGGGAGTCAGCACAGACTGAGAAACGCTGAGGTACTTCGCGTCGTGCGGTCCGGAGGGACAGGTAGTGGTTGAGGGCCTTAAGTGAGTCTGAGTGCAGGTAGCTCAGTCACTACTGTAGGTCGGTAGAGTAGGATCCAGCAGGGGAAGAGGAGGATTGGGGTTAGGGAGAGTCGTAGTCTCAGAAAAGGTTACTCAGTTGAGAAGGGTAGTCCACCGGTTTCATGACCTCAAAGTCGAGATCGTAGAAAGGAAGGTTTCTTTAGGGTCCCGACTAGAGGAAGTCATACCTGACCAACCTAGAGGAACGTCAGGTTCCCTGAGAGTTCTCAGAAGAGGTTGTGGTGTCAAGTTTTCGTAGTTAAGAAGCCACGAGACGGAAGAAGTCTCAGGTTGAGAGTGTAGGTATGTACTGGCGTCCTTTTTGGTATCGGAATTGATCTGCCTGGAATCAACCGTTTGATTACAGAGACGAAAACTTATATGATAGATCCAACCAGTATTGAAAAGAAGGTTCCTCATTCGTAGAAAATTAAAGTACCGACGTCAGTGGTAGACGTTGTTAAAACCTGGGGTTTTTTTCTTTCAGCCTGTGACAAAGATGACAAAGGGGTACATAAAGGGTACTTCACTACCCTGGCCTACGGTACTAGAAGTAAAAGACTTACAACTCGAAATTCGGTCGTAAAAACGAGAGGAGAAAGTGAAAGTAGCTCTCCGAAAAATCGAGGAGAAGTGAAAGACGATATTCCCACCACAGTAGACGTATACACTCCAATAATTATAAAGAGGACCTTTAGAACTAAGGTCGAACACAAAAAGGTCAGGTCGTAAAGTGTACTACACGAGACGTATCTTCAATTTATTCGTCCCACTGTTATATGTCGGAACTACATGAGGAAAGGGATAAACCTTGGTCAGACAACAAGGTACAGATCAAGATTGACAACGAAGGACTGGACGTATATCCAAAGAGTTCTCCGTCCAATCCACCAGACCATAAGGGTAGAGAAAGTCTTAAAAGGTGTCACATAACACTAGGTGTGTCAGTTTCCGAAACCGTATCAGTTATTTCGTCTTTATCTACAAAAAGACCTTGAGAGAACGAAAAAGGTACTTTCACTTCAACGAATCAGAACAGGTTGAGGATCTTTGGGGTACCTGACGTCGGATGGTCCGAGGAGGTAGGTACCCTAAAAGGTCCGTTCTCATGACCTCACCCCACAGTAATGGAAGAGGATCAGACGATGATTAAGAATATATTGTATTATATTAGTGGAAACGACATATTGTATCGGATTGAGACTTTCACTGATATGACAAGTACCCCAAGAGTTCTGTTCTTATGACTTCTGCAAACAGTAAGGGAAAAGGTCACCTGGTGTAAAATAGTCTTTAGAGGTGGTACTGGACAGGTAGAACCTACCGGGATGTACCGTACCGAGTATCAAAGTAACTCAATATGTTCCGACACTAGGTACTTATAATCTTTTAAAAGAAATTCTTTTAATCTTTATGGGTCCCTTATAAAGTACATTTCTACCCGTGTTATTTCCTTTCTGTACCACTCCTGGATTGTCTTCGTCTTTTATAAGTCTTCTCCACCGTTCTTATGTTCTTCTTGATATGTTTTGTCTAGAAGGACTGTGTCTTTTGGTGCTACCACACTAGTGAGTGGATCTCGGTCTGTAGGACCTTACACTTCACTTCACCCGGAACCTTTCGTAGTGATGCTGGTTTCGATCACCTGAACTACCTTAAGGTCAACTCGATAAAACTTAGGATTTTCTACTACGATACGTTCATGACATGAGTTATACGGTCGTTTAAACCTTTTGAGTCGTCACCGGTGTCCTGACCTTTTCCAGGTTAAAGTAAGGTTAGGATTTCTTTCTGTTACGGGTTTTGACAAGTTTGATGACGTGTTAACATGAGTAGAGTGTGTGATCGTTTCTTTACGAGTTTTAAGACGTTCAGTCCGAAGTTTTCATACACTTGAAGGTATATAAGTTCTACCTAAATCTTTTCCGTCTCCTTGGTCTCTAGTTTAACGGTTGTAAACGACCTAGTAACTTTTTCGTAATCTCAAGGTCTTTTTATAGATGAGGACGAGACACTTTCTCCTCTCACTTTTTCAACCAAATTTTGAGTTGTTAATCTTTTGATTCTAGTACTTAGACCAGGGTAGTCAAGTCAAGTAAATTCAGTGATTCAGTACAGGCTGAGAAACGCTGGGGTTCTTAACGTCATACCGTCCGGAGGGACAGGTAATGGTTGAGGGTTGCAAATGGGTTTGAGTACAGATAACTCAACCACTACGGTAGGTCGGTAGAGTAGTAGACAGCAGGGGAAGAGGAGGACGGGGGTTAGGGAGGGTCGTAGTCTCAGAAAAGGTTACTCAGTCGAGAAGTGTACTCTACCGGTTTCATAACCTAAAAGTCGAACTCGTAGTAAGGAAGGTTTCTTGTGGGTCCCGATTAGAGGAAATCTTACCTGACCAACCTAAAGGAAAGTCAGGTTCCCTGAGAGTTCTCAGAAAAGGTTGTGGTGTCAAGTTTCGGAGATAAGAAACCGCGAGTCAAAAGAAGTGTCAGGTTGAGAGTGTAGGTATGTACTGGTGACCTTTTTGGTATCAGAACTGATCTACCTAGAAACAACCGTTTCATTACAGAGACGAAAACTTATACGATAGGTCCAACTAGTATTGAAAGGAAGGTTTCACATTCGCAGAAAATTAAAGAGCCGACGTTAGTGGTAGACGTCACTAAAACCTGCGGGTTTTTATTTCAGACTGTGACAAAGATGACAAAGGGGTACTTCACTACCCTGATCTACGGTACTAGAAGCAAAAGACTTACAACTCGAAATTCCGTTGAAAAAGTGAGAGCAGAAAGTGAAAGTAGGTCTCCGAAAAATCAAGTAGAAGTGAAAAACGGCATTCCCACCACAGTAGACGGATAGACTCCAATAACTATAAAGAGGGTCGTTAGAACTAAGGTCGAACACGAAGGAGGTCGGGTCGCAAAGAGTACTACATGAGACGTATATTCAATATATTCGTCCCACTGTTATATATCGGAACTGTGTGAGGAAAAGGATAAACCTTGGTCAGACAACAAGGTACAGGTCAAGATTGACAACAAAGGACTGGACGTATATCCAAAGAGTTCTCCGTCCAGACCACCAGACTATAAGGGTAGAGAAAGTCTTAAAAGGTGTCACATAACACTAGGTGTGTCAGTTTCCGAAACCGTATCAGTTATTTCGTCTTTATCTACAAAAAGACCTTGAGAGAACAAAAAAGTTACTAGGTCGTCTACGACCGCTAAACTAGAGACCAAGGAGACGGAAAAGATTTTGGTCAAACTTGTAGACCTTAAAGTGCCAAGAACATAACGACTTCGGACCGAACCTCTTAAAACTCGTAAGACCAGGGTATTGAAGTACCGTTTATCTACCCCTTTGTTACCTTTGTTACCCTCTGAAATAAAAGAACCCGAGGGTTTAGTGACGTTTACCACTAACGTCAGTATTTTAATTTTTTTTTACGAACGAGGAACTTCTTTTCAATACTGGTTTGACCTGTCGTATAATTTTTCCTCTGTAATGAAACGGTCATTCCCAGGTAGATCAGTTTCGATAACAAAAAGGTCATCAGTACAGACCTACTCTGTCAACCTGATATTTGTTTCGACTCGTGTCTTATTAACTACGAAAACTTGATACCACAACCTCTTCTGAGAACTCTCAGTGAACCTGACGTTCGTCTAGGTTGGTTAGTTAGGATTTCTTTTAGTCAAGACTTATAAGTGACCTTTCTGACTACGATTTCGACTTTAAGGTTATAAAACCAGTGGACTATTCTTCTTGATAGAGTAACCCTTTCTGGGACTACAACCCTTTCTAACTGCCGTCCTCCCCTTCCCCTTCTATCTCGTACTCTACCAGGGGTCCGTAGTGACTGAGTTTCCTGTACTCAAACTCGTACGAGACCCTCAACCACTACCTGTTCCTTCGGACCACACGACGTCAGATACCTCAGCGTCAACTTGTGATGACTCGTTGACTTGACTTGACTTGACTTTCACTGATAGTGTAGAACAAATGTTCGAAGAGAATGTAAGTTTCTCATCCCTAATAAGTCTTATACAAATTGTCGTGTGTCTTTAGATTCCCGAATAGAGTCTTAAGATGGACGTTATAATGTGTCATTATGGTGTGTTATAATTCACACGGTAATAGTACTAATTAATAATTGAAACACTGAAAAAAGAATATAGATACGAGTTGTAGTGAGTAATAATCTCTTTACGTTTAGTTTTGGTGTTACTCCATGGTGAAGTGTGGTCAGTCTTACAGACGCTAGGTTTTTAGACGTTCGTTATTTACGACCTCTCCCACACCTCTTTTCCCTTGGGAGGATGTGACAACCACCCTTACGTTTGATTATGTCGGTGATACCTCTTGTCACACCTCTAAGGAATTTTTTAACGTTTATCTTGACGGAATACTAGGTCATTAGGGTGACAACCCGTATGTGTGACTCCTTTGGTCTTAACTTTCTCTGTATACATGGGCTTACAAGTAGCGTCGTGACAAATATTATCGGTCTTGTACCTTTGTTTAATCTACAGGTAGTCGTCTACTTACCTATTCTTTCGACATCATGTATATGTGTTACCTCATAATGAGTCGGTACTTTTTCTTATGTAAACTTAGTCAAGATTACTCCACCTACTTTGACCTCGGTTAATATGTCTCACTTCATTCGGTCTTTCTTTTTGTGGTTATGTCATATGATTGTGTATATATACCTTAAATCTTTCTACCGTTACTACTGGGACATACGTTCTACCGTTTTCTCTGTGTCTATACATCTCCCCTGAAAACCTGAGTCTCCCTCTCCCTCTCCCACCCTATTAAACCCTCTTACCGTAACTTTGTACATATGATAGTACATTCTTTACTTAGTGGTCAGATACAGGTTACGTCCTATGTCCTAGGAACCCCGACCACGTGCCACTACTGGGTCTCTCTACAATACCCCTCCCTCCACCCTCCCCCCAAGTACAAACCCTTGCGTACATGTGGGCACCACCTAAGTACAGTTACATACCGTTTTGGTTATGTCATAACATTTCATTTTATTTCATTTTTATTTTTTATTTTATTTTATTTTTATTTAATTTTCTTTTTTTATTTTTTATTTTTCAAAATCGACTTTAACAGTTATCAGAGGTATAATAATTTAGGTTACCGGAAATGTTTATTAATATTAATTCGTAAATGTTTGTTGCGTTCGGTAGTAGAAGGAACTAGAAAATAGTCTTACGTTGAAAAACTGGTAAAGACTTTGTGTCGTGAGGGGATTAAGTAATGTTTCTACATAGTAATATGTGAGATTCCATTATCCCCAGTTACCATACTGTTATGAACTGATAAAAAGAAAGAAGGTTCGTTATCCAGTGCTCGCAAGGAGTCGTTATCTGTTTATTTATAATTAGATTAGTGAGTAAGTTATAAAAATTTGATGATAATCATTTAAAAATCTTTTGGATACTTTGATTAGATAGAAGAAATTGTCTACAATGTCAATACGGTGTAAGATCTAGTAACCATCAACAAAACTCCATCTATAGGAGAACAACAACAACAGTAAGTCAATTGTCCAGTCCGGGTTGATAAGTACTGGGGTACCTGACGTCGTACGGTCCGAAGGGACAGGACGTGGTAGAGGGCCTCAGACGGGTTCAAGTACAGGTAACTTAGTCACTATGGTAGGTTGTTATCGTAGGAGAAAAGGTGAGAAGACGGTAGTCAGAAAGGGTCGTAGTCCCAGAAAGTGTTTCTCAGTCGACAAGCGTAGTCCACCGGTTTCATAACCTCCAAGTCAAAGTCGAAGTTGTGGTCGGGAAAGTTTCTCATAAGTCACACTTAAAGGAAATTCTAACTGACCGAACTAGAGGAACGAAAGGTTTCCTAAGAGTCCTCAGAAAAGATCGTAGTGTCATCTATATGTAGGAATTTAACTCGTGAGGTACTGAGACTACCCGTTGTACCTTCAACCACTATATATCTTATGACAATTTTTACCAGCACTACTGGGATATACGTTTTGTCGTTTTTTCTGTATATACATTTCTAGTCTGAAAACCTGAGACACCCTCTTCAACTCCCACCCTACTAAACTCTCTTATCATAACTTTGGACACATAATGGTATACACTTTGTCTAGTGATCAGGACCAAACTACGTACTTTGTCCCACGAGTCCCGACCACGTAACCCTACTGGGACTCCCTACCCTACCCCTTGTGTACATGTGGGTACCGACTAAGTACAGTTACATACCGTTTTTGGTGATATTGTAACATTTCATTAATCGGAGGTTAATTTTATTTAATAAAAAAAATTTTTCGAGTCGAAATCTTTGTGTTTTAGTCAACACTCGATATTAGTTATTATAAATGAAAGTTCACTTATATTTACGGAATTTAAATATATAGTGAAACATAAAGTATAATGTATTGTACACGTCTTATACGTATCATTATTTGTATTTTTGTGTGTTTATGTTGTATCTATACTCATTCATTTTTGTGTCCAAAAAATTCCGTGAGAATCAAACCGATTAATTGGTAACTTATTCCGACAATTTGATAGTATTACATTACTTTATTTATCACCCTTGTAAATTTTCGGTTACCCGTGAAGGGTTCGTCTTATTTACAAGTGGTAGTAAAGTTTGAGTTTATAATTAACTAACGTAAAATGATTTTTCGACATTTCTGTTAAAAGACCTTTGTAAACTCCTTCGAAATTCCTCTTCTCTTTGTGTTATGGTTTCACCTCTTATCCTCTCTTGACACTCGTTTGTGTATTAAACGACTTCTCATTACAGACAAAGTCCTTGTGCAAAAACCACCTAGAACAGTATTATATAAAACACTATATAAATATCTCTAGTTAATTTCTTTTTTATCTATAGTTTCTACTCATATAGAAAACATAATTGATAGACGTAACGGTCACGACTGGTTTGTCTAGGTATTGAGAACTTTAAAACGGACGGTTTGTATTCTTGTGTTAACGTTCTACAAACACATGGTTTTATAAAATTCCGTATAGTCTTCGTTTAGATATAACGGAGACATAAAGTCTAATGGTAAAAAGTTATTGTACAATTCAGTGAAGTCAACACAAGTTGAGAAACGTTGGGACACCTAAATCAGACGGTCCGCGGAGACAGGAACCCTAAGAGGTCCGTTCTTATGACTTCAACCAACGGGAAGAGGTCCCCTAGGTCTCTAGGTCTCTAGCTTGAACATAGAGAATACAGAGGACGTGACTGTTTGTTCAAGAAATGGTAATAACGGTGGACCCTTCGGGTAATGTTCGTTTACAAATGAGACTGAAAACTTAGAGACATCGTTTTTTATAATAACCAGATCTTTATGTACATAAAAGAACAACGTAAGACTAAAGATAAAAAAGATAACCAGTAACACATTGAGCCGTAAGAAAGGTAATTTTATACACATAAATGTGTAACTTATTGAATGACCTTTATTATATTGATAAGGTCATCGTCAGTGTCATAAACAGGAGTAAGTCCGACTGGTTCCCTTTATAATCGACTTAATGACTTACACGAGTAAAATTTCAATAGTAAAATTGCATATAGTAAAACTTCGGTCCAATTAGTCATCATTAGGAAACTCTGTTATGAAGTAAATCTTATGATTATATGTAAAATATTAAATTAACGATTATACTTTTACTATTTGTGATAAATGAAACTATTCATGGATGTACGTCTGTTTAAAATTGTACCGTATTTGTAACTTACATAATATAGGTCTTATAGGGTGACGTTGGTTAGTACCAAAGTAAATATGTTTTGGACTCACATAGGTAACAATTGTTGAACTTAATTTTTAATTACTAGTTTAACTTGGTTCAAATGGTTCACATTAAGATATAATCTTTTTTCAAACCAATTCTTTATATTAAATAGTATGAAATAAAAGATATTGTTAAATTAAATGAAGTCTATGTTATCTTTGTATTAAGATCAAGTAAGAACCAATCTAAATAAAAGGAGTCATAACAGAGATTCGAAGCCTCAAAATGTCTTGTAGTCTCTAACTCTCCCCTCCAATTCCGATATAGACTCTGACGTCAGTCTCCAGGTGACAGTAATGACTTTACAGGTAACTAGGAAAGTTCCGGTGACCAAAAAGGACTCAAAACTCCAAATATTCTCTCGTGTTTAAGGGGCATTAAACTTCCAAATGAAAATTCAAATACCAAGAGAAAAACTAAGAATTTTGTAAAATTTAATAAAAAACTCTACATTTTGATGGAGTAATCTTTATATGTACTGCTATCTTTGATATATTTTATAATTATTTCTATATTTTGAAGTCATGAGTTTGTGGACATTCGTAGTAATTATCAACCTTGAATGTTAAGGTTTAGAAAACAGACACTTAATCATTTAGATTAATACCCAAAAGACATATCTAACAAAATAGTGAAAACACGTTATTAAAATGTAGACAAAAATAGGTTGACTAAAAAGTCTAAATTAGGTGACGATCTTATTAACATATTACTGTAAGTTTTTAACATTTTTCATTTTATAGAACAATTAAAGGTATCATGTAAATAAAAATAAATAAGTATAAAAGAGTGTTAGAGAAGAGTTCTCCTTATTATTTTATTATACAAATATATAAATAAAGATATAAGTATTTATTATGTTGGTAAATATAATCGTAAATCAATAATGAACCATAAAAAAGTCTTCTTGTATGTAAATCTAATATTTCTTAGTTTTAAATGAAAAACCGAATGTTAATTAATATTTGTAGTTGAAGAAAAAGTAGAATGGAGTAAAATTTAAACAGGAGGAGGGACTGTTAGTGAGAATTTTAAAGAAAATACAATAAACGAAGGTATGAAGATTAATTGGTGATAAAGAACTAAAATAATGTATAAATGTATAATATGTAACTACAATTATATAAGAACGGGTAAAGAATTCGACCTAGTGAACAAAGGTTACTGTCATGAGGAATCGGAGGGGAAAGAATCAAATCAGGTAGTTAACCTAGTTTATAAAAGAGATCACAGAAGGACTCTTTTGAGTGTAACCGTAATCATTGTATAGACGAAACTCTTTGAGTGACCTATTTTGTTAAAATGTTGAAATGTTACAGATTACCAAAGTAGCGTACGTATGAAGACAAACCATATCTTATAGGAGAGCCCTACCACCTCCAAAAATAAGGAACTGTAAGTAATGATAACAGAAGACTTCTTAAGACTTCAGGAAGGTAAGGACTAGGAAAAGGATCATTAGTCAAAAGGAACAAAACTTTAAAGTCTAAAGTGTTACCAAACGGAACTATACTAAGTAAAAAAAAAAAACAAATAGACTGAAATGAAAATTTAACAGTAAAATAAAGTCACACCATATTAAAAGTAAGAAAATAAATCCTTTCGAAAGAATAAATTAATCAGAAAAAAAGGGGGAAAAGAAATTAGATATAAGACTTTGTATAAATACTTCCATAACCTCTTACAATGTAAACATTTAAATGAGAATACAAATTTTTATAAAAAGATTAGGTAACACTTTAAGGAGTTAAATGTTGAATAAATAGAATAATATATAGAATTATTTATAAAAATATATAAAATGTATTCATATATTAAGAATATGAGTATAATATATTATGTTAGTATAAAACGTAAAAGAAACTATGAAAGTTAAAACTTTCTATATGAAAAATAGACTGTTAAGAAATAATGGATAGTAAAAAGTAGTATCTAAACCATAAAAGAGATACTGAGACTTTTGCAACGATAAAAACATTTTTCACAAAGAGTTTCGTATACACGAAAAAAGAGATTTAATAATTAAAGGGAAAATAAACGAAACTATATACAGAAAGCAACCTCTAAAAGGAGTTTATAGAACCCTTAACAGTACCAATATAGTGACTCCTATTAAGGTAATGTGACTTTACTCTTTTTTTTTTTAGAGATGTTAAATTACTCCTTCATTTTAGATTAACGATAGAGAAAGATAGACAAATAGTTTCAAACGAAACCCCTAGACGAGACACAGAAGGAACATACATGAGATTCCGGGTCCGCTTAACTCACCGGCACTACCTACTACAGGTTGTTAACATCTTTCTTCGGGAATTTCAAAGGTAGGTCTTTACTTTTTTTAGGTGATGAGTGTCAGATAACTGGTGTCGTCAGTGTGACGATTGACGATTCAGTGAAGTCAGCACAGGCTGAGACACACTGGGGTATCTGCCGTCGGGTGGTCCGAGGGGACAGGGACCCTAAGAGGTCCGTTCTTGTGACCTCACCCAACGGTAAAGGAAGAGGTTACGTACTTTCACTTTTCCCTTTCACTTCAACGAGTCAGTACAGACTGAGGATCGGTGGGGTACCTGACGTCGGATGGTCCGAGGAGGCAGGTACCCCAAACGGTCCGTTCGGATTTAAGTTGTTTCATCCTTTTATGTTGGAAGAGTGTACGACTCCTCTCTCCCTTTTTTTTTCTACAAAACAAAACAAAACAAAACAAAATGTCTTAAAAATTAGTTGTTTTAACGACATTAGCTGTTTTAGTGTATAGAGACACCTGGGTGTTATCACACAGAAATAAAAATAAAAAATAAATAAAAAAAATTAAAAATAAAAATGAAATAAAATGAAATGTTATGACATAGCCAAAACGGTATGTAACTGTACTTAGGTGGTACCCACATGTACGCAAGGGGGGGTTTTTTTTTCAAATACTTCTTTACAAATTGTTACGTGTTGTCATGACAGTATTAATGAGGTTATGAAACCGGTGGACTACGTCTCTCACTTAACAACCTTTTCTGGGACTACGACCCTTTCTGACTTCCAGTTTCTTCTTCTCCCACTCTATCAACCTACCGTAGAGGGTTAGTTACCTGTATTTAAACTCATTTGAGGCCCTCTATCCCTTTCCGTCCTTTTAGATTAAACGACGTCAGGTACCCCAGGGTTTCTCAGTCTGTGCTAAATGACTGATTTGTTGTTTTTACTCTACGATCTTACGATCAACGCGTGAACCTTTCTGATCACCTTAAACGGGAAAATAATCTCCTCGGGGATACAAAAAAAGACCACAATAAAAGGGAACCATTTACTCGAAAGTGTCTTTCTTTAAGAGGTTAGGGCACGGTACGTTTTACGTCAACCCCGTATTTAGACGGACGTCTGTCTGTAAGACCCTTGGTTCGACCCCGTTTAACATATCGAGAGAAAAATGTATATCTGGGACAAAATTATTACCATGGTGTTTAGACCAAAATGATACAGTCGACACTCACTCAGGTCTTACTCAGACTTAGTTTCTGAGGTATCCCAAACTTAAAACTAGTACAAGACAAATATTTGTTTTTTTAGATATTTAAATTTAGAAGACAAACTCCGAATCTTGGAGTCTATTAAGTTATAAAAGTCGGGAATCTACTGGAGGTATCTTCGAAAAGATGACTCGGGTGACTATAACTACAAAATTTGTAAGTACAAGAGGAATAAATATATATTAGTGTATAAAACTACCAATTAAATGTCCAATCAAACGGGTGTAAAGGGACCACAGAGTCTGTTAATTGTTTATACGGACTTTACGTCCTATGTACCCAAGTTAGGGGTCCAACCCTTTTAGGGGACCTCCTCCCGTATCGTTGGGTGAGGTCATAAGAACGAACCTCTTAGGGGTACCTGACTCCTCTGACCGTCCGATGTCAGGTATCTGGCGTTACTCAACCTGTGACGACTCACTGATTCGTATAGTATCGGTATTGTTTCGTGGTATCTCATCCATTGAATTTGTTGTATTTAAATAACGAGTGTCAGACCTCTGAACGTTCAGGTAATAGTTTCACGGTCGATCAAAAGGATCACTCTCTCGAGAAGGACCGAACGTCTACCTAAGGAAGAACGACAGAGGAACGTTCCATCTCTCCTTCTCACTTGAGACCAAAGAGAATAATATCTCTATGATTGGGGTAGGACTGTATGGATGAGACCAGGATAAATTGGAGGTTTTCAGGGTCGAGGATTATGGTAGTGGAACCCTCAATCCTGAAATTGTATGATTCAAAATAACAACAAGTCAACGATTCAACACAGGCTGAGAAACACTGGGGTACCTGACGTCGTACGGTCCTAAGGGACAGAAAGTGATACAAGGTCTCAAACGAGTTTGATTACAGGTAACTCAGTCACTACGGTAGGTTGGTAAAGTAGGAGACAACGGGGGAAAAGGAAGACGGGAATTAGAAAGGGTCGTAGCCCCAGAAATGGTTACTCAGTCGAGAAACGAAGTCCACCGGTCGTAAAACCTCGAAGTCGTAGTTAGGAAGGTCACTTATAAATTCCAACCAAAGGAAATCCTAACTGACCAAACGAGAGGAACGTCAGGTTACCTGAGAGTTCTCAGAAGAGGTCGTGATGTCAAGTTTTCGTAGTCAAGAAGGTACGAGTCGAAAGAAATACCAGGTCGAGAGTGTAGACATGTACTGATGACCTTTTCGGTATTGAAACCGTTCTACCTGGTAACAGTCGTTCCACTACAGAGACGAAAAACTATACGATAGACACAAACAGAATCACAAGGAAGGTTCCTCGTTCGTAGAAAATTAAAGAACCGACGTCAGTGGTAGGTATCACTAGAACCTCGGGTCCTTTTATTTGAGACAGTGACAAAGATGAAAAAGAGGTAGATAAAAGGTACTTTACTACCCTGACCTACAGCACTAGTAGTAAAAACCTTACACGTTAAAATTCGGTTGAAAAAGTGAGAGGATAAAGTTGAAGTAGTTCTCCGAGAAGTCAAGGAGAAACGAAAGACGGTGATTTGACCATAGTAGACGAGGTATTGTTCACGGTTGAACTTATCCTGTGTCCCACGAGTCTATAAACCAATTTGTAATAAATACTCACGTAGACACTCCCATAAAGATCTACTTTAATTACAAACTTAATCGTCTGACTCCCGACCATACCTCTCCCTCCACCTTCTCCTCAAGTCCTAACCCTTGTACGCATGTGAGCACCACCTAAGTACAACTACATAACCTTTTGGTTATGTTATAACATTTCATTAATCGGAGGTTAATTTTATTTATTTAAATTTAAATTTCTTTTTTTCTTTTAATGGACGGGATTACACCGGATAGGAGTAGGTTATACAACTTCCGACTCATTTTATTTTTAGAACTGAACGATTATGGTCATCTAAGGAGGTCAGACGTATCGGACGTATCGCTAGAAAAAACCTGAAACCTGGCCTTGACTTTGTAGTCGAGAAAAACTCAGACCTCAGACTTTGAATTTGGTAGTGAAGAGGACCCAGAGGTCCAACACCTGACATCCAGAACTTGGAAGAGTCGGAGAAATTACCGTATTTTGAGAATGTTATTTCTAAAAATGTATAAGATAACCAAACCAACGAGTTCTCTTTAAAACGATTACATATTTATTTTCATATATTAAGAATAGAACCAAATAGTCGAATCTAAACTCCTCTTTCAAAATAGACCTGTACAAATAAAACATGATATGTATCCTCTATCTTATTTTACTGTAATCCAGTCAAATAACCTCCCACTAATTTACTGGAACACTGTCGTCCTTACGGTTTACTTTGGCAAATCATGAGAGTAATTTTGTAATGATATTAAAATGACGGACTTTACTAGATTATAACGTAGAATTTTATATATAAGGGATACCCGTATATGATGACTATCCTAATTTTTACCACTGATATAGTATTACGTTTGATAATTTTTAAAAACTCCTCAAGCCTACCATTAAGGTCTTAAGAGGTTATTCCGACCACACAATAATTAATACATGTATGACAACCTTGTCGAAGATTTCAGTCCCAAATTAATATACACACTATGTTAAGGTTCCAAAGTTCTATTAGTTCGTTATGTATTTAGTGCTAGTATATCTCAAATCTCTCACTAACTCGAACTTTTTTAATGTATTTTATCGTACTTTCTATATGATACCTAAATTGATCAAACAGTTGACTTTATACCATAACGAAAATATTCGAAACAAATTTAAAATATTCATAAATATTTATGTATCCAAATTGATATTATAATATATTCTGTAATAGACGACTCAGAGATTTGTTCTGATTTCAAAGTTTATGTATCAAATCCTATTTAAAAGGATGACAGGTTTCGAACCACTCACATGTCCAATATATTGATGAAGAATTGACTTTTTAGTGGGAAGATAGATATAACAAAACATAACGATTCAGAACCTCAAATGTATAGTATAAAGAGGATAA
This sequence comes from Capra ibex, assembly GCA_006410555.1. NCBI lineage: Eukaryota > Metazoa > Chordata > Mammalia > Artiodactyla > Bovidae > Capra > Capra ibex. Next base: position 41,073,807 of record SJYO01037955.1, read on the forward strand.
AGTCGTCTGAGTTGGTTTCCAAAAAGGTCATTCTTCAGTAGGATCCCTGATCTTCCAAGGAACGAGGGACAAAGAAAAGTCATAATGGGTGTGACAACGAAAATTGGAAGTGTTACCGTCGAGAAAGGTGATCACGTACGAGTGTCTGTACTCTATAATCCAACTTCTCATCAAGATCCTTCTATCCTCTATCTTTCCTATTCCTCCAATTCCAAATTTAAAACTAACACAACTCCAACGTTATTTCGACCCGAAGGGTCCAACACGTCACCATTCTTTAGGTAGTTACGTTTTCTACGGTCTCTGGACCCAAACTAGGTCTCAACTAGAGACCTCATCCTTTAACGTTGAGTAACACCATAAGAACGGACCTTTTAAGATACCTGTCTCCTCGGACCGTCCGATGTCCGGTACCTCAAGGTTTCTCGACTTGTACTGATTCACTAACTCGTGTGTTTCTCGTCATTCCGTCCAAGAAGTTTCGTTCTATAGGATATACACCTATCTTTATATAAGGAAAAAGTAACATACTCTCTAGGAATCCATCGTACAAACATATTACGATGACATCATTATACCTTTAGTGAAATTTTATTTAGTGAAGGAGTCCTTTAGATTTTTATATTTATTAAAGAGATCCTTTATATCTCCTTGGTTTGTAGATAATTGTACTGTTTTTATATTTTTTATGTCGTTTTGTTACAAAAGTACACTATGATAAAAATATATGTTTATTTATGGAAAGACGAAATGACTCCATATAACAGAAATAAATAGACTTGAATGATTAAAATTGACGTAAAACGTTTTAAATAGAAAGAGAATTTTTTTTTAGTGAGTAAAAGAACAGTTCCACATACCGTAGAACCGACAAAGGTAAAAATTCCGTATTAGAGACGTGTCTGAACTAAACACCTGTTCCATGGATTTACTGTCTCACATCGTGCCAGACACAAAAGTGAGGAGTGTAAAGTCCTGGAACTTTCCGTCTCCTTCCACGTAAGAAAGGTTTCTCTTAAAAAGATTGATAAGTAAATCAGTCCGTCATAGATCAAAATCCTCTTCCCTCCACTTCAAAATCTCTCTCTAAGAGAATATATTCATCAGTGTGGACCGAAGTCATCCTCAATAAGACAGAGGGTGATCTTCGAGTCTGACAATACCGAAGAGACTTGTATGTCCTTCCCACACACCAAAAGAGACCCAGTAAAGTCGAACGGGACCGGTGAACAGAGTGACTGTCGTGTGAAGTGTCACGTTGGTACCGTGAGGATTTACGTAGTCATAACACACTTAAGTGAAAAGAAATTTTTTTTTTTTTTTTTTTTTTCTTTTTTTTTAAATAATCTCATATCGACCAGTTATTATAACACTAACAAAGTCCACTCGTCACTTCCCTGAGTCGGTATGTATATATACATATGTAAGAAATTTAAGGGGAGGGTAGGTCCGATGGTATATCGTAACACGACATGTCATCCAGGAACAACTGTATTTGGTCGAGAACCCCCTCAAAACACACAGAAACAACCCCAGTGACCTCGTCGAGATACGAGGATAGAGGAGGAGATCGAAGAACTAAGGAAATGTCCACCTGTGCCCTTTTTGGTTCCGAAAAAAACACGGGAGTTTCTTCCCGACCCTCCAAACCCCCGTACCTAAAGTAAAATGAAAGAATAATCCAGAAATATATATTATCATTGTATCCGTGGAGGAAGGATTTGGACACCTGTTCAGTACTCCAAGATTAGACAGAATCCTCGGTACCGTGGTCCCGGGTGTATAGTTCGAGGGAGTTCCTCAGAGAGAGGTAACGAGAAGGAGGGAGTTATAGGAGGAACCCTCCTGAACAACCAAAACTTCGGAGTCTTGAAAACCTGAGATAAAGCGTGTTCCTACCGGGAAGTACAGACACTACCAAGAGAACCTGTCCAGACGGGAATGTCATAACAAATTACACGTTATCAGTACAACTTAGGGAAGTTAGTAGACAGTTTATCAACTCAAAGGAAAATTCTTTCAACCGACACTTATATCTAATATAAGAGAAGAAGATCACATTATTTATACAGACGTATTTCTGTTTTATTTGGTCCTTTTCCTTTCATTGTTTGGTGTGGTGACCGACAGAGTCAGAGGGTAAGAGTGAATCCTTTAGGAATCCTATTTGGAAACAATTGTGAGTGATTCACCTCCCCGAGAAAGGTTAAGGAAGGACTCCGGAGTTACTAAAGGGTAAATGATGGGAAGAAGTGTCCTGACCTTTTCCAGTCAAAAATAAGGTTAAGGTTTCCTTCCGTTACGTTTTCTTTCGAGTTTGATGGTGTGTTAACATGAGTAGAGTGTACGATCATTTCGGTCCGAAGTCGTTATGCACTTGGCACTTGAGGGACTACAAGTTCGACCAAAATCTTTTCCGTCTCCTTGGTCTCTAGTTTAACGGTTGTAGGCGACGTAGTACCTTTTTGGTTCTCTCAAGGTCTTTTTGTAGATAAAGACGAAGTAACTGATACGGTTTCGGAAACTAACACACCTAGTGTTGTTTGACTCCTTTTAAGACTTTCTCTACCCTTATGGTCCGGTGGATTGGACGGAGAACTCTTTAGACATACGTCCAGTCCTTCGTTGTCAATCTTGACCCGTACCTTGTTGTCTGACCAAGGTTTATCCTTTTCCTCATATAGTTCCGACATATAACAGTGGGACGAATAAATTGAAGATACGTCTCATGTAGTACTCTTTGTGACCTGACCTTCTTTGTGTTCGACCTTAGTTCTAACGACCCTCTTTATAGTTATTGGAGTCTATACGTCTACTGTGGTGGGAATACCGTCTTTCACTTCTCCTCGATTTTTCGGAGAACTACTTTCACTTTCTCTCACTTTTTCAACCGAATTTCGAGTTGTAAGTCTTTTGCTTCTAGCACCATAGGCCAGGGTAGTAAGGTACCCTTTATCTACCCCTTTGTCATCTTTTTCACAGTCTGAATTAAAAATACCCGAGGTTTTATTGACGTCTACCACTAAAGTCGGTACTTTAATTTTCTACGAATGAGGAACCTTCTTTTCGATACTGATTGGATCTATCATATAAGTTTTCGTCTCTGTAATGAAACGGTTGATTCCAGACAGATCAGGTCCGATACCAAAAAGGACACCAGTACATACCTACACTCTCAACCTGACACTTCTTCCGACTCGCGACTTCTTAACTACGAAAACTTGACACCAAAACCTCTTCTGAGAACTCCCAGGGAACCTGACGTTCCTCTGGGTTGGTCAGGTAAGACTTCCTCTAGTTGGGACCCTAAAGAAACCTTCCTTACTACGATTCCGACTTTGAGGTCATGAAACCGGTGGAGTACGCTTCTCGACTGAGTAACCTTCTCTGAGACAACGACCCTCCCTAACCCCCGTCCTCTTCTTCCGCTGCTGGCTCCTACTCTACCGACCTACCGTAGTACCTGAGTTACCTGTACTCAGACTCACTTGAGGCCCTCTACCACTACCTGTCCCTCCGGACCGCACGACGCTAAGTACCCCAGCGTTTCTCAACCTGTGCTGACTCTCTGACTTGACTTGACTTGGGAAGAAGGTGGTAAGTCCCTACAGTTTTCCTCAGGTTTCCGTCTTTAGTTCTTCAAAAAAGAATGAAGACCAGTTCCGGTCCTTTATGGACTGAGAGACCACAGGATGTCTTTGAGAGGGGAGGGTGGAAACCCGAAAATGTCCTCAGATCCTGACGTTCTTACTGACTCTTGAATCTGAATAAGACGAGGGTTCTCGACCGTGTTCCGACCCTCCTGTCTCAGGGAGACACGGTCCGTTACCGGATAGATGGAAAGGAGTGTGACTCCACTGAGGGTGGTGCACCTCCCCGGAGTACTTATATTCTTTCGTGTATGTACACGTGTTGAAGAGGGTTTATCTGTCAGAAACCCGTGGATCAGACGAATCCGAACACGAAGACCGAGACACTGGACGGGGCCCCTCTAGTCTAATACCCTTCGTTGTACTATCATCACCACCAAATCAATGATTCAAAACAGATGGAGAACGCTGGGGTACCGGAGAGGTACCTTAAGAGGTCCGTTCTTATAATCTCCCCAACGGTAAAAGAAGAGGTCCACTAGTAAGACTGAGTCCCTAGTTTGGGTGTAGAGGACGTAACGTCCGCCTAAGAGATGACGACTCGGTGGTCCGTCTTTGCGCCTGAGTGAGTTTGACATTATGTCCACACTCCCGAAAAAGGACTCTTAATGTACACCAAAGTTGAAGAACTTTTTATGGGTCCTTTATCAGTCAACCCGTCGACTCTTGAAATTAATTTTTGTTTTAGAGGAGGGTTGGGTCTTTTGAAGAGGTGATTTCGTCTTCTCTCTCTTTCGTCAAATTTGTAACTTATGTATAATTTGACCTCACACTGAACGTAACGTCCGTCAAGACATTTTCTAAAAGTTTTTCTTTCCTTAAAAATACATCGGTTCTTCTGTAGTGGGTATGTATGTACAGGAGTTTTGTTTGGTTTATCTGGAGTTCATTCTCCTGGACTGTTATGATAAACAGTATACGTTAAGTAGGATTTTAGTGAACGAATAACTTCACTGGTAGACACAATCGAATAACCGAAAACGGTTTTCTCTTCGTTTGAAGATTATAGGAATACTGTCCTATACTCATCAAAACGTTGACCTTTGCTCTTTGGTCCTCTATCATATAAGGAGTTATAAATATAACGTCTCTACCAAGGTCCATGAACTCTTCCTGAAGGTACCTATGATTTCGATCGTTCTCCAAATAGATCGAAAATTTTCATAATACGTAGAGAGTTTCACTGATTCTCGTATGCGTAAAAGATTTCATTTACGAGATTCTTTACCCTCCCTCCCACAAAGAAGGAATAAAAGTCATTTTGAAATAAAATAGAAAAAATCAAACATTGAATTGTACCCGGAATTCAAAATATGTCTTTATAAGAGTTTTGTGTATGACTTCCTGGTTACGTACACACACACATAAACACACACACACACACACACACACACACACTAATTCTCCCGTTCAATCGAGACTGGTCCCAGTCTCGTCTGGGAGATTGAGACACCGACAGACCCGTCCCCTCTGAGAACAGGACCAAATCCCTGTGGAGACGAAATCCCTTGAGAAGGAAGTGGACAAGTTGACGGGAGGGGGTACCCCTGACCTTTTTAAGAGTCGTCGAGAGAATTCTTGTGAAAGATGGACTCTGGAAACAAGAGTAAAACTAAATCCAAACTGACAATCGGTACCTCACTCACTCTTCCAGGTTTAGGTTCAAGATGGTGTAAGGTGTCTTCTTGTCGGCTTTCTTAGAGAAGTAGGTGTGAAATTGGTACAGGTAAAGAGTCGTCGACCAAAAGTCCACTAACCGAAGGGAGTATCGAGAAACATATAGATAAAATTTAGTAGTAAAGTATAGTACGTTAGAAAACTCCTTTATTACTCAACCTTTCTGGAAGACCTTACCGTTTTACAGACTGACTTCCTATTCACTCGACACACTGACGATTTAACCGGTCATAAATAAATAAATTGGAGTACTGTTGGTTACCAAGATTATTGGTCAGATATACTTGTCCCGACGACAACGACGATTTAGCGAAGTCAACACAGGCTGAGACACGTCGGCGTATGTACCGTCGGGTGTCCGAGGAGACAGGGACCCTCAAAGGTTCGTTCTTGTGACTTCACCCAACGGTAAAGGAAGAGGTTACGTACGTACGTACGATTCAACGAAGTCAGCACCGACTGAGACACACTGGGGTACCTGTCGTCGGGTGATCCGAGGAGACAGGTGTCCTAAGAGGTCCATTCTTATGACCTCACTCAACGGTAAAGGAAGGGACTACTTGTCCCGATTCTTTCTGATTCAATTCATGTCTCTTCTTTTGTTCTTTTTAAGTTATACCTTACGACCCAGACAGTTCAGTCACCTGTCCTTCCTACTCTCCTACCTCAAATTTATTACTATCCCGGACCCCTCTTTGAAGACCCCTATCTGCATCAAAGGATCTTGTTAAAATTGAACATAAAAAATAATTTGTCAATAGGAAGTAACGAGTTCTTTATGGGAACGTTGTTCGTTTATAAGAGTCTCTTACTCCTAAGAACGAAAACGGGTCGGGGTCCACAAAAATTTCTATTAGGTCGGGAGGATCCACGGGAACTAGAGTCTTAAACAGAAATCCTAAAACAAAAATATAATTAGAAGAATCTAAAGGAAGAATGTCTCAGTCCGAATAAGAAGAACGACGAGAAAGAAAATGGTACAAGAGAAGAAATTTGTTTTTCGAAGTTCAAGTATCGTAAGTAATCCAAATACCTTTTATATAAATTTTTAACCTTCAATATCCATATTGTATTCATAAAGTTCGTTCAATAATGATAAAATTCATCAGTACATAAATTACAAAATGTACATTTTATTATCTTTCTACAGAAAATTCTACAAAAGTACATATATACACATATAAAGTTTCTGAAGAAAGTAAAAATCAAATAACGTCAGATAAAATATTAGTTGAAAAGAATAATATACCTTTTCTGAAACTGCGACCCTCCCTAACCCCCGTCCTCTTCTTCCCCTACTGTCTCCTACTCTATCGACTTACCGTAGTGACTGAGGAGTTACCTGCACTCAGACTCACTTGAGGCCCTCAACCACTACCTGTCCCTCCGGACCGTACGACGATAAGTACCCCAGCGATTCTCAGCCTGTGCTGACTCACTGACTTGACTTGACTTGACTACGACTTTAGTCGTAAAAATTAACTCAATATAAGTAGTTTTGTAGAGTTCCTAAGTACTATTTTTAAAACCTCTTAAAGAGAAATGTACGTACCTACGTACGATTCATCGAATTCAGTACAGACTGAGAGACTCTGAGATACCTGAAATCGGGTGGTCCGAGGAGACAAACACCCTAAAAGGTTCGTTCTTATGACCTCACCAAACGGTACGGGAGGAGATCCCCTAGAAGGACTGGGTCCCTAGATTGGATACAGATTGTAACGGTCCTCATCCTTAAGATTCTCAGTAAAGTCTCTTAGAGGTAATCAGGTATTACCTCACTATAAATAGTTTTCACTAAAATTCACTTTATGGTACCACTACGGTATTTACCACCGTATTTTAGTGTTCACCACCCCAATGTCTTCGTGGTGTACCTCTTCTTTTAAAGATAGACTAAGTCACCAAACGAAAAGATTACTCTTTCGTGACAGAGAAGTACTATGCTTCCACGACATAAGTGAAACCGTGTTTCACCGATTCACTGAGGGTGTCCCATCCAAAACCATTTGAACTTAGTTCAGGATAATGTAGACGAAGGAACTAATACGGTTTCGGGAACTGAAACGTCTAGTGTTATTTCACACCTTTTAAGAAGCTCTCTACCCTTACGGTTTGGTAGAATAGACGGAGGACTCTTTAGACATACGTCCAGTTCTTCGTTGTCAATTTTGGCCTTACCTAGTTGTTTGACCAAGGTATAACCCTTTCCTCATGCAGTTCCGACATATAACAGTGGAACGTATAAGTTGAATATACGTCTCACGTAGTACGTTTTACGGTCCGACCTACTTCGTGTTCGCCCTTAGTTCTAACGACCCTCTTTATAGTTATTGGAGTCTATACGTTTAGTGTGATGGAAATACCGTCTTTCATTTCTTTTTGATTTCTCGGAGAACTACTTTCACTTTCTTCTCTCACCTTCTCGACCGAATTTTGAGTGTAAGGTTTTTGTTTCTAGTACCGTAGGTCAGGGTAGTGAAGTACCGTCTATCTACCTCTTTGTCACCTTTGTCACTGTCTGAAATAAAAGAACCCGAGACTTCAGTGACGTCTACCACTGACGTCGGTACTTTAATTTTCTGCGAATGAGGAACCTTCCTTTCAATACTGGTTGTATCTATCGTATAAGTTTTCCTCCCTGTAATGAAACGGTTGTTTCCAGGTAGATCAGTTCCGATGCCAAAAAGGTTATCAGTACATACTTACACTCTTGACCTGGTATTTCTTTCGACTCGTGCTTCCTTAACTACGAAAACTTAATACCAAAACCTCTTCTGAGAACTCTTAGGGAACCTGACGTTCCGTTAGTTTGGTCAGTAAGGGTTTCCTTTAGTCAGGACTTATAAGTAACGTTCCTGACTACGACTTCGACTTTGAGGTTATGAGACCGGTAGTCTACACTTCTTGCCTGAGTAACCTCTTCTGGGACTACGACCCTTTCTAACTCTGTCCTCCTCTGCCCCTCCTGTCTCGTACTCTACTGACCTACCGTAGTGACTCAGCTACCTGTACTCAAACACGTTCGAGACCCTCAACCACTACCTGTCCCTTCGGACCGTACGACGTCAAGTACCCCGACGTTTCTCAACCTAGACTGACTTACTGACTTGACTTGAATTGACAACCCTTCGACTGGTTAATCGTCAATCAATGTCCGTCTAGATAAAGACACTTTTCTGTCAAACCCGACTATATAAAGGAGACAACGACGGTATTCGGTGAAACGTATGTTCCCGGGAAACTCCAACCTTCTCCTTTCTACGAGTGATTATGAATGTCCCATTTAGGTTTGAGAGGAGGACTGTCAGTTAAAAGATTTCTGTAAGACAATTTAAGGACTGGTTAACCAGTAGAAAACTGATAACGATTACTTAGTCATATCCCGACGTGTAGTCCGATAGAGAGGATTTTTAACCTGTTTATCAACACAGTGAATTGTAGTACCAGTGGTCTTCATAAAAGGAAACTAGAAGAGAAATACCCAGTAGGGATATTAGTCTCAGTAACCGACCGATCCAGTTCTCTAAGTCTCAACTTTACACCGAAACCCTGGTATGTGAAGTAGTAAAGTTGTCGTAGATTAGATTTCTACATGTCTCGTGGGGTCCGAAGTTCTGACTTCTACGGGACCAAGAGAAGACTTCTGTGAGTGAACGAATTGTCACTGTGTAGGATTCGTACTTCATACACATCACGTGTCTCGAGGTTTACCAAGAGAGGTTGGAGGAATGGAGGAAGAAGGGTACCACGTAGGACGGGTGGAGGAGTGATTCTCTGGTAACCCTTCCTACCCGGATCAAAACCCTCCTCCTTTCACCTGTAGTTTTTACGTCACATTTACCCTCTAGACTTCCACCGTACTTCCATAAACCTACTCTATAATAAGTCACTCTTTTCGTTTTATATACTCAATGTATATGTTTGTACGTAGATACATATAATTTTATGTATAAGTAATACATATGTATAAGTATTTTAATATAAAATTATTATACATAGTATAGGTATCAAACTCCCGAAAGGTCCACTACGATCACCAGTTCTTGGGTAGACGGTTACGTCTTTTCTCTACACTCAAGGTAGGGACCCAACTCTTCTAGGGGACCTCCTCCCGTATCTTTGGATGAGGTCGTAAGAACGGACCTCTTAGGGTACCTGTCTCCTCGGACCACCCGATACCAGGTCTCCCAGTGTTTCTCAACCTGTGTTAACTTTACTGAATCGTACGGACGTGTCAAACTTATGTAAAGAGTTTGGTACTTCCCTGTTGGGTACACAAACACACAAACACACGTACACACAGACACACACACACTCTCTCTCTCTACTATGTATAATCAGAAAAGTACCACTCGTACGTCCACTCGTACACTACAACTCTTCCAATCCATTGAATCTGTTCCACTACTCCACCTTCCTTCTTTTTCTAGTTTGGGTTCTGATTCCCTCAATTAAATCCGACTTTACTTTCGTAGATATAAAAACAGTGTAAATACGTACTTAAATTTTAATACGTTATCACACCCATAAAATATTTATATATATATGTGTGTATATATAAATATGTACATACGTACATGCTTATATGTATATGCATATATACTTATGTTTTTTTCGAAATTTCCCACCACTCCCCTTACGTCTCCAGACTTTTGATTTCCTCGTCGAAACGGATGAAGTGTCAAACGTAACCCGGTACAATTCGTACACGGACGAAACGTCTCAAGGTCCTTCGAACATTCTTTGTTTTTATCAAAAGGTGAATTGTAAAATGAACATCGGTTTAAAGAAGTGTCACATAATATTTACTAAATTCTTTCAATGTTCTTAAAAGAATATATTCACTTTTTGACGAGATAGGACCACGGGGGTTAATCTTAATAATCCTATATTTTCGTTTACAATCGTTCGAATATTGTTAGTACATATTATTATTCTAGGTCGGAAGTAAATCGAGAATGATACACGTCCGTGAAAACTTTAGTAAAATTGTATATAAATGATGTAATTAGGAGGGTCCCTTGGAGTTTCCGTTTATTGACAAAAATTGGTGTAAAATTCCTATGTTCTTTTGTCGTAAACGGAAGACCCGATACATTGTGCGATAGTGTTTCAACCGTCGAATCTTATTGTGTTGAAATAATAGAGGGACATTGGCTCCTGGTCTTCAGACTCCCAGTGCTGAACCGACCTAGGTGACGACTCTCTGGGTGAACCGATTTTAGTTCGACGACGGTACGACACCAAGAGTAGTCCCCGAGTCCCAAGATAAGATTCGAGTAAGTCCACAACTATCTTAAGACAGAACACCAATGTCCCAACTTCGAGAGTCCACAACAATCTCCGACCAGAAAGAGTGTCTTTCAGACATTATACTGACGAAGAGAAACAACGACAAGTCAACGATTCAGCACAGGACGAAAAACACTAGGGTACCTAACGTCGTGTGATCCGGACAGATAGGAAGTGGTAGTGGAAGGGACCGTTCGACTGATCGATAGGACGACGAGGAGATGGTTTTGTTTTTCTTTTAAGGTTGACGACGAGGTCTAGTTAGACTGAAGGAAAGAGATTGGAGAAGTGAAGTCAACGAGTCAGAACAGATGAGAAGCACTGGGGTACCTTCCGTCGTACGGTCCGAAGGGACAGGTAGTGGTTGAGGGTCTGGAACGAGTTTGATTTCAGGTAACTCAGGTACTACTGTAGGTTGGTAGAGTAGGAGACACGAGGGTAAGAGGATGACGGAAGTTAGAAAGGGTTGTAGTCCCAGAAAAGGTTACTTAGTCAAGAAGTGTAGTTCACCGGTTTCATAACCTCAAAGTCGAAGTCGTAGTCAAGAAGTTTACTTATAAGTCCTGAGTAAAGGAAATCCTAACTGACCAAACTGGAGGAACGTCAGGTTCCCTGAGAGTTCTCAGAAGAGGTTGTGGTGTTAAATCTTGGTAGTTTTCGTGGACTAGAGAACCGGTGGAAATTTTACCGAGTAGCACAATCCGTCTCAGGAGATCCTACTAGGGGAAAAAACTATTGACTTTCTGTTGACTTATCACTGAATTAATTTCCTTCTCTTAAGGTAATATAAGTGTTCAGAGAGTACGTGAGTTCCCTTCTCCTGACTTATCCTACGTATACGATTCCCGTCTTTAGAACTCCTGATAGAATCCAGAGACGGATGATATTTTGACTTCCATTTCTTTTTTCCACATTGACGGGGTATAGTGTTTCAATTTTAGTTACCTTGAGTCGTCAGATATAAATTTAAGGTACAACTATTAGTGAGAGGATCTGTTACATTACTTCCTTATCTCAAAGTGGAGTGTCGAAAATCTACAACATAAACTACAGTTATTGACACTTTCCACACTCTAAAGTAGGATGACCGGTCGACTGATCATATGGGAAGGTGTCAAAGTACCCTTCATCTTCCTTTGTGTTCTAAGGTCAACAACAAGTCAACGATTCAGGACAGACTGAGAAACACTTGGGTACCTGACGTCGTACGTTCCAAAGGGACAGGAAGTGGTAAAGGGTCTCAAACGAGTTTGAGGAAAGGTAACTCAGTCACTACGGTAGGTTGACGGTGTAGGAGACAGTAGGGGAAGAGGAAGGAAGTTAGAAAAGGTCGTAGTCCCGGAAAAGGTTACTCAACCGAGAAACGTAGTCCACCGGTTTTAAAACTTCGAAGTCGTAGTCAGGAAGGTCACTTATATGTCCCAAATAAAGGAATTCTAACTGACCAAACTAGAGGAACGACATGTTCCTCGAGATTCCTCAGAAGTGGTCGTGGTGTTAAGTTTTAGTAGTTAAGAAGTAACCAGTCAGAAGAAATACCAGTTTGAGAGTGTAGGTACGTACAGACGACCTTTTGGTATTGAAACTGATATGTCTGGAAACAGTCGTTTCACTACAGAAACGAAACATAATGTAACAGATATAAACAGTCTCGAAAAGATGGTTCCTCGTCATAGAAAATTAAAGTACCGACGTCAGTTGTAGGTGTCACTTAAAAATCGGGTCTTTTATTTCAGAAACAAAGGTAACAGGGGTAGATATACGGTACTTCTCTACCCTGACCTACCGTACTGGAAACCAAAAAGTTACAACTCAAAATTCGGTCGATAATATGACAGGAGGAAGTCTCCTGAGAACTCGGTCTCCGTTTCCTGGTAGACGATAAGTCTCTTTGTCGTCATCGGTCTTGTGGTCATAAACGTGACTAAAAGACAGTGGGACTTACAAAAGGAGTGGATGTCCCACTCTTATTGTTCCGGTATACTATAGATGTGAACTTAAAGTAACACAATGTCCTCTTCTTTCAGATCAAATCCCTTAGTCTAGAGATGTGTATTTGGATGGACTATAAAGAAATAATAGAACAATATGATCTGACGTTCGCTTAGATGGAGGATTGATATCCTTCTGTGTGATAAAGGTAAAAGGTTTCAATGAGATGTCGGTAGGACCTTTTCTATCGGGACTTCTGTCAGTCTGTTCAAAACATCGTTCCGTACAACTACGGACTCTTTAGGTAACTTTTAACAATGTGTCATTATAGACGAGGAACAAAGATTCGGTAGAACTAAAGGTCACTTAAAAAGGTATTAATGAAACCTGAGACACTAATTAGGATGACTGTCTCCGACTCTGTCTTTAAGAAAGTTATACAGGGTTGTGAAAAATTTACTTAAAATGACGATTGTTATGACGTTTCTCATCGGACTACAGACAGACTTCATAACTGGTATTTATACGAGAGACCTCAGGATTTTGATGGGTTTACTTTTAAAAGTTTTTAAGTCCTAGATGGAATTGTTTGGTGTACCGAAGGAGTTCAGAAAGATGACTGAAAAGGTGAACCACGTTCCACAATTAAGTTCAATCACTAACGTATAACAGGTCGTTTCCCTTTTAAATTCTGTTAAAAAAACTAGATATTATTGTGACTATCACTCAACTTCTACTGGACTTGTGGGAAGGTACCAGTTCTACCACAGAAACTAGTGAACTCGATTTCAGTTCTTATTTAAAGTGTATCAGAAAAGATTAACCTACAGAGGGAAAGACCCTTTTGACGGATGTGGAACGTGTATTTATTCAGTTAATAAGGGGACCTGTGTATGGAATCAGTCCTTTCCATCAGACTAAAACCTATTTAAATACGTATAAAAACTCTCAGTGTACTAGATGACCGTCACAAACGAATTTATAAGTTATGAACATCCAGAAAGTACTGGTGGGACGACCACGGTTACCGACACATTAACCTTTCCTCCGTCTAACTATAGATTGATGGTGTCTTTCTTATATCAAGGTCCTCAAATGTGTTACTGGGACACTTTTTGTCCACTTTTTGTACAGTATCACAATTTTCACCGAACAACAACAAGTCAACGAATCAGCACAGACCGAGAAACGTTGGGGTACTTTACGTTGTAAGGTCAGAAGGGACAGGAAGTGATAGAGGGTCTCAAACGAATTTGAGTACAGGTAACTCAACCACTACGGTAGGTTGAGTAGGTCACCATTAAAAAATCCAGATGGAATTAAGTCCTGAACACGACGAGGTAAAAGTATTGAGAGAATTTGACAACGAAATAAAGTTATATTCCCGTTCTTATAAAAAGACTTCGACATCCTAACTGGGATCCTTCAATTGATCTTAAGGAACCCATTCCAACAGTAAGAGGTCACCTAGTAACTTTGACATTTTAGGACTTGTGTTTAATTAAGGGACAGGTACTAAAGGATGACCTCAAGAAGACGGAGTTCCTTTAGAAGGGATCACCCGATTTAGAGAGAATATCGTCGGTCCTTGGTGTCGTGTTTTTGAGTTCTGGAAATATCAGGAAAAACTTAACCAGATTTCAGGACAAACTTAACCAGTTTAACTACCTGACGTCCCCCACGACTAGAAACTCTGATGACCCTACAACGCTGAGGAAGAATTGTCCATTGTGTACGAGACAGGAGAGTAGAAGGTTAATTTGGACGGTTTCAAAATTATTAACCAAAAACGGGTGTTTTCAGTACTTAAAGGGAAACAATTACGAGTCCTATCCACGTGTAAGAAAACTGATAACTCACTTTCTCCTTGGAATGATTATTAAAAATATCTCTTTACCTGAACTTAGTCTGATGACCTAACCGGTCTAAAGTAGGTTTTCTCGTACTAATTATTGGTCTCGGGTAAGATTATCGATAGAAACTTAAGTGTAGAACAACACCGACGTTCGTGGATGGGTCAATAAGGAGTATTTGTCGGTTCTCATTTCCTGGTAAAAGACACGTCATCAACTGATATGTTAAACCAACTGTATAAATAATGTACAAAAGTATATAAAAGAGGTTTAGGACTATTAACCGGGGTTCAAGGAGTAGCAAGAAAGAGATCTTCGGGTAAAAAAATAATTGATAAAACAACTTTGACAGTTGTTGACACTTCCTATACTCTGAAATAGATACTCTTTCGATTGTTAAACCGGACAACGTCAAAGTACCTACGACCGTCTCTCGTCCCTTAAGACTCTGTCTCTTTTCCCTGTCACACAATGTATATATCTGTCGTTACCATCTCTTAATCGTACACACGATTAGGAGGTTCTAATGTCCTTTCTTTGAAGTTTGTAATTTTTTTTTTCAAACAAAAGAAACAATATTACCAGATACTACGATGGGAAGAATTTATAGACTGTCATTTATTTGGTTAAATAAAAACGAGACCTTCCTCTATTATAGAGATAGAATACTCCGATAAGCAATTTGGTTAGGACTTTCTTTGTCGGGTCTTATGTCCGTCGGGTACGGAAACGAGCATTCTGTACAACTGTCCAATTTTAATGTCTCTTAACAGGGGTTATAAATAAATGGAGAAATTATATCGTAAAGGAAAAGAGTTTATTTTACATGATTGAAAGGAATCCTCTTATATTAAAACGTACATATATGTATATATATATATATATATATATACAACATTAGTATTTTCAAAGATTGTAGATGACAAATAATTTTCCGTGACCGAACGGATAAAAATGTATATAATGAGGAAATTAGGAGTGGCGTAGAAATCCTCCACAATAAGATAAGGGGTAAAACTTCTACTTGTGTGGTTTTACATCCCTCAGTTAATATTACAGACTCAAGTGTCAGTTCTCCACAATTCTGGTCTTGGACCCCCTGAAATTAGGGATCATGAAGAGTAAACGATCTACCACTACACTTGAACCGGAGGTTTGATCTTGTTCTAGTGGACCTGAACACTTGAGACTTTGAGTTTGTAGAGAGTTATGATCCAACCTATGTCCCATTAAAGAGGGACGTACTATTAATTATAAGTCATGTGTATAATAGAAAATATAAGTAATATACTTACATCTTTGACTCCGAGTTTACACACCTCTAACTTTGACTTTTACCTCAGGTCGGTGAGTGACGAGTTTTCGGAAATTTCTCCGGTCCAACCACTTTTCCTTTGAACGAAATAAAACTTACGATCGTTGGTCCTACCCCCTCACGTCAAACAAAGGAAAAGAACTCCGGATAAAAGTCCTAACACTGTCCAATACAGTACCGATGTCAGACCGGTAGTACATTAATTGAAGAAGGTGTACCACCCCTAAAGTCATAGACATTCTCTCGAGTATATAATACCGAGTTCTATAATAGATATCGGGAACTCTTCCTTAATGTCCAGGAACTGACATGTATTACTAATCAATCAAAAAAAAAAAAAAAAAATTAGAGGAAACTGACAAAAGGAAACAAAGATGTAAAGGAGTGAAGAGACTAATTTTGAAAAGAAACCGGTTTCAAAAAGGTGTCTCCTGTACCCCCTGTCTGGTATTCTAGAATGAGGTCAGGTTCTGTTGGTTTCGTAAGAGTCTATTATTTATGATCCTGGAACTAAAATCTAAGTTTAAAATTACTAAGATTTTATGATACAAATATACTTTGTGGAATGACGAAAAGACTTCTTTTTATAAGTCCTCTGTAATTACGTAAGGTTTTTAATAATGTTAATCAACTTTTCGTTCTATTAACAGTTTTATTTTAGTTATTTTGTATTCTGTTGTCTCCTACTCTATCGACCTACCGTAGTGGTTGAACTACTTGTACTCAAATTCATTCGAGACCCTCAACCACTACGTATCCCTTCGGACCGTACGACGTCAGGTGCCCCAGAGTCTCAGTCTGTGTTGACTCGTTGACTTGACTCGACTTACAATATTAGTCGGATTGTACATACGTTTATCTTACTATAAATTATACCAAAGAATGTGTATAGAGTTCAACCTTTCGTAAAAACGTATATTGTAAATTGTAGTATCATTTGTAACGATTGATGAAATACTGATATAAACTGTTATAGATAAAACTCATACTTAAGACTGAGACTTTTTAATCAAACGTAGTAAGTTTCCTTGAAACCAAAGTAAGTTGTTCAGTCACAAAGAGTTTCTAATGAATCTTTTGGTGGATCTACTTAGTCTTTGAAACCCTATAACTCGATTCTTAGACGAGGACATTTTTATAGGGGTAACTAAAAAATTTTCTGTCTTTCAGTCGAAGACGACATCCATTCTACCTCAGTAACCTATTTGTTAATCATAAAAACCGTCTACTAAAATCACTACTGATCTTTTTATTAAGTGTCCCCTGTTTAACCTTTCGTTCATCTGTTTAATCCTTCGGTAAATAAATAAGTGTACTTTTTTTAGACTATCCACTACCCGTTCGTCTCATCCTCTTTTTATCTATTCAGGAAACTGGAGAACCACGGAGATGAGAAAGAAACTCATAAAAATTCTGTCAAAATCCATAACGTCGCGTTTATATGTGACTGGATTGACTTTGACCCCTTGTAAGTTCCCTTCCGAACTTCCTCTATAAACACAAATCTGATTTATTCATCTTAAATACACCCACTTCCGACCCTCGTGTTACCTCGTCTCAAAAGTTCCGTCTCTTTTGTGTCAGTAACGTTCGGGATTCCGTTCTTCTTTGTATCAAAAAACTTCATTAAAAATTAAAAACCAACCTCCTAAAGAAATAATCATGTTACATTAGTATATTTAGGAGAATGTTTAAATTCTTAAGAACAGTAAAAATACACCATGTAATATTTGATATCCCTTTTAAAAATTAATTTCAAAGATAACACTTACATAAAATTATTTTAGAAATTGTCGTAATACTTTTGTTACATAAATATGTATAAAATCCATCTGTTACGAATCGGAGACCCGGTATAACAAATGTGACTTATTAATAGATACTTTTTTATTCTTATTATATCATTACGTATTACGTATACATACCGAATAAACCTCCCTCTCCTTGACCCATATATTATTTCACATTTAACTTTATATTAATATACCATACTATAGATCGTGTCTATTTTACGGAAGTATCTGACAACAAACCTAAAGAAAGTCAAAAACCAATTTTATTTACAAAGTAGAATTATTTCAAATGTAAAGTAAATATTTATTACTCTATCATGTCTCTCACAATCTTCATGTTTACCGTGTAATTGTAGAGTACCCACGTATTAAAATGAGGGTTCATTATCAAAATTTTTCTGTATTTTTATACTTACGTTGTATGTCTATATTATTTTCAATAGAACAGATAAACTTCTTAATAAAATTTGAATAATATTAGGTTGCAGTAAGTCAAGTCAAGTCAAGTCAGTGATTCAGTACAGGTTGAAAAACGCTGGGTACTTAACGTCGTGCGGTCCGGAGGGACAGGTAGTGGTTGAGGCCTCAAGTGAGTCTGAGTACAGGTAACTCAGTCAGTACGGTAGGTCGGTAGAACAGGAGACAGTAGGGGAAGAGGAGGACGGGGGTCAGGGAGGGTCGTAGTTTCAGAAAAGGTTACTCAGTTGGGAAGGGTACTCCACCACTTTCATGACCTCAAAGTCGAAGTCGTAGTAAGGAAGGTCTTTTTAGGGTCCCGACTAGAGGAAGTGTTACCTGACCAAACTAGAGGATCGTCAGGTCCCCTGAGAGTTCTCAGAAGAGGTTGTGGTGCCAAGTTTTCGTAGTTAAAAAGCCGTGAGTCGAAAGAAGTGTAGTAATACCAAATACAAAAGATAGAAGTCAGTTCTCAATTTATACCTTTATATAATTTGTGTAAATTTTTCTTTCCTTTATTTTTTGTTGGATTATACTTATTTCACTGTGTCTATTACACGACACACACACACACGAGTCACTGGGGTACCTGTCAGACCACCAGAGGAGACAGGTACCCTAAAAGGTCCGTTCTTATAATCTCACCGAACGGTAAAGGATGAGGACCCCTATAAGGACAGGGTCCCTACCTTGTAAGTAGAGAACACAGAGGACAGAATCTTCACCTAAGAAGGGACAGTAGACCCTTTAGACTGTGTCTATTATTCTCTCAAGTTCACTGAAGCGACTCACTGACCATTCGAGTAACCTTAAGTTGTTTCGAAATGTATGTAAATGAATTATAAGTGAGTCAAAGGTATCATAACATAAAATTAGACTTTTATAAAGGTCATATTAAATTAATTAAAAGATTAATAATTTTTTTACTTTATCTACATTAATATTTGTACCTGGGTTACTTCGTACAAACGTTTATATGTCCGCACACCCTTCTTTAGTTTATAAGTCTTTGTGACCTATACCTCTCTACCTTAAGTTACGTCACTTCATGTCCTCTCTTCCTCTCTTCCCCAATCAAATTCTCTATATGACTTTTCCATCGATAAAACAACACAGATTTTTAAACTTTATCGAAGATTTATCGATAATACTGTTAAATCGTCTTTAATACTCCCTAAAGATTTAGGATTTAAAGATCATAAAAAGGGACATTTGTGGTACTTTGTTATATTCCGATAATTTGACTTTGATACTAGATTAATGGTAAAGTAATTCCGTTAAATTTACTAAGTTTTTACTTAGACAATTAATTTCACTTATCTTCTTATTAAACTACCCTCTACCTGAAATTATAACCACACCCCTACTTCTCTTAATTTATCTAGGTTCTTAGAGATGGTAGTAAGTCTACACTCTCTTTTTCGTAGGGTCTAAAGATCCCCACTAGTTTTTTAAATACCATCACTATAAAACCCTCCTTTTCTTACAACTTATTTTACTTTTTCTACTTCTCCTATTGATAAAACAGTCACAAGTACCAACAGTTAAAAAAAAAAAATATTTTCATATCTGAACTTTTGTATATTTACGACTACCCTTCCCTACCCAAGTCTCCTTTAGTAAATTCACCATTCTTTCCCTTTATTTACAATGATATTTTGTCTTTAACCAAAATACATTCTTAGATTGTAACTCTATGAAGTAGATGTTATAGTTATGTTACTTTTTTTTACCCTACCCCTGTGTAGTCCTTTTTTCGATATACCTCGACTATTAAAGTACCTCTATCACTATGTGACTATAAGGGAGACTTATCGAATATAAAGTACACACTATCCATTATTCTCGTCTCTTCTTATACAACCTCTAAACTTTTAAAACCTCTCTGTAAAGGTTGTAAGAACACCACTTACACTTTGACCTTATCGTAACATCTCTCGAGTCAAATCGACGTACTAGTTATCAAATAAAAACATAGTTTGACGGATTAACATATTAAAAAGAGTCCGTCGTAAGTCTTCAACTCGATATCAGTACCTCTTCCATCTTTTGAACTTACGGTTGTCCTATCTAAACCAATTTTACCCAACTACCATCTTGTTTCTCTGTTCGAAACTGTATTCACTCAGTTTACTCTTTTTCATTCATTTATTTTCCGATACTAGAAACTTTCTTTACTACTGGACATCGAAGATAGTGTATATCATTTAAACTCTTACCAAGACTTTAACTGTTTTGAACTTCTAACTCACACACACACACACACACACACACTTATGTTGAGCTGTATAATATACCCTTACACCGAATTAACTCTCCCAAATTAAATTGACTTTGGTTTAAAATACATTTCGAAGAAAGATCCTATTGATCGTTATATCCTTCGTCTTCTCTTTGAAGTCGTAAGAACCCTAACCAAATACTCAAATTAAAACTCAAACACTTCCAATCTTGGACGTACGGTAACGTCCTCTGTATTCTTTACACCCAAGTCAGGGACCCAGTCCTTATAGGGAACCTTCCCTTACCGTTGGACGAGGTCATAAGAACAGACCTCTTGGGGTACCTGTCTCCTCGGTGTACCCGATGTCGGGTACCCTAGTGTTTTTAAACCTGTGCTGACTTCACTAAATCATGTCGTGTCGTGTAATTAGACACCTATGTAATAAGACCTAGGATGATCTTCTCTCTTTGTTGTGGATGAAAACTGTCCCCCTTCAATTCGTATTTATCGATAGTAGATATGGTCGCAGTCTGTGCTGACTTCGTTGAATCGTCATCATCGTATGGATAGGAGAACCTCTTTCGTTACCGTGGGGTGAGGTCATGAGAACGGACCTTTTAGGGTACCTGCCTCCTCGGTCCATCCGACGTCAGGTACCCCAACACTTCTCAGTCTGTGCTGACTCGCTGAAGTGAAAGTGAGAAGTGAAAGTACTTAACCTCTTCCTTTACCGTTGGGTGAGGTCACGAGAATGGACCTCTTAGAGTCCCTGCCCCCTCGGACTACCCGACGGTAGATACTCCAACGTGTATCAGTCTGTACTGACTTCGTTGAATCATCGTCGTCGTCGTCGTATGAGTAGGAGGCTTCCAACTTCAATTGTCTCCTAAACGAGTGTCTGTTCGGGGTCTAGACTCTAAGTTGCCTTTTCCACACTGGAACCGAGAAACTTACAGTCTCCTTTGTCTCCTAGACAGGGTTGTCTCCAACAATCTTGACGAAGAGACACCAAGACGTTTTCCATAGGTTTTCCTCTACGGTATGGAACTTTAAGAATCTCTTCATCGAACTCTAAAACGACCCGATTCGATGATCGATGGGTTGTCACGTCCTTCGTCCACGACTTTTCAGTAAATGACTTCCTTAACTTACAGGATCTTTGACGTGACGTCATTGGACGATTCTCTTCCTGGGACCTTCAATTTATAGATAAAAAGGAAGTGACAAGGAGATTCCAAGGAAATGACTGTTAAATTTTTAGTACAGCCAATTGTTTTATGTTTATAAATTTCCAGGGTTGTTATAAAAGTCTATTCCTTGTTTCCCATTTGAACCTTGATACTTCATTATTAAAATATTTATGGGGTTCCCCTATCCCGAAGGGTCCACCACGACCAACATTTCTTTGAAGGGCGGTTACAGCCTATGTTCCCAACGTCTAAGTCAGGGACTCAACCCTTCTAGAAGACCTCCTCCCGTACCGTTGGGTGAGGTCACAAGAACGGGCCTCTTAGTGTATCTGTCTACTCGGATTATTCTATACTAGAAATTCCAGCGTTCATTAACCTGTGTTGTATTCATTGACCTAGTACCTTTTTCCTTCTCTCAAGGTCTTTTTGTAGGTAAAGACGAAATAACTGAAACGGTTTCGGAAACTGACACACCTAGTGTTATTTGACACCTTTTAGGACTTTCTCTACCCTTATGGTCTGGTGGACTGGACGGAGAACTCTTTGGATATAAGTCCAGTCCTTCATTGTCAATCTTGACCTGTACCCTGTTGTCTGACCAAGGTTTATCCTTTTCCTCATGCAGTTCCGACATATAACAGTGGGACGAATAAATTGAAAATACGTCTCATGTAGTACTCTTTGTAATCCGACCTTCTTCGTTTTCGATCTTAGTTCTAACGGACCTCTTTTTAGTTATTGGAGTCTATACGNTTGACACCTTTTAGGACTTTCTCTACCCTTATGGTCTGGTGGACTGGACGGAGAACTCTTTGGATATAAGTCCAGTCCTTCATTGTCAATCTTGACCTGTACCCTGTTGTCTGACCAAGGTTTATCCTTTTCCTGATGCAGTTCCGACATATGACAGTGGGACGAATAAATTGAAAATACGTCTCATGTAGTACTCTTTGTAATCCGACCTTGTTCGTTTTCGATCTTAGTTCTAACGGACCTCTTTTTAGTTATTGGAGTCTATACGTCTACTGTGGTGGGAAAACCGTCTTTCACTTCTCCTTGACTTCTCGGAGAACTACTTTCACTTTCTCCTCTCACTCTCTCAACTGAATTTTGAGTTGTAAGTCTTTTACTTCTAGTACAGTAGACCAGGGTAGTGAAGTACCGTTTATCTACCCCTTTGTCACCTTTGTCACAGTCTGGAATATAAAAACCCGAGGTTTTAGTGACGGTTACCACTAACGTCGGTACTTTAATTTTCTACGAATGAGGAACCTTCCTTTCAATACTGGTTGGATCTATCGTATAAGTTTTCGTCTCTGTAATGAAACGGTTGATTCCAGGTATCTCAGTTCCGATACCAAAAAGGTCACCAGTACATACCTACACTCTCAACCTGACACTTCTTTCGACTCGCGGCTTCTTAACTACGAAGACTTGACACCACGACCTCTTCTGAGAACTCTCAGGGAACCTAACGTTCCTCTAGGTTGGTCAGGTAAGATTTACTCTAGTTAGGAAATATCTTAAGAAGATATGATAATTTCAAAAAAGGATTAAGATTTTTAAGACGTATTTGAAAACCATTTTAACATTACTATAATACTTTGTACTAATACTGTGAAACTTCTAAAAGTAAATTTCTTTTATATTTCAAACTCTTACGACGAAATTGTCGGACATTATCAACTTTACCCCTTTTTAGAACTGTTTTGTTTACCTTGACTCTGTGTCTTCTTTAACTTCTCTTTCTCCCTATAAACCACTAAACTTTCATTTCCTTTGAAGTTTTACTCTCGTACCAGTCGTCATAAGTTACGACTCTTTAGGTCATCTCACTCCTATTACTTTTTGTAAATATTAAGTTCCTCTTCTTTATCAGGATCGTCTGTATTACTCTTCGAGTAAAATGAAATCTACGTACTCTAAGCGGGATTCACTTAAACACAAGTTTAAGGGTGAGACGGTAAATAGTTGCCACACAGAAGTTTTCCTAAGTTTGTTAGAAAGAAATAAAGTCAAAATGGACCTCTTCTATTCACCATTATTATTACTAGAGTTTCCAACGATAAATTCTAGTTCATTAGATGGTCATAACTCAGTTAACGTTCGTGGGTAAAACACTGTCAAACAATCACTACCAAGACTTCTGATTCTTGTTCTGAATCGTACGATTTACTTTTCACTCGTTTACCTCGGACATTCACATCTTCGTATAAAGTCCTTCAAACTGTAAATATCCTTCCTTTCTTAGATAAAGTCAATTCACCCTGTACAACCTCCAACCCCAAGATCAGAAAGGTTCAATGACACGTTCCGTTCATAAATTTCGTTATCCTTTTAAGAAACGTATTTAGAGGTTCTGGTTCTTCATGACGTACGGTAAATGTACACAATTAGTCGTGTATGATTCTCAAATTTGACAATAGGAATTATGTCGTACGTTTTCTCAATGGTATGGGGATGGATTGAGGTGATGAGACTCGAATTAGTACGATAAATTAACGGCTCGAATTAAACTTTTATTAACAAGTGTCGTTAATTCATTTACGGGGTTAAAGTAATTGTCTGAAAGATTAATCTTGGATGTTGTATTTTCACGATTACAACGAAGTAATCGAAACTAAATGACAAAGATTACGATGGAAAAATTTTTAATAAGAAAAGAAACTTAGACTTTGACACACCATCCCAATTAATACAACCCAAAAACGTTTATTTTTACCGATTAATAAGGACCTAACTTCATATCTCTATAGAATATAATTTTAAAGTAAAATCGAAAAGTGTAATTTGTGTATAACCCTGTTTAAAATTTCAGAGGAACAACATCTTATCAAATTTCGTTAATCACTCTTAACGTAAACCGAACTTAACATTCGTTTGTCCAAAAAGTTTTAACTTATACGAGGAAGTGTATACCATAGACTAACATTTTCTCTTCTCAAATTTTTTTTATTTCTTTTCCTTTTTTCATTAACAATATTTTTGAGTGATGACGTTTAAAGAAGTTAAACGTTAACTTCCCTGTCTTTCCAATGATTCCAATCGTTATTATTATATAAGATTCTATCACGGTAATTTTTAGGAGTTTACGTCATTGATAACGAACGATTATTTTACTACTCCCCTAACCGAAAACAAAAAGGAAGAACAAAGACAACAACGATTTAATTTTCTTGAACAGACACAAAAGTTCGTTAATAACGGTATATTGATGTATAATTAATGTACTAATGTCGTTTAATACCTTTTATATGACTAACCTTGTAAACCGTGTTCTACTCCGAGACTATTATCTCCTTAGTACCTGTAATAACTGTTCTGACGTCGACTTCTCACTCCTTTCGTCCAGGTCTCTGACAGATCAGGTTGAGGTAATAAATACGTATGTACATATGTACATACACACACAACACACACACATATACTGTATAGTCCGTGATACGATTAAGTACCTCTACGACGTTTTTCAGTTGGTGATAAAACATCTCTCTGTACTTTACTCACTACTTCTATTGATTATAAGATTACTTAATTTACTGTTGTTTACATTTTCTATACCCTAATATAGGGAACAGAAGACGAATTATAATAAAGGTGGGGTGGATGACAGAGATTTGTTTTGTAGGTTTCATTCTGTTTTAGATTGTTTTATTATAGTTTTGTTTTATGACACCACGAAAAGAAATAAACGACACTATTGTCTAATGAACTTATTTTTATTTAAAATGGTTTAATAAAAACTATTTAGATGGTGTTGTGTTGTTTTATTATAATGATATCTCATTTTTAGTATTCTTTCTCTTGTCCCAGGTGTCGATTTATTTGAAATACATTTAACTGTATATATATATATGTGTAGCTTTTTGAAAAAAAGGTACTTTGTACACTTTACTTTTATAGAGGACGGTATAATAATTTGTTCTTTACAGTGTCGGTACCCGTCAAAGACCGGAGGTTTACACTCACTCTCAAAGGTTTTGACGTTAGGTCTCCCACGACGGTGGGAGGTTTCACTAACGTCTCCTCGACCCCCTTGTACTCTTCGTTCCGTTTGTTCCTTTGTCCTAACCGGGGTCTATAAACTCTACGTATACTTTCCTAACTTAAGACACTCGGGGCTCCGACCATAGAAGGGTCCTTATCGTACGATGCAAGAAATTAAACTATGGACTAGAAACTAGTCTGACAGACGAGAAAAACAACGTTTGAACATATATCGAACTGAATGGGAGGACGAGGAACCTCGTCAAAAGAGTCTCGATGCTCTGTGGTAGAGGGCCTGAGTTTTAGGATTTGTAAGAGTGGTTTATTTTATTAAGAGATGAAAGTACAACACCGATATAAAAAGACAGTTGTGTACATATAAACATTTGTACATACACAGTGTAATATTACCGATGGATTTCTTCAGTATCTCACCTCTACCCCTGTTTCTTGCTATTATATTGTCCTCCCGAACAAACATAGTTGTATATTATAACTGATAAAAATGACTCCTTCGACTAATTAAGATAAAAGTATGATCTTCAACTCTACCTTTTTTCTAATTCAATTTATAATTATGATTATAAAATTAATAATTTTATATATAAAATGTTGTCAAAATCTAAGTGTCGTTTTAACTCGTCTTCCACTTCTCTCAGGGGTATATTGTGTACAGGGAAGTGTAGGTGTTGGAGGGGTGACCATTTCAGGGTTTGTTCTCACCCGAGAAAACAATGTTAGTCACTTAGTTTGACCTTTCTTACTACGATTTCGACTTTGAGGTCATGAAACCGGTGGAGTACACTTCTCAACTGAGTAACCTTTTCTGAAACTACGACCCTCCCTAACGCCCGTCCTCCTCTTCCCCTGCTGGGTCCTACTCTGCCGACCTACCGTAGTGCCTGAGTTACCTGTACTCAGACTCACTTGAGACCCTCTACCACTACCTGTCCCTCCGGACCGCACGACGCTAAGAACCCCAGCGTTTCTCAGCCTGTGCTGACTCGCCGACTTGACTTGACTTGACTTGACTTAGTACGTTTCTAATATCAAATGTAATTCCAAGTGAGAACGAAAACATGTAAGAAACCCAAAACTCTTTACTTACTACTATTCATAGTAGTAATGTCATAACATATCTTAGTAAAGTGACGGTATTTTCAGTAGACACAAGACAGATACTGAGAAACAGAGACGGAATTAGGTCCCGTTGATCATCTAATTATAAAATGACATAGATAGGGATCATCAAGTCTACCATTTCATAGGTGGACTTTATATTCTCTGGACCCAAGTTTGGCAACCAACCCTACTAGGAAACGTCTTCCCTTACCGATGGATAAAATTATAAGAACGGACATCTTAGGGTGCCTGTCTCCTCGACCCACCCAGGTCAGGTACCCCAACGGTTCTCAACCTGTGTTGACTCAGTGGTTCGTGTGAGTCGTGATATAGGTATTAAAACGGAAAAGGTCTTACAGTCTAACAATCTTAGTGTATCGAACATCGAGAAAGTATAATTGAAAAATAGTGTGTCATTATATGTAAATTAAAAAGAAGGTACAGGAAGGTCCCATACTATCAAATAAAGAAAAATCGTGATTTATTATAAAGTTTAGGACTTTCTACTACGACACTTTGACGACGTGAGTTATACGGTCGTTTAAACCTTTTGGGTCGTCACCGGTGTCCTGACCTTTTCCAGTCAAAAGTAAGGTTAGGGTTTCTTTTCGTTACGGTTTCTTACGAGTTTGATGGTGTGTTAACGTGAGTAGAGTGTGCGATCATTTCGTTACAAGTTTTAAGAAGTTCGGTCCGAAGCCGTATGCACTTGACACTTGAAGGTCTACAACTTCGATCAAAATCTTTTCCGTCTCCTTGGTCTCTAGTTGGACGGTTGTAGGTGAGCTAGTAACTTTTTCGTTCTCTCAAGGTCTTTTTTGTAGATAAAGACAAATTAACTGATACGGTTTCGGAAACTGACATACCTAGTTTTATTTGTCACCTTTTAAGACTTTCTCTACTCTTATGGTCTGGTGGACTGGACGGAGAACTCTTTGGATATACGTCCAGTCCTTCGTTGTCAATCTTGACCTGTACCTTGTTGTCTGACCAAGGTTTATCCTTTTCCTCATGCAGTTCCGACATATAACAGTGGGACGAATAAATTGAAGATACGTCTCATGTAGTACTCTTTGTGACCTGACCTTCTTCGTGTTCGACCTTAGTTCTAACGGCCCTCTTTATAGTTATTGGAGTCTATACGTCTACTGTGGTGGGAATTACGTCTTACACTTCTCCTTGACTTCTCGGAGAACTACTTTCACTTTCTCCTCTCACTCTCTCAACTGAATTTCGAGTTGTAAGTCTTTTACTTCTAGTACCATAGACCAGGGTAGTGAATTCCGTTTATCTACCCCTTGGTCACCTTTGTCATAGTCTGAAATAAGAAGACCCGAGGTTTTAGTGACGGTTACCACTAACGTCGGTACTTTAATTTTCTACGAATGAGGAACCTTCCTTTCAATACTGGTTGGATCTATCGTGAAAGTTTTCGTTTCTGCAATGAAACGGTTGTTTCCAGGCAGAGTAGTTCCGATACCAAAAAGGTCACCAGTACATAACTACACTCTCAACCTGACACTTCCGATTCGCGGCTTCTTAACTACGAAGACTTGACACCACAACCTCTTCTGAGAACTCTCAGGGAACCTGCCGATCCTCTAGGTTGGTCAAGTAAGATTTCCACTAGTCAGGACACACTAGAAACCTTCCTTACTACGATTTCGACTTTGAGGTTATGAAACCGGTGGAGTACGTTTCTCAACTGAGTAACCTTTTCTGAGACTACGACCCTCCCTAACCCCCGTCCTCCTCTTCCCCTACTGTCTCCTACTCTACCGACCTACCGTAGTGACTGAGCTACCTGTACTCAGACTCACTTGAGGCCCTCAACCACTACCTGTCCCCCTGGACCGTACGACGTTAAGTACCCCAGTGTTTCTCAACCTGTGCTGACTCGTTGACTTGAGTTGACTTGAATTATAAGGTAAAGGACTTAATTAGTGTAAAATGGATAGATAATATATAACACACCGTAACAGGTTTGAAACCGTTAGTACTTATTTTGATGGTATCTGTATTCAGAAGTACATAATATACCTATATTTGAAGGTTACGTTTCACTTATGGTTCTTAATACTAACGACATAACATATCATTCCCATACAAACCAAAACAATCCTTGAGGGTTTGATGTAGGGTTTCATCAATCAATGTGGTAAAACGTATGGTGGTCTATACTTATTCTCAAGAACAACGAGGTGTAAAAATCGTCATAAGACAGGGGTGACAAAACCCCTGTAAGATCAGAGTATCTACACATCACTATAAGGTAACAAAATTACAAATTAAAAGGTCACTGTATATTACAACTCGTAGAAAAGTACATGAAGGAACGGTAAACATATAGAAGAAACCACTCTACAAACAAGTTCAGAAATCGGGTGAATATTTGATCCAACAAGTAAATGAATAATAACTTAAGATTCTCAAGAAACATATAAAAACATAGAAAAAGTCTACATGTTAAACTTTTTTTTTAAGGTATAGAATGTAATAACAAAAAAGTAAAAAAGTTAAACACGTCTCGTCCAAAAATCGGAATTACTTGAATTACAAAGAAAATTCTTAGTACGAAAACCACAATCTAGATTTTTGAATAACGGTACAGACTCTAGTAAGTCTAAAAGAGGACACAATAGGAAACCCTCAAAATATCGAAACACATAATGTAAACCCAGATACTAGATAAAACTCAATTAAAAACACTTCGAACATTCTAGACACCGATCCAAGTTAAAAAGGAGTCTTATTAAACGATTCATTCTAAAATAACCCCTAACGTAATTAAGATAGACAATTTAGACCTTCTTGAACTCCTGTGCCTCAGAAGGATAGGTATTCTACCTTATATAAAACTAAATCAACCAGAAGGAACTACAGAAAGAACTCTCAAAACGTCAAAATAAGTATACAAAACGTGCACAAGATGGTCTAAACACGAATTCATAAAAAGCACTGAAGCCAAAGTAACAGTGCCATTATCACCAGAATATTTTACTAAATCCTTCACAACGGAAACATAGAATAGAAGACTTTATTTGAACTCTTAATAATTACAAAAAGAAATTATACAGAGACTTAAGTGATCAATTAAAGTTAAAGAAATTATTTATGTCCTGATGAGTCTGATAGATGAAGGAGAAGACCCTCATACCGTTGAACACAGAAAGTTCTGTAACCAAGTAAAACACATCGAACAGTTTAAACACCTATGTCTCAACTATTATAAGAAAATAATAGGAAGATTACAGATGACCTAAAGGGATTACTACCTTTGTCGGAAAGGGTAGTCCACATATGTAAGAAATACTCCTAAAACTCTAGAAGTTAAATAATAAAAATCGTAATAAAGAATAGTAAATATTTAATACATGTCTCTTTAACTAGTTGGACACGTTAGATTTTATGAATCGATGCTGTCTCGAGTGAAAACTATCACAATCATCGGAGTCATCCCTCCGGTCTTCCTCCCTCCGGTCAGTCTTCTTCCTTTATTTGACATTCACCGCCCGAAAGAAAAGAGAAGATTAGGACACAACAGTACCACTGTGGACCAAGTCGGACTTGAATTAAAATAGAGTTTGAAACTCGATTGGTGACGTAAAAAGAATACCCTGACGAAAAAGAATTCGATACAATTACTTGACACATAAACGAACCTCTAGACAGAAAGAAGTTCTAAGTACAATTAGTGAAATACCGTCCTCAACTGAGTGGAACGGTTACGATAGAGTTTTACGTACAACACCCACTCCCCGGACCACGTTGAGAGAGTCAAAACTCTACAAAGGAAAGAGACTAATCGTCGAACGATTATCCATACGTTGAGGAACGATTTTTCATCGTTCCCTAGTAAGAAAGACAGGGGAAGACTAAAGTGATAGAGTAAACATGGAATTATATTGAAACGGGGTGGTCTTCAAAGTTCACTAGTTCGGAACAGAGACCGGGACCTATCTTAAGGAGAGGAGGTCTCCCGTACTTAGGGTCACAATAAGTGCCGAATATCGTCGTTGAAAAGTGAAAGAAAGTATCATGGCTTAACCTATTTATGTTATGATCTTCATCTAATATACTATGAAAGTATGTATATTTAATACTGTATCAACTAATATTATGAAAAAAAAAAAAAATGTATCCATAGATAGGTGACGTTTCGCACTAGAACTCCAGTCTTATGTAATCTTGTTTTGATGTAGTATCAATGGTTTCGTCAATAAAGTACAATATTACTTAACTAAAAGAATAATTTGATCTACATCATTTTCATATTACTACTGAAACATTTGATTTAAAAAATTAAAATATCGTTGTACATGTTATGTATTAATATAAATATATTAATTAATATCACATTTGGATGAAGAATAGCTGAAGATTTAAAAGGTATTAGACTAGAGTACCCATATGATTCAGCGAAGTCAGTACAGACTGAGAAACGCTGGGATATCTACTATCCGGTGGTTAGAGAATACAGATACCTTAAAAGCTCCGTTCTTATGACCTCACCTAACGGGACGGAAGGAGGTCCCCTAGAAGGGGTGGGTCCCTAACTTGGACACAGAAGATACAAAGGACATAACTGTTCGTTCAAGAAATGGTGATCGCGGTGGACCTTTTGTGGCAGAGTAGAGTATGTTAAACTGTCTTCAAGGTAAATCCTGGTTTAAACCCTCTATTAGGTTTATAGTGTGTATTAATAGGAGGAATTTCTGTGAACTTGTTTTGACAACTTCTTCAATCGTGTCGAGTGAAACTTCCCTTTGGGAAGTGAATCTTTATTATTCGTAGAAAACAGGAAAGGAAAGTATCACACAGCGTACAACGACGAGTACTGTATGGGATCTAATAGAATGTCCTCGTAGACGGACGTGTACTATCTCAAGACTTGGGACTTACCCCGAGATAGCGATCAGGGTCTCAACCTCGTATGTTGAGGTAGTCACTAAGTGTAGTGAAGTAAGACATTTGTGTGTGTGTGTGTGTGTGTGTGTGTGTGTGTGTGTCTCAACACCAACTAAGTCTCTTTGTTGCAACAGGATTTATCCAGATTAGTCTCTTTAAGAACCTTGACAATAAATATTATGTTTCTTCAAGAAAACGTACGACCGAAACTTGGGACCTCTGATTCGCAACTTAACAATACGGTGGTACGTTTAACTCTCTTTCTTATATGATATAATCAACCTTGAAGTTTCAGTTCTCTTTCACTTCAGCGAGTCAGCACAGGTTGAGGATCGCTGGGGTACCTGACATCGGGTGGTCCGGGGAGACAGGTACCCTAAAAGGTCCGTTCTCATGACCTCACCCAAGTTCTTAGTATCTTTGACACTAGACCTCTATTTCAAACTTAGGATTTATATTACCACGGACTTTGTCCCTACATATCTCTTCTCGCTCCGTGTCTTCGTCACAAGAGGTCGAGAGTCGTGGAAAGAGACTTCATATAAGTAAAAACTCCGATAAAACCCTATCCTGGATATAAGAGGGTACTCCATCTACAAGAGAAATCGTTTGGCACTGGGTGTCGTAGGGATAAACAAAAAAAAAAAATACCGTTTCTGACGACGGAGGATTAACTTGTTCCTATTATAATCTACCGGAAACATGACTAAAGTCACAAACAACGACAGAAATTGGTGCTTACCAGTCAGTCTCATGGGGTCTCGTGAGTAAAATTTCAAATCCTTTTATTCCTTAAAAGGAACAATTTTGTACAAAATGTATATATAAATTGGATGGATTTCGTTGTAATATTTTCGATTCTTGTTCTTACTTTAGTGTGTTTTTATAAAACTCTAAAAGTGTTTAATGTACGAGAGAAACGTGAGTATTCTTTTCGGAATGTACCAAATTTATTGTTTGTTTGTTTTTATTACGGTTAAAAGTGTAAAGTCCTTACTATCACATAGGATAGTCTTTTTTTTTACTAGATATACTATGCAGATTGTTGAAACGAAACTCCTCTTGTGTTATTTGTGTGTTTGTATTTGTACTAAAATAAATCAGGATCACCTTATGTTTTAAGTTGTAAATCTGAAATAAAAGAGGTCAATGTTTAATAGTGTTCCTATTAGACAAAATGTCCTTTCTCTCGTTCTAAATGACTCACGTCTTGAAACACGGTGCACTGAATATGTATAACTATAGTAAAACAAATTAAGAGTATTATTGAGTAACGACTAGATATAATAAGTATATATAACTCACAAGACCCGACATAATTGTCGGTCGACCACTTCTATAAAAATACGTTTTATAAATAGTTCTCTTTTTAAATATTATGTATAAGATTAAAGTCAAGACGATAAGCATTAATAGAGATTATAAGTATGAAGTTTAACCTATCAGACTTTACTTATCGGGATCGTTTACGTGAGTTGTTGAGATGAAATACGTTTTAAGGATAAGAATACGTTAATTGTTACGTCAACGTTACTCAGATATATGTTTAAGTAAGTTATTTGTCTGTGACCTCTGGATTCCCTTTCTACCTTCATATTTTCGGTTAGTGTACATATATCATATAAAATATATAATACATAAAAACTTGAGATAGTACATAAATCACTTTTTTAGACGTATATTCACCTGGACTCATCAACTTCTCAGTTGAGATATTCTTTTAGTACAAAAAAGTTTAGTGATACAGACACGTCTCACATACCACGGTAATTTTTTATTACATCTAAAGTGGTAACTATCTACCATATTTAAATAATCCTTTCGTAAATTTTGTTTAATATTTAGTTCTTCTGTCGATACCGTAATATACATGATAAAGACACTAAACTTAATTTGATTGGTAGTCACCTTAGTGGAAATATTACTATATCGTATTATTTCAATTATAAGACTTTAGTATTTGACTAAAATATCCCCTTTCCTTTCAACATTAATTTTGGTTACTCTTCTTCGCGATAGAAAGAAGAAATTAATACCCGTTAAAACAAATTCACATTTTAAATAAAGGAATTAAACTCTCCTATATATTCAAGTTATAATTCATATCGTACATAAACCTTTACTAAAAAATCTCCCCTTATGTATGACTTGATAAAACAAAATATACACATAAATTGTCCATTATATTTAAAATAGTCACATTATGTTTTATACAACTCACCATTTCATAGGTGGACAGTTACGTTCCCTATGTCCAAACTAGGGACCCAGTCCTTCTAGGGGACCTCCTCCTTTACCGTTGACTGAGGTCATAAGAACGGACCTCTTAAGGTACCTATCTCCTCTTTCCACCTCAGCGTTTTTCAACATGTGCTGACTCGTCGACTCGTGTGTGTGTGTATTACTATTTATTTCACATTATTATACTGTATCCGGTAAGTTAAACACTACATATAATTTATCTATTAAACATTATATGTAATTTATTTGTAAAATCATGAAGAGAAACCATCAAAGGTTATTTTGGACACTGACTGTCTTGGATTCTGATCTCTTCCGACTCCACTGGAATATAAGAACGATAGAGTGTTGACTCGATTCAGGTCTATCTCGATGTAAGGTTGTTGATCTTGTAGGGGAAACCTCTGACTAGGAAAGTCATCACCCACATCCCACTGGATATTTAGATCAATCTCGATTCAGTTCCGGTTCACACTCCCGTTTTAAACGTTCCTTATAAATCTGACTGAGGTGTGTCTTGTTAACTTTCCTGGACCCGAGACTTATTTTACATTTACTAGGACTCATCCAGTTTTACCTTGATAGGACCAACATCGTTTCGACTATGAATCGAATGACCGTGCAAGGATTAGTCCTTCTCACTTCACAACTACTTATAGAAAAGGGAAAGAACAGGGACACTCGTAATGGTGAACCTTTAGAAGTGACCCCTTTCCTCATGAAGAGAACCCCATTAATGTTGTAAGGAGACCCTACACTCAGAGGTGTCTGACCCTGAAAGAGGAACGATGTCGACGTTGTGTCGTCGAAGGGTGAGGGAGAGGTAAAATGTGTACCATCACGATACGGTTAGGATTAGAGGGTTACACAGGGTCGAAGAGGAAGGGGGTAGCACAGGTGTGCAGACAAGGGATGTAGACACGGAGAGATAATGTCATGTCGTTTGTCACAATCAACGAGTCAGTATAGACTGACAAACAATGGGGTACCTGACATCAGGTGGTTCGAGGAGACAGGTACTATAAGAGGTCCATTCTTACGACCTCAACCATCGGTGAGGGAAGACGTCCCCTAGAAGGGTTGGGACCCTAACTTGGACCCAGAGAGTGTGACGACCGTCTAAAATATGGTAGACTCGGTGGTCCCTTCGAACAAAGAGAGATAAAGATGAGACTTCTGTCCTAGTGAACATGTTAAAAAAATCTAAGGTGTATGTATATAATTATACATAAAAAAATAGAATTAATAATAAAAAATAATCGTCGTTCACTTTATTTTTGGACTCCTACTTTCACGTCCATCTTCACTCTCTTCCACGTCTAAAGTCGGAGTCTATCTACCACCCTTTTCCTTTTTATGGTTTGAACTGAACCAACATAAAACTATAATGGTCACACACGTATATATATATATATATATATATATATATATATGTTCTCTTGTGAAGACAAAAGAAGATACAGAGATATGAAACTTTAACCTTCATTGTTTACACTAAATTAAAATCTCAAATTTTTGAGTTCTATTCTCTCTCTTACTATCAAAAGTGTAAACACCTTATCTTGAAGTATCGTGTTATATTAATTTTATTTTAATTTTGAATAATTTGAACTTTTTTACCTAGTAGAAATAAGGAAAAACCTTTACAAACTAGATTTGGACCCTCCGACACGTAAACTAATTACTACTTTGTACTGAATTTAATTATATATTTAACCCGAGAAAACACGGACTCGTCGTCCCACATTGGTCTCTAAAAGATTAAAAATCAAACGAACGACTCTATAAGGAAACAAGATTATTGTACACTCAGATAATAGACAGAAAGTATATGAGTTAAATACGTGTCTAAAAGTCTTTTTCATACATTTTTAATTACCTGACGAATATTAGTAGTTATACGAGAGGTACCATTACAAGTGTTTTAGTCGTTTAGTAGTTCATACAAGTATAGATAGCAAAATATAAAAACGGAACCTTATTCAAAGTGTTTTTACTAAGTAAATACAGGAGGCGTGGTTTATGTTTCAGTGACATCCAGTAGGATATTTTACAAGAAAATAGGTTAAGAAACGAGTAGTAGAGATTTGTAATCCCTCAAAATAAAGTCCAGACATTAAAAATCGACGTTTCTGAATGACGGAGTGATACGGTACAAGACAATCTAATCTCGTGGAGAATGTACTATATAATACATTTGAAAAATTTCTTCTTTCTAGAATTTATTAAATACTAATACATTTTTCTTTAGTTTAAAAGGGTACGTACCACGATAATTTGAAGTTTCACCAAATGTTATAGTATCGACGTACGTTCCGCAAAAAGACAAGAAGTGACATCCTACTAAGTACTTCGCAACAAAGAAAAAGTTATGTTTGTGTTTACTGTTCCGGACTGTTCAATCTTAAGTTGAAGATGACACTTTTCGATAGTCGTAAGAGAGAGAGTATGATAAAAAAAAAAAGTGAGATTGGTTCCACATAAAAGTAGAGATGCATAAGAGTAGGGTAAAGGGAAAAAACAAAGGGGAGAGGGTGAAACAAGTTACCGACCCAAGATAAGAACTCCACAACAAGGTGTGTCTCCTTTGAACAACCAAAAGGCACAATATCTTTACTTTACCTTCCCTAACAGTTAATAAACTCTCTCGATGTAAAGACACAGGACTAAATTTAATAACAATAATATGAAAGAATGAAATACGGTCCGAAATACGGTTTGTGTAGTGTATAATGTCCTAACTTAAAATAGTCGTTACACTACTCCATCAAGTTAATAGTAGAAGAAAAATGGTCAGTTCCTTGACTTCGGACATTTCAATTTATTTACACTGTTTCAAATACTCGGAATACGAGTCAGTACATTCTCAGAAGCACTGGGGGCCCTGATATTGGACCGTCCGAGGAGAGAGGTACCCTAAAGGGTCCCTTCTTATGACCTCACCCATCGGTAAAGGAAGAGGTCCCAGAAGGATTGGGTCCCTAACTTGGGTTACTTCAAACATCGCCCCATATTGGATCGACACACTATGTAGTTTATCGGTACCAGGTCTTATCACTTATTTTCTCACCGACCTATGAAACCTCGAGACCAACTGGACAGGAAACTCCCTCGTGGTCCAAGTCAGTGAAAGACGTTTCTCACCCATATCCTCCAAGATATAGTCAGAGTATAATTAGAATATGACGGAGTCCAGACTTAAAAGTTATTTTAAAATAAGATAAGTTGATAATTTTATACGTACGGTTTCTAATATACAACGATTGAGTGACCGAAAGAGAAAAAGAATTAAGACGAAGTACCAACTTATTCACTCTTTGATATTGGTTTAGTGTACATTCCTATATCAACTCTAGTATTTTAGTTGGTCTCCTTATATAAATACTCGATATTTGTGTAAATTTTTATTAGGATAACGTTCCTACGAATAGTATTATAGATTAAAAGGGGTTTGTAAGATATTAACGGTACTTTTGTTTTTATTATCAATTTCATAAATCGTACGTTTATATACAGGAAAAATTTTATCTTTCAACAGAACTACTTTCACTTTCACAATGAACGAGTCAGGACAGACCAAGACGGTGGGGTACTAACGTCGGGTAGTCTGAGGACACAGGTACCCTAAGAGGTCCGTTTTTATGACCTCACACATCGGTAAGGGAAGACGTTCCCTAGATGGGGTTGGTCCCCACCTTGAGTCCAGAGGACGTAACGTCTGTCTAAGAAATGGTAGACTCAGTGGTCCTTTTGGAAACAGAACTATCGTTAAAACTATATACAAGTTGAACTATTCGAC
The DNA here is from genome assembly GCA_006410555.1 of Capra ibex. Classification (NCBI taxonomy): domain Eukaryota; kingdom Metazoa; phylum Chordata; class Mammalia; order Artiodactyla; family Bovidae; genus Capra; species Capra ibex. The sequence goes on from SJYO01037955.1 coordinate 41,111,249, forward strand.
ATTAATCGAATTTGTGTAAAATCCACTAAAGAATTTAAGTAATATGTCGAAAGATATTTTTAGAGAACTAAAAATCTTTTATGGAAGTTTTTAAATGAGGTGGACGAGTATAGATGGATCTCTCTAGACTTTTGTCTTCTATAATTAACCAGATTGAATACTATAATTTTGTGGAAGTAAAATTTAACTTACCTCGAAACTGTGGAGAAAATAATCAAAATTATAAATTGACGAACCAAATTCATAATAATATATAAAACAGTAAATTTAAGACACTCCATCCATAATAATATTCTACCGTTTTAACTCCAGTTCTTGTATTTTAAATGAGTGTCGATATAACGGCTACTCGTCCTCTAGACAATGAGTTTAAGTTTGTTGGTTTAATCACACTACCTTTGTTCAATCTCGTCGTCGTCTCTTCTAGGGGACCTTTTCCCTTACCGAGGGGTGAAGTCATAAGAACGGATCTCTTAGGGTGCCTGTCTCCACCACCCAATGTTAAGTATCTCAGTGTTTCTCTGTGCTGACTTCTCTGAATCGTGCGTGTACGGGTGTAGGAATGTCCTTCTCTGTCTTTGTCTGCCTGTTAAACCACTAAGTCCACCCTCACTACAAATTTCCTTTCTTATGACTCTTTCTCTCTTCTTTGTCTTGACTCTTCTCTTCATTTCTATTCTTTACCTCTTCGTAGGTACGACAGTGTTCCCTCCCCCGGGTTACCCATCTATGTTTCAGTCCTTCAACCATCTTCTTACCTACTAAAAAAAAAATTAAATTACGAATTTAACAGTACCCTTATATTAAAGAAATGTTACAACACAATCAAAGACAACATGTTGTCTCACTTAGTCGATATTCATTTGTATATAGGGGAGGAGAACTTGGCGGGAGGGTGAGGGGTAGGGTGGGTAGATTCATTAGCATCTCGTGGTTTGACTCGAGGAACACGGTATGTCGTCGAAGCGTGATCGATAGAAAAAGTGTGTACCGTCACATATATACAATTACGATGAGAGGGTTAAGTGGGGTGGGAGAAAAAGGAGGGGACACAGGTGTACGAACAAGAGGGTCGTTATGGACGGGACCCTTGTCCGCGTAGACATGGTGAAGGGAACTAAGGTGAATGTACAAAATTATATGTTATAAACGTAAAGAGAAAGACTGAATGAAGTACGACATACTATCTGAGACATCTTTCCTACCAAAAAAATAGACAAAGGGAAATTCATTCTAGGTCGGATAATGACGTCGTCGAAGGCCTTGGTGGTGTACCCCCGTCGTGTGTCGTTAGTTCACACATCTCCCCGATCCCCGGTATGGACTAACCCAACTCTAGGACCGAGACGTCAACCGACCGAGACGAAGGAAGCATTAAACTGAAGTAAGGAGTGATGGAGTTGAAGGATCATAATCTTTACTATTGTCTATTTTATATTCCTCCTCCGAACACCGACAATTTACTTCATCTTCTCAAGAACAGTGTATTTACGGGATATTTATAATCGATAATGATTATATAATGATTAGAACGGACACGATTTAAGAAGAAATATTCTCACTAGAGAGATTTAATGTGGGTTTGGAGAGAGAGGAGACGAGGTAGATGTAAAAATATACTGTTCTTACTAATTTTCGGGTCGAGGGAACTTCACTATATATTGGAGAAGAGACCGACGAAGGAGTAAGACGTGGACTTTGAAAGAACTTGTGGACAAGGACGTCGTATTTGGAGAGGGTCAGGGGAGACGTTCATGACAGCGAAAAGTAGAGACACGGAATAATTGACACGGCGTTAACCTCGAAATAAGAAGTGACGGGGAAATGACGGTAGTTATCAGATGGGAAATAAGTTACAGCGTTAGTTATGACCATAAAACATTTTTAGACATAATCAATAGATAACTACGTATTGTTCACAGGGTTTAAATCGATAAATTTTTGTGTGTATGTATAATTTTGGAGTGTCACAGACACCTGGGTCTAATCCACTCAAGAGACCAAGTTCCAGTGAAGGTTCTGACGTTTGTCCTACGGTCGACTCCGACGAAAATGGAATTCCGGGTTGATCCTTTTTCCAGTAAAAAGTCCAAGTGTGTCAACCGTCTTAACTTCAAGGGAAACCCACACTTTGACTCTAGGTAGGTTAGAGACTGGGAATAGGTCTCTAATGGGAATCGAGGGATAATGACCTGGAGAAGTCGAAACGTGGGACGAAGTGATTTCGGCTTACCAAACAACAACAAGTCAACGATTTGGTACCGACTGAGAACCACTGGGGTGTCTGACTTCGTACGGTCCGAAAGGACAGGAAGAGACAGAGGGCCTCGAACGAGTTTGAGTGCAGGTAACTCAACCGCTACGATAGGTTGGTACAATAGGAGACAGTAGGGGAAGAGAAGGACGGTAGTTAGAAAGGTTCATAATCCCAGAAAAGGTCACTTAACCGAGCAGTATAGTGTACCGGTTTTATAACCTCGAAGTCCAAGTCGTAGTCAGGAAGGTGACTTATAGGTCCAACTAAAGAAATTCTAACTGATCAAACTAAAGGAACGTCAAGTTCCCTGAGAGTTCTCAGAAGAGGTCGTGGTGTCAAGTTTTCGTAGCGGAGAAACCACGAGTAGGAGAAATACCAAGTTGAGAGTGTAGACATGTACTGATGACCTATTTGGTGTTAAAACTGATATGTCTGGAAACAGCTGTTTCACTACAGAAACAGATTGTACGATGGATTCAAACAGTATCGAAAAGAAGGTTCCTCGTTCGTAGAAAATTAAAGTACCGACGTGAGTAGTAGACGTCACTAAAACCACGGGGGGGGGGTTTTTTTTTTTCTAGACGGTGACAAAAGTGAAAAGGGTGAAGATAAAGAGGTAGATTTCGGTTCTCACCCAGATGGTCGTGCTACCCCCAACGTCAGAAGGACTAAGAGGAGAAATCCCTTCCGGGAGGGAGACGAACGGGTTTGGTCTGTTTTCATATTTGTCTGTTCACTAGTAACTTTGACAGTGTAGTAAAATGTCGATAAACTAAAAGAACAAAATAAATCACCGGACGTACTGTGGAGTCAGAGACAGTACTTGAAAAATACAGACGTCGTATCACCACTGGTTTCATATTACCGTTTTTATACACAAATCAGTTAGGTCCTTACTTTAGATGTCTATGTCTCGGAGAGTCAAAAACTACCCATTCTAAAAAAAAGGAAAGTATATTTTGTTTAAGGGAAGTCGTGTGTCTTTTTAATTAGAGTGATAACACGTCCGTCGGTTACATATATCTTTATCTTTGTCATCTTGTCAGTACCGAATCACTGTTTTTAGTCGAAACTCAAATGTCGTCTCTTTGGAACTCCACATTATAGTTCCCGCAGATTTAAACCACAGTATCTTTTCTATTATAGTTATCTATGGTAGATAAGTCCTTAAGTGATGTGTAGTCACAGGTGAGTCTTTAAGATGTGACAACCCTAGAACCATAGTTTCTTTTGACAGGACCGTTTGTTTAGTACGAATAAGATAAGAAATTTTTTTACATAACACTTTATAGTGACAAGTTATCTATAACCCTTGTCCTTGAGTTTTACCTTTTTGGTAGGACATTCGTGTATGTCACTTTTTTTTTACTGAAAAAGGGGGGGAGACTTGGTATAAAGACTCGTTCACAGTTGAAAATATTTAACAGAACATTATCTTAACAATTCCGCTTAGTGAAATATATTAAACGGTAACTTAGGGAAGTCACTTTAATGGTTGAGGACATCCTTTTATTCTCTCCGTTAGTGTTGTATAACCTAAATTGTTAGTCTTAAATATTGTATTTTGAAACTTTAAGTTCGAGTTACAGTATTTCAAGTTTTAGTGAGTATAGACTTATCTCAAAACTTGACATATTTCTTTTCTTTGCTAGTTTAACCGAGTTTTTGTCAATACTTAAGAATATATTAATTTATACTTTCCGAGACCAAAGGACTTGATAGAACTGACAAGACACAAGAAAAGGGACCGTGGGTACACCTTTTAAGGTGAACCGGGACTCAATTTGGACTGACTGACCCTTTTTTATAGGTCATGGAGGGGGTCCATTGTTATATCTCCGGCAGTATAAAAGACTGAGTGTAACACGCACACGGGAAACTTTTACGTGTTCGGACTTTGAGACGACCCCAGAGAGAAGAGTCTAAAAAACGATCACGAGGAGTCTCTCTGAGGTGTGTGAACTACAGAATATTTATGGGGAGGGACGAATAAGAGAAACTTCGTCAAAGAAGTCTTCGGTGGAAGGACAACGTAAAGTCTGTTTTTCCCTTCTTAAGATAAAGAGGTCGTTAGAAAGAAAAAATAGAATTCTTTATTTACTTAAATGAAAAGATCCTAATTTTACATTTTAATTTCTAAAAAAGGGGGAAACAAGTATGTTCTTTTCCTGATACTCGAAAATAAAATCTACAATTAAATTTTATGTTTAATCATTTTTCGTTGTTTGTGTGTGTGTGTATATAAAACGATGATCAGACAAATCCTTACTCAAAATATTATAGTACGGTAATATTTTACACTTTACAAAAGTTTCGGATTTAAGAGGTCCCTATAAAGGTGTTATCGTGTAAAAGGTCAGAAGACTTCTTAACACAAAAATAAATAAAAACTAACACACGATTTTTTTTACTTTAGTTAAGAAAGAGCAAAACGTGGACCAAAAGTATGCCACTTATTATAATGTTCGTAGTAACGATCCCACTTTGTATCATTACGTTAAATGTCAAAAAGATCTTTATAGCACAATCAGTTAGTTTGTGTACCTTACACCTTAAGAAGAATGATTTATTTAGTCTCAACGTCGATTTTCAAAGTTATTAGAGAATCACTAATTTATCCAAAATCTCCATTACAGTCGTGAAATTTATAGTGTATAAGTTAACATGTTAGATCCATCTTTAGTCCAACTGATTTTTAAGAAACTAGATCTAAAATCGTAAAATTCTCCTTATAAAAATTTTCTTCCTTCTTAAACATGCAGTCCAAAAAAAAAAAAAAAATTACCCTCTTTTTCTCTTCGTTATTGTAAACAAAAGTAATTAGTCTGTTTATCGTTAAATTTTTAATCTTACTATATATTTTAGATACAAATTGAGATAAAACTATGTCTATACACCTCAAGTTATCATTTACGTAAGTTTCATATAAACATTAGAGTTAAAATATGAAGTAGATTCTTTTTAACACTATTTAAAAGTCATTTGATGAGTAATTTATCTTTAATAATGATTTACATCATTCTGTAGAATAATAAAGAATCATATAAATACTATCATAAATTAGTGTAAACCTAACAAAAATTGGAAGACCCAACGAAGAAAGGGAGGAGTAAGTGGTAAAAGAGAGAGAAGGAGGGAGGAAGAGTTATTGTTTTGTCTCTCCCTGAGATACCAGGAACGGGGGGTACGGAAGACGGAAGAAAACAGATCTCTTTTTGAACTTGAAAGTCTCTTCATTCTTTTACGTACTTGTTTCCTTTTATCAGTTTTCTCTGGTTCATTTATTATTATATCAGTGATTCGTTTCAGTTTCTGGAAATCAAGGAAGAGTTTCTGATATCTATCATAAGACTCGGTGTAGGAGACTCGACAGAGTCTCTGTGACTTCGGAGGTGGATCACGTCTTCAATTGATGTCCGACTGGTCTGACTTCGGTGCTGTATTCGACGGTGTTAATACTTTTGACCGGAGCCTTTTACCCTTTTTGCACTGGGCCTTGATTCTGCTTGACATAAATTTAGTTCTACTACAACCAGTCTGGTGATCACTAGTTAAAGGTCGTCTGGCAGTCTCGACTGACGACAAGGACGTACATGAGGGAGGGAGTCGGACCTTTTAGAGAACGGATAGCACCTACTGCATCCACTCTCAACCGGAAACCAGTCTGAAGAGGGGGGGGTGGGGGTAAGGGAACGGTACCCAACGACCGTAGGTTTCATTTTGTTTGAAAGGAAAGGTGGTGGGACCAGAGAAATAACAAAAAAACTTACCCCTCGTCGGTCTGGGGTGAAACAATGTTAGTGAGTGTGGGTGTACGTGTGAGATTAGTTTCCTAAAAAAAAAAAAAAACCATACTGTCCGAAAACGTGACAAAAACATTCACTGAGAAGATCGAATCCACGATGACTGGAGTGTCTTTAAAATATGCCATAAATAAGATTTATCAAACCTACTAACACTGTACTAAAATAATTATTATGTCAGAAAGGATTTTTAGACGATACATCATAAGATTACATAAGACGAGAAAGAATTTCTTAAACGTGAATAATTTTGTATGAAGTACAAACAGTTGACACAACAATTAAATGGTTACACCTTTTAGTAACTTTTTATCTTTTCTCGTAAGACCTTGTGAGTTTATACACAGGAAAATAAGAGGTACTTATAAAAATAGTATGTTGAATTTTAGTTCGTTCTTTTAAGAAATATATATATAAATATATATGTGTGATAAACTATTATAAATATTATATTTCCATATTTTTCCTAGTCTTACATTATATACAAAATCAAGAACAAAATCAATGGAATAAAAATTCAAGATCACAAACCTTCTATAAAACACTAATTGTAAAAGTACTACACACAATAAAAAGTCGACGGACCAAAGTTAAAGATGGACTTTATAATATGACGAGTTGCTACAGTGAAATTTCTTCTAATTCATAGGAACACACACTGTTTCACTTGAGTTAAAAATTTAATACGTGTTACTTTATTGCTTTTGTTTTATTTTGCCTTTGAGATAAACAGTCCCTGAACGAGAGATCATACATTTAGTAAATATCGTGTGCAGATTTAAAAGAGTGATAAGTAAAAAAGGTGTGAGTGAACTTATAAAAGGATATAAATCGGTAAAGAATTAAAGAGACAAATCTTCAAATCACTTCTCCGACTCGTGTTGATTTGTGGTTTCCTTTAAAATCGATGTAAAATAAACATATGTGTAAACCAAATGAACAGGGTCGATATTCTCCTTTTTGTTTGTTTTGTATGAGACTCTACAGTCCTCAGTTGTATGGAGTTTAAATAAATCTGCAAAAATCACGAAATATACTTAAATAAAACACCAGGAATTAAATTTAGTCTTCAGTAAAGGGACTCTAAGAAGGTTTTCCTTCTTAAAAAGACAACCACCACCACCACCACTTCTCGAGACAAAGTAATGGATGTATTACTTTTGTTGTGGACTTAAATATGATTATTAACTCATCACTACGTATACTAAGACGGACCATATAAACGGAAAATACGACCCATAGAATCCGTTATATATTCATAACGGTGAAAATGTTAATAGGACCCGACCTACTAGTTAAAAACTGTGTGAAATCTCACAACGGTTCGTTTCACAGTATAAACATATTAGTAATTTATAAATGTTCTCAGTAAATTAAAATAGTAAAATAGAAGAATTCTTGAACACTATGACCCTCTTTTTACGACAGATTTCTACAATTTCTCTGGGGAGTTGACAGGTTATCCGATAAGAAAGGATTGAAAGTCATGTTCAAGTCCCAGATCAGTTAAAGTCCTCTTTTTACGACCTTTATTAGAGACTTTTTAAAATAACTTCTAAATGTACATAAGGTTCAGTGTAAACGGGTGTAACTGATGGATTCAGTAAAACCCCAAAAGAGTAAGAAAAGAAAAAGAAGATTGAAAAGACAAACTTGAAGGGTGATTGTTCCTCTGATAACTCTATCTTAGTCTTTATTTACCTATGATAGAAGGTTCTATATAAAATTAAGGAAGGCAATTAATAAAACGGATAGAATACACCCAAAACTTTTCAGAACCACTACCAAGAATCGAATCTTCCTTTGGTTGAGAATTATAGTTGGAATTCAGTGAACGGGATAAGACTTTCCCTAAATTGTTCTCAGTTTATTCGAAACATTCACAAACCTATCGGTTCTCCTTGTTCGTGTGTGACCTCATTCTCTTTGTCATCACATAACCGGGAATGTAAGTTCAACAAAAACCTAGATTCTATTTCTTCCTTAGTTCACCCCAAAAAACCCCCCAAAAAATGTAAAAAAATAAACAGAGTCAGTTTATTTATTCCTTAGACTTAAAGGAAAACTTCTTTAAAGTATAAAGATGTGTCTGGTAATTTATCAACCTAAAAAAAAAAGTAAGTGAAGATTCTACAGAGAGTCTACTTGTTAAAACAAGTATTGTTTTCCAGAAGTTTCATTGATAACATTAAGATTTAGTAGGAGCCCCTGTAATATTGTAAATCTTTTTATAGGAGTGTTTCATCTTAATGTCACATCTTTGTACGATCATCATCCACAGACCTTGTCTCTAAATATGTTCGCGTAATTATCCTGACGTGTTAGTCACCACGAATAGGTCACGGTACAGAGACCTTTGATTAGTTAATTAATCTGTAACGGTTAGTTTTAGGGCTGTTATGAGTTGAGGACTCTTCGTCTTGACTCGTTTCGTAAAGAGTCCCTGTTTTTCCGTTCTCTCTTTCACGTAAGTCCACTACATATTAATCTGGAGAATTGACTAAAGTTCCTGTCCGAAGAACCGGCAAACGAATAGAAAAAGTATCTCTGAGAGTATTTGAATCTTCTTTCATTGTTCTTTTGGACCCTTATTTTGTACAAAAGTGGTTTCTACTTTCAAAAGTTTGAACTAGTTTACTGGTGTTTTATTCATCTTTGTCACAATAAAGAATCCTCTTTTTTTAGTAAATTGTAAACCTTAGAATTCCTTTTCTTACGTCTTAAGTTTAGATTACACTTTGACTAGTAACGGTTTCTTAAGATAGTTGACCTACAGTTCCTCGTAGACAACTCTGATGTCAAAGTTTTGACTACTAAAACTCGGTATTTATGTTCATTAAAACTTAAAACCGTTTTGAATGTATAAAGACTTGGTGGGTTTTATAGTGGTCAACAACAGATCCGCAATTCAGTACTGGTTGAGAAAACCCTGGAGTACCTGACATTGGACGGTACCCTAAAGGTCCGTTCTTATGGACCTCACCCGACGGGAAAGAAAGAGGTCCCCTAAAAGGACTAGGTCCCTGGTTTGAGTACCGAAGACACAAGAGACGTAACGTTCACTTAAGAAATGGTTACATGGTGGACCTTTCGGGTTTATAGTGACCTGTTAGACGATTACTTCATTTTGACTTAAATTGGTTTGTGTAAGGTAGTTTACTTTCTCTTATAACGATATCAGAATCAGTATCTGTCAACTAATGTAAAATCATATCAGTCGTCTAGAAATACCTAAAACTCTCATGACCCAACTTTATCAAACTCCTTTCACAAAGTTCGATTTTCGACTAACCTTAACTCGTTTTGAGATCCGTAATGTCAAATCATACAGACACATATCAGTCCTCTCCCAGAAGTTCACCTTGAGTCCTTCATTTGATGACGACTACTAACGTACTAATAAAATCCCGACGGTATTTTTTTCTGGTGTCTGGATTACCGAATTTGTCTTTAGATAAAAGAGTTCTAACACTTTCGATCTTCAGGTTATAGTTCCTCTCCCGTTCTACTAAAGATTCCAGAGAGAGGTACCGAGTGTTTACTCGTAGAAGAGTGACCCTAAAGACACCGGAAAGGAGACCCACACAAACATGGGGTTTGAGAAGAATTTTCCTGTGGTCAGTATAGTCTAATACTAGATAGTAGTATTCAAGTAAATGGAAATTAATCAATTGATTAAATAGGAATTAACTAAGGAGAGATTCCTGGAATATCGGTTTATATCAATGTAAGATTCCATAACCCGTAACTCTGAAGTTGTATACTTAATACCCACTGGGTCAAGTCAGACACCCCGAAGGGGTCACCGAGTCATCATTTCTTAGACGGACGGTCACCTCCTCCGTATCCTCTGTGCCCAAGATAGGGACCCATCCTTTCTAACTGCATCTCCTCCTTTCCGTTGAGTGAGGTTATAAGAACGGACCCTTTAGACTACCTGTCTCCTCGAACCACCTGATGTCAGGTACACCGACGTTTCTCAGCCTGTACTTACTCGTTGACTCTTAATCGGACTTAAGTCGGATATTGTAACTATTTATTCCACAATTGAGTCCACACGTCTGACAACAAAATCTATTTAATTGCACGACTTTAAAAGACCTCGTGCATCAACACAAAATATAAGGATAGAAAGAACACTTTACACGAGTACACTGTGTTTATCAGTGGAAAGATTAGTACTTGAAGTACACAAATCCAACGACTCAACTGAGGCACTGTCAATCAGGTCCGGACAGTGTGTCACACCTAAACCTCTTCACTAAATTTGAAAGGTTTTGAGGAGAAACTTCTATAATCGTTATAGACGAAAACCTTAAGAACACTTTATATTTATTCTGTTAATAACATTTCAAAAATCGTCTCACAGGGTGTAACTTACATCTCATGACGACGATTATAACTACTATTATTACAACGATGATAAGTTCTCGACGGGTCTTAACAGATCAAATCCCAATTCAAGTTTTTTCTTTCATGGTAACGCGGAGAAATTCGAATCCGGTATGAAAAAGACCATTCTCATTACCTATTGTTTGACTCCGAAAAAGAACATTAAACTAAAACACTTTAGACTATACTAAATCTTTGATGATAGGGGATTTCTTCCCGTATCGATGGGTGACGTCATAAGACCGGACCTTTTAAGGTACCTGTCTCCTCAGACCTCCTGCTGTCAGGTACCCCAGTGTTTCTCAGTCTGTGTTGTCTCACTGGAAGTGAAAGTGAAAGGGTTTATTCGTGAATAATATACCTTTAAAAATAACAAATTAAGAACCCCTGAATGGACCACAAGGTCACCAGTTGTTAAGAACGTTATGTCCCCTGCACCCGAGTTAGGAACCAGTCCTTTAGTTCTAGGGTGTACAGTACCCCGTTGATTCGGGCACACGGTGTTGATCACTCTGATGCACAGTACTGATCACTTCGAGCGTACGAGGTCTCGGGAACGTTGTACTATCTCTCGGACTCACGGTGTCGCATTGTAGAACGTATTGTTTTCCTTCTCAGGGGTACGGTACTGATTCTGGGATCCGTCGGTTTATTCGTTTATTTATAAAATTTAACACAATAAAGTAAAGATCCATAATTTTTATTCAATAAATAATTTATTCATACATTTTATCCAGTAAAGATCAAATTGATACTCATGTCCCTTCGAGTCCCTACGATAAATTTGACGAGTTCGAATAGTTCATTTTCTTGTCCTTAACTTGGGTCTGAATAGACTATGTTTTCGGGTACAAGAGTCATAAAGTAAAATTGTCGGTAGATTGTTTATGATCTTCTGTTCAGTGACATTATTTAATAATAATAGGGAACTTAAATATAATCGCAAAAAGTAAATTTTTTAACTTGAATAAGATTGATCTATTCATCGGTGTTCTCTTAGTGGGTCTATTTTCACTCTGACAGACTAATACGTTCGAACGTTGTGCGGTATTGAGACCCTTAAACCAGTGGTAAACATTTCTATACTAAACTGTACCGTCTCATCGGCTCCCTGATTTTAAAGAATCGTGATACCTTATTTGAGGGTAAAAAAGCCACGGACCCTCTCTACGTAGATATTAACTAATGAGTTCAAGGTCGACAAGAGTCTTGACACAGTGACTTCAGTACTTAATAAACAACTTAGATTATACACTTATTGTCAATTTAGTCGTGTAACTCAAATAAATAGACAACGTATTAGAGGAAATGTTTATACTAACAGGTTTTGTTATCTATGTATAAGTGGTTTCTTTAATCAGATTTTACTAACTTTTTTATATCTCTCATGTTTTATTTATAAGTTTGTATGTCTACTATCGTAATACCCTACCTAGAGTTCGGTCGAAGTGTTTTAACAGTTTCTGGAAACAAACCTTCGACGAACATTTGTGGAGACTCTACTGAAAAAATTTAACTAAGTGAAGAAAGGAATCGACATTAAAACTTAGGTAGAGGAACCCAATTGACTTTTTATTTAATTGAGACTTTTCACTCACTCCAAAAATCCAAGTTGACAGACCTCGACAAAAGTAGTTGAAAGGGATTATTCTTAAGAGACTCCAGAAGGAATATATGGCGGGGGAAAGTGTTCTCATAAAGAGTGGAAATTATCCGTATACTTAGAGGATCTCTAGAATAATTATAAGTGATCCAAACTTCAGTCTCGACACTAAGACATCAGGAGAGTTTGAGGGTCGACTACGGGTGTGACAACCAGGTTCTAGGTGAAAGATTCATCGTTCCCACCTCGGTGTGACAGGTTATTGAATCGGTGATACGTATGTATACGACTTCGGAACTTTACACTACTCAGTCTTCTCTCTACACGATGTTCAGATTTTATCCTTTAAACACTGAGAATCATACTCTTGTTCTTATATTTAAAATAGTTATTTTACAAAACAATATTACTAATGTACAACTTATCTGTCACGAAACCTATATAACACAATTCATTTTATATGATAATTTTAATTATAGTAAAAATGAATAAACACACCGATCATAAAGAAGTACTTATACACGTAACGTGACAATAAAAAAAAAAAAGGGTTGTGACCAGATTCCTATCTTCTGGTCTTAGTCTAAGTTACCATAACGGAACTCTGGAGTCATAACAGTGTGAACTGATGAGTACGTATAATTTCTACGATTAAATAGAAAGGAAGGGTTTCCTAACACTTAGAGGACTTACGTCCGTGAGAAGGGAGAAAGTAGTGTTCGTTAATTATCCTACTGTCCGTTTCTTCTCCAATAGTACAACCAATCTATAAATGTCGTATGGTAAGACTGTGACCTGAATGGACCACCGAGTCTGTCTTTTCGCGGACGGACGTTACACCCTCTGGTCCCAGGCTAGGGACCCAGTCCTTCTAGGGGACCTCTTCCTTTTACATTGGATGAGGTCATAAGGACGGACCTCTTAGGGTACCTGTCTCCTTAGGCCATTCGATGTCAGGTACCCTAGGGTTTCTCAGCCTGTGCTGACTCACTGAAGTGAAAGTGAAAATAAGACTTTGATGTAATGTAATACAATCTACTGATCGTATTCACTAGATCACTTCCTTTTTATAGTAAAGATCTTATGGTCCATAAGATTTAAACCATAGTCTACTCGAATTCTCTTGAAAAATTTTTTTGAATATTATGAATAAAATCAGACCACAATACTACCACCTCTTCTGAGAACTCTCAGGGAACTTGACGTTCCTCTAGGTTGGTTAGACAAGACTTCCTCTAGTCGGAACCCTAAAGAAACCTTCCTTATTACGATTTCGACTTTGAGGTCATGAAACCGGTGGAGTACACTTCTCAACTGAGTAACCTTTTCTGAGACTACGACCCTCCCTAACCCCCGTCCTCCTCTTCCCCTGCTGTCTCCTACTCTACCGACCTACCGTAGTGACTGAGCTACCTGCGCTTAGACTCACTTGAGGTCCTCAATCACTACCTGTCCCTCCGGACCGCACGACGCTAAGTGCCCCAGTGTTTCTCAATCTGTGCTGACTCTCTGACTTGACTGACTTGACTACTACCACCTACACACTTCAGTACAGTGTTGGGGGAGACTTTATATACTAATAGAATGTTCTTTTCATTCCCTATTATTTTATATCAAGTACTCTCAAAACCATGTCCCTAAGAATTCTACTGTTTTATAGAATACTAAGAGTCGATATTCACTGACGTGGATTTACCTTTTCAAATGAGAGTCGTTACTTTACGAGAAGTTTGTGTGTCTATAAAAACAATGACATTAGATAGTGTTTATATCCTAAGAGTCCTAGATACATCGTCGTATGTTACTTCGTGTCCAAATGCACACGTGTCCATGTATGATACAAAATCCGACTAGAATTATGATACATGACGAGGTAATAGTCTACAGTTCCCATGAGTTTTAACTTACGTATAGACAATCTTTATACTATGACACTGAAAAGGGAATTACACTTTGTTATCTCAATCACTAATTCTAGTTCCAGAGATCTCTGTTTTATTAGATACGTTAAAAAAAAAGTAAAGATTTTATCACTATTATCATCATATATATCCGGACAAAACCCCTATTTTACTCAATTTCGAAGACCTGGAGTACCTTGTTAAACCGTGGATTAATACAAGACTTGATCATTGATTGTCTTTTTTAAATTAGTGGTTTTTCGTTTTGGACATAATAATAAATTCTTTACACTTAATTAATCAAAATCAGGATAAAGGTGACAACTCTTTTGAGTTCTTGTTGACTATATTAGAGAACGGAAATTCGTTTATATTAAAGAAGTTTTAAGTCAACCTCCGTGAAGAAAAAACTTTTATTCTTTAAAATCACAAAGAGTGTTAAGTTTCATATTGTGTCTTATAATAAAAGAGAATGTTTTAACTTTTTTATAATAAAACTCACATTGTTGGTAAAATAGATTTCAGTATTTTTACAACGAAAACCTTAAAACTTTCATATAATATAAAAAAAAGTTAAAATTAGAGTTATCACGAGGTATGTATCGTAAAGGTTACATTAAAACTTCTATATTCAGTACGTAATAAATACACAGGATTACGTAATCGTGAAATTATTAGGTAAAAGGTGAACACATTGTACCAACAAAACAAAGTCATAAAATCGTCCGGGTCACACGTTTCGTAAAACAATATGAGATATAAATTTTTAACGTTTTATGTTTTTATTCAAAACCTTTCATGTACTACTACATAATAACAACTTAAGACCCTGTCCTTTTCCTTTACTTCATTTCTGTTTCCTTTGGAATTATTACATACCTGAAATTAATTATTATTACCTAGTTATAATAAGTAACCGACACTGTTAATATGGAATTATTACATTACACAAACGGAGTTTAATCGTTGGGTCAGGGTCAGTGTCGTCACACTATATAGTTCGGGTAATTTTACTAGATATAAATTTTCATGTGTAGATTAAATGAAGGAACTTCGAGTCACCTGAAGGGACCACCGAGTCTACCATTTCGTAGACAGATGTTACGACCTATGGACCCAAACTCGGGACCCAACCCTTCTAGGAGACCTCTTCGTTTACCGTTAGGTGAGGTTATAATAACGGACCTTTTAGGGTACCTGTCTCCTCGGCCCATCCGATGTCAGATACCCCAGCGTTTCTCAACCCGTGCTGACTCGCTGAAGTGAAGTGAGGTGAAACTTCGAGTTAGCCCGAAGGGACTATCGAGTCAACCCGTTCTTAGAAGGACGTGGCGTCCTCTAGGGTCAAGTTAAGGACCCCACCCTTCTAGGGGACCTCTTCCCTTTCCGATTGGTGAGGTCACAAGAATCCGAAATGAACACCGAGTCGACCATTTCTTAAGCAGGTGTTACACCCTCTGAACCCAAACTAGGGACCCAACCTTCTAGGGGACCTCTTCCCTTTCCGACCTCTTAAGGTACCTGATATCAGGTACCCCATCGTTTCGCAGTCTGTTCTCACTCGCTGAAAGTGAAGTGAAGTGAAGTAAGTGAAGTGAAGTGAAGTTTCGAGCCAACCATTTCTTAGACGGACGTTACGTCTTCGAGGGGACCTCTTCCTTTACCGTTGGTTGGGTGAGGTCACGAGAACAGACCTGTTAAGGTTCTTGTCTCCTCGGACCTCCCAATGTCATGTACCCTAGCGTTTCTCAGTCTGTGCTGACACGTTGATTAAAATTACATTACGTAATTATTATCTTTTTTTTTTTTTTTGATTCTGTACCACATGATATATTCACAGACTGTTTGAAGAGACAGTCAGTCTTTTTTTTTCAAATTGTATTTTATTTTTATAAAATACAAAAATTAAAAAAATTAAAGGAATTTATATATCATGATGGTACCCCAAAGGGACCATCGAGTCGACCATTTTTTAGACGTATGTCACGTCCTCTGGGACCAAACTAGGGAGGTAACGCTTCTAAGGTACCTCTTCCCTATCCGATGGGTGAGGTCATAAGCACCCGAAGGGNTTTTTTTTTCAAATTGTATTTTATTTTTGTAAAATACAAAAATTTAAAAAATTAAAGGAATTTATATATCATGATGGTACCCCAAAGGGACCATCGAGTCGACCATTTTTTAGACGTATGTCACGTCCTCTGGGACCAAACTAGGGAGGTAACGCTTCTAAGGTACCTCTTCCCTATCCGATGGGTGAGGTCATAAGCACCCGAAGGGACCACCGAGTCTACCATTTCTTAGGTGCACGTTACACCCTCTGGACCCAAGCTATGGACCCAACCCTTCTAGGGGATCTTCTCCCGTACCATTGGATGAGGATATAAGAACGGACCTCTTAGGGGTACCAGTTTCCTCGGACGTCCCGATGTTAGGACCCCAATGTTTCTCAACCTGTGATGACTCGCTGATTCGTGTGTGTATCATGATTGCACCCCGAAGGGACCACCGAGTCACCATTTCTTAGACGGACGGTTGTGTCCTTTGTACCCAAACTAGGACCCAACCCTTCCAGGGGACCTCATCCTTTACCTTTGGGTGGGGTCATAAGAACGGACCCTTTAAGGTGTGTCACCTCGGACCACCTGAAGTCAGGTACCCCAGTGTTTCGACTAGTGCTTGTGTATATCATGATGGTACGAAGATAAAAGTAAGAAGACGGGGAATGACGGATGGTACGGGAAAGGACAGAAAGTGGTAGAGAGTAATTAATTGTGTGAAAAACGTTCTTTAATCATAATATTTCAGAATTGTCTTCGGATGTCAACTAGAGATGTAAACACTCGATTCAAATTTTCCATTCTTAATATAAATAGACCTTTATATCTTCGTCTGTAACTCAATTTTTAATTTAGACGAATAAATGCGATAGGAATTCGTACCTACTTACAACGTTGTAATTCCTTTGTACGTTACAATTCCTTTGTTTTAAGACATCAGATTGACAAGTACAGATGTTTATAAAGATTTGGACACACTTACTGACTACTTATTACTTCAGAGAGGACCTCATCTTTTGATTGCAGATCAGTGGTAGAAGAAGGTGAAAAGACGGAAGATCCTGTTCGTAAACAAATTTATCTTTTAAAGTCATTTTTTAAAATTGGACTCAGAGTATTTTAGATGAAGCATTTTAAATTACTAATAAAAATGAAGTAAGGGGTTCGAATCAATTGGTTAAAATGACGAAAAAAAAGGGGGAAACTTTAAATGAAATAATTTGGCATTAAAGTCCAACATACAATGAAAAACTGAAAACTATGTCCTCGTCTAAAACTGAATCTTTGTCTGACTTCCTTTCGTAGAAACGTTTACAAAACGTTTACAAAACTTAGGGAATTCACAGACACGGAAATAAGGTCACGAGGATCGTGACATTGGTTATAAAAGTTTCATTCAGGTACTCCTTCCCGACTATCTCACATTTAATCCCACGAAATTTCTGCAAAGATCATAGTGACTGAGTTATCTGTACTCAAACTCGTTTGAGGTCCTCTATCATTTCCTGTCCGTTCGGACCGTACGACGTCAGGTACCCCAGCGTTCTCAACCTGTACCGAGTTGTTGACTTGTTGTTGTTCTCCTGTAGAGACGAGATCTTTTAGAGTCCAAGGAGTCTAGGACGGAAGGGAAGCACAAATGTACCCTCAATGGTCTCAGTCGTAATGGATGTAGTATCTAAGACTCCTAAAATAACAGAAATGTACCTTTAGAGTAGGGACAACCACTAAAGACCCTAAAACCTAAACAAAGGGAAGGATCTGTGGTACTATTGTATTAGGGTAGGTAATTACCGGACTAGTGTGGACTGTTGAACTTAGAAGTACAGAGTAAAAAGGTTTAGATTTCTTTTAATCTATTATGGTTGTTACTTCGTATCTTTAACGTCGTCTAGACTTATTGATATTACAGACTCAAGATGTCTCTTGAAATAACTTAATGAAAACGTGAGTTTTTGGTCTGTGTTGGGTATAGTTTCTGAGATCGTACTGATTGTTATCGTTTTCTGAAAGACAAATGACAAGTTTTCATTATTATTAACGTATAATACAAAATATTATTATTATGTATTTTCATATAATACCTCGGATAATATGTCTCACCTCACTCAGTCTTTCTCTTTTTGTTTATAGCATATAATAGCGTACGTACACCTTAGATCTTTTTATCATGACTACTTTGATAAATGTTTCTGTACCTCTACGTCTGTGTCTTTTACTCGAACATCTGTGTCGCCCCCTTCCTCTCTGATCCTGTTTGACTCTCTTCGTAACTGCATACATGTGATAATCCACGTCTTACCTATCTACCACCCTCCGACGAGACATCGTGTCCCTCGGGTCGGACTACGAGACACCAGAGGAACTTCCCACCTTACCCCAACCCCCTCCCTCTGAGTGGTCCCTCCCCGAATCAGGATTCATCAAAGTTAGGACAGACTGAGAAACGGTGGGGCACCTGACGTCGAACGGTCCAAGGAGACAGGTACCCTAAAAGTTTCGTTCTTATGACGTCACCCAACGGTAAAGGAAGAGGTCCCGTAGAAGGGCTGGGTCCCTACCTTGGGCACAGAGAATGCAGAGGACGTAACCGTAACCGTCCGTCCAAGAAATGGTGACATCATATACGTATTAAATTTAAATGGTTTTCAAAATACAGACGACTAAAAGTACAAAGTGAAAACTCGACATACCAATCTCTACTATTACATAATAATTTTCGACACTAGAAATAAAAAAACGGTAGTATGTGATATTTTACCACAAACCACTGAGTCTACCATTTCTTGGGTGGACGTTACATCCTCTGAACCCAACCTAGGGACCCAACTCTTCTAGGGGACCTCTTCCCTTTCCGATGAGTAAGGTCATAAAGACGGTCCTCTTAAGGTACCTGGATCCTCGGATCCCCCAATGTCAGGTACCCCGTCGTTTCCCAGCCTGTACTGACTCGTCGATTACGTGTGGGATGTTTATAAGGAATTACCTTAGTCTTTTGAAGTCGGTTCAAATCTTGAGTATATCTTGTCTACCCGACGTCTAGATTTAGTTCCTACAATCGTCAAGGAAAACCTTTAGTTTTAATCTGGGATGTATCTTCTCTAGTCTACTAATAGTTTTCTCATCCTAAAACTGTCCTTCCTGGTTCGTCCAGTCCTGATTTAGTTAGTCTTTGTCGTCCTTTCTACGTTCCCTTTTCCGGGACATAAATCTCGACAGAGACCGAACTGACAAAATCTCGTTAATGTACATAATCGGAAGTTCGAGGTTAATCCTACCAAGAGTACTTCAGTCAAATGACTTAGTCTAGGATAAGTATCGAGGTTAAGGAAGAGTAACTAAGACTGAGAAAGAAAGAAGTAACGAAATCTAAATTTCTTTAGTATGAGAAAAGAAGAGTCTTTAAGACATTCTCTCACTGAAAACGTCAGTAAGGGTAGGTTTTTTCAGTTCATCCCAAAGACAGTAATCTCTTAAGTAAGAATAAAACTGTGGTCTCTATCTCTCGTGTGGAGTCCGGTTTTGAGACTTTACTCTGGTAATTATATGTATGCTATAAACGTCTACTCGCCCTTGTCCCGGGAGGGTACACCGGAGTCTGCTTCAAGAGTTTTTACAGTATTTAGTCGCGTAAGGACAACCTGAGTATAGTAAAAGGACAAGACAAACGACAAAAAGGAAACTACAACACTGATAATGGAAGGTCGGGGTTTTAGGTGTTGATTTTACCTTTGAAAAGTTAAGAAATGTTTTATTCACCCTAGTCTTCACTTATAGAAAGAAAATAATCGGAGGAAAGATGTTAACTCAATTTATGACATTTGACTCTCTCTGTCTTTACCTGTGTATGTGTGTGTCTCTTAATAGAGGTTTCTTGAATAGACATGAAAAGGGGTTATTTAAAAAGATCTCGATAAATGTGGACGGTCTTTGTGTCATACGTACCACGTATTAATAGAAAGTGATCTTGTATTTCTCTTCAACATTTCGGTGAGTGCATGTTTAGGATCTATATAGAAGTCAAGAGACCATACTCTAAAATCCCTCTGGGGACCTACTCCAATTGGTTTAGTTCGGACTACAAAAAATTACGAGAGTGAGTATCTGTTTTCTTGTTTTGCTCTGTTTTTGTTTTGTTAAAAGATAGGTTTTTTAAGTCCTTGTATTAACATAAGTTCTTGTATGGTTACGGGACGATGTTTAGAGAGTCTTTACGTGTCATAAAATTGATAAAATTCTACATAATCATTTACAAATTTATTAACCACGTAATAGATGAAACACAACCTTCGTAAATCTGTTAAATCCATTAGTCAAAGAAACAGGTACTAAAAACACATTATTAATCATATATACAGGGTCATATAGTGTTTACATGTTGATTTCCTTACATTATGTTGGTTTACATTCTGTTCCTTAAAAGAGTGTCCTTAAATTTTTAAAACTTTCACACCTAAAACTAAGGGGTATTCCTGAGGGTGTTTCTGATTACCTTGTTAAAAAACTAGATTCGTTTTGACTCAATTAATATGGATAAAAGTATTCTCTTTTATCTTAAGACAGTAAAATAGTTTCCTGTCTCTGACCTTTTCACCAAATAACCTAAACCCCCAGACTTAATCTCACCAAACTCCATCTAGAAAGTTTCTCCCCTTCATCCACCCTAACCCGTTCCAAATACTTTAAATCCCATGTTATCAAGTACTAGTCATATGAGTCACTCTGGTTTCAGAACTTTGGTCCGAATCTACCGTTCACCAAACACTCTATTCATTCCTGAAAAGGGCCTCTTCAAATCAGACTCTTAAAAGACTTCCTTTTCCGTCAATAGTTAACCGAATAATAGAAGAGAAATGAATTAAAAGACTTCTTTTGGGAATTCAATAACAGTATCCTACGAATCCAAGAGTCACGGAACGATACGATTCAGAGAAGTCAGGACGGGTGGAGAAACACTGGTATCCCTGACATCGGACGGTCCGAGCAGACAGGTACCTTAAGAGATCCGTTCTTATGACCTCACCTAAAGGTACGGGAGGAGGTCCCCTAGAAGGACTGGGTCCCTAGATTATCCACAGAAGATAAAAGACGTAACCGTCCACAAAAAAAAAAAAAAAAATTTAATTAATTAAAATTAACCTCCGATTAATGAAATGTTATAACGTCACCAAAAACGGTATGTAAGTGTACTTAGTCGGTACACATGTACACAGAGGGTAGGACTTTGGGGGAGGGTGAAGGGAGGGATAGGGTAGGGAGTCACGGTGGACCCTTCAAGTGATCTCCCTATATTAAGTTTATCATTTTTAATGGAGAAGGTCATCTTTCATGACTCTCTGAAGTTGAGTTTCCGTCGGTAGGTTTCTATGACTGGTAGGTCAAATGCCGTGTATGGCACAATCTACGACAGAGGATCCATACTTACTATTTCTCTATTAGGGAGTGAAGTGTCTGGTATATCGGACCGTATATCACTTCCGTTTTTTTTCCGTTAAGTTACACCCCACTACTCACAAAGTACCGTAATTTATGTCCCTATGTCACCGTTGTGTACCCTAGAGTCTTCTGAAGAACCCCCTTTATTACCGTACTTACTTTAAAACATCGTCTTCGATTCTCTCACCTAGGTTCGTTCTTTTTTAATTTTTTTTTATACTCCTTTTTTTAATCTTTTCTTGTAGAAAAATTCATTGTCCTAAATTGGTATCGACCTTCTAACTAACGAGACCTTAGATTCTTACGATTCCGAAGGATAGGTCTTTTACATGTATTTTTCACATGTACAATTTTGTCGTTAAATAAACAAAGTGAAGGTACACATAATAAATAAGTAAAGATGATTCCCGGTCATATACTCGATATTTTTATTTAGATTTATCCCTTGTATTTTTCATTTAAGTTAAGATGGATCGAAAGTAGAGTTTTACTTCCGATGACAACAAATCTGAATTATACTACAGTTGTGAGGACTCTCCAGTAACTACATCGTTATACACATAGTAGAAAACTCGGTTAGTTAAATGGAATGTACAAGACTATTGTGATTCTTATATGTTGTAATTTCTCTGAAGGAACGTTAGATCATCTGGTCTAAATGTAACTTTTTGTTTTAGTATTAAGAGACTCTGACAAACTTAATTTAACTTCAACATAGAGAAAAAAACAAACACTAAGTAAGTGCGATATAAATCCTACCCGATTGTAAAAAAATACGAAAAACACAGTCGTACCTTTGATAATTGTTATACAAAGAAATAACAATTTAAAGAGACTCTTAAGAGTTTTTCCAAAGAACTTAAAAAGATAACAAATACCTAAATAAAACACCTTTTCTCTGTTTCGAACAGTATGAATTGGGTTCATACGTCCCTACTCAGGACATCGTGACCTGTTAAGTATATAAGTAAGTACAAAAGAGAAATGAACTTCAAACGAACCTCTTCCTTTACCGTTGGGTGAGGTCACAAGAACGGACCTATCAAGGTACAAGTCTCATCGGACCACCCGATATCAGGTACGTCGACGTTTCTCAACCTGTGCTGACTCACTGATTGTCAAACAATCGATCATTGTTGGAGTTAAAATCTATTATAAGATCCAATCACTCAAACTCCGGAAATTTATTTGTTTTCTTTAGTGGTATAACTTGAAAGGTTTTTACGTGTATGAGGAGAGGTCGGTTGGTTAAAAGATTAATATGATTTAAACTCAAAGTTAAAAGGGAACGAGTTTCTTTGAATTGAACTTTGTATTTATTAACTGGTAAGATGGAGTTCAAGTTCAAGACTTCTAAATAATAGTTCGTGACTTTCTAACTAATATAGATTTTAGTGTAAAGAGACATATCTTCTACTTTAGATTAGGTAATAAATTTTTTTATTTGCAATAAAAAAAACAATATCCGCTATCAAAAGTATTGTCTTCTACTCTGAAGAAACCCCTAGTAACTACCACAGAAACTACACCCTACTTACTTAATACAAATCTCGTAGAAAGAAGTCGTTTCTCGTTTTGATTGTAGTTCTCACAAGATAGACACGTCTCTTATGACTCTATAGGAAACAATAAAAATTGGGTAAAAAAGAGAGGACCGTCTCTTACACGGTGGTATAGTTCTTCGTAGATACCGGAAAGTTCACAAATTTTCCTCGAGTTTCTACCTTTATAAAGAAACTACGACAGTCGCAAGAGTGTCACCTACTGTCTGTTGACTGAAGTGACTCTTTTTTGTTTTGAAGATGGGTTTGCGTGCGACTGATCTGTATCCTCTCTACTATTAATACATAAACAAGTTTTATAATCATCTTTGTAAGTTCAAAGACCTCACCCTGGACGGTAGTGACTACCTTTAACAAGACAAAAATAAAATAAGAGAGAGAAATATAGTGTCGTTGTTTCTGTATATTAAATCAGTGTAAGAGAGGGTACCACCAATAAAATAAAAGTTATAATCCATTAACAGTCAGATAAAATACTTCTTCTGAAATTGATCCTAATTTTATTGTGAAAAGGATCAATTTAAATACATAACGTATTATATTTCATTTCGTATTTATCTTGTACTTCGGTTTCTACGTCCTCTTTTTAGGTAGTCTGGTACCAAAGTTCTTTTCGATCTTATTAATAACAGTCTTTTTATGACCTCACAGATCTGGGTGATCCAAATAGACGTCCTGTCAATAAATTCTAGAACTCTAACTGAAACCAGTAGACTTCTCTCATTTCACTTTTACGGAACCTAACTTCTCTCATACACATTTCCTTTTTTTTTTTTGTTTTTGTCGTCAGTGTCTTACCTCTTTTAGAGGTTCTTCAGAGTCCTTCTATTTCTGTCGAAATAAACAACCTCCCTTGTCCTACTATCTTTCAAAATTTAAAACTCCATTCTCTCTCAACTCGTATAAAAAATGTCTCTTCTTGGGTTAATTCTCCCTCTAATGTTCTTTCTATTTGACATCCTCTGAATTCTAGAGACTACTCCAATGTGTAAACGACTCACCTCTACCAAACTTTATCCATTAAAAATTACGTTCTTTTTTGACTGGTGTATTCATTTATCCGTGTCAAACGGTATTTCACGATTTCGAAAGTAACTCGGTCTTTTTTTTTTTTTTTTAATAGTACTGTTGTTTAATATTTCGGTACCCAAAGAGATTGCTAAAAAGAAATTAACGTAGGTTGTTACAAATACAACCATTTCTTATATATCTATAAATGGTTATCCGTATAAACCTTAGACCTCCCAGGGAACCTGACGTTCCTCTAGTTTGGTCAGTTAGGATTTCCTTTAGTTAGAACTTATAAGTAACCTTCCTGACTACAACTTCGACTTCGAGGTTATGAAACCGGTAGACTACGCTTGTAGACTAAATAACCTTTTTTGGGACTCCGTCCTTTTCTAACTTCCGTTTTCCGCTTCTCTTATCATTACCTATTGTACCAATCTCTCGTAGTAACTGAGTTACATGGACTTAAAGTCGTTTGAGACCCTCTACCACTTCCTGTACCTTCAGGTCATACGACGTCAGACACCCCACCTTTCTCATCCTGTGTTGAATCGTTGACTTTTTGTTACCTGTTATAAACCTTAAATTCTTATAGGTTCTGTGACGTACCTTATCTTTTTTTTTTCAGGAATAGAAGTCATCTTAACATTAAGTCACCTCGTATTAATCGATTTTAATCAAAATTTTTATTCCTCAGGTTTTGTTATTACTTATTAACTATAGGTGTGAGGTATAGACATATTTTCACTAAGACACCGAATCAAATCAAAAACCTATTGGAGGAGAAACGGATAACTGGAAAGTATCTATATAGTATCTATTAGAAGTCACTATATAATGTGATGACATAAAAGTACATTCTTTCTTTAGTATAGAGAAATTGTGTAAAGTTTTTTATGTAAGAAGTACACATACGTCATAATGAATGACCTTTTTGAGAAAAGGGTTCTACAACAGATAGGACGAAATTAATTATCAAACAGTCAAGGAGGAAAGACCGACGGTAGACCTATATTGGTCCTTCTTAAACCATCGTTTCCGAGACTTCACATTAAGGTCCACTAGCGGTATTCTACCACCACGATTCACGTCCAGTAAATCGGGGAGTTTCCTTTAAGTTGGACTGAGTTGGTTTGATTAAACTTGTATTGAGTGTTTTATTCTGTCTAAGATGTCCTTTAAATATCGTTCAATCAATAATGGATCACCGAAGGGACCACCGAGTCTGTTATTCTTAGAGGGACGTAACGTCCTCTAGACACATCGCTTCTAGGGGACCTCTTTCCTTACCATTGGGTGAGGTCATAAGAACGTACTTTTTAAGGTACCTATCTCCGATACCAGGTGCCTCAACCTTTCTCGACCTGTACGAGTCACTGAACCTGAAAGTGAAATTTCATATTTTCCTAATTAATTTCAGGTTAAGAAAACAGAGACGAAGAAAAGACGACAGGGAGAACTATTGTTAATACCTAACAGAATTAGACCGTGGTATTCGGACTTGAAGAGTAGGGTAAACGATACAACCACTAACAGACACAGGGATATAAGAACGGTTAAACTCTAAAGTGACCAGTCACTTCAAATTTACAGAGAGACGATTGGGGTACGGGATGAGTTTTACACATGAGATTTATTATTAGTCTGAGAGAGAGATACTGTCCTTCTTGGATAGAAAAAGTCTCGAGGTCACTCTATTGTTTATTACGTTAACCAATTTGTGACAAATGTAAACACTTTTGTCCGTCCATTATAAGGATAATTAACTTGAGTTATGAAACGTGTTTTCCTCGTCTAAAAATTCTATACATGGAAATATTAAAAATATTTTTGGACACATTCGAACAACAACACAGACTGAAAAACACTAGGGTACTTGTAGTCTCGTAGTCCGAATGGGACAGAAAGGGATAGAGGACCTCAAGAGAGTCTAAGTACAACTAACTCAGTCACCACGATAGGTTGGTAGAGTAGAATACGTGGTTGGAGGAGTTGGAAAAGGAAGAGGGGAGTTAGAAAGGGTCGTAGTCTCAGAAAAGGTCACTCAATCGAGAAGTGTAGTCCACCGACCCACGACTTTGAAGTCGAAGTCGTAGTCAGAAAGATTACTTTTAAGGCCTAACTAAAGGAAATCCTAACTGACCAAACAAAAGGAACGTCAGGTTCATGAGAGTTCACAGAAGAGGTCGTTGTGTCAAGTTTTTGTAGTCAAGAAATTGTGAGTCGGTTGACAGTGTAGGTATGTACTGATCACCTTTTTGGTATCAAACTGATACGTCTGGAAACAGTGGTTTCACTACAGAGACAAAAAATTATACGATTCAAAAAGTATCGAAAGGAAGGTTCTTCGTTCTCAGAGAATTAAAGTACCTACATCGGTGTCAGACGTCACTAAAACCTCGGGGTCTTTTCAGACAGTGACAAAGGTGAAAAGGGGGTAGATAAACAGTACTTCACTACCCTCACCTACGGTCCTAGAATCAAAGAAGTTACTACTCAAAATTCGGTCGAAAAAGTGACAGGAGAAAGTGAGAGTAGTTCTCTGAGAAGTCAAAGAGAAGAGAAAGACGATAATCTTAATATAGTAGTCGTATTGACTTCAACAACTACAAAGACGGTCGTTAGAACTAAGGTTGAACTCTGAGGAGGTCAGACCGTAAAGTGTACTACATGAGACATAGACATAAATTCAATTTATTCGTCCGACTGTTTTATGTTGGAACGACGCGAAGAAAGGGTCAAAACTTCGTCAGGCCACAAGGTATAGACCAAAATTGACAACGTAGAACTGGACGATCTCCAAAAAGTTCTCCGTCTAGTCTACCAGACCATAAGGGCAGAGAAATTCATAAAAGGTGTCAAACAACAACCGAAGGGTCCGCCGTCACAATTTCTTAGGTGGATCGTTACGTCCTCTACGTTCTCTACCGTCAAACTAGGGACCCAACCCTTCTGGGGGACCTTATCTTTTACCGTTGTGTGAGGTCATATGAACGGACCTTTTAAGGTACTGTCTCCTGAAACCACCCAATGCCAGCTACCCGAGGGTTTCTCACCCTGCACTAACTCGCTGACTCGTACGTGTCGAACAACACTAGGTGTGTCAGTTTCTGAAATCGATCGGTTACTTCGTCTTCATCTACAAAAGGACCTTAAGGGAATGTCACGAAGTCATTCGATTACAATAACTATTTTATATAAAGTGATTTAATTTACGAATAAAGAATATATGCATACCACGTATGTATATATTCACTTATATTTACGTAAAATTTTCAACGGTAGAATAATAGATTTTTGTTATTACTTGTAAGTAATATACAACCTGTTATTCTGTCTAAATAAACAAATTAAAATGAACTAGTAAATCAAAAGTGTCATTTACCTACGCCAACCAAAAAATTCAGGACAAACTATGTTACCATTTTAGTTACCACTTGTGTTAAAACTTCCAAAATGTCGGTTCTTTCCGAAAACGACGTAAAGTTTACTTCCAATCAAACGTCCCTTGTCTAGTTTACGATGCTAAAATATGTAAAACAACATGATTCTTGTATGTTAGAGTAAGAGGTACGAAAAAAAAGGGGGAGTCATGTTACCGTTTTAAATTATCGGAAAGTTGGTAGTAACTAAGGTGGAAACAGAGTGTTGACTTTTAGAGGAAGACATAATATTAAAGAGTGAGTGTATGTGAAACACAAGTTGCACTTTCTTAACGAGTGACCTGGTGAGTGAGGTTTTAGAAGTGTGAAACTTTTGATTAAAATTTATATTAAATTCAAAGATATAAAGTTATCTAACTACATCGTTCTCTTGTACGGAACTATACAAACTTTCAATAAAACGAACTAAAACCAAACTAAAATCCAAAGTTCGGAGTTTTTCTATCTGATACTAAATAGCCATAGTACAGAATCTAACTTTTTATGTTATTACAACCACCTTATTATGGGTAATTAGGATATTTAATTACAAAAATCCCCTCCATACCAAAATAATTTTAAACGAAGTCAATAGTGACAATTATATGTCCAGAATAATTATATAAAGTATCTTGTACAACTTGTTTATTACGATAAAATATATAAAGATAACTCACATTAACCCTATTTTAATATAAAAGGTCTACGTACAAAGTTATAGATATATATAATATTGAAAATATTGACTCTCATACATTGAAAACTGGGGTAAGTGGGTAAAATGGATGGGTCGAGAGTGGTTTTTTTTTTTTTTTTTAATAAAAGTAATCAAGGAACATTAATGGTAAATATTTATATTTAAATCTGTTTTGTAAATATATGGATAAGTCGAAATTTAGAACATAAAGATTCGTCTATAATTAACACCTGAATCTCTTTAGAGGTTCAACTACCTAACTATTATTTACATTACATTATTTATCTTACACGAAAATTGACCAAGAGCTCTTTTGTAAAGAAGATCACTTTCAAATTCTTTCCTAAGTAATAAATCCATGTAATTTTATAGTTTTAATTTATTATGTTTATCACAGATTCCCCCTTCGAAGTTCTTGTATCTAAGAGTCTATAACATCATGTAGGTTTCTTTAATACTTTTACAAATAATGAGTCTAAAAGTATAATACAACTAATGATGTTTTAATATATTTAGAGTGATTTCTTTATAGGTATGATTTTCAGATCTTTCTGAGAACTATTTGGAAAACGAGGACTAGGATTCATGTGTCACTACAAGTCTCATCCGTAAAATGTCCATTTTTACATAAAGGTTTAATCCGTGTTCAAAAATTTTTATTATGAAGTATTCATTTGTCGTACCAAAGTAATATCTTTATTTCAATATGTCTCTTTTAAATAAACTTTGTAATGGTACTACAAAAATCAACCTTTATCTTGTACGAGATTATAATGATATATCGGGTATCTATATATGTGTCCATATGCGTCTCTACTATTTATCTATCTACCTATCTGTCTATATCTCTATGTCAACTATGTCTGTGTCTATCGACAGAGTTCGAGGTCCAGATGATATTAGTCTACTGGACTAAGGAGACGAAAAAAGGAGAAAGGACATTTCTTGATGATAAAACTCTGGAGTCATTAATGAAGGTGTATTTATAAGTCCCGGTATCATGGACCTAAAGTGAAGATTTTGGTCACAAACTCAAGTTATAGGTAAATTCGAAGAAGAAGATTGTCGACATTATTTTTCCAGAATTACTTGACTGATTGGTGTCACCACACCAGTGAGTAGATCTCGGTCTATAGGACTTCCCACTTCAGTTCACCCAACATTCCTTCGTAATGGTACTTATTTCGATCACTTCCACCACCTTAAGGTCGACTCGATAAAGTTTAGGATTTTCTACTACGACACTTTCACGACGTGAGTTTTACGGTCGTTTGAACCTTTTGAATCGTCACCGGTGTCATGACCTTTTGTAGTCAAAAGTAAGGTTAGGGATTCTTTCCGTTACGGTGTCTTACGAGTTTGATGACGCGTCAAAGTGAGTAGAGTGTGTGATCGTTTCATTACGAATTTTAAGAGGTTCGCTCCGGGATTATCATACACTTGGTTCTTGAAGGTCTACATGTTCGACCTAAATCTTTTCCGTCTCCTTAGTCTCTAGTTTGACAGTTGTAGGTGACCTAGTATCTTTTTCGTTCTCTTAAGACCTTTTTTTTTAAATGAAGACGAAGGGACTATGCGATTTCGTAAACTGACACACCCTTTGATCAAGGTATCAAATAGTATCGTTTGATACATTTTAAGAATTTTTCTACCCTTATGTTCTGGTGAAATGGACAGAGGACTCTTTGAACATACACCTATTTCTTCGTTCTCAATCTCTGTCTGTTACTCGTCTGATCGAGTTTTAACCCTTTCCTCATACTATTCCGACATATACCAGTGGGACCAATAAATTGTTATACGTCTCATGTAATAAACTTTATGGTCCGACCTACTTAGTGTTCGACCTTAGTTCTAACGGCCCTCTTTATAGTTATTGGAGTCTATACGTCTACTATGGTGGGAATACCGTCTTTCTTTTCTCTTTGATTTCTCGGAGTACTACTTTCACTTTCTCCTCTTACTTTTTCGATCAAATTTTGAATAAGTTTTTTGATTTTAATGTCGTAGACCACAGTAATGAAGTACCGTTTATCTACCCCCCTTTCACCTTTATCACTGTATAATATACTAAAATAAAAGAACCCGACGACTGAGTTACCTGCAGTCAAACTCACTTGAGGCTCTCAACCACTACCTGTCTCTCCGGACCGTACGACGCTAAGTACCCCAGCGTTTTTCAGTCTGTGCTGACTCGTTGACTTGACTTGACTTGACTTGACTTGACTTGACGTCTAACACTGACGTAGGTATTTTAATTTTCTGAGAACGAGGAACCTTACTTTCGACACTGTTTGGATCTACCGTATAATTTTTCGTCTCGATAATGAAACGACTGTTTCCAGACTTTTTAGTTTTGAGAGAAAAAAGGTCATCAGTACATACTTACCCTCTAGACCCGTTATTTCTTCCGACCTGTGTTTTCTGAACTATGAAAACTTGACAACAAAACCTCTTCTGAGAACTCTTACGGAACATGTCGGTCCTCTAGTTTGGTTAGTTGGGATTCCTTTAGTTGGGACTTAACCTTCCTGACTACGACTCCGATGGACTACACTTGTCGATTGTAACCTTTTCGGGGACTACAACCCTTTTTAACTTCCGTCCTCTTCTTCCCCCGCTGTCTTCTACTCTACAAACCTATAATAGTGTGTGAGTTACCCGAACTCAAACTCGTTCGAGGCGGCTCTCGACCACTACCTATCCCTTCGGACCGGACGACGTCAGGCATCCCAACGTTTCTCAGCCTGTACTGACTTGGGGACTTGTTGTTGTTGTTTTGTATAAAAGGTGACCTTTAAACATAAACGGAAAAAAAATAAAGTTTGACTTTTATAATTTTCTGGGACAACATACAAAAGACGAAAATAAGAAGACGGTTAATGAAGTCGCTCCCTTAATAGTTGATAAACATTGAGTTGGAAAAAAAAAAAAGAAAAAAAAAACAAGGTTAACTACCACATTATTTAATATCGTTGAATCTCCGATAGTGTAGTATCTAAGTAAAAGAATGTCACACCTCCAGTCTTCAGATTTTACCCGGGGTGACCTGATTTTGATTATACATCCGTCCCGACTGACTCAAGGAAGGGTCTCCGAGGACTCTTCTTACAAATGAACAAAAAAGGACTAAGACTTTTAACTCGACACAAGAATAGTGTGATCATAGAAAGATTAAGATAAAGAATACGGAGGATAAAATTCCTGGGAATAGTGATGTAACCCGGCTGAGTCTATTAGGTTCCAATAGTTGGATAAAATTTCAATTGAATAATTGTTGGAATTTAAATAGACTTTAGAATTAAGAAGAAAATAGAACATTATACTGTCCAAGAAAGTTCCCATCTTACACCTACAGAAAAGGAAAAGAAAACACTCAACTACTCATCAGATAAACAGATAGTGTTAGACAATCCAATGTCTCACGACCTCTATCAATACACAAAGTGTACTAAAAGTCTGGATAGGAGTACAAAGGATGGGTGATCCGAAATGTGTAGTATATAAGTCGAAAGTTTAGTGGATTAGAGTAAAAATGTTCATCGTTAATTCTCCATACAAGGAAAAAAAATAAACAAACAAACAAAATGAAATGCTATAACATAACCAAAACGGTATGTAGTTGTACTTAGGCGGTGCCCACATGTACACAAGGGTTAGAACTTGCGGGGAGGGTGGAGGGAGGGGTATGGTAGGGAGACCCAGTAGGGTCACGTGACAGTAGGAAATGGTGATTAACCGAGACACAGTATTTTCATTGTAGTTAAATAACTGAAAGAATATCCACTTATTCACAATAACCTAATCGACTAATTACCTGTGAAAGGTAAAAAATTTTTTCTATTATAAAATTTATTATCATTTTATGTTATACTTTACACTCAACGAGTCAGTACAGACTGAGAAACGTTGGGGTACCTGACATCGGGTGGTCTGAGGAGACAGGTACCTTAAGAGGTCCGTTCTTATGGCCTCACCCAAAGGTAAGGGAAGAGGTCCCTTAAAAGGACTGGGTCCCTAGTTCGGTCCTAGAGGACATGACGCCCGTCTAACAAATAGGAGACTCAGTGGTCCTCTATATTTGTTATGTTAATGTTAACTAAAACTAATAGTTAAGAATATGTCAGTATAAATTTTAGTTCAAACTTTCGTAATATGTATATTAATTTTGTTGAACTTATTTTACAAAAGAGAGGTCGGTGTAATTTTCTTTTTTTTTATTTCAAGAAAGGTACTCACAAAGAGAATTCTATTTCACTACTCCATTTTACAATAAAAATAACACAATTTTTATCAGAAATTTAGAAGACGAACATCCTCTTTTTCTAATAAATCTAAGTGAAAGGTTTGAAAGATATACTGTAAGAAATAATTTGATGGTGACAATCTAAACCGTTGTAATCGATTACGTTTTCTGACCTAATAGTGTATGTCGTAAAGAGACATCCAATACGAAATTTACTATTAGACCAATGATGTTACTTTTTATAAGGTAATACAGTTTTACAACACTGACGGACCCTCCGTCATTATACTTTCTTTAAACTTTGAGGTAAATCGTTCAAAAACTGTGTGAAGTAAAAAAGTATCAGTGTTTGTCTTAAAGAAGACTTTGTTAGAGATTTGATCTGTGACGTAATTTTGAAAATACCGAAATACTTATATTCTATTACACTTGGGTGTTATGTATAGTAAACGGGTGATTTACAGAAACTGCAACTCATTAAAACTAAGTTTCTTGTATTATAAAATTTTCTTTTAATTGAGGATTTAATATAAGAATAAGTCGACAATGATAAAAACTACAAGTATCACAAAAGAGTTTCCTTTTCTGAAATCCTAATAGAAACGAAAGTAACACAGAATTAGACTTGTAACATTTTAAATACCTATCTACGATAAAAGAACAATGGTGTACAACATCCTTTTAACGTTAAACTCGAACTCTCAGGAAAAAGGTTTAACCTTTGATTGAAAATATAAGAAAAATAACAGATTATTACTTATTATTAACCTTCTTGAAGTCGCTACTTTTCAGTTTAAACCCCCAAAACAAAATGAAAATCTTAACATGTGGTTCTTGTGAGAACTAGTTTTTCTTATTTTCGTTAAAAAAAAGGTTCCAACTAATTTATACGGGAAACCATGGTCATAAGAAAAAAAATAAGGATGGGTGATTTCACGATAAAAAAAAAAGAAAAGGAGACTCGGTCAAAGGAAATAATAACTATAAAATGTCTAAAAACAATTTACGACGATTTAATTATCATACAGACGTCGTATTTAGGACTCAATTAATCTAATTTAGTTAACTTAAAAAAGTTACTTTTATGTTTAAATACAGAAACCATATTAATCCTGAACTCCATTAATCAAGATTAATGATAACATTAACACTATAAACCACTCAGTTTATCACTTTGTATATACATCGGAAGACGTTGTATCACCTTAGGGAGTAAAAACGGTTAAGGTGTGTCCTACCGGTACAAGTCACAGGTATTTTTAAGTCTTCTCAAAACTTTTTACATAAACATAAGAGATAAGAAATAGAAGTCTAATACGGAACATCCTGTTATAAGTAATCATTAATAAGGAACAATTCGTTAATTTTAATTAGTAAACGACGATGAAGAGTAGATAGTTCTACCTTTTATGGTTTTTTATAGGGGTTTTAGAAAATTCTATTATGAATCCATTACGTAAGTAAAACCAATTTATGTAAATAGTAAAAGTCAAAATAAACATTCTATATATTACAACCTTGAACGTATGTCTTTGTTTCATCTTAACTATACGCACATAAACCAACGACAGTAACAAATCAGTAAGTCAGAACAGATTGAGAAAATGTCGAGGTACCTGACATCGTACAGTCCGAGGAGACAGGTACCCTTAAGGGTCCGTTCTTAGGACCTCACCCAACGGTAAAGGAAGGAGTTCCATAGCAGGGCTTGGTCCCTAGTTTGGACAAAAAGGCTTCAACCTTCCACCCAAGAAATGACGACTCTGGGGTCCCTTCAGGTACATATACAAATATATCAATATCAACACTATTATAGACGTTGATTAATCGTACACATACATTTTGTTAACAACTTTATAAATGAGTAAAAATTTATCAATATTACGTATCAACGGTGCACATTTATAAAAAATTACTTTGGGAAGGTTCAACAGTGTATTTATAATGTACGATCAGTTTACAGAGTCTTCTCCCCTACGTTTTCCTTAATACCTTATATACTAACCTTAGTTTTGACACTAATAATCTGTAGACATACTGAGACGACGTATAACAACCAATACATAGTTGTTTTTGTCTTAACACTAAAAGTTTTTTGATTTTTTATCTACAGAATTCTGAGCCTATACCTCTCCTTACATCAAATTACCAGAGGGTCTCTGACAAGTATGGGAACTTAATTTTTATTATACGTTTCAAAATACTTCTGGGTTTGTGATTCCTTAGTATTGAAAATTCGGTATTTTTATTTTCGCAACTGTACTCATCCTTTAGTTCATCATTGTAATATATGGTTTCCTGTCCCTTGGGTGTGTTTATTTCCTTTGGATCATTTTTCACTTACCCGAAGGGTCACCATTTCTTAGGCGGACGGTTACGTCCTCTGTGTCCTCTAGTTAAGGACGTAACCCTTCTAGGGGACCTCATCCCTTACCGTACGGTGTGGTCGTAAAAACGGACTTTTTAAGGTACTTACGTTTTCGGACCACCCGAAGTCACGTACTCCAGTGTTTCTAATCCTGTGTTGACTCGTTGACTCGTGTCGCGTCGTGTGTTTTTTACTTGTCGTGTCAATATCAAGAGTCTTTTACCTCTGTGACGTATTTTACGTATACTAGACATTAATACTAGACTGTAACACTAGACTGGTTTCATCTTTATAAGGGTTTTATATTTTTACTCTCCGTAAATACAGTGTCGAACAGTGTAGTTTAGTCATAAAGTTTTTTTTCGTTTTCCTATAAAATTTTGAAACAAAAAAAACGTTAAAGAGCAATTATTTATATTAAAGTATGTAAAAAAACTTTTTCACAAAATTTCGGTCGTCTCGTTGTGTAACTTTTTTACTCAGTGTAATTTTTACTGAACATTACTTTATTATGGTGTGGGTGACACCTTCTTTACACAAAGATAAAATCTCCGGAGTCCGTCCTCCCAACGATAAAATCTGAGGGGTTTTCCGTTTTCGCTCCAGTGTCGTGTCTTTCTGAATTTCCTGTTTGACATACTATGGACGTAAAAGTGCCGATCGCCACCGTTCCATCTACCGGACGTCGATACCGTCACCTTGATTAGTTTGTACATGTAGACTAATTAAAACTACACAATCTCCCGTAAACTGGAGGACCTCTCTCTTCAGTACTTAAAGTATTACTCTGGGTGTTTCCTTGTGTATTTGGGCGTCAGGACTCTTATAAACGAGACTTTTATAGAAGGAATATCTTTTCATAACAAAGACAATAGAAGTCCAAAAACAAATTTTAGTGTCTAAACTATCTGAAGTAAGGTATTTCTTAGAGAGTTCATTCGTTTTGTTTATCTTCCTTTAAGATAACAGTTTTACCCTGTGACTAACTTTGTGATTTTGTAATGAACGTACGATATGAAATGTTTTTGTTCTAGCAATTACCTAGTAGTGAAACTCCCGTAGAAGGGTTGGGTCCCTAGTTTGGAGACAATGGACTAGAGAAAGTGACCGTCCACCTAAGAAATGGTGACTAAGTAGACTCTTTGGTCACATTAGACTGGTAATGAAATCAAAAATCAAAAAAACAAAAAATTAAATTCTTTGATATATCCCGTAGAGACCTTTAACATAGGTATTATAATAACTATCCAGTAATTCTATCGTAATAAATTTTTAAAATGGAACTCCATGTATAATTACTAACAATTTTACATTAGTGAACATCAACACTCCAGAAAGGGAGCCTATATTTCAAATCGAGTCAAGTCAACGAATCAGCACAGACTGAGACGCTGGGGTACGTGACGTCGTGTGGTTCGAAGGGACAGGTAGGGGTTGAGGACCTCTATATTTCAATTGAAACAATCGGTAGGCATACAGAAGAAACCTCTTTACAGATAAATCAAGAAACCGGGTAAAAAACTAACCCAGCAAATAAAAAGACCTTAACTCGACGTATTCAACGAACATATAAAAACTCTAATCAACAAACAGTCAACGAAGTAAACGATAATAAAAGAGGGTAAGTCTTCCGACAGAAAAGTGGAACGAATATAAAAGGAAACAACATGTCTTCGAAAATTAAAATTAATCTAGGGTAAACAAATAAAAACGAAAATGAAGGTCTTAAGACCCTCCACCTAGTATCTCCTAGGACGACACTAAATACAGACTCTCACAAAACGGATACAAGAGAAGACCCTCAAAATATCAAAGACCAGAATGTAAATCTAGAAATTAGGTAAAACTCAAATAAAAACACACCCCACAATCTTTCACTAGATCAAAGTNCCTACTTTGACCTCGGCTAATATGTCTCACTTCATTCGGTCTTTCTTTTTGTGGTTATGTCATATGATTGTGTATATATACCTTAAATCCTTCTACCGTTACTGCTGGGACATACGTTCTGTCCCTTTCTCTGTGTCTACACATATTACCTGAAAACCTGAGTCTCCCTCTCCCTCTCCCACCCTACTAAACCCTCTTACTGTAAGATTGTACATATGATAGTACATTCTTAACTTAGCGGTCAGATACAGACTACGTCCTATGTCGTACGAACCTCGACCACGTACCCCTACTGGGTCTCTCTACAATACCCCTCCCTTCACCTTCCCCCCAAGTACAAACCCTTGCGTACATTCTTAATTTATAAAATTTTAAATTTTTTTATTTTTTAAATTTTTTTTATTTTTTATTTCAATTGAAACTGATTTACGGAAATGAGAAAATTTGACAAAATTACTAAGACGACCCCACATAGTTTTGAGTAGGTTTGTAAATTTTATAAGTCTATTAAGTTGAGCGACTACTATTATGTAACTCTCTCGGAGTCATTTTACTTTCCGAATTATTTTGATCTCAGAGAATTCAGGAGCTAAGTCACTTTTTGAACCCCCTCCCCGTTGGGTAGAGAAGATTCCCATATACAGAGTCCCTTCTCTATCATAGTAGAGAACCTACCCTCTTCCTGAAAGTCAATCAGTCAAGTAAAGTCAGTCTGTTTTTATTTTGTGTGACTTCAGATATAAAAGATAAAATTTTGAAAGTTTAAAACTGTTATTTACAAAATGAATTGTATAGATACGTCATTTTACTTGTCTTACGTAAAAGATTTTTAGATATTAGTCTTTGATCTCCCTTGTAAAGTCCGTTCCTACCCGAACAATTTTCTGTCTTTACCATACCTTCTTCTACACCGTTCTTATGTCTCTTTTTGACATGTCTTTTCTTGATGTGCTGGGTCTATTAGTGCTACCACACTAGTGAGTGGATCTCGGTCTGTAAGACCTTACACTTCAGTTCACCGGGAATCTTTCATAGTGATGTTTGTTTCGATCACCTCCACTACCTTAAGGTCAACTCGATAAAGTTTATGACCTTCTACTACGACACTTTCACGACGTGAGTTATACGGTCGTTTAAACTTTTTGAGTCGTCATCGGTGACCTGACCTTTTCTAGTCAAAAATAAGGTTAGGGTTTCTTTCCGTTACGGTTTCTTACGAGTTTGATGGGGTGTTAACGTGAGTAGAGTGTATGATCATCTCCTTACGAGTTTTAAAAGGTTCGGTTCGAAGTCGTTATGTCCTTGGTACTTAAAGGTCTACAAGTTCCACCAAAATCTTTTTCGTGTCCTAGGTCTCTAGTTTAACAGTTGTAGGTGACCTAGTACCTTTTTCATTCTCTCAAGGTCTTTTATTAGATAAAGACGAAATAACTGATACGGCTTCGGCAACTGACACACCTAGTGTTATGTGAGACCTTATAAGACTTTCTCTATCCTTATGGTCTGGTTGACTGGACGGAGAACTCTTTGGATATACGTCCAGTCCTTCGTTGTCAATCTTGACCTGTACCTTGTTACTGACCAAGGTTTGTCCTTTTCCTCATGCAGTTCCGACATATAACAGTGGGACGAATAAATTGAAGCTACGTCTCATGTAGTCCTCTTTGCGACCTGACCTGCTTTATGTTCGACCTTAGTTCTAACGGCCCTCTTTATAGTTATTGGAGTCTACACGTCTACTGTGGTGGGAATACCGTCTTTCACTTCTCCTCGATTTTTCGGGGAACTACTTTCACTTTCTCTCTTACTTTTTCAACCGAATTTCGAGTTGTAAGTCTTTTGCTTCTAGGACAGTAGACCAGGGTAGTGAAGTACCCTTTATCTACCCCTTTGTTACCTTTGTCACAGTCTGTAATAAAAAAACCCGAGGTTTTAGTGACGTCTACCACTAAAGTCGGTACTTTAATTTTCTGTGAATGAGGAACCCTCTCTTCAATACTGGTTGGATCTATCATATAAGTTTTCGTCTCTGTAATGAAACGACTTATTCCAGGCAGATCAGTTCCGATACCAAAAAGGACACCAGTACATACCTACACTCTCAACCTGACACTTCTTCCGACTCGTGACTTCTAAACTACGAAAACTTGATACCACGACCTCTTCTGAGAACTCTCAGGGAACCTGACGTTCCTCTAGGTTGGTCAGGTAAGACTTCCTCTAGTTGGGACCCTGAAGAAACCTTTCTTACTACGATTTCAACTTCGAGGTCATGATACCGGAGGAGTACGCTTCTCAACTGAGTAACCTTTTCTGAGACTACGACCCTCCCTAACCGCCGTCCTCCTCTTCCCCTGCTGGCTCCTACTCTACCGACCTACCGTAGTGCCTGAGCTACCTGCACTCAGACTCACTTGAGCCCTCTACCACTACCTGTCCCTCCGGACCACACGACACTAAGTACCCCAGTGTTTCTCAACCTGTGCTGACTCGGTGACTTGATACTTGATAAATACCGACTTTCACTTCTCCTTGATTTTTCGGAGAACTACTTTCACTTTCACCTCTCACTTTTTAAACCGAATTTCGAGTTGTAAGTCTTTTGATTCTAGTACCATAGACCAGGGTAGTGAAGTACCCTTTATTTACCCCTTTGTCACAACCTGAAATAAACCCCCCCCCCCCCCGAGGTTTTAGTGACGTTTACCGTCAACGTTACTTTAAAAACCCGAGGTTTTAGTGACGTCACCACTAACACTACTTTAAAAACCCAAGGTTTTAGTGACGTCACCACTAACGTCGGTACTTTAATTTTCTACGAATGAGGAACCTTACTTTCAATACTGGTTGGATCTCTCATAAAACTTTTCGTCTCTATAATGAAACGGTTGTGTCAAGGTAGATCGGTTTCGATACCAAAAAGGTCACCAGTACATACCTACACTCTCAACCTGACATTTCTTTCGACTCGTGACTTCTTAACTACGAAAACTTGACACCACAACCTCTTCTGAGAACACTCAGGGAACCTGACGTTCCTCTAGGTTGGTCAGGTAGGATTTCCTTTAGTCAGGACCCACAAGTAACCTTCCTGACTACGACTTCGACTTTGAGGTCATGAAACCGGTGGAGAACGCTTCTCAACTGAGTAACCTTTTCTGAGACTACGACCCTCCCTAACCCCCGTCCTTCTCTTCCCCTACTGTCTCCTACTCTACCGACCTACCGTAGTGACTGAGCTACCTGTACTCAAACTCACTTGAGGTCCTCAACCACTACTTGTCCCTCCGGACCGCACGACACTAAGTACCCCAGCTTTCATCAGCCTGTGATGACTCACTGACTTGACTCGACTTGACTCCGGGAGACCATCCTTCTTTTGTTTTTAGTTGGTTCCATTTAACGAGGTACCACTCACAAACTTAATTAGCACTTTCACTTTCAAAATCAGTGAGTCAAAAACAAGAACAACAACAACAACAACAACAAAATTAAAATTAAAAATGAAATAAAAGGAAATGTTATAACATAACCAAAACGGTATGTAATTGCACTCTGAGAAACGTTGGGGGACTTGATATACATCGGGCTTATGACCTCACCCATCGGTAAAGGAAGAAGTTCACCTAGAAGGAAAGGGTCCCTGACTTGACACATGTCCACTGAGAAATGAGAGACTCGGTGGTCCCTGAATTATAACCATCTCACTTTCCATATTCATCAATATCTTTACACAAAATTTTGGGAGTCATATACCTGTCTATAGGGAATGAGTGCCCAGTCTTTTGAGTTATTATAGTTCAAAACTTTCTGAAGAGTATAACTTTATGACCAATTTGTGTTGAGGTAAAAACAGAACCGGTCAACTAAATGTCTGTACGTGTTCCATCTGAACTTTCTTTTTGTGGTTATGTCATATGATTGTGTATATATACCTTAAATCCTTCTACCGTTACTGCTGGGACATACGTTCTGTCCTTTTTTCTGTGTCTACACATATTGCCTGAAAACCTGAGTCTCCCTCTCCCTCTCCCACCCTACTAAACCCTCTTACCGTAAGATTGTACATATGATAGTACATTCTTAACTTAGCGGTCAGATACAGACTGCGTCCTATGTCGTACGAACCCCGACCACGTACCCCTACTGGGTCTCTCTACAATACCCCTCCCTCCACCCTCCCCCCAAGTACAAACCCTTGCGTACATTCTTAATTTCTAAAATTTTAAAATTTTTGTTATTTTTTAATTTTTTTATTTTATTTTAAATTTTTTATTTATTTATTTATTTATTTATAATTTTTTTTTTTTTTTAGACACACNCCGTAAGATTGTACATATGATAGTACATTCTTAACTTAGCGGTCAGATACAGACTACGTCCTATATCGTACGAACCCCGACCACGTACCCCTACTGGGTCTCTCTACAATACCCCTCCCTTCACCCTCCCCCCAAGTACAAACCCTTGCGTACATTCTTAATTTCTAAAATTTTAAATTTTTTATTTTTTTTATTTTTATTTATTTATTTATAATTTTTTTTTTAGACACACACATACTTACGATTCAGCGAAGTCAGTACAGACTGAGAAAAGTTGGGACACCTGGTATTGACCGGTCCGAGAAGATAGGTACCCTAAGAGGTCCGTTCCAACGACCTTACCGAACGGAACGGGAGAATGTCCCTTAGAAGGGGTGGGTCCCTAACTTGGGTACAGAGAACGTAGAGGACGTAACCGTCCGTCCAAGAATTGATGATCGTGGTGGACCCTTCGGGTCAGAATTTTAGACATACCTTCACGTTTTATTGTGTTGATCTGTTTTGTTTTAACTGTTGCAATCTCCTAAGAGTTCTAAAGTATGTGTGAGGTTTCGATGTTAGTAGACATGTCCCACTATAATCGTTGTCTTATTTATCTATTTACTTTGTCTCATTTTTGAGGTCTTTATTTGAGTATGTACATACAATTCAACTAAAAGTTGATTGCACGGTTCTGTAAAATTAACTTTCACTAAAGTTTGTACCATAACGTTGTTAACTTATATATATATGTGTTCGAATTGACGAAGATGTATAGTAAATGTTTAATTGACTTTTATCATTAGGAGAACATTTTATTTTGTTTTTTTTTAAATCGTAGTCAGAACGACCACACGAAGGTATACTTTCTTTTACTGGAGTCCAACTTCGAGTAGTCAAATATTATATAAAAAAATTATTTAGTTTCCATGTACATCTTAGATTCCGTCAATGATTCTCCAATCAAAACCTTTCATATATAATAGTTCTATTTTCTTTGTGTTTTATTACCTTATATTACATTTTTCCGTTTTTACTCTTATATTCTTGTAGAATCTTTCCTGTTATTAATCTTTACAGTAATCACTAAAAGTTTCTTTTAATATTTTAAGTAAAGGAATTTTCTTATCCTGTTGATAAAGTTTTTTTTCCCTTTTAAAATAAGTCCAACCTAAAAAAGTCGGTAAGAAAATTTAACTAAATGTCAGTTAAACGATACAACATAATCAAAGTCTACAGAGTGTTTCACTAACTCAAGAATATCAAATAATGTTCTATAACTTATATCAAGGGATACGATATTTCATCCACGAACACAAAAAAAAAAAAATTAGGTAAAACATATGGACTCGAAAATCACCAAGAAGTCACATTTAGTTAGACGAAGAGTCTTCTTGTCTCCACTGAGAAATCAGACGTCACTCCTTTTAGTTTAGTAAATAGTGAACGGGTGTACGAAAATTTAAAGGTTTAGACAAAAGAAACATTAAAGGGAAAGAGACAAAAGGACTTAAATATAGAAAAATTTCAGAACAATAAAAAGTACCGACCTCCCTTGATTTGATACTCAAACCCTTATCTAACATTTATACTTGGTTAATACTACAAGTAATATCCCACTTTATATTATAATCTCATGTTATTCAAACTTTCATTTTATAACTTCCTCGATATGGTATGATTGTAATTTGTGTTGACGTCATAGGACTAATTTTCTATAACTACAAAGACAATGTAGTACAAATCATAGTCAGTCAAGTCAAGTCAGGGAGTCAGTACAGGTTGAGAAACACTGGGGTACTTGAACTCGTACGGTCCGAAGGGACAGGTAGTAGTTAAGGGTCTTGAACGAGTTTATGTACCGGTAGGTCAACCATTACGGTAGGTTGATAGAGTAGGAGACAGTGGGAGAAGAGGAGGACGGAGGTTAGAAAGGGTCGTAGTCCCAGAAAAGATTTCTCCGTTAATAAGTGTAGTCCACTGATGACCTTTTGGATCTCAAAACTGATATACTTGGAAACAACCGTTTCATTACAGAGACGACAAATTACACAACAGATCCAAACAGTATCGAAAAGAAAGTTCCTCGTTCGTAGAAAACTAAAGTACCGACGTCATTGGTAGACGTTACTAAAACTTCGGGTTCTTTTATTCCAGACAAACACAAAGGTAACAAACGGGTAGATAAACGGTACTTCACTAGTCAGATCTACGGTAATCAAAAGACTTACAACTCAAAATTCTGTCGACAAAGTGAGAGGAGAAAGTAAAAGTAGTTCTCCGAGAAATCAAGGAGGAGTGAAAGATGGTATTCCCACCACAGTGAACGTATTGACTCCAATATCATAGTCAAGTCAAGTCAAGTCAAGTCAGTGAGTCAACACAGACTGAGAAACACTGGGGTACTTAACGTCGTGAGGTCCGGAGGGACAGGTAGTGGTAAAGTTTGAGAGTAGGTAGCTCGGTCGAGTAGGAGACAGCAGGGGAAAAGGGGGACCGAGGTTAGGGAGGGTCGTAGTCTCTGAAAAGGTCACTCAGTTGGGAAGTGTACTCCACCGGTTTCATGACCTCAAAGTCGAAATCGTAGTAAGGAAGGT
This sequence comes from Capra ibex, assembly GCA_006410555.1. Taxonomy (NCBI): domain Eukaryota; kingdom Metazoa; phylum Chordata; class Mammalia; order Artiodactyla; family Bovidae; genus Capra; species Capra ibex. Next base: position 41,154,792 of record SJYO01037955.1, read on the forward strand.
TTATTTAGGGGCCCGACTAGAAATATTACCTGACCAACCTAGAGGAACATCAGGTTCCCTGAGAGTTCTCAGAAGAGGTTGTGGTGTGAAGTTTTTGTAGTTAAGAAGCCGTGAGTCGAAAGAAGTGTATGGTTGAGAGCGTAGGTATGTACTGGTGACCTTTTTGGTATCGGAACTTACATACCTGAAAACAACCGTTTCATTACCGAGACAAAAAGTTATACGATAGATACAACCAGTATTGAAAAGAAGGTTCCTCATTCGCAGAAAATTAAAGTACCGACGTCAGTGGTAGACATCACTAAAACCTCGGGGGGTTTTATTTCAGACTGTAACAAAGGTGACAAATGGGTAGATAAAGGGTACTTCACTACCCTGGTCTACTGTACTAACAAAAGACTTACAACTCGAAATTCGGTTGTAAAAACGAGAGGAGAAAGTGAAAGTAGTTCTCCGAAAACTCAAGGAGAAGTGAAAGACGGTATTCCCACCACAGTAGACGTATAGACTCCAATAACTATAAAGAGGACCGTTAGAAATAAGGTAGAACACGAAGACGGTCGGGTCGCAAAGAGTACTACATGAGACGTATGTTTCATTTATTCGTCCCACTGTTATATGTCGGAACTACATGAGGAAAAGGATAAACCTTGGTCAGACAACAAAGTACAGGTCAAGATTGACAACGAAGGACTGGACGTATATCCAAAGAGTTCTCCGTCCTGTCCACTAGACCATAAGTGTAGAGAAAATCTTAAAAGGTCTCACATAACACTAGGTGTGTCAGTTTCCGAAACCGTATCAGTTATTGCGTCCTTATCTACAAAAAGACCTTGAGAGAACGAAAAAGATACTAGGTGCCTACAACCGTTAAACTAGCAACCAAGGAGACGAAAAAGATTTTGGTGGAACTTGTAGTCCCTCAAGTCCCAAGTACATAACGACTTCGGACCGAACATCTTAAAACTCGTAAGGAGATGATCGTACACTCTACTCACGTTAACACACCATCACACTAGTAAGAAATCGTAACGGAAAGAAACCCTAACCTTACTTTTGACTGGAAACGGTCAGGACACCGGTGACGACTCAAAAGGTTTAAACGACCTTTGTGGACCTCTTTGTCCGTTAAACCGGAACCTTATACCTTACTTCGTCCCGTTTCCGATTATCTTAAAAAGGTTCTCTTGGGTGACCAGTATCGTTTGTGGAAGAAGGTTGTTGTGTTGTCATCTGAGATGTGTATTCCAATATCATATTATCGTTTGTTTAGATTTGACGTTATCAAACGGTTTTAATAAGGAACGTAAAAGATGTACTTGAAGTTCAAGGTACTGTTTTCTCTCGGGACCGTACAGAATTCGACAGTTAAATTTCTGAGTTGAATCTAACGTGTGTGTGTGTGTGTGTGTGTGTGTGTGAAAGTCTAATGTTGAGTGGTCGGTCTTCATAGGGTTGATGAACCATGTACCCTTCACCCCTTAGGGTTTATCGACTCAGTGGATATTGATTAAACGACGAACAACAAATCAACGATTCAGCACGGATTAAGAAGACACTGGGGGACCTGACATCGATCGGTCTGAGACAGGTACCCTAAGAGGTCTCTCCTTATAACTTCACGCAGTGGTGAAGGAAGAGGTCCCATAGAAGGATCTCTATGGGACTGAGTCTGAGTCTCTAACTCGGATACAGAAGACGTAACCGTCCGTCTAAAAAATGGTAACTCAGTAGTCCCTTCGGAGTAATTATTGATTATGTATCTGTGTACATAATAATGTACATAGTAAGGGAAACATGTTATAAGTTTTGGTCTGGTTTTTATATTAGATTATATACATATTGAAAATACATTTTCTTTCCTAATGTATCCACAGGTGTAACATCACCCAATAACTCAATATGAAACTGTAAAACAAGAAAAATACACACAATATAAAACAGCACATAAGACAAATCTTTTCCTTTTATTTCCCTTTTTTATCTCTTTTTGTAGTTACCTAGTTTGAGAGACCATTCTATCTTACCTTTTTCCTCAAAATCGTGTTCATTTCTAAACCAAAATTTCTCCTCGATAAAAAGAAGAGACAGTAAATTATTTTAAAAGAAACCTTACATTTATTGACGAAAGTGGTCATTAGAAAAACCAAGATATATTGTCTTTACGTCGAAGTCGACCGACTTAGTGTTACACTTAAAAAACCGAGTGATTGACTTTAGGTCTATAACAAGACGTAAAACCAAGACGATCCACAACGCACGAGGTTGAGACGACAATCGTTAAACAACAAGTAAAAAAAGAGAGTCAGAAGTGACACGGACATAAAGGAAATATAGACGTCAGAGAGGGGTATACCATCCTTTCTACGTAAAACCTTCTAAGTCTCTATGTCCCTAAAATGTCGTTGAATCAAGTTTCTTCTTACAAATAGATGGGGTCTTGGATATTCCTAAGGGATTTTCTCAGGGGTGTATCGGTTACAAGGATGAGGTGTATAGAACTTCTTTTTACACGAGGGATTAACTTTCTTCTCTCCATCTTTCTATATAGGGTAATGTTGAGGGGTAAGGGTATATCGATAGTAAAATTAGACTAAGATTAAACTACTTGGTTCGAAGACCTTTCTCTAATATCAAGGAAGACATTTATACAGAAATAAAGGGTAAGAGAAGGGTGAGGTCCATTACACTGAACACCAGAATAGTACGGAGTATCCGTGTAGTAACGGTTTCGTTAGTTACCGAGGACATTGTCTTAAGTCTCCGTAAAATAGTAAATGATATAAACGAACTGAGAAGATGTAAAGGAAACGAAAGGATTCCCCTTTTTATAGAAAACTAAAAGAACAATTATAAACGAGGATATAAAAGGGTACTAAGACATTAAGGAAGAACCGAGGTCTCGAGGACGAAAACCAATTTTCGATTCCAAGTATTAGGAGTCCTAGACAGTGTAAACGATAGGGATTTTGGATTAGTACGACTGAGAGACAGACGGTAATGAATAGAGAACTATAATTAGTCGAATGAAGGTTAAACAAGACTTTTAGATCCAGGTCGCATAAAAAGTCTCAGTTCCAATTGTTTCTCGGAGACCTCGTAAAACCGTACGGGGATTGTATGGTATGTATAGTGGAATTAATGAAAAAGCAGAGAGAGGACCAACGTGTTTGTAATGAAATCGGATACCAGTAATTTAAAGACACAGTTCTGGAACCCTTTTTCATCCATGAGTCACCGATATCGTTCTACCCTTCCATCCTTTAATTTGCATATGAACTGTCTGGGTTAAAGTAGACACTTTGGCCTTAAAGTCACGAGATAACTATCTTTTCAAATGTTACGACCCTATCTCACAAACTGTCCTCAATCCTATTCCTTGTTTTAAATAAGAATTCTCTATGTCAACCGAGGAGATCTCGAAAATTAAATTTAGAGTGGTACAATACCAGAGGAAATGACTACGAGTGATGAGGTTTATCTCTCCTGTTCCTTCTCTCGACCCAGCTAGTCTCTACTTCACGACCCATCTCCCACCCTGATCTATTTTTCGTTACATCACTCCTACAATGGTTCTCTCAGTAAGGTCACATCGTGTATATCTCAACCGAACGGATCTCTCTTTTTGACTTCGACACTTTCTGTTCTTTTGCCTTACATTTCCAATCTCCACCATTACTTCAGTTTCTGCAACATACTATCATATTCCCTTCTTTCTTTAGCCCAAAAAGAAAGTAAATGGTAATGTAAGAAAACTGATATATATATATATATATATATATATATATATATATACATGAACGAATTGGTAAATGGTAAAAGAAAAACGAAAGTTTTAAAAATTGACCTCATATCAACTAAAAACGACACCGTTCTTATTACCTCCTAAAACTTTCTGTAAACCTAAATAGTTGAACGTGAACATCCATTTAAAGTCGTTTGAGGGAGTCGTATCATCGTACACCTTTTAAGTCAAATATCTGTATGTAACTGTACCATTTACCAAAAGGTTCAAATACACCCAGAAAACAATGAAAGTCGTGTCTTGTCATTTCTATACAAGTTAGAATTACACTGTAAAGTCGAAAAGTTCCGAAAAGACTATACAATTGATAGTTTTTTTAGAAATATATAACGATATATAAAGGATTTTAAAAAGTAGGGTTAAGTAGGTGATAAAATTCTAATTAGGTATGTTTAGAAGGTCAAACCATATCTTATTTATTATGTGAAATCAAATCCTTGTTTCAAGTAGATAAAATCAAAATTAATTAAGTAGATTAAAAAAGTAGAATAACGTTTTATGTTATGTGAAGTACGGAAGGATAATATCATTCAAGAGATAAAGGAATTTTTTTTTCTAAAACGATCAACCATATTAGGGGAGTAAGTAAAAAAGTCATCTATAAATTAAAGAAAATTGTGGTGTTATAAAAAGAAGGTGGTTTTAAGATACGTTTCGAATTTAGTAGAAGTTTATACTGGAAGAAATATCGTGAAAAAGATTATTGAATTTTAGACTCGTTAAAACTACAGTTAGTTTTTAAGTAACTTCAAACAGGTAAAAGAACTTTTAAAATAGTAGTACAACCTTAAAAAGAGAGAGTAGAAGGACCTTAGAGTTATGAAGAACTCATGTTACAACAAAGAAGAATAAGAGATTAAACAAAGAAGTATTCAATATTTTGTGACTTAAAATATAATTCGTGTGAACAATTCTGAGTGTAACGTTCCTTTCAGTAAGTATCAATTTCTCTCCAAAAAAAAAATTACATAAACCTATTTAAATGAGTTATCAAAAACAACCATTAGTTTAGCTATTTTAGACAACCTAGTGACTTTTTCGTTGCCTCAAGGTCTTTTCGTAGATGAAGACGAAATAACTGATGTGGGTTCGGAAACTGACACATCTAATGTTTTTTACCACCTTTTAAGAAGTTCTCTACCCTTATGGTCTAGTGGAAGTTCTCTACCCTTAAGGTATGTTCATAAGAGTAGACATACGTCCAGTTCTTCGTTGTTGATCTTGACCTGTACCTTGTTGTCTGACTAAGATTTAACCCTTTCGTCATGTATTCCGACATATAACAGTAGGATGAACAAATTGAATATACGTCTCATGTAGTACGTTTCACGGTCCGACCTACTTCGTGTTCGACCTTAGTTCTAACGACCCTATTTATAGTTATTGGAGTCTATATGTCTACTGTGGTGGGGATACCTTCTTTCGTTTCTCAAGGAAAATTTCACTATCCCCTCATTGTTTCGACCGAATTTTGAGTTGTAAGTTTTTTGATTCTGGTACCGTAGGCCAGGGTAGCGGAGTACCGTTTATCTACCCCTTTGTTACCTTCACTGTCTGAAATAAAAGAACCCGAGGTTTTAGTCACGTCCACCACTGAGGTCGGTACTTTAATTTTCTGTAAACGAGGAAACTTCTTTTCGATACTAGTTGGATCTGTGGTACAAGTTTTCGTCTCCGGAATGGAAACGACTGTTTCCAGGAAGATCAGTTTCGATACCAAAAGGGTCATCAGTAAATATCTACACTCTCAACTTGGTATTTCTTTCGACTCGTAGCTTCTTAGCTACGAAAAATTGACACAACAATCTTTTCTGAGAACTCAGGGAACCTGAAATTCCTCTAGTTTAGTTAGTTAGGATTTCCTTTAGTCAGGACTTATAAATAACCTTCCTGACTACAACTTAGACTTTGAGGTTATGAAACTGGTGTACCACGTTTCTTGACTGAGTGACTTTTCTGGGATTGCGACCCTTTCTAACTCCCGTCTCCTCTTCCCCCGTTTCTCCTACTCTACCAACTACCGGAGTGGCTTGTCTACCTGTACTCAAATTCATTCGAGGTCCTCAACCTCTACCTGTCCCTTAGGACCACACGACGTTAGTTGTCCCAGTGTCTCTCAGTCCGTCCTGACTCTCTGAGTTGACTTGACTTGAATTACCAAAATTAATTCTTATATTTTTGGAAAAAGAACTTTTAAATAATACTGTATCATATAACTATAATTCATAACCGGTTTTTTCGTACAACAGTAAAAATTTCTCGTAATACTTTATAATAAATTTACTAGTTGAGATGTCCATTTTGTTTGTAAGAAAATGCTCTGTTCCTTATTTAATAATCTTTTTCTACGTTAAATTTAACTTCTTAACGCTAATAAACGTAAAAATGTTCATATAAATGTTTTAATGAAACTCAAAGTATTTAAACTCTTATAAGTATTTATAAAAATGAACAATTTAAGTATCGAGAAGAATTCGTAATACAATCGTTCAAATTTTAAGATTGGAACATAAAATAATACTCAGAAAATTGTTCCCACCAGACTATTTTAATTATAGTTAAGTTCGTCGTTAAAGGAAACAAGAACTACAATTAATATAAAATATTAGTAATCTCTTTAGTATAAAATGATGACAAATTCAGAGATATTTCGATAATTTTGACATTTTAAAACAAATTAAGTACAATCTCGTATTACTAAAAAAAAGTTTTACGAGAGACGTTAAACAGGGAGTAATACCATTAGATAAGTGATTCATCAGTTTTTACTTATTCTCTTTTCTGTAGTGACTTACTTTCTGTAGTATCAGATCCATGGTCTCTATCGGTTCGTGTGTCCAACAAGAAGTTATAACAATTAAAAACGGAACCTTTTAAGAACTTTAAATGTTTAAAACAAACCCGGGAGTTCATATACTAGGAACACCTGACACCGTACGGTCTGAGGAGACAAGAAGTGATAAAGGGTCTCAAACGAGTTTGAGTGTATACAACTCAACCACTACGATAAATCGTGGAGTAGGAAACAACGGGAGAAGAGGAAAACGGAATGTAGATAGGTCGTAGTCTCAGAAAAGATTACTTAACCGAGAAGGGTAACCCACCGGTTTCATAACCTCGAAGCCGTTGTCGGGGAGGTTACTTATACAACAGACACGATACGAGTCAGTATAGGTTGAGATACACATCGGGTGATCTGAAAGACAGGTACCCTAACAAGTCCGTGCTTATGACCTCACCCAACGGTAAAAGATGAGGTCCCTTAGAAGGGTTGGGTCTCCAGTTTGGAAGTAGAGAATGCAGAGGATATAACCTTCGTCTAAGAAATGGTGACACGGGGGACCCTTCGAGAAAGTTGTTTATAAGTTATAATTAAAGGAAATCCTAACTGACTAACCTAGAGGAACTTCAGGTCCCCTGAGAGTTCTCGAGAGGTCGTGGTGTCAAACTTTGGTAGTCAAGAAACCCCGAATCGGAATAAGCATCAGGGTGAGATTGTAGACATGAACTATGACTTCGACTTCGAGGTTATGAAACTCGTTTGAGGTCCTCTGTCACCTTCTGTCTTCTCGGACCCCACGAAGTTAGGTACCCCAACGTTTCTTAGCCTGTACTGAACTGTTGATTTGTTGTTAATATATAAACTCCCGAGTTTGTTCTGTAAATTCATAATAGAGGTATAAACCTTTTTTTTATTACGTTATTTACAAATCCATCAAAACACTATATAGTTTATCACTTGTATCTTCCTTTTTTTAGTAGAAACTTATACCCTTAAGACTCTTAGGAAAGTCAAGAAGTGTAAAAAATCCGTTTAACATGTAGTCTGTGATACCCAGATCCCAGTAACTAATGTACCCTTCTTCACACCCTTAGTCTGGTAATTCAGGTAAAGAGATGGTCATCTCTATTTGATAAAATTATCCGGGAAATCGCATTACAAATGAGACGGTAATAAACGGAGTACCCTCCTTCAAAGAAGAGAAAAACACTCCTTAGGTCTGAGAGTAGGTCATATCAAGAGTGGTTCCTTCATAACCGGAATTAATGTGAGAGGATTTAAAGAAGGGTAATAAGGATTAACCTGAAGGAACTACTTGTGACTCTTTGTTAAACGACAGAAGTCTCAAAAAACTTATTTCAAAAAGTAGGAAAATAAACTTGTTCTCTATGTAAAGACTTACTCAACATAAAAAGAGAAAATTTGATTATAACATAAACTTAAGTAAAATAAACCTAAAGTCAAAAATTGGAAGTTTATATTGGTAAGGTTAAAATGTCTATGTATATTTTTGTTTGAGGAAACATGTACATATTACAGTCAAGAAAGTACATGTAAAGAAAATTTGTAACGAAGATGAAATATTAGTTAAAATAAAGAAAAGGTTAAGAAAGTCAAGGTAGTTAGATTTTTTTCAACTTACGTACGTTAAATTTAGTTCTTTACGTTTTACTTAATAGTAGTAGAATTATTTACTTACATCAACAATGTGAGAGTAAAGAATATGTAATCCTAAAAAAGAAGGGTAGTATTATCATACTAGCGAGGATCAGATTATATTAATTTTTTAACGTAACCTTTAGATTTTAAATCTTTTTGAAATGTACGTCTAACAATGTTTTACACTTATTTTGTAGATCTCAGAAGAAGACTGGGACGGTGAGTCTAATGTTTTCAACACAATAAGCAACATATATATATATGTATGTATATGTGTATGAAAATATATATATATGGGTTATTATATTAGTATAGGTTTAATTAAGGAAATTCTTAAATAAGAGTCAAGATGAACTTAATTATGGTCACAGGTTAATTATAAAAAGAGTTTCACGTATGTACGTAGAATAATATAATACAATTATACATTTAATATTAAGACGTGAAATATACCATGACCCCCACCCACACGTATTGTATCGGGTTGTTGATACTACTACTTAAAGAACTACGTTAAGGAACTTTAACCTAGGGTCGATGAGAAGATAAATGAAAACAGAGTATACATCTTTAAAGGGGTGGGAGGTACGGACGTTGACAGATATACATAACATAAAAATCTCAAAAAGATTAATAAACTGAGAACATGTACAAACTCATCCAATGTAATAAATGTTCAAAGTAAACTCCTAGAATTTGAACAGTAATCTAAAAAAAAAAAAAAAAAATGATTCTTTCTTGGCCCCAGATATCACGACCACTCGTATGATTATTGGTACTCTTGTCTAACGGTTTATATCGGCAGGTTAAAACTTGTCTCAAGTCACGAAATATACGTATTGAGAGACAAGGATAGTTAGTCTTGTCACATATGTGAAGAAATCATGTAGATGGGATTGCACTAATTGAACCTCTGATCTATGGGTATTTGAGTTCACAGAATAAAGGAGAGACGAAGTTTGCGTAGAAAGGTCCTGGCATCAGGATTATTCTCGAAAGTGTTGAATCAAAATTAAATGAGTCTAAAAGGGATATCTTATTTACAGTAGTACACGGTTTTTGCAGGGAAATGTTAGACGAGAATTAAAGAGAAAGGTCTACGGACAGAATGAGGATGTGGGTTGGGTATAATCTTACTGTGACCTAATCGACTGTCAGAAGTTTATCATTCACCGAAGTTTCAGGTGTTAAGACGTGAGAAAGAAAGAGACCTTTACACAAAACGGTGAAAGAAGTTGACCTCTTTTTGTGTAAACTGTCGAAAAAAAAAAAAAAAAAAGTAAATTTTTTTTATAAAAATTAAACTTCTATCAGCGAAATGTCTCGGTACAACCAAAGACGACATGTTACTCTTAGTAGACATTCATATGTACATAGAGGAGGGAGAACTTGGAGGGAGAACGATGGGGATGGGGTTGGGAGATCCAGTAGTGTCTCATAGTCTGACTCGAGGGACACAATATATCGTAGAAGAGTGATCGATAGATAAAAACTTTGTCAAAAATTATACAGTCCGAATATAAACTTTTACGTTCAAGGTGACACCAAACCTTATGTGTTTGTAAACCTTTTATGGAGGGTTTACACTTATTAACTTTAACGAGTGTTTTGTATTCTTCTGGGATTTTTAACTAGAGAATAAGTTTGAAAAGTTTGAGAGTCACCAATAATAAATGACTTTTAATCAAAATTTCACTCCTAAACAAATTATTCTATTTTTTAAATGAAACCTTAGATTACGTCGATATTTTATTATTTGACCACTTTCAAACCCCCTCAGTTTGTCATACACCCTGACATCCTCTCAGAAAAGTTCGTCGTCCACGTATGAAAAAAGGGTAGACGGTATTGTTAGAGATACCGAAATATACCCGGTAAAACAGGGTACTGTCACACGGAAAGGAGTGTACGGATTAACGAAGGAAGTTCAGAGTAAGGTCTTTATTTTCATATACAAGACGTTTCAAGTAGAATTACAGTGCAGAAGACCCCTTTCAAAGAACCCAGCAAAAGGAACCGACTGAATTTACACCGAGAAAAGACATGGAACGACGAGGAGAAAATATCGAGAATAGACCGAGACACCAATTTTTCATAACTAACGGAAAAGGTAGGATGTAAAGCTTGAAGTATTCTCTCGAGGAAAATTAAACGAATGTGTAACTATTGCATTACAAATTACCACCGACTTATTCTTGTAACTCAAGAGACTCTCGAGTTTAAGGTTACCTGACACTGAAAGTGTTCCCGTCCGAAACGTGTTCAAAACTGTTAGACTAAAGGGTCTGTGTCTTGTGAGACGGGTCCTAAATCATTAAGGTTACCAACCTATTATAAGACTTCCCAACTAGTTACACTAAAACGAGTATTTTGGAGATCGATGATATATAGGTAAGAGGGTAAGTCAGTACGTACATCCTAAAGGAGTTCATCCTATAGTTTGTCTTTTCTTTAAAGTCTTTTTGTTTTGTTTAATAAAGATGAAAAACACAAAGTCACCGTAGTTTGAGTCTTCTATGGTTTGTATAGTATATGGTTCTTTCACCGACCCTAAAGGGACCACCAGTAGGTCAACAATTCTAAAACGGAAGGTTACGTCCCCCACGTCCAAGTTAGGGACCAGTCCCTCGATTTAAGTGTGTACGTAACACCAGTTTTTTGGTTTTGTATTTTGTCTTCGTTATAACATTATTTAAGTTATTTTTGAAATTTTTATAAGGTGTAGTTTTTTTTTTTTTTCCTTCTTTCACCGACACTTTTGTGTACACTTTAAATTCTCATTGTATGAAAATTTTGTGTTATGATTCTGTTTATACTAAGGATTCCAGTCTCCTCTCTTTATTATCTCTCCTATGTTCTTTGTAAATTAAAACATCGAGAACCCTTCGTCAACGTCCAGAACCTCCTTCGGATATTTCACCATTTGGAGACAAAGTGAAGTCGTAGTGATTTAATTTCTATCATATTGGTTCTAGAACCGCGGTAACCCAGTGGTTTCATCGTGGGTTTCTAGAAGGTAAACTAATAAACACACCCGAACGTAACTCCTTAACAAGGACGGTCGTATAATATATTACCCGTGGATGAACAAAAGACTTTGTCATGATACAAGAGTAGGACAATTAACGTGTACCTCGTACATATAGAAGGTGTAACAGACGTACGTACGATTTAGCGAAGTCAGCACAGACTGAGAAACGTTGGGGTGGTCCGAGGAGACAGGTACCCTAAGAGATCCGTTCTTATGACCTCACCCAACGGTACAGGAGGAGGTACCCTAGAAGGATTGAGTCCCTAACTTGAGTACAGAGAATACAGAGGACGTATCCCTCCGTCCATGAAATGGTGATCATGGCGGACCCTTCGGGTAGAAGGTGTAATCACGACGGTTTAACTTAAAACAAAAACATCTTCTTACCGATACCATACTTTTCCTCTAAGGATTTAGTATTTAAAACCCCCCTCTTTTAGTTACCTTGGTCGAGGTAGAGAGGAGGTTTTGATCTGATCTCTTTCTAATTTTGTGTGTGTTTGTGTACCAAATGACATCTTATTTGTTCAGTTGTTTACTAACGAACACAAGTCTCGATACTTTCTCCGTTTTTGTTTCATACCTTCCTCGACTAAATTTATCGTTCTCTTTGTATTTCTTTCTTTGTTCCTTCCCAGTTAGTCAACCTGAATTAGAATTCAATCTTACGTGTAATTAAATCCTGTATTATATTTTACTTGTCTTGTCATCCGTAATTCACCAAAGCTCAGTGGTATGTGATTTTTTTTTTTTTCTTTTTCTTTTTTTCTTTTTTCACAGGATCTGCCTCCATCGGGGTACTGTATAGTTTATAAGACTTTCATTGTGTACGTTTTGTGTACTCTAAAAGACGTGTCTCTTCTACTAATGTCGGGGTTTTATAGGTTTATAGGAGGACTTTAGAATTGTCTTATTAACTTTGTATTATCGAATTACTTCCACTTATTTCATGGGGATCTCAAGTGGAGACCCACACAAAAACAAAGTTCAAAATTTAATTGGATTCTTGGGTTTGTATGTTTACATTATTCGTCTACATTTAATCAAATTTATAAATTCCCATTTCTTTTGTACATGAATTTTCCCTTAAAATTAACGTCTCAATCCAATAAATAAACTGAAAAAAGAACAAAGAACTCCATACGGACATAACGATACTTGAAAGGAGAATCGTGACGAAAATATCACAGGGTGTCCAAAACCCAACAACACAAAAGTAAAAGTAATCAAAGATACGTATAAAACTAAAGAAAAAACTAAAGAAGACACTAAACAACCAATAAGTCTTCACACAACAAGTTGGAGGTATACAACCTTAAAAATTATCAAAAAGAGGACATTAACTCTAGATTAGAATTACGTAATACCAGTCTTTTCTACGAACCTTACTAAAGCTAAAAAAACTTAAATAGTTCAAATCTAAATACCGGGTCCTACACTAGATAGGACCTCTTCC
>SJYO01037955.1:41169309-41317748 GCA_006410555.1 Capra ibex
GTCGTACGAACCCCGACCACGTACCCCTACTGGGTCTCTCTACAACACCCCTCCCTCCACCCTCCCCCTAAGTACAAACCCTTGCATACATTCTTAATTTCTAAAATTTTAAATTTTTTAAATTTTTTTTAATTTTTTTTTATATTAGGTTTTTTTTTTTTTCCCCTTAAAATTCACTATAAATTTATAAACCATTATTTACGGAAAAATCTTATGATCTTTGGTTTTATAAATGAACTGAAGGATTTTTTCAACGGTAAAAACATTGTTTAAGTGATATTTTAAAATTAGAATAATGTTAATCTTTAGTAAACAGTGTATACATGTTTCCCATATGTAATAATTACGTTAAAAAAAATATATTTAGTCATTCTTTTATTCACAGGATTACCTCTTTTGATTTTTTCAGATACCTTTGAGTCAAGTGATTTCTTCTCCCACCTTCACCATTATATGTTTGTTTTGTTTGTCTTCGGTGTAAATGAGATGATCATCAGTTTATTAATTTTAATTTTAATTGTATATCACTTATACCACTTTTTAAAACGTAAGATTTGACGGTTCTTTAATTTTCCATTGTAAATTAAATGTCTCCGATTCTTCACACTATTTTTAACATTTTAGTACACAACTTAAACGTTACTAGTTAAATTTTTTAGATAAATCTTATAAATTAGTACTCAATTTCGTAATTTAGTACAAATATTTCGGTTTTTTTTTTTTTTTTCAGAACTCTCCTAGGAGTCTCTTAACAATCATTACTATTAGTACATCTTTGGATTCACGTTTTAATCCCATCATCAATTTATATATTTTTGTATTATAAATATATTACTTAATACAGTGAATCAATAAGTAGTTAAATAAACGAGTCTTTAATGGATAACCACAAATGATATTCATTTTGGACTACTATCTACAATCTCTATGTAGTAACTGGTTCTCTTAGAGACGAGTGTCGGTTGACTCCCTCCGTAATATTTGTTTGTGTTTACTTATTTTATTAGTCTACAACTATTCGCTATTCTTAATTTCGTGACCCTATTTCTTAATCCTTCTTATATTTATACGTATAAGATGTTCTTGTCCTCCTTCCACCGGAGAACCTGGATTCTAATAATGTTTCTTTATTAGAGTCACCGAAAATTTGGACGATCTTGTAAAGACACTGGAACAAGTGTAAACTTTACTCTTGAGGAGTTCTCTAAACCGTTTATAGGTCTTCCACTTGATAATGAGAAATGTATCCGTAATTTTACTACTATTTCAAGTACTTTCTAATTATATAAATTTTAAATCAAGTTTGGTATTGCATTCCATGTCGAGACAAGATCTTATCTTGGAAGATAAATCGAACGTACTGTAAAAGATTTCACTCCATGTATTGGAGATCCGTCCGAACGTTTTGTACACTGGGTTTGACAAAAAAAAAAAAAAAAATTAGAAATAGACTGTTAGGTCGAAGTCAAATACCAACTCAAACCTCCATCGAATTTCCCATTTCTTATACAGGTGTTACGGTCTCCGGACCCAAGTTAGGGTCCCAACCCTACTAGAGAACCTCTTCCCGTACCGTTAGGTGAGGTCATAAAACCGGACCTCTTAGGGTACCTGTCTACTCAGACCCAACGATGTCAGGTACCCCGTGTTTTTCAACCTGTGTTGACTCTGATTGTGAAAAAAGTGAGACCTCTGTAGTTGTTTTTTAACTCTTTAATATCCTAAGACAGTCACCCTTGTAATTCCTTTCTCTAGACGTTAATTTAATGGTTTATATAAAAAGGACTTTTACTCCCCGAATCACCTGTCACGGAGTAAGTGTTCCTTCCTTAAGTTTCCACGGTGATCATCGTAATTCTAATGTGGTAGTCTCTCCACCGCCCTGACTCCCACTACTCTGAGTACCTTTAAAAACGAACTCTTTAACCCATCTCCGAGGGTCACTAGTTCACACCTGGTGTTAGTCCTCTCTTTAGACCGAAAGCCAACAAAGTCAACGATAAGTTCTCTGGGTAGTCCTACCCTTTTTATTCCGTTTATCTTTTTTGTTCATTTGTTTGACCCTCCATGTAGTCTACTATTTCAACCTTTTTATTCCACACATATGTTACCGTGGGGTGAGGTCATGAGAACGGACCTTTTAGGGTACCTGTCTCCTCGGACCATCCGACGTCAGGTACCCCAGCGATTCTCAGCCTGTGCTGACGACTGAAGTGAAAGTGAAAAGCGAAAATACGTAACCTCTTCCTTTACCGTTGGGTGAGGTCACAAGAACGGACCTCTTAGGGTCCCTGCCCACTCGGACCACCAGACGGCAGATACCCCGGTGTGTCTCAACCTGTACTGAATTCACTGAGTCGTCGTCATCGTCGTATGTAAATTCTTCTTTAGCACGGGTTGAGAAACGTTGGGGTACCTGATATGATATATCAGGTACCTTAAGAGGTCCATCCTTATGACCTCACCTATCGTCATGGAAAGGAGAGGTCCCTTAGAAGGGTTGGGTCCCTAGCTTGAATCCAGACGGGAGTAACGTCCGTCTAAGAAATGACCGACTTGGTGTTCCCTTAGGGTTCTTATCACTTTATCGCATCGGGTAGGGAAGAGGTCATCTAGAAGACCTAAGCCCTTAGTTTAGTCCTAGAGAACGTAACGACAACCCAAGAAATGGTTAACTCTATAGTTCCTATAGAGTTATAGGATTCTTCTTTAGTAGGTAGAGATTTCTTAAAGTGACTTTAGAGGTTGTTTCACCCGTCGTACGAACGAGTCAGAGAGTAAGTACAGACTGAGAAACCCTGGGGTACCTCGGACGGTCCGAGGAGACAGGTACCCTAAAAAGTCCGTTCTTCTGAGAAGCTCACCCAACAACAAAGGAAGAAGTCCCCTAGAAGGACTGAGTCCCTAGGTTGACTTCAAGGACCACCTAGGATGTGACCGTCCGTCTAATAAATGGTGACTCGGTGGACCCTTTGGAGTTTCCCCGTCCAAGGGTGTCCCTTATTTTTTTTTCTTTCTTTCTTTTACGGAGTATTCAAACGGTCGGAAGAGATAGGACCACGACGAGGTTTTGAGGACACCCATATACAACTCCCTCATTAAGATAATCAAGAGTCTTTAGGAAGAAACTTCATCTCCTATATACGAGAGGAGAATCCTTCTCTCTCCTAGGTCATTACGAATGACGTGAACACTAGGACCCATTCATTTCGATATCATGGACACAAAAAGACCGGTTATTTCATGCGTAAAAAGAAAACTACTAGGGATCCTGTTCGTCAGTGTGTGTATGTGTTTGTGTGTGTGTTACAGTAGAGTTGAGAGAACCATCCATAAATCATTAATAATAGAGTGTGCATACCTACACTCTCAACCTGACACTTCTTCCGACTCGCGACTTCTTAACTACGAAAACTTGGCACCACAACCTCTTCTGAGGACTCTCAGGGAACCTGACGTTCCTCTAGGTTGGTGATGTAAGACTTCCTCTAGTTGGGACCCTAAAGAAACCTTCTTTACTACGATTTCGACTTTGAGGTCATGAAACCGGTGGAGTACGCTTCTCAACTGAAACTACGACCCTTCCTAACCACCGTCCTCTTCTTCCCCTGCTGTCTCCTACTCTACCGACCTACCGTAGTGACTGAACTACCTACGCTCAGACTCACTTGAGGTCATCAACCACTACCTGTCCCTCCGGACCGCACGACGCTAAGTACCCCAGTGTTTCTCAGCCTGTGCTGACTCACTGACTTGACTTGACTTGATTTAATTATATACCCGAAAAGTCCACCGAATCACCCATTTCTTAGACGGACATTACGTCGTCTGAATCCTCTGAGCCAAACTAGGTGTCGAGTCCTTCTAGGGGACCTCCTCCCACACCGTTGGGTGAGATCATAAAAACGGACCTCTTAAGGTACCTGTCACCTCGGACCTTCCACTGTCAGATACTCTAAAGTTTCTCAACCTGTGTTGAGTTCACTGATTCATGTGTCCGTTCGTATATAATTAAAACTTGTCCTTTTAATTAAGGTACACAACGGGGGAGGGAGAAGGTAACTTTATATTTTATATCCGATAATTTCTGTCCCTTAAAACCAGACAAAAGGAAATAGTGGTGACGGGTCGTGTACCATACTGGTTATTTACAAACAACTTACTTTAATTGGTTCCAAACAGAATTTTATAGAAGTTAATTTAATCCCTATTATACTCTGATGGATGTAGAAAATAGTGGTAATAATGATTATAACGAAACTTCACTGGTCTTTATATTATTCGTTCTCTTTCAGTGTTGTGTAGGAATAAGGGTCCAAAACTAAAAGTAAAGTATCCTGTTACTCCTTTGTTTATATTTTAAAACGGTCACTATTGGAATATATGAATCTTTTAAGCTCCTTCAGTTGATTTTCTACTACTCTGAGTTATTCTTTTACATGGTTCCGTTACTTATTTTCAGTATATTCAATAAAAATTTTGATACAATCTTTGACATAACTGTCTTCTTTTATTTGATGAATCGGATGGATGATTACTCGTTATGTTCATATTTCCTTGGTGTATTTATTGTGAACCTTAAAGGATCTTAGGAGACTAAGAGTAGGCGAAGTGGAGTACGGTCAGAGTATTAAACGGAATCCAAAGACTTTAATTACTTAATTAGGGGTCCTAGAAACGTCGACATAAAGAAGGACGACATTTACACAAAATAAAAAGAAAGTGGGGAAGAAGGTGTAAAGTAGGTTAAACACGTACGAGTCGAAAGTGTTAAGTTCTTCCAGAAAAGAATAAGAGAATCCCATTTAGACCAATTTGACAATCTACAAACCAAGAGTTATGTCTCCAAGGAAAGTACCATCTCACCAGAAAGATAAGTGACATTTCATGCTCAAACGTAAACACACTGATAAACTGATTGCAAATAGAGGTTTGGACCTCCATATGGTGTTCCTCCCCTCACTCACTCACTACAGCGAGTCACCACAGGTTGAGAAACGCTGGGGTACCTGACATTGAATTGTGTGAGGAGGCAGGTACCCTAAAAGGTCCGTTCTCATGACCTCACCCAACGGTAAAGGAAGAGGTCTCCTAGAAGGGTTGGGTCCCTGACTTGGACCCAGAAGGTGTAACATCTGTCTACGAAATGGTAGACTCAATGGTCCCTTCAGGGTGTTCCTCCTCTCGATAGTCATTTATTTGTTTGCTCTAAGATCCCAAATCTTATCGTGGATGACGTGGTATCCTTAAATTATTTGTAAATCCCTTTCTTACTTCTTTACTCAGTGATGTTTATTTATTTACTCACTTACTTACGGACTTTCTTACTTATTGTTTGACGTTATCCATCTTCTGGTCTGGAGTGCGGGTAGGTCTGGTAATCCTCACAACTGACCACGTATAGCTCATACAACCACAAGCGTAACATCTGAGTATTCAAAGTATTTCACGAGTTTTTATGTACACTAAACCAGAGGTTCCCAGACACTGAAAATTTTACACCTTATAAATTCGGTCAAAGGTACACTTTAGAAAAGCGATTACATTTTACTTTTAATATGTTTTCTGAATGTCACTTTTCGTTTTCCTTTTGTTCATTTTATCAACTTATAAAAGTAAAGACATGATATTTTGTTGTCTCATAGAAATCGAAGGGAATCACACATCAAGTTAATAAGGTAACCTATGATAAAACACCAACCTGATAAACCCTGCGTTAGTTTTTCGAGCACGACACACAGGTTTAATGTACAGTAAACCTTCCATGATTTATTACAGTAAATTACTATTGTAATTTACATTGAAAGTACTTCAAATATTCTTACTATATTAAATCGTTGACGATTTTCTTTTTTATAAAATTTCACTAAAAAACATTCTAGGTAATTTTTTTTTAGAAAGTGTTACAAAAAGATTCGTTAAAGTTTCAAAAATATAAATGAGGTATCCTTCGCACGTAAACAGTCTCCCTTTCAACTGGTCATAATTAGTAATCCCTAGTAAGTCAGTGAAATTATTAAGAGTAACACGGAATGATCTTTAAAGAGTTGAATTTTTATTAAATAAAAAGTCTTTCAAGGACCACACGACCGTAAAGAAGGTAAAATTAAGTAACTCCGTGTAGTGAACATAACTAACAGAAAAGTATATATAATGTCCACTTTGTTTTTTACCTTAATACAAAATGAGTTAAATTTTACTCTTTTGTCGTAACAAAACACTAATCTTTTAGTGATAATAAAACAATCTTAGTTGTCCTTTTTTTAGTCGAACAGGAAAAAGTAGAAGAATATCTTTCAACTGAGTTTATTTAATTGACTTTCATGTTTTCTTACTTATTACCCGTCGACCTTTTTAGGATATATTCTACTTACTTTCGACTGTTGAAGTTAATGTTAAACTTGACAGAGAAACACATACTTACACTAAATTACCCTTAGACTATAAGTTATTTGGACTGAAAGAAATACTAAATATTATCGATCGGAATCCAATGGGTCTACATAAAATATCACATTTTACCGTGTTACAGGAGAAGGTCACCATACGTTTTAAAAGGTAGTTGGTTCTTAGTTTCCTATGAAAAAGACTAGTTTTTCTTAGTATACGCACTACGATCACTTGTCCTTAAAATGACATGTGAGACTGGGGCTGAGGTTTTGGGGAAGAAAGTAACGAACTTCGTTGTTTTCTTAGACGATTACTACAATACAGATTAATGGTAGGGTGTAGGTAAATGAAAGAAGGTGGAGTCAATACATATTCTTTCTCACTTTTTTTTTCAATAAGGACTTCTGTAAAAGGACTCCTGACCATAGACAAATATACTGGGTTGAACTTCAGTGTTTTAAAAAGAAAAAAAGTAAGAATGAAATCCTTCGAATAATGTCTAGTTCGGGAGAAGTTTTTGTATTAATTTGACTTTAAGTCCAATTACTAAATAAACTTGATATCGAGATTTACATAAGTATACGTATAAAAGGAAACCTTTTTTTAGGATAATCTTTTATAGTGTTGAAATACTGAAATAGGTCGAGGTGTTATTGGTGGTATAAGACTAAGATATATTTATACGTAGGAGTTCAATAAAATCTATTATCTTATCTTCTATTCTCTGCTCACAAGGTCCTTCCTATAAATCATTAATTGTACTGAACAGAGTAACTGTATTGTCGTTACTGTTACTCTGAATAATAGTGGTAAAATGTTTATTTCTCAAAACTCTAAATGTTTTCATCGAAAGGATCAGTGTGTCGTAGGACTATCTTGGTCCTACGTTTGATTGTAGAGGTTTTATATTTTACCAATATATGTGTAATACTAAACACTTTTGAATACAAACAATTCTAAGACTAATTAAGTTGGACTAATGACACATAGACAATAAACTCATAGGTTCTACAGAAAGATGGACCCAAATAACCGTCAATCCAAGGGACCTTCGACAGAGACTCTGAAACTGATCGTATTCCTTATAAGTAATCCGACCCGAAAATCCTAGTTTTTTGTTCCTTTCTTTTCCTTCCTTCCTTCTGACCAGTCTCCCTCTTCAAATCTCTCCTCAGTTAGAGTCACTTCTGGGTCGACCCAGACGTCTCTTGTGGCTCCGAAGTCACCGGAAAGAATATACAAGGTCCACCCCGGTTCTCTTAACCTGTAATTAACAGGTATCGACTAGTAGTCTGCGTCCGAAGGGTCTCTTGTATACATTAGAAAGAAATTGGTTCCATTATGTCCTACCACACTGTCGTACCCTAGAGACAGTTGTTATGAGGGTAGTCGGTGACTTTATCTGGAAGTCGGACTTCTTCCTAGGCTCAACAGGTAGTATTGTAAGTATAAGTACACGTATCTCTATTGAGATGTGTAAATACGTGTATATCTCGTTTTGTATCTTTTGTTTTAAATTTAAACTCTACATGTGTGTAGTTGTTGATCGAACCTGATGTATAATAATAATTTTTTTATTCGAGTTTCGAATTGAAGGATTAGTCTAAAAAGTTATATCTGTTTACGTGAAACAACTTTTTTATTATCAAGTCCTTTTATTTTGTGTTTACGTAGAAGATAGGATTTTTCGTTACTTCACACTGCAATAATTATGGAAATTTCGTCACCACTCCTTAAGTCTGAGTAGTTATATAGACAGGTGATTCCGAATTGGTAAAGAAACTTTGTCTGGTCTTGTCCTCTAAATCAAAGTATTCGATTCACCTCTTCAAGTAAACTCAACCATTTTACTACACAAATTTAAAGTGTTTGTGAACATCTATACTAAAAGAATGTAGGGAAAGGGTTTACTCCCTTCAAATCTTTATCCTCTATGTTCCCCCAGTAAGAGTTTAAGGGTCTTTCACCATCAATTTTACTTCTCGAATAAAGTTTCTAATCTTTTGAATAGGATCGTTTTCCTGGATGCCTCAATCGGACGTTCCACATTCTGTCATGGGACTACAGATATCTTAATCCCAACACAGGGTTCACACTTATTTCTCTTTTTCTTGAGTTGTCACCACCATCTCTATCTCCTTGATACGGACACAGATAAGTGGTAATCCAACTTGAACCACCACTACTCTTCGGATGAAAATATAGTGAGAAGTACTGACTTGTGTGGAAGACCCTCTTCATCGTATATAAAGAGTTTCATACTTTATCTTCTCTTTACCAAGACTATGATATCTTCCTTCTGTTTCTTCGATGGGTTTGTTGAGTACGTTATTGACGTAACTTATCCGTCCTTATGAGTCTCTGATTTTACTGAATATTTATGTGTGTTCGACAGATTTACGTGAAGATCCACCTATTGTGACGGAGGTACGAACGAGAGGGGGTAGGTTTTTTTTTTTTTTTTTTTTTTTTTTGTGTACTTTTCTTCAGGACCCATTCAGATTGGAAAGAACAAGTAATAGGGGTAAACGGAGATAAGCTCAGTAGTGGTAGTGAAGATCAAGTCACCACATTAAAAAAGAAGGTAATTGAAATTATCCGAATATAGTTACAATTCGTTACCCTAGTAAAATGTGACTGACCCAACTACTCTTTATGGAGGTGAGTTAATCAAAGAGTTATGACCTTATAAACCTTTAAATTTTTTTTTTTTTTTTTTGTCCGTTCGACTTTTGAAATTCGACTTTTACTCCATCTTAAAAGAAATAAGGACATGAGGTACCGTAAACTTTTTGGAATATCATAAAGACACCATTGTTCTTCTTTTTACATAAACCACTTGGGGGTCTCTTATCTTCCCGTACACACTAGAAAGTGTTTACCTTATAAACATTTTTATATGTTCGCTAAAGAATTTACAAAGTGAAACGGACCCCATTTCAAAGTATATGACCCTTAAAAACACAGAACAGTATTACCAAAGGGAATATTAAAGTCCTTTTATAAAATAATAGTTTATATTTTACTTCTAGTCCCATGACAACTCTACCTAACCAAATATCCATGACACGAGTACGAACAATTTTAAATAGACTTGGAGTTCATAAAGAATGACTTTTATACAATTTTATAACAAACAAACTTGTAGTCTACTGTGAACTTATAAAGACTCATAACTAATGTGACCTTTATTATCTTGCCCCTTTTCTGTATAAAAGATCGATAGAATGTTTCGATATATAATTGTGAGTTTAAGAGTTCATCCAATCTTCCAAAATTTGAACGTTCTTTATTCTTATATATTATTTAAAATGGTTTCTCTGTTTTCGTGATTAAAATATATTTCGTATAATTAAAGGTAGAGTAGTTAATTTTTCTGTTTAAACACAATAGAGATGGATACATGTGACGTCTCCTTATGCTTACTACGAGTGTTTGTGTGTATGTGAGTCTTCATGTTAATGTTAAAACCTACGTAAGTTATTTAAACGGGTTTAAACTCACTTATTGAGACTTATGGATATACATGGAAACTATCTCGTAACTCGATGAATAAGTTCTTTTAGTTTTACGGTTTCTTAAAAAGAACTAACGAACCCCTATCTTTTATAATAAGGGAAAATACAAGTGAACGGACGCTTCTCGTAATGTCATATTAGTAGATGTAACTATAAGACACCAAATGTTTTTTATTAAAAAAATTAAAGATAAAAGGTCTGAAGAAACATATGTCTTCGTCTTTTACAATTATAAAATGTCAACAAGTCTTTAATGCTTAAAAAATTTAACAATATGTAATGAAGTGTGTCAACTTCTCTTTACTATGATTTACATATCCCATTACCTATATTGTCAATTTCTTTTTAAAGTATAGTTGATTCATTTTTTTTTCTTTTTTTTCTTTTTTAGGACTTTTAACTTTTTTTTTTTTTTTCCTCAATTCGTTTCAGTGAAGTCTTCCCTTTCGACTCAAAGGTTTATTTCTTTCTCAATCTACGATAACAGAAATTGACGTCTATGTAGTATATTCGAGTGTCGAGGAACGAAAGAGTAAGTAGTGTCTTCGAGAGGTACCAGTAAAGTATTACCATACTTTTTCATAGTATTTCAGTTGGACCATAGTATTTCAGTCGGATTAGTAAACTTACTAAGTGTACAAAAGACATAAAAAGACGTAATCGATTTCCCGTGAACAACTTATTTTTAATGTTGAGAAGAGATGGTCTATCAATACCTTCAGTCTTCTCTAAACTGTATAAATTAAGGAGAATCTATAAGGTCGGGAAAAGACTCATATGTCTTTCGACCCCTGTCCGGTCAGACACGACTAGTAAACAGTAGTATTCTATCTGGGACACCCGGGACTTGGGATTCAGGTGTTACAGTCATCCACGACATTTGAAAATTTTTAATGTCGAATGAAGACTTCTATTAAAGGGTCCCGACGTTATGTATATGTATAAAAAGTTTATGTATCATCTAAGAACATGTGACTCTCCTTTATTTCATCCTTCGTCATTATCTAGCCTCTATCATATCCTGAGAGATAGATGGTGTAGACGAATTACTGGTACCTTCATTAAAGAGGGGTTCACCTGACTGCAGAGTTGGACACGACACAAATCAGTAAGTCAACACAGGGTAAGAAACACAGGGACACCTGACGTCGGGCGATCCGAGGAGACAGGTACCCCTAAGAGGTCCGTTCTAATGACCTCACCCAACGGTACGGGACGAGGTCCCCTAGAAGGGTTGGGTCCCTAGGTTGGGTCCAGAGGGTGAAACGCCCGTCTAAGAAATGACAAACTCGGTGGTCCCTTCGGGTAGAGAATTGAATCTTCCTACATCTTGTTTTACTCTTTAAAGAGACTTTACCTTCTTAGAGAAATCATTTATTCAGGTACGATTTTCCTTCCTTCGAAGACTACCCTTCTCGACTAACTATAGGTGAGACATGGTTTTACTATTGGATGTATGTTTAAAAAGTGTCCGGTCCCGGTAACAGATCTATACTTGTCGTCAATAATGACCTTCCCGGAGTGACCACCACGTCACCATTTCTTAAACGGACAGTTACGTCCTTTGAGTCCTCTGTGTCGAAGTCAGGGACCCAGCCTTCTAGGGGACCTCCTCCTTTGTCGTTGGGTGAGGTCACAAGAACGGACCTATTAGGGTGCCTGTCTCCTCGGACCGTCCAAAGTCGGTCATCCCAGTGTTTCTCAGTCTGAGCTGACTCGTTGACTCATACGTACGTGCATGACGTCCTTTCAATTCGAGTTATTTATAAAATTACACATGATACTAATAGTTTGAATACTGAGTGTAAAATATCGGACAATCATTACTTTAGACCGACAATCTTAATCGATACAATAATTTTTGTTTACTCTGTCTTCTCCGTTTTTGATCTCTTTCGTAACAAGTTTGTCATACTATAGCTATACTTTTTAACATCCTTTTTCAAAAATTTTAATTTATATAAGGTTGTCATGTTTTTACACGATAAAACTCAAAAAAGTTGACATATAAATCATAGTAGTTTACGAAAAATTACTGGTGATTTAGTGTTTGTTTATATTTTAAAGTCCTAATACACAAAAGTCCATTATTAGTGGAAAACAAACCACTCCTCCCTTCTTCAACGTCTAATTTTATTAAATTTCGACGTCTCTTTCCCCGTGAGATTAAGTGACGATTTTACTTACGTTAAATCACATTTAAAAGACACTTCGATAAACCTTTTATGTTGCGCCTTCAAGATCAAGTCAAGTCAAGTCAGCGAGTCAGCACAGGCTGAGAATCGCTGGGGTACTTAGTGTCGTGCGGTCCGGAGAGAAAGGTAGTGGTAGAGGGCCTCAAGTGTGTCTGAGTGTAGGTAGTTCAGACACTACGGTAGGTCGGTAGAGTAGGAGACAGCAGGGGAAGAAGAGGACGGGGGTTAGGGAGGGTCGTAGTCTCAGAAAAGGTTTTTCAGTTGAGAAGAGTACTCCACCGGTTTCATGACCTCAAAGTCGAAATCGTAGTAAGGAAGGTTTCTTTAGGGCCCCAACTAGAGGAAGTCTTACCTGACCAACCTAGAGGAACGTCAGGTTCCCTGAGAGTTCTCAGAAGAGGTTGTGGTGTCAAGTTTTCGTAGTTAAGAAGTCGCGAGTCGGAAGAAGTGTCGGGTTGAGAGTATAGGTATGTACTGATGACCTTTTTGGTATCTTTTTCAGATTTAGATTCCTAAGGTTAAGATTCTAAATGAAATTCCTATTCTTTCTTTGTGGAGTTACGGTAAAATATTCGTGAGAAATTGAATCGTAAAAGTCTTTTCAAATTGAGTATTTCCGGTTTTTGGGTTTTTGTATTATCGATTTTTCCGTTTTCGGAGTTTACAGAATATATTAGTTTAGTAACGTGAGTGATTTATAAACTTATTATGAATTATAATACTTTCTCATAAACGTTTTACCATTCGATTTACTTTTAGGAGTCTTTTCCGTACGATTCAATTTTACTATAAGTGTATACATATATATTTGTGTAGTACTTATCTAAACATACATTTACGTACGGATAGTTAGGTAAATATTGTATTAACTTTCACTTAATGATAATTTGTATGTCTAATTTTACTTCGATGTATAGTATACTAGAGGTCGAGGAAAAGGGAATGATGCGACGTCGTTCTTAAGAAACCATGAAAGTCAGATATATGAATACTGACAAAGATCTCCTTTCTTGTAGTTTACACACCCTATGAGTAACAACGTGGGCATTGGGAGGAGTCCTCTATATGTGATAGTATTTTGGGTGTAAGTTGGAGGTTGTCAAGTAGTATAAAAAATCGAATGAAAAGGGTGTGTGAAACCACCACAACTGTCGAAGACGGGTTCCATTTGTTTACAAACAAACAGGAAATTGGAGACAAGAGAATACCCAGGAACTTTCCAGTAATTAAAAAGACGGACTTGTTATCAAAAGAACAAACCTAACATCGAAAAAAGGGGGATAAGAAATCTACAGATTCTACTTAGTTCTCACCAATTATCTGACACCTCATTCATTTGGTATGCTAACATTCACCGAACTAGAATAAGATCTCTTTCTGTAGAAAGTACATTAGTCTAATCAAACTCTTTTAACTTGTATGATTAAAGGTTCTGATTTTTACTATTACTTGAGAAGAATTTATTATTAATGAATGTAGTAAATTTATGTACACACGTGTCGAAGATCAATTAACTGAAATAAAATAGAGAGAATAGGGAAACTGGGGTGTCTTATTAATTTTACTCAATTAATTCGTGTAAGTTTCCTTTTACATTAGATTCCGATTTTATGTAACAAGGTTTGTACTCACGGGAAAAACTTTATTTTTAGTCATTTTCCTAGTTGACCTTTATCAAATAAATAAAAAAGGTTTCACTTACTAAACCACAAAATCCCTTAAAAAAAGTATTTAAACAACCAATTTAGACTGTTGTTTCATATTTTAACCTTTACTTTTATTATTACAACTATTACATTTCTACTACCATTACTATTATTATACTACTATCACTACCACTACTGAATCTAAGGTCAAGAAGCTTTTCTTTCTTAGGTACTCCAAATGAACGATACTCAATAAAGTGAAGTATTTAATCAGTCTATTTTTTAGAAGTAGTGATCTCTCTAAATATGGTAAAATTATCTATTAAACGTACATGAGTGAATAAGTGGTGAGAGGTTTGAGACGTTTTATGAGTATTAATAATGGTTAAACCTCAATAACCTGTTCTTAAACATCTATAATCAAGTAAAGAGAGTTCAATGTGAAGACTCTTTGTCCACTTTGATACCGGACTTTTGAGTTTTAAAATAGTAAAGTGGGACAAACGGAGTGGTTTTACAACGGTGTTATTTTTATTACAAAATGTGAAATGTACACGGTCTTTAACAAATTTCGGAAATTCTGTAAATCAGGTGTATTTTATTTTAACATAATGCATCATTGTATTAACGGAAATAATATATTTACTACTTTGTTTTCTTGTTTTATTAATCCTTTGACAAGTTTCTACTATATACACCCTCTTAAACTTATGTACCATAGACCAAAGTCTCCTATACGACGGAATCAACGGTTATAGACTACTCCCCATTTAGGTCTAAATCTAGATCTGGATATTGATCTATAGATAGATACACATATATATATACATATATATAAAAAAAAAGAACCGGAAAACCGATTCTAGCTCACCACCGAGTCTGCCTTTCGTAGACAGATGTCACACCCTCTTGACCCAAGTTAGGGACCCAGCCCTTCAAGGGACCTCTTCCTTTGCCGTTGGGTAAGGTCATAAGAACGGACCTTTTAGGGTACCTGCCTCCTCGGACCACAGGTACCCCAACGTTTCTCAACCTGTGTTGACTCGCTGAAGTGATATATATATACAATATGATATATGTATATAATTATACATACATACGTACCGTAGACCAGGGTAGTGAAGTACCGTTTATCTACCTCTTTATCACCTTTGTCACCGTCTGAAATAAAACCCCCCGAGGTTTTAGTGACGTCTACCACTTACGTCGGTACTTTAATTTTCTGCGAATGAGGAACCCTCATCTTTAATACTGGTTGGATCTATCGTATAATTTTTCGTCTCTGTAATGAAACGGTTGTTTCCAGACAGATCAGTTCCGATACCAAAAAAGTCACCAGTACATACCTACACTCTCAACTTGATATTTCTTTCGACTCACGACTTCTTAACTACGAAACTTGATACTACAACGTCTTCTGAGAACTCTCAGGGAACCTGACGTTCCTCTAGGTTGGTCAGGGAGGATTTCCTTTAGTCAAGACTTATAATTGACCTTCCTGACTACGACCTCGACTTTGAGGTTATGAAACCGGTGGACTACTCTTCTCGATTGATTAAACTTTTCTGGGATTACGACCCTTTCTGACTTCCGCCCTCCTCTTCCCCTGCTGTCTCCTACTCCTCCAACCTACCGTAGTGACTGAGTTACTTGTACTCAAACTCATTTGAGGTCCTCAACCACTACCTGTCCCTCGGACCGCACAACGTCAGGTACCCCAGTGTTTTTCACCTGTGCTGACTCGCTGACTTGACTTGACTACGTATATAAATAGATAGATCTACGAAGGGACCACTGAGTGACCATTTCTTAGACAGACGGTTAAGTCCTCTGTGTTGAACATAGGGACTAGGACCTTCTAGGGCACCTCTTCCTTTACCGCTGGGTGGGGTCAAAAACCTACGTTGACTCCTTGACTTGTTGTTGTTAAGATAAAGGATAAATAGATAGTAGGTAACTCTTCGGTGTTTACGAGTACGTCCTACTCTACCTCATTTATGGTTGAAGTCATAAGGTTTTAGTTTGTCAATTATTAAAATACGGTGAAAGAAAAAAATCGTATATAGCATATATAATGATCGTAATATGAGACTCAACACAATATTATGGGAATACAAATAATAGAAAATTGAATGTTCCCATATCT
The DNA here is from genome assembly GCA_006410555.1 of Capra ibex. NCBI lineage: Eukaryota > Metazoa > Chordata > Mammalia > Artiodactyla > Bovidae > Capra > Capra ibex. The sequence goes on from SJYO01037955.1 coordinate 41,185,205, forward strand.
GATGCGATAGGTTAAAATAACGAATCAAAACAAAAAAGGATTTTGTTACTCCGATACTTGTTAATTTTTCGTCAGGATTGTTTCCGATCGTATTCGGGAACGTTGGACATTCTACACCGACTTTGATTTACCTGTATCTCTATAACGAAGTTCGTTCCTGAACCTCCTTACTCCAAACGATTTTCAAAACTCGGCAATTGAGGAAGTCTAAACGGAGAAGAAAACTCGGTTCTAATACGAGAAACACCCTACCAGGGTGTGTTACTCGTTCACAGGTTCTTGGATCAGTGAAAAGGGGGACACTCTGAGGAGAATACTCTTTAAAAGTGAGACATTGAGGGACAACCGACTATCTTGGAAACATTAGAGAAGGAGTACAAAACTGACGAAGACTCAAATTATGTCGAAAGAGGTAAAAGTAAAAGGTCCAAAATTAGGAGTGACATAAACAGTGAATATTGAAGATTGAAGTCAAGTCTCTGATAAAGTATTTCGTCGTCTAACTGTATTATCATTGTTCTCACTACGGACTTATTTGTCCACCATTCTTCTCCAAAACCTTAGTGAAGTTGAGTGACCGGTCGTCTGAGACTTTTACGGTAGAGTCCTGTATTTATCAAGAGACTACATTCTGTCCACGGGTTAACGGTCACCAAAGTGACTACAACTGACCCCTTTAAAAAGACCTCCCCCTTGTGACATCGGTCACACTATTAAGTCTGTAAACTTTTGTGTCCTTTGTTTTGTATTTTCCTTTACAATGACCACCTAAAGACATTTCACCGTCACGATGGTAAAACTCCCTATTGCTTTTGGATCCTTTGATTCACACTTTCGGTTTCACTGAGAAACAATAGAATACAGGATATCTCCCTTTTCTTTTAAGTTTCCAGTAGACTCCTTTCGAATAATAAAGTTTTACACTTGTGATAAACACTTTTGGACCCTAGAACCATGTAACACACCCCTGTAAAACAACGGCACATAGAACTAATATCAACACACACCAGTTACCCCGGTCTTGAATTCTGATTACTTCCCACTCAAATAGTTGAACTCTCGGTACCACTTCTTAAAGGAAATGGGTTTCCCTCTAACCTAGGATCAAGAACCGGTGACAAGTCAAGTCGAGTCAAGTCATCGAGTCAGCACAGGTTGAGAAGCGCTGGGGTGTTTAGCGTCGTGCGGTCTGGAGGGACAGGTAGTGGTTGAGGGTCTCAAGTGAGTCTAAGTACAGGTAGCTCAGTCACTACGGTAGGTCGGTAGAGTAGGAGACAGTAGGGGAAGAGGATGACGAGGGTTAGGGAGGTGACAATCTAGTAGTGATTCGGGGATCTTAGAGGACATAGTACCATCTCACAGAAACAAAAGGACTCAGGAGACCGAAAACTACCATTACTATTGGGACATACGTATGTCGTTTTCTCTGTGTCTACATATTTTACCTGAAAACCTGAGACACCCTCTCCCTCTGTCACCCTACTAAACTCTCTTACCGTAACATTGTACATATGATAGTACATTCTTTGCTCAGCGGTCGGATACAAGCTATGTCCTATGTCCTCCGAACCCCGACCACGTGCCCTTACTAGGTCTCTCTACTATGCCCAACCCTCCACCCTCCCCCCAAGTCCTAACCCTTGAGTACATGTGGGCACCGTCTAAGTACAGTTACATACCGTTTTTGGTTATGTCATAACATTTCGTTTTATTTCATTTTTATTTTTAATTTTTTTTTTTAGATTGTCATATTAAACACTACTCTTAGAAACTTGTTACGTTATAGTGACATCTGGATGTCTTCTTCACAACTGAGTAAAGACCTCCTCCGTTTTCTCCCTCCACCCCGACCTCCGATTTTAAGTCGGTGTCTCTGTCATGTAATAGCCCAGGGATTTTACAGAGGTAAACTAAGTAGTCAGACTGGGGACGTCCTTGGTCTACCTAAAACATTTGATGGGTTCTGGAGTTCATCACCGAGGTTATCGTATGAGACGTAGTCTGTACCTAAGTACCGACACGTCTTATAGTGTGATTGGGTTATATGACTACACTAGTACTAACTGTTGTTCTTTTTTTCCGCCGATCGACTGACACCGAGTCTAGTACTTGAGGAATAATGGTTTAAGTCTGAATTTAACTTCTTTCATCCCTTTTGACGATCTGGTAAGTCCGTACTGGATTTAGTTTAGGGAATACTAATATGTCACCTTCACTCTTTATCTAAATTCCCGGATCTAGACCATCTATCTCACGGACCACTTGATACCTTGCTCCAAGCACTGTAACATGTCCTCTGTCCCTAGTTCTGGTAGGGGTACCTTTTCTTTACGCTTTTTCGTTTTACCGATAGACCCCTCCGGAATGTTTATCGACACTTTTCTTCTCTCCACTTTTTGTATCCTCTTTACCTTTCTATATTCACAGACTTACGTCTCAAGGTTTCTTATAGTTCTTCTCTATTCTTTCGGAAGAAGTCGTTAGTTACGTTTCTTTATCTCCTTTTGTTGCCTTACCATTTCTGCTCTAGAGAAGTTCTTTTAATCCCTATGGTTCCCTTATAAAGTACGTTCCTACCCGAACTATTTCCTGTTTTTACTATACCTAGATTGTCTTCGTCTTCTATAATTCTTCTCCACCGTTCTTATGTACCTTCTTGACATGTTTTTTCTAGAAGTACTGGACCTATTAGTACTACTACACTAGTGATTAGATCTCGGTCTGTAGAACCTTTCACTTCAGTTCACCCGGAATCTTTCGTATTGATGCTTTTTTCGATCACCTCCACTACCTTAAGGTCAACTCGACAAAGTTTAGGACTTTCTACCACGACACTTTCACGACGTGAGTTATACGGTCGTTTAGACCTTTTGAGTCGTCACCGGTGTCCTGACCTTTTCCAGTCAAAAGTAAGGTTAGGGTTTCTTTCCGTTGTGGTTTCTTACGAGTTTGATGACGTGTTAACGTGAGTAGAGTGTACGATCATTTCCTTACGAGTTTTAAGAGGTTCGGTCCGAAGTCGTCATGCACTTGGCACTTTAGGGACTACAAGTTCGACCAAAATCTTTTCCGTCTCCTTGGTCTCTAGTTTAACGGTTGTAGAGACCTAGTACCTTTTTCGTTCTCTCAAGGTCTTTTTGTTGATAAAGACAAAATAACTGATACGGTTTCGGAAACTGACACACCTAGTGTTATTTGACCTTTTAAGACTCTCTCTACCCTTATGGTCTGGTGTATTGGATAGAGAACTCTTTAGACATACGTCCAGTCCTTCGTTGTCAATCTTGACCTGTACCTTGTTGTCTGACCAAGGTTTATCCTTTTCCTCATACAGTTCCGACATATAACAGTGGGATGAATAAATTGAAGATACGTCTCATGTAGTACTCTTTGCGACCTGACCTGCTTTATGTTCGACCTTAGTTCTAACGGCCCTCTTTATAGTTATCGGAGTCTACACGTCTACTGTGGTGGGAATACCGTCTTTCACTTCTCCTCGATTTTTAGGAGAACTACTTTAACTTTCTCCTCTCGCCTTTTTAACCGAATTTCGAGTTGTAAGTCTTTTACTTCTAGTACAGTAGACCAGGGTAGTGAAGTACCCTTTATCTACCCCTTTGTCACCTTTGTCACAGTCGGAAATAAAACCCCCCGAGGTTTTAGTGACGTCTACAACTAACGTCGGTATTTTAATTTTCTACGAATGAGGAACCTTCTTTTAAATACTGGTTGGATCTATCATATAAGTTTTCGTCTCTGTAATGAAGCGGCTGATTCCAGGCAGATCAGTTCCGACACCAAAAAGGACACCAGTACATACCTACACTCTCAACCTGACACTTCTTCCGACTCGTGGCTTCTTAACTACGAAAACTTGACACCATAACCTCTTCTGAGAACTCTCAGGAGACCTGACATTCCTCTAGGTTGGTCGGGTAAGACTTCCTCTAGTCGGGACCCTAAAGAAACCTCCCTTACTACGATTTCGACTTTGAGGTCATGAAACCGGTGGAGTACGCTTCTCAACTGAGTAACCTTTTCTGAGACTACGACCCTCCCTAACCCCCGTCCTCCTCTTCCCCTGCTGTCTCCTACTCTACCGACCTACCGTAGTGTCTGAGCTACCTGCACTCAGACTCACTTGAGGCCCTCACCCACTACCTGTCCCTCCGGACCGCACGACGCTAAGTACCCCAGCGTTTCTCAACCTGTGATAACTCGCTGACTTTACTCGTAGTACCTCTGAAAATATTTATTTATCCTTAAGATCTAACACCCCTTATTTAGGACATCTATAGTTCTTATACGGTAAAGAAATTTTAGAAGTCGCCAGGTTTGCCAGTCCTATAGGAGGGAACTTTTTTGTGTTTTAGTTAACAGTGTAGAACGTACAGGATGGTGTCCCTTCGTACGACACGACACGAATCAACAAATCAACACAGACTGTAAAACTTTGAGAGACCTTCAGTCCAAGGAGACGGGCACCCCTAAGAGGTCCTTTATGACCTCTGCCAACGGTACGGAAGGAGGTCCCCTAGAAGGGTTGGGTCCTAACTTGGGTCCAAAAAGGTGTAACGTCCGTCTTAGAAACGACAGACTCGGTGATCCCTTCGGGATCTTATGACCTCACCCATCGGTTAGGGAAGAGGTCCCCTAGAAGGAATGAGTCCTTAACTTGACCATAGACGACGTTACATCCACCTAAGAAATAGTCGACTCGATGGTCTCTTCGGGGTTCCTTCGTATGCATTGTGGTCGTCCGTAGAACTCCAAAACCTCGTTGTGTAAGGTGGGAATTCTTGTGAAGGGACCTAGTATACGGTCCCCTGTGTCTTCCGTTGATCTGGGTTCACTCCGGTACTTCCCGGGACGTCGTCCAGTCAGTCGTCGTGTCGACGTGAAAGTCGTCATCGAGTCCACAACCTTCCTCGTCCTCATCATTTCTACGTGCAAACTCAAATTCCTTTTAAGGTAATGTCTTAGTGTCGGATTCGAGTACCCTAAGATTTAGTTCCGGTCCGAGAAACTTTGTCTATCAATATATAGAAAGTGTTTCGTCAACAACCTTACGTAAACAAGGAACTACCTACTCTTACAAAATACTACTCTGTGTTTACTTGAACATAGACCATGTTGTGTAGTCCTCCACTCAGGTGAGTCTATAAGCTTAACTTCAAGGTTATCGTTTACATAATTTTCTATGTTATTATTTACTTTCTGACTTGGGTTAGAAATAGTCTCCTGGATTCGTTCATTCTCTTGTCCTCGTTCAGTGGTCCTGAGGGTAGTACAGTGTCTCTCGTTAAAATAGGGGTGAGAAGGAAGTATAGTGTGGATCCTTCAGGGAATTCTGTTGGATTTCGACCTATTTTTTCGTGGTCGAACCAAAATGTACACCCAATCGATTTGTAATACCAAGTTCATTTTTGATCTCCTACTCGTATCTGAGAAAGTGTCCATCAGAACTGTCTGTCTCCTTTTAGGAAAGGATACCCACTTCAATAAACCTACAACTCGGGTCAATAAGTGCAACAAACTTCCTCTTCACCGACTTCAATTCTCCTCGGACTGACTATTCGACCTTTCGACAAGTCTTCTGGTCTCCTTTCTCCAACCTTTCAGTCTCTGTTCTTCAGTCACCATCTCCGGACGACTACCTACCTCCCCTTAGACCTTGTTCATATTTGTAGTAACATATTATATCATGTCACGTTGACTTTTACAGTTGGTATCTTCTTTGTGATTTGTTGGTTTATCTACAATAATTATTAAGTTGGTCAACTACAATTTATCTAAAATAGTTGTCGGTGGGTCACGACTGTTTTACTCGGATGTTTAATACACACGGGACATCGTCTCTCCTTCCTTTGTGTACGTAAGAAAAAATACTTCCAACTAGACCGATAACGATGGAGATTTACATGTGGACTCGTAACATGTCATGACTAAAGGACCACACTGTTCTACGGAGTTCCGATGGTTAACCGAGATTTACAGGTTAATATGGATAACTAAATAAGAATATTCTTATATATAAATAACGTCCACGCCTAAACAAAATGAATGAACGACTCGGAGTCGATTGTAACACTGATTCCTCGAATATCCCATACGCGGGTATCGGTACTTTAAGGGATGGTTAGACGTAGTCTTATCCCCTGTAATAAGCACGTCTTCCTTTACGTCCTCACCTGGTGTGGTAAGTCTTTGTCCAGGTGACTATGTTTCAGCTCCAACCGAACGATTATCCTATAGACTGCACAGTTGAACCTCCGATATTGAATTCGTATTTCTCTGGTAGAAGTGACTCAGTCTTGAGGGATATACTATGACGTAGGGTTGTTATTTAACATACACAAGTCCTTAGTGTCCCTTTCCCTAGTGAAAGTTACAAGATAAACTAATTAAGTACAAAAAGTAAAGGTCTTGAGACCTGCGACGGCCTCATTTCCGGTGCTAGAAACTTCTTGTACGAGAAAAAGTTCCCCTGGTTATCCGTTTTTCTCTACAGTAGTAAACGTCCCCCTTGACTGACTATTCGTCCTTCTCTTTCCTGACAAAAATACCGTAATCTATTCACTCCTTGTGTATGTCCTTCGTCCGATACGTGAACCGACAGTTAATCAAGAGGGACAGGGTTGACACTCACACTCACCTGTTCCCATCGTTGTGGACGAACACTTCTCGTAATAATAAATTCCTAGATTGGAGATTTTACTTCTAAACACCATATCGAGATCCAATCAGTTTTCTGGTCGTCTACACTATCCACTCCCATTTACCTTAAACCTTATATATTATTTTCTTCTAATTTTGAGTCGTAAGTTTAATGATTTTAGTACCATAGGACAGGGTAGTGAGGTACCGTTTTCACCTTTGTCACCGTCTAAAATAAAAGATCCCGAGGGTTTAGAGTCACCTACCGTTAACTTCGGTCTGTTAATTTTCTGTGAACGAGAAACCTTCTTTTCGATACTGTTTGGATCTGTTGGATAAATTTTCGTCTCTGTAATGAAACGACTGTTTCCAGACGTATCGGTTTCGATACCGAAAAGGGACAACAAAGTCTACCACAATCCTGGTTTGACCTCGGTCCTGTCCGAGATTCCCCGTCCGATCCGGACTCCAAATCAGAGATCTTTTCGACTCCGTGACCCTTGAGGACGTCCGTCACATTGATCTGGTTAGTCTTTTTAGGGACATCGGGGGGCGGGTGTGGTCTGGGCTCGGTTAGGTCTATCCCTACGCTCCAAATTTTCAGGACGTGCGCACATGCCAAATTGGTTAGTCGATATGACAATGTCTTTGTTTCTTGGTAGACATATTTTCATCTACACTAAGTCTCGAGCCCCGAGAACAGCCTAAGGTGAAACGACCTACTCTGTACCAGAGATTGAGCTCGATCGTTATTTGGGGAAAAACGAAAACGTAACGACACCTGCAGAATAAGAGAGTCAAAACCCCCGAACCTGAGACCCGTATTGTTACCATTTCTTAGGTGGATGTTACGTCCTCTGGATCCAAGTTATGGACCTAGTCCTTCTAGGGGACCTCTTCCCTTACCGATGGGTAAGGTCATAACAACGGACTTCTTGAGGTACCTGTCTCCTCGGACCACCCGATGTCAAGTACCTCCGTGTTTCTCCGTCTGTCCTGAGTCGCTGATTACGGAGAAGTGTAGTGTGGTACCAAAAAGGTGATCAGTGTATACCTACACTCTCAACCCGGTACTTCTTCCGACTCACGGTTTCTTAACTACGAAAGTTTGACACCATAATCTCTTCTGAGGATTCTCAGGGAACCTATCGTTCCTCTAGTTTGGTCAGGTAGGATTTCCTTTAGTTGAGACTTATAAGTGACCTTGTAAACTTCGACTTTAACTTCGAGGTTATGAAACCAGTGGACTACACTTGTCGACTGAGTAACCTTTTCTGAGCCTACGACCCTCTCTAACTCCAGCCCTCCTATTCCCCCACTGTCTCCTACTCTACAAACCTACCGTAGTGACTGAGTTACCTGTACTCAAACTCGTTTGAGACCCTCTATCACTTCCTGTCTCCTGAGACCGTACGACGTCAGGTACTCCAATGTTTCTCAGTCTGTACTGAATCACTGACTCGTTGTTGTTACTGCCCGATAGTAGAGGTTTGGTTGAAGTCCTTACTCTCGACAGAGTAATTGGAAATTGAGTATCCAATTTCAAAGAAGGAGGAAATGTGAGTATATATCCTTCCCTGTTGGTAACCTTCCGACCTCCTTCACGTCGGACTTGTTCTCTTCTCTTCACCTTGGCACACCCCGTTTACCACCTGAGGTGTCGTGGTGTGGGAGGAAGTTCTTGCTTGTGTGACGTCCACACCGACCGACTGACGGGTACCGAAATTGAGGAGTCGTAAACTCGACTACGGTATCAAGAGTTTTACCGACGTCCATTATTGATTCACTTTATCGTGATTTTTCTCAGAACGATAAAGGTGGGTCGTTCCCTGAGGAGATCACCCGTCAGAAAGATTTATAAATAAATAAACCGACGTAATCCGGCATCAACCCTGTACGTCCGAAGAGATTAACGAAGAGAGATCACCGAGGACCCGAGTCATCAACCCCATACACCGTGTACCCTAGAATCAAGGGATTAGTCCACAGTTTGGACACAGCGAATTTAACGTTCCGTCTGAAAATTGATGATCTGGTGGTCCCTTCAGGGATAACCTGTTAGAACGAGATCTTCAGAACCCAAATCGACCGTCTCTGAAAAAAGTCTGGACGTAATACAGACACCGGAGGGGGACTTGTACGATTGATGGATGTAGAAGGAAAGTGTCCTCTACCAGAGGTCATTTATACCCAAAGATTGAAGCAAAGACACAGATAAAAGACCTTCTGGATTGTCTACGGACATATAATTACAAGAGATACTACCATCAAGTTTATCCCATATCACATACACTGATCCCCAAAGAAAGTACTCTACCTTCTATAAAGTTGAGAGTTCGTTTCCTGACCTCGACAGTCTGTCAGAGGTTAACGGTTGTGCAACCTTAGGAGGTCACAAGCATGTCTTCAGTGTGGGATTACTCCGACTTGGAACAGTAACGGACTCGTTCTGTCGAGAGGATCTCGGGATGGAACAGGACGGGTTCGTGTCGGAGGAGATTATCGAGAAGATTGTCTGAGGACACCTCGAGAGGGAAAACATACGTACGAGATAGTGAGTCGCCACCGACTAAGAAACACTAGAGTACGTGACATCGGGTGGTCCGAAGAGACAGATACCTTAAAAGGTTCGTTCCTATGACCTTACTCAACGGTAAAGGATGGGGTCCCCTAGAAGAGTTGGATCCCTTATTTTGGTATAAAGGACGTACATAGTTCACCTAAGAGATGACAATACGGGTTCCAGGGTTAGGGGTCTTGACTCTCTTGTTCTGTAGGTGTCGTTACGTTTGTGTTTTTCCCTTAAACAACGATCGAGCTCGGTCCCGGGTTCAGTGTAGGTGGCGTCACCTCACCTTGTTCCCGGGGCTCGGGACTTAAAGTCGTCGTAAATATCCAAATTCTGTTTCTGTCCCTCAATCGTCCCCACCTGACCAACGTTCCCAAGGAATCGTAGATGATTAACCGATCTAAAAGTGCACACGCCCGAAAGAGTCCCCCAAAAGTAGGAACAGGACTATTTGAACTTGGTCCGATGTCCCTCATATGACTAACCAACTCAGGACCGCGGTCACTTCCTACTAAAGTCGAGGAGGAACCGTTATTGAGTCGGGGAGACATTTCCTCTGAATCCGGATGGAACCGGGGGACTTCGGACAGTACCGCGGACAAACCAGGATTGTAAATGGTGACACGGTGGTTCTAAGAGATGTTGGATGTGACGTTATCCTCCGAAGAGGATGAGTCAAGAGAAAAGAATGTGGAAAGAAAAGTAACATCAGTCCGGACGTAATACCAAACTACTGAGAAGAATAGATGAGTATCAAAAGGGAGGGGTACTAGAAAGTATTCGTCAAAAGGGTAATTTGGAGAATGTAAGATTAATGTTGAAACACAGACGAAACACTTTAGGGTTTGATTGTGACTCGGGTAAGGTAATAGTATAATTTATAAATTTACAAAGATATAAATACACCTTTGAGATAGATATAAAAAATAAATACATAGATAAAAAAGGGAGACCTTAACACATTACGTATAGATTATTAAAGTAAGATCTCATTCCGTAAAATTTATGAACATTTTAAAGGAAAAGGAAAAATTAATAAATAAATCATATCATTTCATAATAGAACTCGGAAGGTAAAAAATTTTAATTAAAATAAAATTGATAAAGAAAGTTTTAGACCATAGGTTTAAAAAAAATTTGGATTTACGTCAAAAATCACACTCTAATGTCACCCTGGTAGTTTAAGGGGTGAAAGACAAGACATAAATACAAATCTAAGATTCTAGTTTAAACGTCAAAAGTGTAGTGCGTTATCTTAGTATATTTACGGTGTCATTGGATCTTGAGTGTACAGAAAAAGTGTATACTACCACACTTTTACATAAAAGAAATAAGATACAAGGACATTGACAAAGAAATTTTGGTTCGAATTAGGAAATGTAAATAAGAGAAATGTAAAGTAAGTTAAACGAAACCAGGTAGATTGTGTAGTTATAAGGAAGTGTAGAACTAAGACAGTCGATTATGTAAAAAATTATATAGAGTCAAATCAAAGTGGAAGTCTAGGTAAGTAACATGGTAAAGACAAGGTCCTTGACTATGTTCACAACTTGCCCCATCCGAGACAATTACACATAAATTTGTAGAAGGACGTCTAACTAAAGTTAGATGGAGGACTTTACTTAAGTCACTTAAGTAAGCTACTTAATACACTCAAGTACGAATCCACGAGTCAGTAAAGACTGAGAAACACTGGGGTACCTGACATCGGACGGTCCGAGGAGACAGGTACCTTAAGGGGTCTGTTCTTGTGACCTCACCCCACGGAGTATGAAGATGTCCCTTAGAAGGGTTGGGTCCCTAGGGTGGACTCAGAAGACGTAACCTCCCACCTAAGAACTGGTGACTCGGTCAACTCTTCGGAAGTCAGTTCATGTCTAGATGTATTTGAATGTGACAGCGGTAATTTGGGGATCTAGGAACACAAAAGATTTTCTAAAAGTCATATATAAAATAGTTTATATTAATAAAGGAGTAAATAATTTATACACAAGTCAGTTCTATGTATTATTGGTAGAGAAATAGGAGATCGACGACCCTTTTCCTTATTTACAATACTATTCTCTACATTTTATTGTGATGGATAAAATTTAAACTAATAATTGATCAAAGGAAAGTGGTGTTTTCAGGGACTCTTTTTATATACGTGTTACTTCTATCTTATATGTTCATTGTTACCGAATTCAAGTTCATTTTACCCCGGAAAACTTGTTTTAGATTATGTAGTCAGTTGATCTAGTTCTTTAGGGAAAAGGATCTTATCTTCATTCAGATCTCCGTCTTGTTTTTGTCGTGTCAAATTACGTAGACAGGGGAAAGAACGAGTCAAAGTATGGGTTAGGGGTTCAAAGGTGTTATAAAAGATAAATCTTTTTTTTTTTCAAGAATTATTCATTCATGCTCTTAAAAGAGGGTCACCAATCAGGACAAAATTAAGATTTGAAGTCTGGAGGGACTTCACTCTTTTTTATCTATTGAACTGTAAAAATTTAAGAATAGAGTATCGTTTTGTACCTTGGGTTCTCGGACTGATTTTTATAAAAAGAGAAGTATATCTAAAAGGACGGAAGATACCCAGACACAATGTAATAGAAAACGTAACTAAGACTACGTCGTTTTGTCGTTCACTTCACTTTTGTACCTTCTTTCCCCTCTCTATATTTACACAGGTAAGTAAGAGGGTCTCCAGGTGTAACGAGAAATTATTTACGACTACAACACGAAATCGACTATGTTAGTGATTCTATGAAAAGAAAAACGTAGAAGACACATATCAAGTAATACTAAAATACATAAAAATCTAGGTAATAAATCAGATCATTGATCTCAGGATTTATTACCTTATCGGTTCATCGTTAAAGAAATTTTTTTTTACTGTTATGTTACGTTAGTAAGTCAAAAAGTAAGAAAAAGAACTCTTTTTGAATACTTAAGACCAAAATTAATTAAGTCCGTTGACGGTAAATAAGCTTGTTTCGATCACCTCCACTATCTTAAAGTCAACTCGATAAAGTTTAAAACTTTCTACCACGACACTTTCACGACGTGAGTTAGACGGTCGTTCAAACCTTTTGAGTCGTCACCGGTGTCCTGACCTGTTCCAGTCAAAAGTAAGGTTAGGGTTTCTTTCCGTTGTGGTTTGTTGCGAGTTTGATGGCGTGTTAACGTGAGTAGAGTGTACGATCATTTCCTTACGAGTTTTAAGAGGTTCGGTCCGAAGTCGTTATCTACTTGACACTTGAAGGTCTACAAGTTCGACCAAAATCTTCTCCGTCTCCTTGGTCTCTAGTTTAACGGTTGTAGGCGACCTAGTACCCTTTTCGTTCTCTCAAGGTCTTTTTATAGATGAAGACGAAAGAACTGATACGGTTTCGGAATCTGATACACCTAGTGTTATTTGACACCTTTTAAGACTTTCTCTACCCTTATGGTCTAGTGGACTGGACGGAGAACTCTTTAGACATACGTACAGTCCTTCGTTGTCAATCTTGACCTGTACCTTGTTGTCTGACCAAGGTTTATCCTTTTCCTCATTCAGTTCCGACATATAACAATGGGACGAATAAATTGAATATACGTCTCATGTAGTACTCTTTGCGACCCGACTTTCTTCGTGTTCGACCTTAGTTCTAACGACCCTCTTTATAGTTATTGGAGTCTACACGTCTACTGTGGTGGGAATACCGTCTTTCCCTTCTTCTGGATATCTCGGAGAACTACTTCACTTTCTCCTCTCACTTTTTCAACCGAATTTCGAGTTGTAAGTCTTTTGCTTCTAGTACCGTGGACCAGGGTAGTGAAGTACCCTTTACCTACCCCTTTGTTACCTTTATCACAGTCTGAAGTAAAAAGACCCGAGGTTTTAGTGACGTCTACCACTAACGTCGGTGCTTTAATTTTCTGCGAATGAGGAACCTTCCTTTCAATACCGGTTGGATCTATCGTATATGTTTTCGTCTCTGTAAGAAGTGGTTGTTTACAGGTAGATCAGTTCCGATACAAAAAAGGACACCAGTACATACCTACACTCTCAACCTGATATTTCTTTCGAGTCGGGACTTCTTAACTACGAAAACTTGACACAAAAACCTCTTCTGAGAACTCTCAGAGAACCTGACGTTCCTCTAGGTGGGTCAGNAACCTTCCTTTCAATACCGGTTGGATCTATCGTATATGTTTTCGTCTCTGTAAGAAGTGGTTGTTTACAGGTAGATCAGTTCCGATACAAAAAAGGACACCAGTACATACCTACACTCTCAACCTGATATTTCTTTCGAGTCGGGACTTCTTAACTACGAAGACTTGACACAAAAACCTCTTCTGAGAACTCTCAGAGAACCTGACGTTCCTCTAGGTGGGTCAGGTGGGATTTCCTCTAGTCAGGACCCACAATAACCTTCCTGACTACGACTTCGACTTTGAGGTTATGAAACCGGTGGACTACGCTTCTCGACTGATTAACTTTTTCTAGGATTGCGACCCTTTCTAGCTCCCGTCCTCCTCTTCACCTGCTGTCTCCTACTCTACCAACCTATCGTAGTGGTTGAGCTACCTGTACCCAAACAAACCCACCTGAGGTTTTTAATCACTACCTGTCCCTCCGGACCGTATGACACCAAGTACCCTCACGTTTCAGCCTGTAATGACTCGCTGACTTGACTTGACTTGACTAATATGTACTCTAGTCAATAATAACTAGTTGTGACTAGAATTTTAAAGACGAGTGTATCGAAACGTATTTTTGTAGTCAATTTTATCGTTGAATCCGATACACCCGTGAAAATATCCTAATTACTTGTCCTGAAAAGACATTAAATAACAAAAGGGTTTCCAGGAGTTTAATTTTATACCTTTAATTGGTCTCAGACGAATTACTAAATATATTTGTCTTATATAATGATCTATGAATAGTTGTTAATCGACATAGATCCTTGTTTACATCCGAAAGATCTTAACTGTCACGAAATGTCCAAAGACGAAGTATTTTTATTCACCCTCATACAAACAATGAATATATAAAGACAAAATTTCTTTCCTTTTTAATGATGATAGAGGATTCTTTCTCAAGTAGTGTTATTACAGATTTTACTTAAATGAGAGTCTATATCACAGGCTACTTCACGTAATTATACTAAACATTTATACTGGAAACAAGATACCCTTTCTCGTTTCTTCTTTAATCCAGTCTTCTTTCTTTGACTAATTTTTATATTTCTTAATCAGTTCAACTTTATATTGTAAGACCTTGAATTTTCCTTTCGTTAAAAGTGTTGAGTCAACGTTAAAAGGAACAATGAAAGTTTGATTTCGATATAGAGATAAAAGTACACAAAATGTTGGAATGGTTGTAAGATGGAATGAATACTCCGGATCCATTATGAGTTATTTGAAGACGTATAAGGTTATACGGATGATATAATTACCCCCACTAAATAACAAAATAAAACAAAAATTAAAATCATGAACCAAATGAACTGACATGTATTTAATCAGACTTACATGGTAAATAGTGTGTTTGACTCGTAATTATTACGAAAAGTTATAACGAAGTTCTTATCTTTGTTATGTCATCTTTTGTTGTAAACGTAAAATTTCACTATCTTTATTTCTTTTACATTTAATTTTCTACGTTATTTTATAAATAAGATCACATAAAAAATTAATTACTCTTTAATCTCGACATATTTTATTACTACCACGTACGATTTGACAAAATCAGTACAGGTTGAGAAAAACTATGATACCTGACATGGGGTGGTCCGAGGAGACAAGTACCTTAAGAGGTTCGTTCTTATGACCGTACTTAACGGTACAGGAGGAGGTTCCTTAGAAGGACTGTTTTGGTCCCTGGTTTGGGTAAAAATAATTCAGGGGACGTGACTGTCCAGTCAAGAAATGGTCATTGTAGTGGACCCTTCAGATTTTATTATTGTACGTTAAAGTTTGTAGAAGATGCAATGGGGATTCAGTTTGACCTTAAACCATTTCTTTCTTACGAAGAATTATAGTAATAGTCTTATTTGAGTCTTATGACACTTTATTTATCCAAATTTTCTATTTATTTACTTTTACATTTGGTTTTTTTTTTTTTTTTTTGGAAGTTTTATGGAATAGTTATCGTCCCGATAATAATTCTAAGTAAATAATTAAGGTAATTTCAACCGTAAAAGTTAATTTGAAGGTAGAAAAGTAATTATACTCTTATAAACTTTGTTTACGATAGTTGAAGTCGTGTCAACGACAAAACATGACCTTATAAGAACCGACCCCGAAGGGTGCACCAGGTCTACCATTACTTAGACAGACGTTACGACCTCTGGTCCCAAACTAGGGACCCAACCCTTCTAGGGGACCTCTTCCCTTTACCGATGGGTGAGGGTATAAGAACAGACCTCTTAAGGTACCTGTCTTCTCGGACTATCCGCTGTCAGATACCCCAGTGTTTCTTCCCGAAGGGTCCACCACGATCACTATTCTAAGGTGTACGGTTACATCCTCTACGTTCTCTGAGTCCAAGTTAAAGACCCAACTCTTCTAGGGGACCTCCTCCTTTACTGTGGGGTGAGGTCAAAATAACGGACCCTTTAGGGTACCTGGTTCCTTGGACCGATCAGTATCAGGCACCCCAGTGTTTCTCAACTTGTGTTGACTCGTGTAGTTAGTGTCGTAGTATAAGAACCAACTCTCCCCGAGGGGACAACTCTCCTACGAACATTGTGTGGACGGTATATGGACATCCGAGATTGTCATGTGTGACGTCAGTGTCGTTGAATTTAAAGAGGTCTACAGAAAACAGTACACACAAAAGTGTCCACACGTACCATCAACGGGACCTGACTCTTGTAACAACAACAAGTTAGGAAGTCAACACAGACTGAGAAACACTGGGGTACTTGACGTCGTGTGGGTCCGAAGGGACATGAAGTGACAGAAGGACTCAAACGATTTTGAGTACAGATACCTAACTCTTAATGAATAAACATTAATAATTTATAGGAGACTTCATCCAAAATACCACTAGTATCTAGTATAAACCTTTATAAGTCGTTTAAAAATATCATATATAAGTTACGAACACTTCTTTAGACGTAAACATTAACTAACTAAAATGATATATGATACTCCCCTAAATCAAAATCTTGTCCCTTCTTCGTCATTATTAATTTTAAACCCACATTCTTTTACCTTTCTAAGAGATTGTGTCATCTTTCTTTTTTTGTTATTACCTACCGTAGAGATTTTGTTAATAAAAGAAAAAAAAATGTTCCGTTAAAAAGTATCTACGAAAGGTATAATATAATGACACCTCTCGACTGTTTCGAGTTTCGTTTATGTTTATCTTTTCAATAACAAAAGTATAGTCGTACTAATCTCTTCGATGTAATATACAATGTTTGTCATCTATAGATCTATAGTTAGGGGGGTTTTTTTTTTTTTAAAGTTCCGTCTACATGTCTAAGAAGATTTCTCTATTTTCTAGTGTCTTTTCACTTCTTTACTGTTGGTAGGGAATGTTGTACCGATTCGTCCATGTCAATATGAAGTAGTGAAATTTGATTTTGACGTTTTGAAAACACGTCAAACCAAAAGAGATAAGTCAGTGGTTGAACGTATAATTTCTGTATACCGACTTAGTTCCCCTTTCTTTTCCAGTTGTCTCACCCATCTCTTATGTCAAAAGGTATTGTTGTCTCTACACATTAAAGACTATGGTGGACCATCGTGACTTTTAAAGTAAAAATTTTAACATAAAGAGAGGTTTTTCTTTTTTACATCCTTCCTAACATGAATAGTTATATTAAATATATATCTAATGAGTAACAATCAAGAAGTAAAAACTGGAGGGAAGGAGTGACAGACGTGGACCCTTTCACAGTCGTTAGTAAACAATTAAGTAATTAGGAAAGGGAACCTAAAATGGGTTGTTTATCAATAATTGTGGAGATGTTAAATAAACACAGAGGTGAATCACTGAATCCTGAGGTTTGTCTTCGTCCGCGAACCTATATTGACGACAGGATAGTGAAGTCTGAGGAGTAAGGTTCTCCAGTAGTCCGTTTATTTTTTGACGGAATGACTACCCCCATTAAACAAGACCTGTGTTTCTCGTCCATTATAACAATAGTATCTTATCCTCGTTTCTTTTTATCAAGACCTCCAGTTTCATAGATGGTTACTTAAAGAACCAACAGGATATGGAAAGGTAAAAAACAAAAACAAAATTTCCCTTACCTATAACATCCTCCGTGACAAATTCTTTGTGCATTCTGACTCCTTAAACCTTTGAAATCCCTTCTTAAAGACCCACTAAAGATGGATTGTTTCACTGATTTGTTCCTTGTACACTCGTCTTAAACTCTCTGACTATTTTTCCTCACTTCTCCTCAACTGTTTGGAGTCAATACGAGAACTGAAGCAGACGGAGCTATCTCCAATAGGAAGATAGTTGATCCGACAGAAAACAGCCACGAGGTCCTTTGTTCTGGTTGATCTTAAGGTCCCTACAAGAGGTATATACCCGGTGTTCCCTCTCTTTTCCGTACACCTAGACTTAGCTGGTCTATAAGTGTAATAACCTATGTTACTGTAAGGTAGACACAGGAGACGAACTTAAACTGTATGAGGTATGTGTACCTCCATAGTCGAAGTTTACCAAGTTTCGGAGAAATGACCCTTAACAGGAAACGGTGTCCCTCAACGGAACACGATTAAATTCGAGAGAAGACACCCCAAAACTACTAGGAGTCCTGGTGAGGGGTCCAAACTACCAAGTGATTCTTCTGAGTACCTGAAGGGGTCACCGAGTCATCATTTCTTAGGTGGACGCTATGTCTCCGGTGTTTTCTGTGTCCAAACTAGGAACTCATCCCTTCTGGGGGACCTCCTCCCGTACCGTTGGGTGAGGTCATAAGAGTGGATCTCTTAGGATACCTTCTTCTCGGACTATCCGATGTAAGGGATCCCAACGTTTCTCAACCTGTAATGACTTCACTGACTCGTACGTGTATCCGTTCTTCTGAGTATTCTGAGTCGGACATCAGTTGAGTATCAATACTAAATAGTTTTGTTTTCCCATGTCTCGTTTTAGTGGTGTCCTTTTTCCGTGTCTTTCGTTTTGAATCTCCTTTGGTCCATGTTTGAAGAATTTCAGAAGAGGGTCCCCAGTGTTTTCTTCACGAGGGAAACGGGTCGTTACTCAACGTTGTGTACACGTTGTAACGGATGGTCCGTTCAATTAATCTCCGATTTCCGGGTCTAAAATGACTCCTGACCAGTACATCTGTGGGAGACGAAAAGTCCTTGGTTTTAAGGTTTGAGAGTCTACTTTTGGTCCCGAGTGTTTAGTATGACACATATACTTATCATATCCGTGTTGCCTGACGAAAATAGTCTATCCCACCACCGAACAACAATTGAGTGATACAGTATGGGCTGAGATAACGTCGACGTACCTTACATCGGGTGGTCCGAAGAGACAGGTACCCTGAAGAGTCCGTTCTTATGACCTCACCCAACGGTAAAGGAAGAGATCCCCTAGAAGGACTGGACCCGTAGTTTGGGTCCAGAGGACGTAACGTCCTCCTAAGAAAGGTCTTCACTCTGTCTCCGGTGGGAACATTTGTCCGAAAATTATCCTGACGTCATTCTAGACGAGACGATTATTGGAACTCACGTACGTTCGTCGGAGACGGTTACTAATCGACTAAGTCCAGATCCTTTCCGACCGGAGGAACGGAGTCAGACTCAATAGAACCTTTCCAATGGAGTTGTAGTCTAAAGGGACCACCGGAAGTGATCACTGGAAAGAGACGACAAGAGGGATGCACTGAAGGGGATGAAGAAGGATCTCTATAAGTCTCGAGAAGGGTCATCTAGAGACGTGTGTTCGGGGGGTAGATGAGTAGAATTAGACACCATTTTTACATCTTTCCTACTGGACTCTATCTGACTTTCATCTACACCAGATCACCTAGGACTTCTAATTCCAGTAAATTTTATATAACTTAAAAATTTTGAAAATTTCACGGACCTCAAGATCACTTTTCATGTTCTAAAACAACAGGACGTTTAAGACTATAATTTTACTACCGAAGAAGATCACTTTTCTAACTGGACCCCTCCAGGTTGAACGTTGTGTTTGGAATACGAATTGTACACTTTCCCTTTATCGATGTTGGAATTATCTCGTAGCTTTCATTTCTTCTTTCAATTTCACAAGATCTGAATCCTCAGTTTTATCCTCATCACCCTCCTGAACCGTCTGACACCCATTATGCTCGTGTGTGTGTGTATATAAAACGTATGATTGTATAGTTGTGTGTGTAATAACAAAACAAGATATATATCACTGGAACTACAGTTTACTTAATTTGCCTACAAGTGCATTACAAAAACCGTGAGACCTCGTAGTATTGACTACATATCTACGATCAACTTGGGCTAAGGTCCACTAATAGAATGAGATACGTCTCATGATCGTTAGACACACATTTATTCCTTTTAAAGTAGACAGAATGATCAGTGTACGGACACACACACGAGTTAGTGACAGCACAGACTGAGAAACGTTAGAGCACCTGCCATCGGACGATCCGAGGAGACAGGTACCTTAAAAGGTCCGTTCTTATGACCTAACCCACCGGTAAACCTCTAGAAGGGGTGGGTCCCTAACTTTCATGTCGAGAAAACAGAGGACATAACTGTCCGTCTAAGAAATTGTGACACGGTGGACCGTTCGGCTAGAATGATCGATCCCAGTCACTTATTAAACTTTGGAATTTGAAAAAAAAATTATACTTAAATAAATAAAATGAACCTCCAATTAATAAAATGTTATAACATAACCAAAACGGTATGTAGTTGTACTTAGGCGGTGTCCATATGTACACAAGGGGTAGGATTTGGGGGGAGGGAGGAGGGAGGGGCATTTGAAAAACTATTTTAGTTTCATTAGAAAAGTTTAAAAGGAGTAAAAGATTAGGACTTTTAAAAGTAATAACTTACGTTTAACTCGACACAAATTCGAGTGTTCAGGACGTCTATGTATAGTTTGTCAAGTAATAGTTCGTCTTATATGACTTTGATTCAAAATAAACCGTTTTAGTCGGAGTAATAGACTTATGATAAACTATAGAATGAATAAACCACCATTAATGTATACTGATAAACAAACGAGAGGACCGTGAGAGATGTGTGTAAATGGAACAGTAAGTATTCCGACAAAACATTTTAAACAAAATGAAGAGGTAGAGATGGTGGATAGATCTTAGAGACTTAAGTAATATAGGGATTACGAACATTAGTAATCAAGTCAGTGAGTCAGCACAGGTTGAGAAACGCTGGGGTACTTGGCGTCGTACGGTCCGGAGGGACAGATAGGGGACCTCAGGTGGGTTTGAGTAGAGGTAACTCAGCCACTACGGTAGGTTGGTAGAGTAGGAGACAGCAGGGGAAGAGGAGGACGGGAGTTAGAAAGGGTCGTAGTCACAGAAAAGGTCACTCAGTCGAGAAACCTAGTCCACCGGTTTCATAACCTCAAAGTCGAGGTTATAGTCAGGGATGTTACTTGTGGGTCCTGACTAGAGGAAATCCTACCTGACCAACCTAGAGGAACGGCAGGTTTACGAACACTACGAGACGACGACGACGACGATTCAGCGAAGTCAGTACAGGCTGAGACGCTAGGGTATCTGCCGTCG
This sequence comes from Capra ibex, assembly GCA_006410555.1. Classification (NCBI taxonomy): domain Eukaryota; kingdom Metazoa; phylum Chordata; class Mammalia; order Artiodactyla; family Bovidae; genus Capra; species Capra ibex. Next base: position 41,206,130 of record SJYO01037955.1, read on the forward strand.
GGTGGTCCGAGGGGTCAGGGACCCTAAGAGGTCCGTTCTTGTGACCTCACCCAATGGTAAAGGAAGAGGTTACGTACTTTCACTTTTCACTTTCACTTCAGTGAGTCAGCACAGACTGAGAAGCACTGGGGTACCTCACGGATGGTCCGAGGGGGCAGGTACCCTAAAAGGTCCGTTCTCATGACCTCACCCCACAGTAACGGAAGAGGTTACGAACACTATATAAGACGGTTAATGATTTTCTAAAGGAGACTTAAGTACTGTATTGATGAATGTAACCTTTATCTAAACTCACTGTTGGTAACAATTTGTCAATGAGTTTACAATTAATTTATTCGTTAAGTTTATTAGGATCCTTTTAGATTCCAACGAAAAGTAACGAAACCTTCCGAATCCTTTCTGTACAAAAATGTAGAATTTAGATGTTTGTATCCGAAAAAATGTAGAAGTTAGATGTTTGTATCTTCAAAGAACAGTATCTTTCCACGATTTACCGGAAACGTAAAAAGACGTAAGTAAAGACATAGAATCTCAAGGTCAAATCTAAGAGGATTGTTCTCTATGAGTACGTTCTAAACCTTCAACCTTCCATTAGGTTTCATTAATAAGTGGTCACCTTTGACACTTGTCCGGGTGCCTACGTCAGTCGTCGGTTGAAAGCCGAAATGGTTTTACGGGGAAGGTAGGAGTCGTTATAGTGAGTAAAGTTACCCAGTCCGTCGACTTCAGAAGTCCCTGTCGAACGGACGTAGAGAACATGAAGAGACGAAAAAGTCTCAGAGGACCTGTAAATGATGAAGGTCAAAAGGTCACCAACATATTCGGTGCTTAGTGGACGTAAGTCAGAGAATTACAGACCTTATGGACCTGACCAAACACGAAAATACTGATTTAGATTGGCTATATCCTCTATTAGTCTCTTTCACACCTATAGGTGGTACTCGTGAAAAGCAAAACCTCTCATTGAAAACTTAGAGTTAAAATTTTTACACTAGTAAAATGATTCCACACAAAGGAACACCGAGTCTGACATTTCTTAGACGGATGTTACGTCCTCTGTTCCCAAGCTAGGGAGTGAACTCTTCACTTATTGATAGGTAACGTCATGAGAACGGACCTCTTAAGGTACCTGTCTCCTTGCACTACCGATGTCAAGTATCGTAGTGTTTCTAAGTCTGTGCTGACTCAGTGATTGTGAAAGTCAAAAAGTGGATTGTATCACAAAATCTGTTTTATCCTTCTTCGAATATTTACTTGTTTCGCAAGACCCCTTTACCAAAAATTATAAGACTTAATAATAATTGATCAGTCCGGAACTGTAGAGAAAGGAGTCCGAAAAGTCTATTTTAGGTCTATCGTAAGGTCTATCATAAGTATGAAACGTAAATTTTTTATATTCTAAAAACATTCTAAGACTTTTTACTCCTTCCTCTATTAGTACTAATACCAAATACTTTTGTTCTAATACAATACATCTTTATGTAAATGAAAATCTCTTTATGTTATATAACTTCTTGTTTGAATACGAATGGCCCCCTTCCCACTCTCATCCCTATCTAGCCCTCAAACCCTATCTATACACGTATGCTGATATAAATTTTATTCATTGGTTGTTCCTGGATGACATCTCGTTCCTATGAGAAGATTTATAAAATATTATTGCATTTATCTTTTTTCTTAAACTCTTTCTTATCTATGTACATATACATATTGACTGAGTAAAACGATATGTAGACTTTGATTGTGTTATAACATTGATACAAGGTTATATTTTATTTTCAATTTTTTATTATGAAGATTTGACTTTAAGTTTATATACACGATATAAAATATCCAACTTTTATATATTAAATATGACATTTTCTTTCACTTTGATCTTCCTAATTCTCTTAAATAAAAATTTTAGACCCTAAAATCTAGTCTGTATTTTTCAATAGTTCAATAGTATATAACTTGTATATGTATATATATATTATTAAACAGATATTTTTGACCTTTGAACATTAAAAATAAAGTATTTATTGTTGGTTTCTAAGTCTTTTGAAAATTTAACGTATATGACTAAAAATAAAATTTAACAATATATACAGAACCGTCATCAAGTGAAACTTTACCTTTGGTAGACGTTTTACTTACTTAGTAAAACATGTAAAACAAAATTTTAAAACTTAACGAAAAGAGATATTAATTATAAATACATACTTAGAATTTAACATTCCATAACGTAATAAAGACAAATCTAGACATATTAGTGATGAAACTGTCACCACTTTATTAGAAAGGTATTTTTTTTAATAGAGAAAAACCGACAAAATAGTAATATCACCATCTTGATCACTACCAACGAACGAGTTTGACAATTTTAGTTTAAGACTCACCAACACTAATTTTCCAAATTTATAAAAATTTTAATTTAAACAAAGAGAAGAGAGGGACGTAGTGTATTTCCAGTTTATCCAGTTATGTTATAATATAAGTAAACATAAAGTTTTATCTTCTTCCCCTACTGTCTCCTACTCAACAAACCTACCGTAGTGACTGAGTCACTTGTACTCAGACTCGTTAGAGACCCTCAACCACTTCCTGTTCCTTCGGACCATACGACGTCGGGTACCCTAACGTTTCTGAGACTGTACTGAGTCGTTGACTTGACTTGACTCGGTTCAAAATCTCTACCTACCACCACTTCCAACGTGTTGTTTCACTTACGTGAAGGTGTCTGTGTATATGAATTTACCGATTTCACAATTTTCAGTGTAATGTATATAAAAGAGTGTTATTTTCACGACCTTTTAATAAGATAGTAAATTATAATTAGACCTCTTCCTTTACCGTCGGGTGAGGTCATAAGAACGGACCTTTTAGGGTACCTGTCTCCTCGGACCGTTCGATGTCAGGTACCCCCAGTGTTTCTCAGTCTGTGTTGACTTGTTGAAGTGAAAAGTGAACGACAATTAGTCCTACGTCGAAGTATAAAAAAAGGGAAGGAAACCGTCACTAGTTTAATATTAAATAAAGTCCATACGTCCCACCTTATGTTATTTACCAAAATCACCCATTTTGAAATTTTTTAGTATCTCTCTTTATTTTGAAAAATACATCTTATTTGTAGTTGACTAAGTACTGTACGGTGAAATTTAAATATATTCATACAATATAAATTACTTACTCAACTGATATCTGTATCACATATTTTTTACCTAACCGAATTTTTACTTTATCCTTCTCTTCACTTTCCTTTTTTTTTCTTTTTCCTTCTATATAGGTAAATTTACGTCTGAAGGTCTATTATCGTTCCTCTCTATTCTTTCGGAAGGAGTCGATAATCACGTTTCTTTATCTCCTTTTGTTATGTTACCCTTTCTGATCTCTAGAGAAGTTCTTTTAATATCTATGGTTCCCTTGTAAAGTACGTCTTTCCCCGTATTATTTCCTGTCTTTAATATACCTAGATTGTCTTCGTCTTCTATAATTCTTCTATACCGTTCTTATATGTCTTCTTGATATGTTTTTTCTAGAAGTACTGGGTCAATTGGCGTTACCACACTAGTGAGTGGATCTCGGTCCGTGGGACACAACGTTTAAGTTCACCCGGAATCCTTTGAAGTGATACTTGTATCGGTCACCTTCACTACCTTAAGGTCGACTCGACAAAGTTTAGGATTTTCTACTACAACACTTTCACGTCGTAAGTTATACGGTTGTTTAAGCCTTTTGAGTCATAACAGGTGTACAGATCTTTTGCAGTCAAAAGTAAGGTTAAGAGTTCTTTCTGTTACTGTTTCTTCCGAGCTTGATGGGGGTTTTAACGTGAGTTGAGTGTACGATCATTTCATTACGAGTTTTAAGAGATTTGATCCGAAGTTGTCATGTACTTGGTACTCGAAGGTCTACGAGTTCGACCTAAATCTTTTACGTCTGTTTGGTCCGTAGTTTAATGGTTATAGGTAATATAGTACTTTTTCGTTCTTTCAAAGTTTTTCTATATGTGAAGACGAAATAACTGATACTGTTTCGGAAACACACCTAGTGTCTTTTGGCACCTTTTAAGAAGTTATCTACCCCTATTTTCTGACGGAATGGACGGAGGACTCTTTAGACAAACGTCCAGTTCTTCGTTCTCAATCTTGACCTGTAACTTGTTGTCTGATCAAGGTTTAGTCCTTTCTTACAGTTCCGACATATAACAGTGGTACGAATAAATTGAATATACGTCTCATGTAGTACTCTTTATGACCCGACCTACTTTGTGCTCAACCTTATTTCTAACGACCCCTTTTATAGTTATTGGAGTCTATACGTCTACAGTGGTTGGAATACCGTCTTTCGTTTCTTCTTGATTTCTCAGAGAACTACTTTCCCTTTCTCCTCTCACTTTTTCAACCTAATTTTGAGTTGTAAGTCTTTTGATTCTCGTACCGTAGGCCAGGGTAGTGAAGTACCGTTTATCTCTCGTTTGTTATCTTTGTCACCTTCTGACATAAAACCCCCGAGGTTTAAGTGACGTTTACCACTGACTTCGGTACTTTCATTTTCTACGAACGAGGAACCTTCTTTTAGATCCTGGTCGGAACTGTCGTATAATTTTTTATCCCTGTAATGAAACGGTTATCTTCAGACAGATCAATTTTGAGACCAAAGAGGGCATCAGTACATACCTACATTCTCAACCTGATATTTCTTTCGACTTGCGGGTTCTTAACTATGAAAACTTGACACCACAACCTCTTCTGAGAACTCTCAGGGAACCTGTAGTTCCTCTAGGTTAGTCAGGTAGGATTTCCTTTAGTCAGAACTTATAAACAAACTTCTTGACTACGACTTCGACTTTGAGGCAATGAAACCGGTGGAGTACGTTTCTCCACTGAGTAAACTTTTCTGAGACTACGACCCTTTTTAACTTCCGTCCTTCTCTTCCCCTGCTGTCTCCTACTCTACCAACCTACCGTAGTGGCTGAGTTATCTGTACTCAAACTCATTCGAAGCCCCCAACCACTACCTGTCCCTTTGGACTGTACGACGTCAGGTACCCCAGCGTTTCTCACTGACTTGACTTGAAGGTAAGGAACAGAAAATCCGTAAAACCTAAGGAAAAAGGATAAGATGGATGTATTGTACCGTCATGATTCAACAAGATCACAGTCCCTTTTGGTAAAGAAACAAATTATCAACACTCTACAGGTTTTGACTTAACGGAAAACGGTCGGATAAGAGAGAGTATCTCTTTCCTTACCTTAAGATTTTCTTTGTAGATGAAGACGAAGTCACTAATGTGATTTCGGAAACTGATATACCTAGTGTTGTATGACCTTTTATAATTTCACTACCCTTATGGTATGGTGGAGTTCACAGAGAGCTCTTTGGACATACGTCCAGTTCTTCGTTGTAAATCTTGTAACGTTCTTTGTTGTCTGACCAAGTTTTAACCCTTTTCTCAAAATATAACAGTTCCAACGTACATAGTTCAATATATATAGTTCCAACATCTAATAATGGGACGAATAAATTGAAGATACGTCACATGTAATACGTTTTAGTTCCGACTTACTGAGTGTTCGACCTTAGTTTTAACGACCTTCTTCGTAGTTGTTGGAGTCTATACGTCTATTATAGTGATTCTCGTCTTTCACTTCTACTTGATTTGACTGAGAACTACTCCTACTTTCTTCTCTCACTTTTTAGATCGAATTTTGAGTTGTAAGTTTTTGGCTTATAGTACCGTAGACCAGGGTATTAGAGTATTGTTTATCTACCCCCTTTGTACCTTTGTCACTGTCGAAAATAAAAGGACCTGAGGTTTTAGTGACACCAAACACTGATGTCAGAACTTTAATTTTCTGTGAGGAACCTCCTTCTGATACTGTTTGGATCTTTCGTATAATGTTTCGTTTATGTATTGAAAAGTCTGTTTCCAAGTATATCAGTTTCGAAAAAAAGTCATCAGTACATACTTACACTCTCAACCCGTTACTACTTCCTACACACTTAACTACAAATGTTTGACACCACAACCTTTTCTGAAAACTCTCAGATAACCTGTCGTTCCACCAGTTTTGACAGTCAGGATTTCCTTTAGTTAGGACTTATAAGTAACCTCCGTGACTACGACTTCGACTTCGAAGTCGTGAAACCGGTGGACTACACTTCTCGGCTGAGTAATCTTTTATAGGGTTACGACCCCTTCTGACTCCCCTTTTCCTCTTTCCCTGTTATCTCCTATTCTAAAAACCTACTGTAGTAACTGAGTTACCTATACTCAAACTCGTCTGAGTCCCTCTATCCTTTCCTGTCCCTTTGGACCACACGACGTCAAGTGTCTCTCCCTCTCTCAAACCTGTACTGAACCACTGACTTGTAGTGTTGTTGGTTGAGTCACCTGTACTTGGACTCGTTTTAAACCCTTTACCACTCCTTGTCCCCTCGGACCTCACAACGTCAGGTGTCCCAAAGTCTCTCAGTCTGTTCTGAGTCACAGACTTGTCGTTGTTACTTCGGAGATGCGAGACTCCCTTGGGTAAGAATGTGTGAGTTTTAAGAGTTTCGAGTCAAAAGTGTCTCCAATATCGGTCAGAGGATTTTCTCTATTCTCTTCAGTACACTTCGTTAGGGTGTACCTACCTCTTTAGGTTACTGGTGATGGGTATTAGATAGGTCGGGAATGACTTTAGTCATTGGAAACTTCTCCCGGTTCTCGTGTGTAAGTTTCTTATCGAACGACGACGTCGACGACGAACAAATTTTCTCTCAAACTACGTTTTCTTTCTCTCTCGAAAAGAAGGTCAGAGACAAACCTTTGTAAGTTTATTGTGATCTTTATAAATATAGAACTTCCAAACTATCTTGGTGAACACTTTTTAGTCAGAACAAAATAAAACCTTTCCTTGAGAAACTGTCGAAAGAGTTTAAAATGGTACTATTAACCAAACAAATATAAAATACAAGAAGAATATTAAATATAAAAGACTCTTAAAATTCAGTTAAAAGTTTAAATAAACTTATCTCAACTTATTTTATAACATGATATTAATCAAAGGAGTTATACAAACACTTTAATAAGGGAACAAACTAATATAATCGATCACCAAATAGATAAATTAACTAAAGAAAGGTTCATGGTTAATAACTTAAATAAATAATTACAATCATTAACATATAAGATTATAAATTAGTACAAATATAAATAATTAACACAGAAAAAAGGAGTATCCGAATAAAACGAGAAAAGTTTGTAATAAGAAGAAATTGAATGTACTCATGAACTCTTACTTTTGAAACTTAAAAGTCAAAATTTATATAGAGACTTCAAAAATGTTAAAACAATTGGTTGACGGAACACCTTGTCAAATAAGTGTTATTCGATGTGTATAAATTTTACACGATGACTCACTTACTATAGTTTTATACTCGACACCTTGATTGTCATGTTTCTTTTACGTCTGGTGAAACAATTGGGTTTTTCGTAAAATACATATAGAAAAGTTCATAGAAAGGAAACAGGGTTTGGGATCTATAAGTTATTAGACTGTAATATTAAATATAAGGAAGTTTAAAATACATTCACTTTAGTACCTTAAAAACGTAAAAAAAGGTGACTATGGACAGTGAACCAATTATTAAATAGATACAACGACGTAAAAGGAATTACCACTTATAATAAAGTAAGATAAAAATAGGTAAGTGAACGAATACTTATGATCCCAATAAAGATTGAACCCGAAAATGTTTGTTACTGAATGTACGTGTACGAAAAAAATTTTTTTTGTGAAATGACTCTATACTAACTGTATGTTTTCCGACATGTATAAATTATATATGTTTGAGTCATTCAAACCTTTATTTATATGTGGACACTCTAATATTAATTTCGTTATTTGAATAGGTAGTGGATATTTTCAAAGAAAAACACAGAGGACGGGGTGAAGAAAATATTAATTCTTACAAAAACACCGTTCTCGTATATTGATTCTAGATGGGAGAATCGTTTTACATTTCATATATTATGTGATAACGATTGATATTAGAAAACTCTTGAATTTTAGATTGAGGGGTTGTGGTGGAGGGGTTTTTTATAGGGAGATCGGTGTATTCTTGATATGTCGTTTGAGTCCATCAACACTGAGCCTCTCAACCTTCGTTAGTTTCCTAAAACCAACCGGCTTTCACCTACTTTTTTCTTATATTTTTCAAATTTTTCAACTACTAGATAATTTTTTTTTTCTGTTTCCACACGTATCCAGTAGAACAGAAACGAATTAAAGAACATGACGATGTGAATGGGTGTATAATTTTTACTTTCGTATGTACATCTACACACATCGTGTACGGGTTGTCTCATCTTTAAATTAGTTACAGTCGACGGGGTCGGGACGAAGAGGAGGAAGGGGAAATGAGTCACCTACTACTCATCGACGTTCATTATACATCCCATCAATGTACGAGGTCATGAGAACGGACTTTTTAAGGTACCTGTCTCCTCCGACCATCCGACGTCAGGTGCCCCAGAGCTTCTCATCCTGTGCTGACTCGCTGAATTGAAAGTGAAAAGTGAAAGTACGTAACCTCTTCCTTTACCGTTGAGTGAGGTCACAAGAACGGATCTCTTAGAGTCACTGCCCCCTCGACCACCCGACGCAGATACCCCAGTGTGTCTCAGCCTGTTCTGACTTCGCTGAATCGTCGTCGTGTACCGAAACGTTAGAGTAGTACAGTGTCATAGTCACTTAAAGAAGGTGGAAGTGTTCAAGGTCAATCTTATCTTTCCATGGTTAGATTATATACGATAAAGAGTCAAACTTATCATCTCTAATTTTACGTGTATTTAATGTTAAGAAACGATATTCTAGAGGTTTGATGGTCCTTATTTTGTCAATACACACGACACACGAGTCAGGGAGTCAACATAGACTTAGAAACGTTGAGGTACCTGACATCGGACGGTCCGAGGAGACAAGTACCTTAAAAGGTCCGTTCTTATGACTCACCCAACGGTAAAAGAGGAGGTCGTGTACAGAAAAATACTTATGTACAAAACTAAACAGAATCCACTTATGACTCTTCGCTTTACCGACCCAAAATACCATCGACACAAATTGAAAAATTTTTTGGCGGTTAACGAAAAGTCTCACCAATATAGAAAATGTAAGGGTGGTTGTCAAACACAATATAGGTCAAATCACTCTGTAAGTGTGGTTTAAACCATAAGATTCTATACATGATGACAAAGTAAATACAAAAAAATTGAATATAAAGAGATTGTTTGATGGAGTTTATACAAAGGTACATATAGAAAACACCACTTCATAGAAGAGTTTAAAACACAGGAAAAACATTCGACTTAATTGGTAATAGAACAACTGACTTTCTCAAGAAAGTCAAATCAAGTCAAGTCAGTCAGTCAACACAGGTTTAAACGTTGGGGTACCGACGTCTTACGGTCCGAAGGGACAGGTAGTGGTTGAGGGCCTCGAATGAGTTTGAGTACAGGAAGGTCATCCACTACTGTAGGTTGGTAGAATAGGAGACAGCAGGGGAAGAGAACGGAAGTTGGAAAGGGTCTTTGTCCCAGAAAAGGTTACTCAGTCAAGAGGTGTACTCCACCGGTTTCATAACCTCAAAGTCGAAGTCGTAGTCAGGAAAGTTACTTATAAGTTCTGACTAAAGGAAATCCTACCTGACCAACCTAGAGGAACGTCAGGTTCCCTGAGAGTTCTTAGAAGAGGTTGTTGTGTCAAGTTTTCGTAGTTTTCGAAAGAATTATCAGGTTGAGAGTGTAGGTATGTACTGATGACCTTTTTGGTCTCGAACCTGATCTACCTGGAAACACCCTTTTCATTACAGAGACGAAAAATTATACGATAGATCCAACTAATGCCGAAAAAAGGGTTCCTCGTTTGTATAAAATTAAAGTACCGACGTCAGTGATAGAAGTCACTAAAACCTTGGGATTTTTTATTTCAAAGAGTGACAAAGGTAACAAAGGGGTAGATAAACGGTACTTCACTACCCTGGCCTACGGTACTAGAATCGAAAGACTTAAAACTCAAAATTCGGTTGAAAAAGTGAGGAGAAAGTGCAAGTAGTCCTCCGAGAAAGTAAGAAGAAACGAAAGACAGGATTCCCACCATAGTAAACATATAGACTCCAATAACTATAAAAGGGGTTGTTAGAAGTAAGGTCGAACACGAAGTGAGCGGAGTCATAAAACGTACTATATGAGACGTATATTCAATTTATTCTTCACACTTTTATATGTCGGAACTGTAAGAGGAAAGGACTAAACCTTGATCAGACAACAAGTTATAGGTCAAGATTGACAACGAAGAACTGGGCGTTTGTCTAAAGAGTCCTCCGTCCATTTAACTAGATGATAAGGGTAGAGAACTTCTTAAAAGGTCCAAAAAAAAAAAAAAAAAAAAAAATTAGGTGTATCAGTTTCCGTAACCGTATAAATTATTTCGTCCTCATCTACAGAAAGACCTTGAGAAACCGAAAAAGATACTAGGTGGTTACAACCGTTAAACTAGAGACCAAGGAAATGGAAAAGATTCAGGTCGAACTTGTAGACCTTCAAGTGCCAAGTGGATGAAAACTTCAGACCGAACCTCTTAAACCTCGTATTGAAACGATAGTACACTCTAGTCACATTAACACACCATTAAACCCGTAAAAAACCCTAACGGAAAGAAACCGTAACCTTACTTTTAGTTGGAAAAGGTCAGGACACCGGTAATAACTCCAAAGGTTAAACGACCGTATAACTCATGTCGTGAAAGTGTCGTAGTAACCTTAAGGTAGTGGAGGTGACTGAGACAAGCATCACTACGAAGGATTCCAGGTGCACGGAAGCGTAAGGTCCTACAAGAAATATGTAATATTTTCAGGAAACAGTTCTAATTGGTGTAACATTAATGAAGAGAGTAAAAACATAGTGTAAAATTAAAATCAGTATCTGAAGGAACTTCTTATTATCACAATTAAAAGTATTTTAAACGGAATCACAATAAATATTGGGTTCCAAAAACGTAGGATAGATACTTTATAAGTGAACATAGTTCTGGGTTTATAAGAAGGTATATAAAAGTTAATCATTAGAATACAAAATTCGTAAATACAAATTCAAATACTAATTTAAACTCATTTGTAAAAACATACCTCACTTCATTCCCTGTAAAAAAAAAGGGGTATGTCAATGAGTCAACTAAGTCAACTAAAACGTTTTAAAGAAGTTTCGTAAAGAGAAAGTGTGACTTGACGGAACCGTCAAAACAAAATTTAGACGAAAGATACTTTAATTGTCGAATAAAAACATGAGAATTAAGACAAGGTAATTAGGGATCAGAAGAGGAATACTATCAAAGTGGGAATAAGAATAAAAATAAGTAGATTCTGTAGGACCTTACACTTCAGTTCACTCGGAATCCTTCGTAGTGATACTTGTTTCGATCACCTCCACTACCTTAAGGTCAACTCGATAAAGTTTAGGACTTTCTACTACGACACTTTAACGACGTGAGTTATACGGTCGTTTAAACCTTTTAAGTCGTCACTGGTGACTGACCTTTTCCAGTCAGAAGTAAGGTTAGGGTTTCTTTCCGTTACGGTTTCTTACGAGTTTGATGACGTATTAACGTGAGTAGAGTGTACGATCATTTCATTACGAATTTTAAGAGGTTCGGTCCGAAGTCGTTATACACTTGGCACATGCAAATCTACAAGTTCGACCAAAATCTTTTCCGTCTCCTTGGTTTCTAGTTTAACGGTTGTAGAGACCTAGTACCTTTTTCGTTCTCTCAAGGTCTTTTTGTAGATAAAGACGAAATAACTGATAAGGTTTCGGAAACTGACACACCTAGTGTTAGTTGACATCTTTTAAGACTTTCTCTACCGTTATGGTCTGGTGTATTGGACGGAGAACTCTTTAGACATACGTCCAGTCCTTCATTGTCAACCTTGACCTGTACCTTGTTGTCTGACCAAGGTTTATCCTTTTCCTCATACAGTTCCGACATATAACAGTGGGACGAATAAATTGAAGATACGTCTAATGTAGTACTCTTTGCGACCTGACCTTCTTCGTGTTCGAGCTTAGTTCTAACAGCCCTCTTTATAGTTATTGGAGTCTATACGTCTACCGTGGTGGCAATGCTGTCTTTCACTTCTTTTCCCGAAGAACTACTCTCACTTTCTCCTCTCACTTTTTCAACCGAATTCGAGTTGTAAGTCTTTTGGTTCTAGTATCATGGATCAAGGTAGTTAAGTACCGTTTATCTACCCCTTTTTCACCTTTGTCACCTTTGTCACCGACTCAAATAAAACCCCCGAGGTTTTAGTGATGTCTACCACTGACGTCGGTACTTTAATTTTCTTAGAATGAGGAACCTTCCTTTCAATACTGGTTGGATGTATCATATAAGTTTTCGTCTCGATAATGAAACGGTTGGTTATAGGTGGATCAGTTCCGACACCAAAAAGGTCACCAGTACATACCTACACGCTCAACCTGACACTTCTTCCGACTCATGGTTTCTTAACTATGAAAACTTGACACCACAACCTCTTCTGAGAACTCTCAGGGAACCTGATGTTCCTCTAGGTTGGTTAGGTAGGATTTCCTCTGGTCTGGACCCACAAGTAACCTTCCTGACTACGACTCCGACTTTGAGGTTATGAAGCCGGTGGAGTACGCTTCACAACTGAGTAACTTTTTCTGGGACTATGAATTTCCCTAACCACCGTCCTCCTCTTCCCTGTTGTCTTCTCTCTACCGACCTACCGTAGTGGCTGAACTACGTGTATTCAGACCCACTTGAGACCTTCAACCAATACCTATTCCTCCGGACCGCACGACACTAAGTCCCACAACGTTTCTCAGTCTATGCTGACTCACTGACTTGACTTGACTCGACTTGACTTATAAAGAAGTGAATGCAAAGTACGAACTTATAATAACCAGGCACATCTTAAGACTTTAATAATTAAAAAGAAAGTCCATAATTACATAAAATAAGAGAAAGAGGAAAACAGAGATTCAAGACTACTTTTCTGACCTGTAAGTTTAACAAGTAGAAATATAAAAAGGTTCCACGAGAAATTATTAAAGAGAAATAGAAACAAAAATTAATGAAATGATACTATAAGAGTATGTGAAGTGAATTAAACTGTAAATTCGGAAAGATAAAAATTCGGTAAGAGATAAAAGAGGAAGACTATAAAATTAAAAGAAATTAGTTTGAATGTTATAAAAGGGTATACATAGACTACAAGACAGAAAGAAGGAGCTTGTAAAAACAGAAAAAAGAAGTCTAACGGATGAGAAGTTGAAGAAACTGAGTTAGGAATAGGTGGAGTAATAAAACGTGACGATTTATAAAAAAAATATTAATTATACCACACAAAATTTCTTAACAATTGTTAATAACAAATACAAAGTGTATTTGTCCCTTCCTCTCTTCAGGTTCTACTTCCACACCCGACTAAAGGTCAGAACATCTGTCGTAGACATGGTAACACACGAGTACACTGGAAACAAGGTACGTACACGTACCCTTTACTTTCTTCACAGGACATAGAAGAAAGAAAATATTCCCGCGATTAGGTTTTTCTTCTGGGGGTAGGAGTACTGGAGGAAATTGAACTTAACGGAAAGTTTCCGGGTAGAGGATTACGGTAATGTGACTTCGAATCCAGAGTTATATACTTAAAACCCCCTCTGTGTCATAAAACGTTACAAAACAATGGTTAATTTTATACTGTAATAGGAGAAAGGATTTCAAATACGAATATAGATACCTACTATCTCTTAATTTTTAGGACCTAGAGTGAATAAAATCGTAAAGATCCGAACGATCTTCCGAAACCCTGTACAAAAACGAAAAGGTACTCCGCGAAACAAAAACCAAGTAAGTCTTTTTACAGTTGTAAACAGACTTCTCTAATTTATTTATTTATTTATTTTGGTGTGACTCATGATTTATACTGCAAAACAAATAAAATATATCAGTCTTATTTATTACCATTGAATTCCTAGATTTTCAAGTCTATTTCAGACGTAGTCAAAATAAAGATGTCTATTAAATTATCGAAAGAACTCGTAATTATTTTTCGTTTTAATGATAGTAAAGTATACGGAAACACAGTTTTGAAAAGTCATTATCTTACCTTTGATTTAGACTCCCTCCATCGGATTTTATTGTATTGATTACACGTAAACGTCCCATTGTTTATGTTGGTTGAAAGAGTCATCAATTTGTATCGTTTAAATTAGGGTGAATTCGTTTCAGATGACCTCTAGACCTTCCGTAGAAACTGTCAAGAGGTAGATCGTTAACAAATAGAATAGGAATTAGGAGGTAGATGGTAAAACCATTGTCCCTTTCTCTCTAACCTCTGAGGTCCTCGATTCACCAAATAAGACCTACACTGTATGGAAGAAAAAGATCAAGTAAGAGTCTACTGGGAGAGTTGTCGTTCCCTTGACCCTTAAATTTGAGTGGTACATGAACCTTCTTCTTCATCTTTATTCCTACACTCGTTCTGTACCAAAATTTATATGCTAATTGTACTGTATTTTTGAGTTAAGTCTGGGTTCGGACGATTGAGGTCTCGAATGATTTAATTTTACAGTACGGATTCTCATATTTTCTTCATCATCTTCTGTCCTAAGAGTGAGTGTGAGTTATTTAAAGTGGTTCATCTCCTTTCTGAATAGAGATTTTGTGTTCGTACAAATATAACCCCTGATACGAACTTTGAGTTAATAACTCTTTAACAAAGATTAATTAAGACTGCTTCAGTCTACGTGGATTTTAACTTAATAACAGTAGGTAGAGACGACAAGAGAGAAAGGATGTGTCCAAGAATCGGAGTGATACAATGACTGTAAATTACGTGTAGAAGGTTTCTTACAAAGTATAAAACAAAAGAATCTTCTTAAATTCAAATCAACTCTTATACAACCAACGTATAAGTACAATATTACAACGTAAATTAAAAGGGGATTCTGACAATATCGTTTAACTTTATCATAGTAGAGTACTGTATAATAAACTTTTCTTTTTATAAATGGTAGTATCCTCTACATAAATAATATGGTGAATGGGAGTACTTTTGTTGTTATCACTACGGTTTAGTGATACATTAGATACATAAATCCCTCGTTTGTCAAGAACACAATACACATTCTCGACTTTACTATTGATCCAACTATTTTACTTTCAATACAGTACAAAGTAATAAGTCTAAAAGGATGTTTATATCTTTGAGTTTATCTCTGAACCTTCCGTGAAATTTTTTAGTAACGTAATAATGTAAATAAAATAATAATGTTTAAATAAGAAGGTATTCAGTTCAGTGAGAATTACTGAACTCTCACTAAAATTTGGAGAAATTTTACCGAAATTTATCTTTATTTTTCGTATTGGTTGAGTTACTGATGTAAAAATTTTTTATTAAAGGGAAAAGTATAAGACAGTTTCAGTTTGTAAACTAAGTGAACAAAAAGTTCACTTCTTATTTTATAAGTCAGAGGAACATTTAACTGTGATAAGTGAAAAACGGAATGTAGACTTTGACAACCAGAATTTACTAATGTGTCAATGTGAAATTGAACGTAAAGGTTTTCGGTAGGTATTACACCACGAATTCACGTAAGATGAACTTAGAGAAAGTTAAGTCGGTAACAGTGAGAGGTGGTGGTCTGGAAAAGTAAGTACCTAACTACACAGAAAACGATAGTGACAATCTTATAAATAAACTTTTTGTAGAATCCTTGAGTAACTTTTACTCTTACTTTAAGTAAACAATCGTAGGTCAAGATAAGGTCGACGGAATAGTAAACCACCTGTACCATAAAGTATCTGGGTTCCGTCTCTCCGACCCGACTTTATTTAATATACCAACGAGAATAAAAGGTTTTGAATTTCTAAATTAACAATACGATATAAAATATATAGACAAAATAATTCAAGAACCAATAAACTTAGATCGATGGACAGATGAGTCGATAGTACATAAATAGTATATGGTTAGTATAGGAAAATGATAAACAAAAGGTTGTAAAAGGAAATAAGTAAAATAACCTAAATTTTAAAATAAAAAAGAAGGTAGATAAACTAGTTTAACTTCTTTACGTTGGAGTCTTTAGTTCATATGTAAGACTGTTCTGACGTTTCTGAGAATAAATTGTATAGAAATAATTAAGATACGGTAGTCTTCCCTGGAGTTAGGTAACTATGATACCGTAGAAATGACACGGAGTGAAGGAAGTGTAAAAGTAAAGAGAGACAAGGTTTAAATTAAAGGTTCAAGTTGTCAGTATTAGAACGGGAAAGAGAATTGAAAAGATGGATTAGAACGAAGTAATAAACAACAAGGAAACGATTTAGAAGTCAAGTCAAGTCAAGTCAACGAGTCAGTACAGGCTGAGAAACGCTGGGGTACTTAGCGTCGTATGGTCCGGAGGGACAGGTAGTGGTTGAGGGACTCAAGTGAGTCTGAGTGCAGGTAGCTCAGTCATTACGGTAGGTCGGTAGAGTAGGAGACACCAGGGGAAGAGGAGGACGGGGGTTAGGGAGGTTCGTAGTCTCAGAAAAGGTTACTTAGTTGAGAAGTGTACTTCACCGGTTTCATGACCTCAAAGTCGAAATCGTAGTAAGGAAGGTTTCTTTAGGGTCCCGACTAGAGGAAGTCTTACCTGACCAACCTAGAGGAACGTCAGGTTCCCTGAGAGTTCTCAGAAGAGATTGTGGTGTCAAGTTTTCGTAGTTAAGAAACCGCGAGTCGGAAGAAGTGTCAGGTTGAGAGTGTAGATATGTACTGATCACCTTTTTGGTATCGGAACTGATCTACCTAGAATCAGTCGTTTCATTACAGAGACGAAAACTTATACGATAGATCCAACCGGTATGGAAAAGAAGGTTCCTCATTCTCAGAAAATTAAAGTACCGACGTTAGTGGTAGACGTCACTAAAACCTCGGGGTTTTTTATTTCAGACTGTGACAAAGGTGACAAAGGGGTAGATAAAGGGTACTTCACTACCCTGGCCTACGGTACTAGAACCAAAAGACTTACAACTATTTGGAATTGGGACTGATTTACCTTGAGATGGATGACTCTGGAGCGGGACCTGTCCATTTGGACCGGACGTGTCCATTTGGACCGGACGTGAACTGGAGACATAGTATGATTGAAGAAAAACAATAGTGAGTAGTGTTCTCTGGAAAATACGACCAATTTTTAATTTAATAGGACGAGTTAAATAGGAAGGTTACAGAATTTAGTTGTAGAATATATAATGGAGTACAGAGGTGAGAGTAAAAGTCGAAACTAGAACGGGGAATGAAGTAATTTTTTACCTTTGGACTAATCTAAAAAATGTTTGTAATAAGTGATACTCTATGAATAATTGATCCAAAGGACGTGGAAACAAATATGTACAAAGGAAAAGAGACTACGAAAACTCACTTAGTGAGGATAAATGTATTTTTTATAAACTTTCTTTTTTTTGTTCGGGAACTCTAGGTGTAATTTTATTATTAATTACCTTGTTGTCTGATCAAGTTTTAACTCTTTCCTCATGTAGTTCCGAGATATAACAGTGGGCCGAATAAATTGATAATACATCTCATGGAATACGTTTTACGAGTTGACCTACTTAGGGTTTCACCTTAATTCTAACAGTCTTCTTTACAGTTGTTGAAGTTTCTACGTCTATTATCGTGAATTTCCCATCTTTCGTTTCTCTTTGACTTCTCAGGTATATCAGTTTTGGCACTAAATCGATTAGTAGTACATACCTATACTCTCAACCTAGTATTTCTTCCACCTCGTGGATTCTTCACTACGAAAGTTGAACACCACGACCTTTAAAGAGAACGCTCAAGGAACCACCTCTAGTTTGGTAAGTTAGGATTTCCTTTAGTTGGGATTTATAAGTAACCTTCCTGACTACGATCTCGACTTTGAAGTCATAAAACCGGTGGACTACACTTTTCGATCGAATAACCTTTTAAGGGACTACGACCCTTTCTGACTCTCGTCTTCCTCTTCCCCCGTTGTCTCCCACTCTATTGACCTACTATAACGACTGAGTTACCTGTACTCAGACTCGTTTGAGACCCTCTATCACTTCCTCTCCCTTCGGACACACGACGTAAAGTGTCCCAGTGTTTCTCAACCTATATTTAATTACTGACTTGTCGTCGTTATTTATTATATTATTTTTATTGTAAGAAGTTTATAAACATTAAAAACCAGTAAAACAAATACACATATATATATATATACCTAACACAGGTGAATCATAAAAATATTTTATTTTTTTAGTTTCGGTACCAAAAAGGTCATCAGTACATACTTACCCTCTCAACGTGATATTTCTTTCGACTCGTGGTTTCTTAACTACGAAAACTTGACACCGTAATCTCTTCTGAGAACTCTCAGGGAACCTGACGTTCCTCTAGTTTAGTCAGTTAGGATTTCCTTTAGTCAGGACTTATAAGTAACCTTCCTGATTACGACTTCGACTTTGAGGTTGTGAAACCGGTGGACTACGTTTCTTGACTGAGTAACCTTTTCTGGGACTACGACCCTCCCTAACTTCCGTCCTCCTCTTCCCCTGTCGTCTCCTACTCTACCGACCTACCGTAGTGACTGAGCTACCTGTGCTTAAACTCACTTGAGGTCCTAAACCTATACCTGTCCCTCCGGACCGTACGACGTCAAGTACCACAACACTTCTCGACCTGTGTTGACTCGCTGACTTGACTTGACTTGACTTCTTTTAATTTGGAAAATTACGAAAGTCTAACCCATTATGTTGTGAAAATTCTATGGAATGGACTAGAATAAATCTTAATGATCAATTTATATAAATAATTTATATTAGATGGATTTTAATAAAATAAACTTTATTACTGATACAAACGAAAACTCGACTCTTTCTTTGGTTAATTGACTTTAGGTTAATTCAGAACTCGTGGTACCTCATTAAAAAGGTGTGAAGTGTCTATACAGACACCATACAAACTTGTCTCAGCGATAACAAGTCAGTGATTCAACACAGACTACGAAACACTGACGTATTTAACATCGTACGGTCCGAAGAGACAGGTACCTTAAAAGTTCCGTTCTTATAACCTCACCCAACGGTAAAGGAAGAGGTCCCCTAGAAGGGTTTGGTCCCTATCTTGGTAACAAAGGACGTTACCGTCATCGACACCAATACTTTACAAGAATCTAAGGACTTTCGACCTAGGTATAAGTCATACAAAAGGAACGTCTGACTACTTGTGTATCCGCCGGTATTTGAAGAGTTGTCCTTTATGACTTTTTATGTTCAAGGTAAGGTTAAGATGTAAATTTTTTGAGTACTTTTTATAGGGTTGTCTCTCGGTCATTTTTACGTCTTAAAAATGGACCCACTGGAACGAAACTAAGATTTCAAAACTGATGTAAAAATTTTTCAAATCTACTAATTTTATCGGACAGTTTTGTATTTTATGATACATAAAAACTCATTAATAAAAGGATGACAAAATCAACCCAGAAAGGATCACCGAGTCTGACATTTCTTAGACGGACGTTACGTCCTCTGGGTTCAAGTTAGGGCTCCAGTCCTTCTAGAGGACCTCTTTACCTCCTTTACCGATGGGTCCGATCATAAGAACAGACCACTTAAGACACTTGCCTCCTAGGGTCGTCAGGGATCGTAGTGTTTCTCAGTCCGTACTTACTCGTTGATTATGAAAGTGATAAAATTAATTATCACATACCGGTGTATAGTTCAATTTTTAATTATAATGAATTCTTTATACTCTGTATATCGTAAATAGTCTTTATAACAAATTATAAAAATTAATTTCTCCGAATGTGATTGTATAGTATACTTGATTGTCTCTCTTGTCAGTTTTCTGTGTAGGAAAACTTTTCAATAAGGAAATCGTAAATGGTTTTTGTAAGACTTTTTTATCGTTTAAGGATTTATAGATATCTTAGTAAAAGTTTAATGTATAAAAAGAGACAGAAATGGAATGTTTACTATATCAATATCTCGTAGTGACTGAGTTACTTATACTTGTAATCGTTTGAGGTCTTTAACCACTTTCTGATCCTCAGGCCTTACGACGTCAGGGGTTCCAACGTCTCTAGACAGTCTGGATTAAATGACCGACTA
Source organism: Capra ibex (assembly GCA_006410555.1). NCBI lineage: Eukaryota > Metazoa > Chordata > Mammalia > Artiodactyla > Bovidae > Capra > Capra ibex. Next base: position 41,226,301 of record SJYO01037955.1, read on the forward strand.
GTTCTTACAATGTTTTAACATATTTTTCATTAGAGAGACATCAAATTCTGAAGTAAAATAGTCAGTTCAATTTACGTATGTACAGGTTTCAATTTCATATGAATGTAATTTTTTTTTTTAGTAGGTTTCGTCACTCTAGAAAGAATTCGAAGTACTAAATTCTTTTATAAAGACGATTCAGTTTAGTACGTGAAGGTTCTATATGCTATCTTTTCCAATGATGAGTTTCTATAACCTAAGAGTTGGTCCTAACTACTTAGGATTGGGTATAAACTATGGGTAATCTAGACATCGTAAATCGTTTAAAATCTTCAAGATAACGATTAACACCTTACTTTGGAATTTAGGAAAATTTAAAATCAAAGAAGTAGATAATTTATGTATATAGTCTATTAAATAGTATAGGACTATGACACTTTCTAACTCCCGTCCTCCTCTTCCCCCGCCCCTATTTATTACACTACGAACCTATTGTAGTGGCCGAGTTACCTATACTCAAACTCCTTTGAGGTCCTCTATTACTTCCTGTCTCTTCTGACCGTATGACGTGAGGTACCCTGGGATCCCTTAACCTACACTGAATCAATAATCTGTTGTTTCTAGTCTCGAAATATTTGTTATCGAGTACACCTTTTAGGTCAGTGTCGAACAAAACACCTTTTTTTTTTTGATAACCTTCGTCGGAGTAAATAAGTAATGTATGACAAATGTCGACACGAGTACAATCTTGATGTCTCAACCTACAAACACTATCTTGAGTATCCCGGGTATTTCTGAATTTATAAATCATAGAACTAGAAATGGTAATTTTTTTTTTTTTTTTTCAAACCACTAAAGGACTAGTTGACTAGAAGATCCAGGGAACGTCGATATTTACGATACTACTATTTACGGCATATTAGACTAGTCTTTTGTGTTCAACCCNATTTTTTTTTTTTTTTTTCAAACCACTAAAGGACTAGTTGACTAGAAGATCCAGGGAACGTCGATATTTACGATACTACTATTTACGGCATATTAGACTAGTCTTTTGTGTTCAACCCTTTCTTTTGTATGATGTGAAGGACTTCTTAAGTAACTAATTAAGACGATTAGTGTATCTAGTATCATCGTATAAAAAAGTTTATGAATTTTGACGATGAATTTTACAAAATTAACACACACACTTACGTGTATTATAAAAGGTTAAAATAGATTATTGTTTTCCTATTAATTCAATGGTTTATTTGAGTTTTATTAATCTCTCTAACTAAGTATTGTTCTGACGGAATTAATCTCTAAATCTCCCTTATTTCATGTAAAAGACTCTCTAGTAGTTACATGAAATTATTCTGACACGTGTCTTTAAAAGAGACGTAGAAAGAAAACCTAGTTTTAGTTCTAATCTGTAAATGTACAATTTGATATATATTCGTCGTCTTGAGAAGGTATCATTATAACGTATAATCGGTTACTTTTAATAAAAGAAAGGTTATACCTATTACGTAAGAACCCGTCAATATTATCACTCTACACGAGATGTTTATTGAACGGTATCTTTTTATAATTAACATTATTTTAAAATACAATGTCTGTTGTCATTCAGATATTAACCTTAAAATCAAAAATTTTTATTCTATCATAAAATTTTTGATTATTCTATCATTATGACATTCCGGATTTTCTTCTTATCGTATTAGAACACACACACACACATATATATATATATATATATATATATATATATATAGTGTAATAACTTTATATATATATAGAATATATATACTGTGATATATAAATACAGAATATATATATATACTGTGATGTACATATAATATGTATATGTACGAGTCAACGAGTCAGTGTAGACTGAGAAACGGTGGGGTGTCTGACATCGGCCGGTCCGAGGAGACGGGTACCCTAAAAGGTCGTTCTTTTGAACTCGTCTAACGTAAAGGAGGAGGTCCCGTAGAAGGACTGGGTCCCTACCTATAGCGTCGAGGACGTCACCGTCCACCTAAGGGATGGTCGAGATGGCGGACCTCTCACATATAGAATATACTGTCATTTTGATGAAGACATATAGAAATCGATTGAATCCTTTATAATTCTTCCATAAATCATACACAGTCCACAGAAATGTAAATTCACTCAGGTAGGTTCTGTCAAGATTGACCGAAACTAACTTAATAAAAAGTCGTTTATTAGTTAGACGGGTGGTGTGTGGGTGGGGTGACTACAACCCAAACTAGTTCAGAACCCGAACGAAACCAAGTATCTTATACTGTTCTGTACTGTATAAAAGATCAACTTGTCTCCGAAATTTACATACTTACAGACTTTTCGTAAAGAGAGGAGTCGTTTTCTCCTTACCACTACTAGAGGTGGGAATAGATGGACACAAGGTCTTTTCTTTATATAAACTCGTGTTGAATCAGGTTGGGAGTCCAAACTCACTTCGGTGATATCGATCGAAACTCTGAACATCAGTTTTTATTTGTACCGAGACACAGTGACTCTAAATCCTCGACGAAAGATGTGACACATAATTAAATTTTTAAGTGATTATCTCGTCGGTATCCTTTGGAGACTGTGACGAGGAGACATAGACGTCCTTTTCAGGGTCATAGTGAATTCTCTAACCTTCCAAAGTGTCATACATCTTTACCACTTCACTAGTGGTATTATATTTCGCTGAAAAATAATATAAGGACCTTCAAATTTGACAAAGTAACTAAGTGTATCACTCATTATTAAGTTCCTCATATTCTACGTAATAAGTCAAAAATATGATGTTCGATAGAAAAATCGACGGTAAGATTCTGTCGGTAAGAAAAGGTTTTATTTATACATCCATGTTTGAAGTCAAGATCAAGTTTGATATCAAGATTTTGAGATGAGATTATGTCTTTAAAAATACAGAAAACAAATACGAAGAGTATAGAAGTTTCCGTTGTAGGATTTTCGTTTTATTATATAAAGGAGTTGAACTATACGGAACTTATAAGTATTTTAATAACGAAGGTGTCATTATTAAAATTTGTATATAATAACAATAAAATAGTATATTATAAGATACGTTGAAGTAACTAATATTGTATAAAAAAAATTATAAAACAATAAGAGATATGGGTAATTATGACGAGATCAGGATGTATTGACTTACTTATTGATTTATCTGGGTTGATGTTCTATGGATTTAATCGTAATACCTGTGTACTTCCAAGTTTCACTTACCTACCTTTTTTATAAGATGTGTTTATCTTTAATTTTCCCTCGTCCCCATTGTCGAGTATAGTTTGTTATCTATTAAGTTTTGAGACGTTCGGTCCGAAGTCGTTATACACTTTGTACTTAAAGGACTACAAGTTCGACCAAAATCTTTTCCGTCTCCTTAGTCTCTAGTTTAACGGTTGTAGACGACCTAGTAGCTTTTTTCGTTCTCTCAAGGTCTTTTTTGTAGATAAAGAAAAAATAACTGATACGGTTTCGGAAACTGACACACCTAGTGTTATGTGACACCTTTTAAGACTTTCTCTACCCTTGTGGTCTGGTGGACTGGACGGAGAACTCTTTAGACATACGTCCAGCCCTTCGTTGTCAATCTTGACCTGTACCTTGTTGTCTGACCAAGGTTTATCCTTTTCCTCATGCAGTTCCGACATATAACAGTGGGACGAATAAATTGAAGATACGTCTCATGTAGTACTCTTTGGGACCCGACCTTCTTCGTGTTCGACCTTAGTTCTAACAGCCCTCTTTATAGTTATTGGAGTCTACACGTCTACTGTGGTGGGAATACCGTCTTTCATTTCTTAATTTCTCGGAGAACTACTTTCACTTTCTCCTCTCACTTTTTCAACCGAATTTTGAGCTATAAGTCTTTTACTTCTAATACCGTAGACCAGGGTAGGGAAGCACCCTTTATCTACCCCTTTGTCACCTTTGTCACTGTTTGAAACAAAACCCCCGAGGTTTTAGTGACGTCTACCAGTGACGTCGGTACTTTAATTTTCTGCGAATGAGAAACTTTCCTTTTAATGCTGGTTGGATCTATCGTATAATTTTTCGTCTTTATAATGAAACGGTCGTTTCCAGGTAGATCAGTTCCGATACCAAAAAAGTCACCAGCACATACCTACACTCTCAACCTGACACTTCTTTCGACTCGTGGTTTCTTTCTACGAAAACTTGACATCACAACCTCTTCTGAAAACTCTCAGGGAACCTGACGTTCCTCTAGGTTGGTCAGATAGGATTTCCTCTAGTCAGGACCCACTAGTAACCTTCCTGACTACGATTTCGACTTTGAGGTTATGAAACCGGTGGAGTACACTTCTCCACTGAGTAACCTTTTCTGAGACTACGATCCTCCCTAACTCCCGTCCTCCTCTTCCCCTTCTGTCTCCCACTCTACTGACCTACCGTAGTGGTTGAGCTACCCGCACTCAAACTCACTTGAGGCCGTCAACCACTACCTGTCCCTCCGGACCGTACCAAACTAAGTACTCCAGCGTTTCTCACCCTGTGCTGACTCGCTGACTTGACTTCACTTGACTTAATTCTTAATCTTTACATTGTTCTGTGTTCCTTCCGGTAATGTATCACTATTCATACAGTTTGTTAGTTCTCCTTTATTGTCGAAATCTGTACATAGGTACGTTGAAACCTTTGGATTTGGTATAATTCGGTTGTAATTGTCTAAAAGGACTTCCAAGTATACCATTTCTCAAGTGGATACTACGCCCTCTAGACCCAAGTTAGGACCCGAATCCTTCAAGGGGACCTATTCCATTACCGATGGGTGAGGTCATAAGAACGGACCTCTTAGGGTACCTTTCTCTTCGGTCCACCCAACGTCAGACACTTGGTTTCTCAGTCAGACGTTTCTCAGTCTTTACTGACTCACTGACTGTAAAATAAATTAAAGTTGTCTAAATTTCTCTCTTTGTCTGTCATCATTCCATTATCTCGTAATCTTATGAAATTAAAATAACTCTATCTAATTGATCTTCTTTAATTAAATTTTTTAACCTGAATCATGAAATCTGGTTGATCTAGATTGTCTATATACGTCTTTTAAGGATACTTCTTGTCGTTTTATGTGTAAAAATAGTATCTGTGTCCCTTACAAGATATTCAACCTTGTATACGATCTAGTATTTTGTTCAGAATCGTTTAAAATTTTTATTTAATTATTCCGTCAAAAAAGATTGACATTCTATACTTTGATATTTAGTTATTGTGTGTCTTTTGTTCTTTTCATTCGTATATCTTTAACTTGTTATGTGAAGACTCAGTTTCTTTTGGTTACTCAGTTTCTTTTTGTTTTCTCTTTAAATTTTTTTCTAGTACTTGGTTTACTTTTACCTTTGTCTTGTAATCTTTTGACTACCCTAAATCGTTTTCGTTTACATTCTCCTTTCAAATATCGTATTCACGGTTATTATTCTTCAATCTTTTTAGTGTTTATTTTTTGGATTGGATGTAGTTCCCTCATCTTTTTTACTTGTTCATTTCAGGTCTACGTTTCAAGTTCAGTCCTCTCTTTCCTTTATTGTTTCTAGTCCCACCTTTATTTATTTTATCTCTGAATTTTCTGTTATCTTTTTTCTTAGTTACTCTGTTCTCGACTGAAAAATTTGATATTAAAGTTTGTTTTTATATCGGATATAAAATACTCAATTTTTTAGTATAGTAAATGATTAGGAAATAGAAGTTCTAGTGTGTCGATTTGGACAAAAGATTCGACGGTACCATGGACACATCCGTTTAACTAGCACTAGTGATTCATCTATCAATACTTATACTCGATACCATAATTAAAGACCGAAATTACGACACTTCTTACTTTCGTATATCGAAGTATAAAATGATTATTTCTATATATCCTTTATATTCAAGTCCCTCTGTCACTATTTAAATTTAATTAAATGATCGAAAAAGATTGTTTATATCGGATACGGTTTACTCATTCCTTTCTAGAGAGAGTGTGTGTGTGTCTGTGTCTGTGTCTGTGTGTTTGAAAAGTGTTAAAATTGAATTCAGGATCCTTGTTCGGAACGTTTCTTCAATGACATAAAGTATTAAAGTGTACATTAAAAGAGGAAACGTAAGTATAACCGATTATCATCTAACCTATTTATGTACTGTCTTCAAGATACATTCGTCTTAAGGTTTGAAAAGTGTTAAATTACAGGTTTCGTGGAGTTATTATTATTAACACAAGCTTCAACCTTACTATGTACCCTTACAGTACATTTGTTTATGATCCATATAACCTTTATGTATCTAATACGAAGGGAGTTGGATGGAATAAACGTGTTAAAAAAGTATAATTCGTCGAAGGGACCATCGAGTCGACCATTTCTTAGACGGATATTCAGTCCTCTGGACCCAAATTAGGGACCCAACCCTTCTAGGGGACCTCTTCCCTTGTGATAATTTTTGATTCTGACTTTTATGTATCCATTTTATAAATAGTCTTATGAATCTCTTTATAAATTTTGTGACTTAATCCCTGTATGTTGAATACATACAGACTATAAGAATCTTTATACTTTTGTTTTCGTCGACGAATATAAAATAATATAAAGTCTCACAATTTTGATTTTCACTCTCAATATAAAATAAGTCACCCGTAAAAATCCTAAAGTTCAGACCCTCTGTCGTAGAGTTCACTGGGACTCTCTTAACAAACTCCTCAATTCTCTTCCTTGGTCCAATATGTCTTCAAAACGTTGTTTCCCGTTCATCAGACTTATAATTTTCTAATAACAATTAATTTCTTTCGTTCTATGGGGTTCAATTCCTTAAATCACTAAAAGATACATACCCTTCTACGTTCTCAGACCCGAGTGACTTTAGTGAGAAAAGTATACGTAGAGTCGATAGATCCCGGTCATAGGACAAAAAAGTGTAGGACTAGAGGGAATCCCTAGTGGTATCCCTTACCGACGTCTGACTCCCGACCATAAGAAGAGAAAGGATTCACGGGAATCCCACGTCGTCGAGTGTAACCTCCCGACGTTAACGACTACTGACACTGTAGGAATAACTGACTATGTCGTCTTTTATAAAGTAAAGAGTCAAATTCCACTTTTACTCGGCGACTCTTGTTACTTACGCGACATAGGATCGACAATGTACACACGTTGTAAAGAGTTTCTTTTCTGAAACCTACGGTGAGTAACTCTTATCGGTTCAGTACAGGTATTTCCTGATTTTAACACGAACCATGTCTCGTTCAGGTGTTATTTACGATCAACAAATATGAAATATTAGTTTATTAATATAGGAATACGCGAAACGAATATTTAAAGACGATGAACGGATAAAGTTTTGATCAGAGATTTGAGAAAAAAGAGGTGTAAGGGAAACAGGTAAGACTCTACTGTTTAAGACACAAAAAGGGAAAATATTATATGTGTGTCTAATCATAAAGTTTTAAAATAACTCCATATTAACTTTATTCTATTTGACATTTATAAAGTTGAAATGTTAAACCAGTCAAAACTGTATAAAAATGTGGAGACTTAGACAGTGATATTTGTTCTATTTCTTGTACAGATAGTTTTTTTTTTTTTTTTTTCTCTCTCTCTCTCTCTTTTTTTATTTTTGTAAAGAAAGTGTCTTTTTTATCGAAGAAGGAAGGAGAATCTTTAGGAGGAAAGGAGGAAGAGAAAGGACTCGTTTGTGACTGAACTCAAACCAGTGACACTAAGTAAACGTCCTAGATCTAGAGATATGTTCTCTGTAATATATCTGAGATGATAAACGGACTGAAGAAAGTGAGTTCTATTACTAAAAAGTTAACTAACTACAAAAAACAGATAATTATCAAGTAAGAAAAGTGACTACACTTTATACTGAAAAACGCTGGGATACCTGACATCGGACACTCCGAGGTGACAGGTACCTCAAGAGGTCCGTTCTTATGACCTCACCCATCGGTAAGGGAAGAAGTCCCCTAGAATTGGGTCTCTAGTTTGGGTCCAGAGGACATGACTTCCGTTTTAGAAATGGTAAAATCGGCGGTGTCCTCGGGTAAAATAAAATCCTTATGTAGTGTTAAACAAATAAGTACGTAAAAACTATCTGTAAACCCAAGAAATAATGAAAAACTAACGATGTCTATTACGAATAGATTTGTAAGTACATGTTTAGAAAGACAAATGTACTTTACACTTGTAAAAGTAAAGAGAACCTTTTTATTAACTCACTTGACTGATCTAAAACACTATTTAAATGTGAAAGATACTCTGACTGTTTGACAAAAGGTTTGATAAACAAGGAAAAATGTAAAATTTGTCCTCATTTACATTTAAGATTAAAAAGGTTCAAGAACTATTTGAACTGTACCAGTTTAAAAAGTTAAAATCGATTAAATTACCCATATATTTTAATCTATATTATCATAAGTAAAAGTAAAGGGACTATAGATCACTCCAAATCGTTAAAAATTACATAAAAAACAGATAAATGTATGCTGAAAAAATCCCACTACTAAAAGTTTAAAAGAAACAGAATGATAACTCAAGATTGTCTTAAAATATATAGAATCCGTGTCCACTAACCGGGTTTTATATAGAACCTGTGTTGATAGAAAGGGGTCTGATATTAAACGTAAAACCTAAAGAATCACTACAGAAACCTTACCTTTTTCAAAACTACTTAAGATTAAATATTAAAAGATACGACGTACTAAAAGTCCCAGATATTTTGTCTTTGAGAAAAATAGGGGTCTACCGTTTATAAAAGAGTGAATAAAATGACGTAAAATAAAGAAAGGTAAATTGTGATGTAGGTAGTATGTGAAACTCAATTAAAACCTATATCACACTTATAAAGGAAAATAGATAATAATAAACGAAAGAAATCCATTTAATTAGGTAACATAAAAGGGGAAACACTTCAATTACCGTAAGTTCACAAAGGATAAATGTATGTTTTCTTTTTTATGTTATCAATTCATTAATCATTCCGAAAAGAGTATTAAAATTTTAAGCATATGGGTCTTTGGAGGAGAGGGTTTACACTTCGAAACGTCTTCTGTGACCAATTGACAGTTGTATAAATCTGACTTTCCTAAATGAAAACAGAATCGACCACATCACATTCCATCCGTCAACCTGAGTTTGGTCTACAACTATATTCCATAAAAGTAACACACGCCTCGTGAACGAAAGATCTTTATAAATATAAAAGTAAAAGGTAAAATCCCCGAAGGGACCATTGAGTCGACTATTTCTTAGGAGAACGTTACTTCCTCTGACACCAAAGTAAGGACCCAGTCCTTCTAGGTGAAATCTTCCCTGTCCGATGGGTGAGGTTATAAGAACCCGAAGGGACTACCGATCGACCATTTCTTAGGTGGACGTTACGTCCTCTGGATCCAAGTTAGGGACTCAACCCTACTAAGGGCCCTCTTCCCTTTCCGCTGGGTAAGGTCGTAAGACCGGACCTCTTAAAGTGTGAAATATCAGGTACTCCAGCGTTTCTCAACCTGTGCTGAGAAAGTGTCTATCTTAAGATCTAGTCGTATTTGTAAATCTTAGGAAAGGGGGATCTAAAAGGAGAGAATCTAAGTTTGACTAGTCTTGAAAGTAAGGAAGAGTATAACACGTTTCTTAAAAAATGTCTCTTCTAATTAGTGAGTCTCCACTTTCTGTTTCACAATCAGCGAGTCAACACAGACTGTGAAACACAGAAACGTTGGGGTACCTGACATGGGGTGGTCCGAGGAGACAGGTACCTTAAGAGGTCTGTTCTAATGATCTCACCGAACGGTAAAGGAGGAGGTCTAATAGAAGGGTTGAGTCCCTAGGTTGGACCGAGAAGACGTAACGTCCACCTTGAAAAATGGTAGACTCGGTGGTTCCTTCGGGTGAGTCTCCAGTTCATAACGGATATAACAAAGAGACTGACGTCAAAACATAGTAAGGATTATCGTCAAGAGGAGGTCTCCCCTCAGGTTAAACATATAATTCTAGTAAGTTATTGTAAATTTACCGACTTAAATTACTAATAAACCCTTTTTTCTTGAACTTAGTTACCCTTTCTCGGTCTAAATCGTAGTTAGACAGTGTATTTGGTTCAGTGTATGACTTCTATAGACACGTCGATTCAGTAGTAAAAATAAACACGATCAGCCAAATACATCCACATGTCTCGATGACATTTGTCAAACGAAGATATAAAAGAAAATATTAATTTTTGTTTGTATTTTCGTTAATGTAGATACAAAATTTATAAATGAACTTGTAGAACAATACAAACGTTATGTGTAGGTTGAAGAATTAAATGAAGACGTAATTTAAGTAAACAAGAGAGTAACTCACCTTTCAGATGGTAGTTTCTAAATACACTGACTGTACATATTTCTAGTAAAATTTCAAGAATAGGAGATAAAAAGGGGGTTCATAGATACAAACAACAGTCAAGGACTTAATATATAACGATAAGTACTTTTTGTGAGAGTTATTTTATGTAGTTTAAAAGTTAGGATCATTTTCTACCCTTTAGGACATCAAATACATATGGTTGGAATGAAGAGAATTATAGTTCATCGACATTGACACCCTCTTAGAAACTAATTATCTCTGTTATAAATAGTTGTTTATGAACCCCGAAGGGTCCACCGAATCACCATTTTTTAGGTGAACGTTACGTCCTCTACGGTCTCTACGCCCAAACTAGGGACCCAGTCCTTCTAGGCGACCTCCTCCTTTACCGTTAGGTGAGGTCATAAGAACGGACCTCTTAGGGTACCTGTCTCCTCGGACCGGTCGAGTCAGGTAACCCACCGTTTCTCGACCTGCACTGACTCGTGCGTGCGTGAACCCTTTTGTTAATTTTTTTATTTTGAAGTGTTGAAACCGATTTTACGAACATTAAAAGACCCCACTGTAATTAAAAAGGCGTGTGTCCTATATACATAAAGATACGTGTACTTATTTGTCTGTCGTTTACTGAGGTACTTTACACGGACGTCAACTCGTTACTCCTGTGTCACATGGAGGACAGCTGTATCAATCAGTGAAACGAAAAGTACACCGTGGACCTAGAAGTAGACAAAATAAGGTAAAAATAAAATCCCTTGTTTGTATTGGTCCTCACGTAAAAGTCATGACCAACAGTGTCTCAACATCTTAAACTTTCGACCTTCTTTGGAGTCTCTAATCACGTAAATCGTGTAATCCTTAAAGATCGACTCTAAAACCGTCCGCATTTCAGTTCATCGAGGCGTCTTCTTATTATACATTTTACGTTTCTGAACACGAGAAAAAAAAAAGGACTTTTACACAATCTTGTCCTGAATAGTGGTATTTTACATCAAGGATTGTTCTTGTAACTACCTAGGATCACCGTGGAGAGAACAAGGGTTCCAAGTTCGAGAGTGAGGAATATCTAAGTGTAGGTAATGGTAGTGACGATAAGGACTCGAAAGGGTGTTGAGACGACTATTGTTAAGTGACTTTGAATTACACCCCGGGAAGGACAGGTATGTATTTAAGTTTCGACTACGACACAACGGGGTCTCTACGAGATAAATCATCGTTACGAGTCTTTCACCGTGGAGTCTATAATGTAAATCCACCTATGAATGTCTCTTCAGTAAACCTTATTATATAAAAAGTTACGAAAGTAGGAGTCTTTACTATAGGTAATTTGGTAACGTCTATACGGACGAGAAACGACTCATCTGTAAACCTAAATTGTCAATCAATATTCTTCTCAATTACCCGATCTAGTCTATTCGTCAAAATATTCCCCAGACCTTTCTCATCTCGGTAAAAGGAAAAGTGAACAGATTAAACGTGAGTTGTCGACTCCCATCAAAGAATCGTAACTTGGTTGACTTAAAGTATCGTAAAAAAAAAAAGGAGGTTTCGTATACTAAAAGAGAGTAAATTTTTAGTTTGGATCCACTGTAAAAAAACAACTCAGAGTCCAATAAAGGTCATAACTTACCGTATAAAAGGGTTATAAATTCCCATAATTACCTTCTGATTTTAACTTTTAACCGTTCACTAGTATTTTAACTTCACCTTATTCCTCCCTTCACTCCCGTCCTTCTCAATGACATGTCGTTCTCCATTTACCTAACATCCACGACTACCCCAAGACACCAAAAATTTCTGTCCCATTCTCGTTCCTCTAGTTTGGTCAGTTAGAATTCCCTCTATTTGGGACTTATAAGTGATCTTCTTGATTACGACTTGGACTTCGAGGTCATTAAACCAGTAGACTACACTTGTCTGTTGAGTAACCTTTTCAGGAACTACGACCCTTTCTAACTCCCGTCCTCCTCTTCTTCAGTAGTCTCCTACTATACCGACCTACAGTAGAGGCTAAGTTACTTGTACTTGAACCCGTTTGAGGTCCTCTTCCACTCCCTGTCCCTCCGTACGGCTTCAGGTGCCCCAACGTTTCTCAGCCTGTGTTGACCCGTTGACTTGTTGTTCTCCTTTATCCACTCTTTCCTCCTTGACTTTACCCGTACCCCGACTCTCACACTACGAACTTCTCCGATATCCCCCTCGTAGTTAAATCCCCCAAGCTAAAATCGTGTATTCTTATTTATTGACTACGACATATCCTTTGCCGTAACCTCCTCTCCTTTACTTCCTTGACTCTTTTACTCCACCCCCCTCGATTAACAAGTCAAGTCAAGTCAAGTCAGTGAGTCAGCACAGGTTGAGAATCACTGGGGTACTTAGCGTCGTACGGTCCAGAGGGACAGGTAGTGGTAGAGGGTCTCAAGTGGGTCTGAGTGCAGGTAGCTCAGGAACTACGGTAGGTCGGTAGAGTAGGAGCCAGTAGGGGAAGAGGAAGACGGGGGTCAGAAAGGGTCGTAGTCTCAGAAAAGGTTACTCAGTTGAGAAACGTACTCCACCGGTTTCATGACCTCGAAGTCGAAATCGTAGCAAGGAAGGTTTCTTTAGGGTCCCGACTAGAGGAAGTCTTACCTGACCGACCTAGAGGAACGTCAGGTTCCCTGGGAGTTCTCAGAAGAGGTTGTGGTGTCAAGTTTGCGTAGTTAAGAAGCCGCGAGTCGGAAGAAGTGTCAGGTTGAGAGTGTAGGTATGTACTGGTGTCCTTTTTGGTATCGATTAACAATGCCTACTATTTTAGTTTGTCTTGAATCTATTATAATTCATGTTTAACCGTGAAAGACACCCGTGAACGGTAGATGGATAAATGGAGATGTTCCTAATTCAGTCCACGACGACGTCGACGACTGAAAGTTGTGGAGCACTTTCCTCAAGTCCAATTTCTCGTCTTTACTCCGTGAGACACGAACCCTTAACTACCATAATTTCTTCTGAGAACTTTCAGGAAATCTGATGTTCCTCTAGTTTGTTCAGTTAGGATTTCCTTTAGTTAGGACTTATATGTAACCTTCCTGACTACGACTTCGACTTTGATGTTATTGAAAAGATGAACTACGTTTATTGACTGAGAAACCTTTTCTGGGACTACGACCCTTTCTAACTTCCGTCCTCTTCACCTGCTGTCTTCTACTCTACCAACCTACCGTAGCGACTGAGCTACCTGTACTCAAACGAATTCGAGACCCTCAACCACTACCTATCTCTTCAGACCGTACGATGTCAGCCACCCCATTGTTTCTTAGTCTGTACTGACTCGATGACTTGACTGATACAAGCCCTTTTTTGGGCCGTCCTGTCTAGAAGTCTATCTTTAAAAGTCCTCGTTTAAAATACTTGAGTTACGAATATAGAGGAGTATCGAGTTTTTCGTGATTTCAGGAAGTACCACTACTGACAAGGAGGACTGATCGTTTTTGAAGTACTCTGATCATCTTTGGTAGACATTTTTACACACAAACTAACGTACATAGGGGGAAGTAGTTTTTAGTGTTATATGACTGGAGGGGGAGGTGAAGCGGAGAAACCTCGTCAAAGAGGCTCGAATCGTCAATGAGTCTCGAGAGACTCTACGATAGAAGGTCCGACGTCAGGAGTAACACGGGGTATATTTTGAATCGAACGTTGAGTGTGAGACACGTAAAAGAAATTTCAGTTGTTCTCTCTCTTACCATTACTTGGTTCCTACCGACGGGGTTCCTCTTTACCCTTTCTCATGTCTACCTACTGTCGCCTGACTCTTTACCCTCGAAAAATTCACCCTCCCTCTGAGCCATAACTCCATCTCTTTCCGTGGACATAACATTGATATTTACACACAAGTACTCACACTTTACGTGTCCTGTGATAAAAATTTAGTGTCCTTCGTTTCCGACAGCTCGTCGTGCAGGCATTCTCACGAACGAGAGGGATAGAAAGGAAAAGATTAGAAAAATAGAATTGACGAAAGTAGAGAGTCTGGAGTAAGGGGGAGATCACCCTTTTACAACCCCTGATCATATTCGAGACGGTAACGTGTGAACTCTCGAACTGGAACCAGAGTCCGATGAAAGAGTAGACGGGAACAAAGAGGTACTCGACAGATGGGGGACACGTCTTCAATTTCCGTGTAAACTACCCAGAGTTATACATACAGAAAACACGTCAAAGTACCACCCTTTCAGGTAACGAGAATTATCAAAATGAAGGGTCCCATCAAGATGAAAAAGAGGAAGTTTATGAAACGAGAGGATTAGAAAACTCGTATCTCTTGTTTTCTATTATATGACCGATATTTATATAAGTCTGTTTGGTCCAACGAATAGAAGTCTGACTTGTACGACAAGATAAGGATAATGGAAGATAATCCTTTTTTTAGTACACTACGCCCAGTTAGAAGTAAGTGTCGATTTACCCTTCCTAAATCTTTCTTTAAAAAGTTTCATTTGGAATCCCCCAACAACATTTTTAAGTTTGATTTCTCGTGAGATTACTTCAACCCTAGAAACGTTACAAGCTCGAACGAATAATTTATTTGACCCACTATTTTTTTATTAGAGTCGAATCTAAGTGACTTCTTATATGAATTCCACGAATTCTACTTATATAAAATTATCGCTACCAAGCATAACAAATCTTGCCCTCTTTTATTTTGTAATTTAAGGTTACTTATCGGAATTGGACACCTGTGCTAAGTCACAAAGTAAAAAATCCCCTTAGACACTATTCTCGATAGGTGACTTGGTGAAACCTGTGAGAGTCCGAGTGCACAAGGTCGAAATCTCCCTGGTGAGAACGTATACGGGTCGGAGTGAGGAGGTACCACTGGTCAATATGATATCGTTTTTAGTTACCACGGATTAGAGTTCGCGTGAGATGTTATCCTAACAACATAAAGAGTCCACCACGACCACCATCTCTTGGATGGACGGTTACATCCTGTGTATTCTCTGAACCCAACTAGGGATCCAGTCCTTCTAGGGGACCTCCTTCTCTACTGTTGGATGAGAACGGATCTCTTAAGGTACCTGTCTCCTCGGACCACCCGATGTCAGGTATCCCAGTGTCTCAGCCTGTACTGACTTCGCTGAATGGCACGTCCGTCGTGTAACGACGAGTCCATTCTGTTCTTCCTTGTGTACCCAGGGATACGTGTAGGTTGGGTTCTCACTTCCCTCAATTGTCGGTATCTCTCTTAGAATTCTGACTGCAACCGTTTGAATAAAAGAGAAGAAGAGAGATGACTTGTCGGGACAGGACTCTTCGTCATAAAATTACTAAGAGTTTTCTGCCTGATACCTTTATACGAGGAGTTCGGAGGACGATATCCTTCGTACTAACTGTCCCTGGGTCGACGATACGACCCTAAGGAGGTGGTGTAAGCACAGGGTCTATGTAGAAGGTATCCTACGCAAGTCGGGATCCATCTCGGGTTGTCCCTTTCGTTCCGTCCGGGTAAGGACGTTCTAGGTTCTCCACCCGGAGGAGGTCACAGACTCCACCCGGGGTCCCGGTGAGTAGACGGACCTGTTTAGCAGGAAACTTTATGTGCGTTGGACGTTGAGACGGATAGAAGGAGTCCGAGGAAGTCTCGCCAGTCCAAACGTAGGCCGAAACTACCGGGACATGGAGTAAGTCCAGGGAGGAAAAAGGGGGGTGTCAAGAAAGGGGGTCTTTTAGAGGATATTGAGATCACCGTAGAGTCACAGACGGACCGTCTCGTGAAGTTGATTGGGTTCACTATGATCCCTAGTTATCAGGTTCTTGTGTCTGTCTTTCTTCTCCTACATCCTGGTCAAATCAAAAGTGGGTCGTCCGACTTTACTGTGACCGGACTTCTCTTCCCCCTGTGTCTATTAGGGTCCGTTTCTCACCACCGGAATAACGACTTCTAAAGTGATAGCTATTAGGTCATTTTACGGGTGGATCTCTCTTTATAGAGTCCACATTACTAGGTCCATAAGTTTTATGTATCTCCCTTACTACGGACGTCTCCGTCTCCACAATTGACCACCGATTTCTCAACAAAACTGTTGAACGTCCTCTATTACTCTCTTATTTTCACCAATTCTTGAACGATTACCGACTCCCATTCTCGGCCTCCGGAGATCATCGAACTTCTCACCGGGAGTAGAGGATCTCATCTTTGTAGAAAAGTGTCGATTTTTCTCCGACTTTTACATACAAATCACCGTGTCTCGAGTCTCTACAGTCTTACGAAGTGGTTACATCTAGTCAACGTAATTCCAGTCTCAAGACCAACCCTCTTGGGTTGTAGGACTTTGTGTCCTACTTTTATCGGCCTCTTCACGAGAACTACAACTAAAAAGTCCGTAGGTACTTTAAGTCTCGGACACCTCAAACAGACGAAAGGACATCATTCTCTATGTGAGGACGATATAACTTTCTTTGACGTCTCCGGACAGAAGGTGTTCCGTTCTTATCTCGGAAGTCTCCGACGAGAGTGGAGGAGACGACAGGGACTTTCACATAAGTTTAACGATAAGAACCGTTAGCTTCTTTCGTGTGTGAAACCCAGGGACTCGACAACCCCAACCGTGGCACTTCTACCGGTTTACGTTGGGGTATTACTCTTAATCCAGTGTCGTATACGGTGGACAGCCACACAACTCAGTCTATTCAAACCTTTGTCCGGTATAAGTCCTCAATGTACTTCATCGAACATCCATGACCATTTTCAGTCTCCTAATCGAGACTTGAACCTAAAGTTCCTACCAATCAGGTCGTTCGACGACCTTATATTCTGATCTTTTTACTCTTAAAAGAATTCTGTACTTCAATTCATGCTTCCTACCCGATTGAGTCACGATCCAACCGTGGATTTTCAGATCTTTTTCACTATGGGTTCGAAGTCTCTTCACCTTTGCGGACTTAAACGACACCGTCAAACACTTCACATCCTACATCGTCGATCCCCTTGACCCTTCCTAACTTTTCCAAATAATACACTCCTGTCTCCTGGAAGGTCCTATCGGGTGTTCTGTGTGGTAATCCTTACGCAACCACTCTTCCCGAGGACGTAGAACTTCTTCGACTCACTACTGATAGGAGTCATCCTGTACCAACTACCATCTTCCCCGTTGTTGTCCTAGTGTCTAACCCCGAGTGGGTGTGGGAATTCTTACTACTTGGGAGTTTCTTGATCTGTGATCTACCGTCACGGATTGTCCTTCCTCGGTCCCAAGGAATTAATCTTGTTACCGATCGTTCTACTTTTCCGTTGATTCTTCGAAACTGGGTAGGGTACCTCAACCTACTGTCCATTTTCTCGTACTACTGGGATTCGTATTTTGTCCGTCGACTGTTCCCACGACAAACCACAACGACAAAACAACAATGACAAATCACCGATTCAACACCGACTGAAACACTGGGGTACCTGACATCGGGTGGTCTGAGGAGACAGGTACCCTAAAGGTTCCGTTCTTATGTCCTCACCCAACGGTAAAGGAAGAGGTCCACTAGAAGGGTTCGGTCCCTAGTTTAGGAGTAGAGGATGTCGTAGCCGTCCACCTAAGAAATGGTGACTCGGTGGTCCCTTCGGGTATCTTTGGTTTTCTGGGTGTGTTTTATACTTGTCTCCGTCTCCACCAGTAGAGTTACCAATGTAAGGGAGCGTGTAAAAAGTTTGGACCCGGTTAGAGGAGCAGGTCTTAGGGAAAGGATTTCTTGTGAAAGATGTTATCCAGGGATATTTCTTCCTAGGACATTGTAATATCGTTTATATATGACATTACTAATGGGGTCAAAAAGGGGTGTCTCTAGATATTTGGTAAATGAGTCCACTAAAATGTGTCCAAGATACAACCATATCTATAGACCTCTGGATTTTGTAGTCACATCGGGGGAAAAGTCTCCTCAAAGGTACCTAGTCTATTATTCATCTCAGGACCGATTTGAGGACTAGTGTCACCCGGGTTACCTACTCTTACTCTTGGGTTCCCAGTATAGGGTACAGGGACTTTTATTTAAACTTAACAATAAGAATCGTCAACCTCTTTTGTGGGTGTAACCCAGGAACAAGATAACCACGTCCGTATCACTTCTTACGGTTTGTGTTCAGAAATTTCGACTGGGGCAAAAGAGATTCTATTATTTAGTTTCTGTTATAACACAGGGTCTCTTTACCGTTTCTAATTATGGTGGAAATTTCGGACGTAACTCAGACTCACCATCGAGGACAGTATAGAGGAACATTAAGTACTCTGACCGGACGTGTCTTTGTTGGTTG
Source organism: Capra ibex (assembly GCA_006410555.1). NCBI lineage: Eukaryota > Metazoa > Chordata > Mammalia > Artiodactyla > Bovidae > Capra > Capra ibex. The sequence continues at coordinate 41,244,904 of SJYO01037955.1, forward strand.
ACATCTACCTACGTCTGAATTGTTCATCATAAGGACTAACGTCGACGACACGAATTCCACCATGATTACGGTTTCCTATAATTATACAAGAGTGAATGTATCGTACGTCGTAAGTACATCACTTTCGCAGTAAAAGATAAGGGTAGTCTTTTAACCTATCTTTTGTCTAGTGTAAGTGTACACTACTGTTTTTATAAGTGAATGTCAAGACAGAATTCCTATACGTTATAGAGGACGGTAGACAGTGTTATGTTAGGTTTCTACAGAGATGACGGAGAAACAGAGGGTCTTGTAGCCTGACAAGGCGATGTAGTCTCTGTGGTACTAATCAACTACTTTCTAACCGGCACTTGATCAAGTGACCATACCTGATTTCCGACGTTTGTACAACCTCCCGAATCGTTATGTCGACCCGACTTCTGTCCTCTCTTCTGTAGAATTTTAAGTCTTCTCATTCAAAAGTCACTACAAAGATTCGGAGTTCACGAACGACCTTATAGACAACTTTTTGTGGAAAGGTACCTGGAGTGCAAAGATGTAAAGAACGTTCGTCTCCTTTAATACCAGGTAGAAGGTCTAAGCAAAATGTTCTTAAAAACATTTCTTTTTTTAAGAACCTTATGTTCCTTTCCTGAAGGGAGGTGTCTTTTCCCGTCAATTTAACAAGTTATATTGTTTCTCACCCGAAGAGTCCACCGTGATCACCATTTTTTTTTTTTTTTTTTTGTGGACAGTTTCTTCCTCTATATTCTCTGTCCCCAAGTAGGGACCTAACCTTTCTAAGGGACCTCCTCCCGTTCCGTTGGGTGACGTCATAAGAAAAGATCTCTTAGAGTACCTCTCGTCTCGGAATACCCGATGTCAGGTATCCCAGGGTTTCTAAGTTTGTGCTGACTTCAATGAATCGTAGGTACGTCCGCATTCTTTTTCTTACGGAAGTGGAAAATGTTTTACGTCAACATACCCAGGAATTCGAGTACTAAGAAGTCGACACCACTTTTCCGGTATACGTGTCGTAGGTTGACCCGAAAAAAAGACTTAAAAGGGACACCGAGAACCCGATAAAGGACACGGTGTCTTCATCGTAGAAGATATATACTGGGTCCTTAGAGTACAGAGGACGGTTGTAAGTTCGTCAATAACGTCCGATCGAAAGTCGAACGTCCACCCTATTTTAGAGTCCGGAAAGTGTTTAAGATTTTCAATACCGACTCTTCTTATCCTTCGATATTCTTTGATTCGAGTCCTTCTCTTTACTACTCCTGAAACATCTAGTTCTATAGTTTACACTATAGTACCCTATACCCAATCTAAGGACTTTATTCCAATGTCTTCGAAAGTAGGTTCAAAATTCATTTCCTCCCTTAAATCACATTGGATAATAAGACTCTCCATTACTTACAGATGTTCGACTTATCGATCTTCTTCTTGATTTTTACAAGAGGACTACTAGACCGACAACGAGAAAGAGGAGACCTACTCTTCTTCACAACAGTACCGTTACCCTGTCGTTTAAGCCGTCGGGGTCGATCTTAAGTACCCCGACCTCGACTACTCTAGTTTCGAAAGTCATTATTCTTATATCTTGGTGGAAGAAACAAAAATAAGGGTATATCGAAGACCTTAACAAAAAAGGTCCTTACGAGAGGAATTAACCGATTAGACTAATTGGACCGACTACCTGATCCTTGTTTTCGGAAGTTCGACAGAGTATTGTGTAAAGGTTAGTAGACCTAAAGTTTATTTTCATACTACAGTTAGAAGACATAACTGAAGACGTTTGGAGAGACACTAATGATCTCGGTTAGTCGATTCGTTTAGACTATTTGATGATTCTAGATGGAAACTTACAGTCTTCTGAAAAGAGAGTTCGTATACTCGACTAAACGATCAGTAGAAGTTCACAATTAGGTTCATACTTACGTGTGGACTCACAAGTCATCACAGGTTGAAACACACTGGGGTACCTGACATCGGACGGTCCAAGAAGATAGGTACCCTGAATGTTGGTTATTATGATCTTCCTCAGTGACAAAGAATGAGGTCCCCTAGAAGGACTGGGTCTCTAACTCGGACACAGAGGACGTAACCGTCCGTCTAAGAAATGGTGGCTCAGTGGACCCTTTGGTAATTAGGTCCATGTAGTCCTATATAATTACTACTTTCTGTACAGTGACTAGACGACTTTGGTACACAACCAGTTAGAATAATGAGTATTATTGGGACTGGTCACTCAACTCCGACCTACCTTTCGGAAGGAAGTTGTTATGATATAGAAGTTATTGAAATCAATTTTTTTCCCTGCCGTAAGGATGGTGAAAAAGATTACCGTACTGAGTACCATATTTCTTTCTGAAAGTTCTCCACACATGTTTGATACAGTAAATAAGGAAGTCTTTGAAAGTGGATCAACGGTTCGAACAGTAGTAAAAACCTTTCTGGAGGCGTTAGGTGATGTATTTACACATTCGAAGGACTTTTCTCCTTGAATACAATCAAAGCGGTGACTTCATAGGTTTGTAGTTCAAATAATCAATCAAGTCAGTGAGTCATAACAGATTGAGAAACACTTGGGTACTTAACGTCGTGCGGTCCGGAGGGACAGGTAGTGGATGAGGGCCTCAAGTGAGTCTGAGTTCAGGTAGCTCAGTGACTACGGTAGGTCGGTAGAGTAGGAGACAGTAGGGGAAGAGGAGGACGGGGGTTAGGAAGGGTCGTAGTTTCAGAAAAGGTTACTCAGTTGAGAAGGGTACTCCAACGGTTTCATAACCTCAAAGTCCAAATAGTAGTAAAGAAGGTTTCTGTGGGTCCTGACTAAAGGAAATCTTACCTGACCAACCTAGTGGAACGTCAAGTTCCCTGAGAGTTCTCAGAAGAGGTTGTGGTGTCAAGTTTTGGTAATTAAGAAACCGTGAGTCGAAAGAAGTGTCAGGTTGAGAGTGTAGGTATGTACTGGTGACCTTTTTGGTATCGGAACTGATCTGTCTGGAATCAACCGTTTCATTACTGAGACGAAAACTTATATGATAGATCCAACCAGTATTGAAAGGAAAGTTCCTCATTCTCAGAAAATTAAAGTACGGACGTTAGTGGTAGACGTCACTAAAACCTCGGGTCTTTTTATTTCAGACTGTGACAAAGACGACAAAGGAGTAGATAAATGGCACTTTACTACCCCGGTCTACTGTACTAGAATCAAAAGACTTACAACTCGAAATTATTTTGAAAAAGTGAGAGGAGAAAGTGAAAGTAGTTCTCCGAAAAATCAAGGAGAAGTGAAAGACGGTATTCCCACCACAGTAGACGTATAGACTCCAATAACTATAAAGAGGACCTTTAGAACTAAGGTCGAAGACGAAGAAGGTCGGGTCGTAAAGAGTATAATACAGTATTTATAATCAGAAGTTATATATATTAATAACTCACCTAAATACATTGATACCATTTTTTATGTTCCTTCTACTACATGATTAACCCTGTCTATTCTTTTTTACCCTAAAAGGGGGTTTAAAATGGGTCGACATTCCTTCCATAATTTAGGTGTCCTGAATAAACTTATTTAGGATTTCTTTTGTTTCAGGTAACGACTGANTTTCATAACCTCAAAGTCCAAATAGTAGTAAAGAAGGTTTCTGTGGGTCCTGACTAAAGGAAATCTTACCTGACCAACCTAGTGGAACGTCAAGTTCCCTGAGAGTTCTCAGAAGAGGTTGTGGTGTCAAGTTTTGGTACTTAAGAAACCGTGAGTCGAAAGAAATATCAGGTTGAGAGTGTAGGTATGTGCTGGTGACCTTTTTGGTATCGGAACTGATCTGTCTGGAATCAACCGTTTCATTACTGAGACGAAAACTTATATGATGGATCCAACCAGTATTGAAAGGAAAGTTCCTCATTCTCAGAAAATTAAAGTACCGACGTTAGTGGTAGACGTCACTAAAACCTCGGGTCTTTTTATTTCAGACTGTGACAAAGACGACAAAGGAGTAGATAAATGGCACTTTACTACCCCGGTCTACTGTACTAGAATCAAAAGACTTACAACTCGAAATTATTTTGAAAAAGTGGGAGGAGAAAGTGAAAGTAGTTCTACGAAAAATCAAGAAGAAGTGAAAGACGGTATTACTACCACAGTAGACGTATAGACTCCAATAACTATAAAGAGGACCTTTAGAACTAAGGTCGAACACGAAGAAGGTCGGGTCGTAAAGAGTATAATACAGTATTTATAATCAGAAGTTATATATATTAATAACTCACCTAAATACATTGATACCACTTTTTATGTTCCTTCTACTACATGATTAACCCTGTCTATTCTTTTTTACCCTAAAAGGGGTTTTAAAATGGGTCGACATTCCTTCCATAATTTAGGTGTCCTGAATAAACTTATTTAGGATTTCTTTTGTTTCAGGTAACGACTAATACGAGATATTCAGACCCCGAAGGGTTACCGTGATCACCATTTCTTGAACGGACGGTTACGTCCTCTGTATTTTCTGTACCCAAATTAGGGACCCACCCCTTCTAGGATTCCCTTTTTTTTTTTTTTTTTACCGTTGGGAGAGGACATAAGAACGGACCTTTTAGGGTACCTGTTTCTTCGGACCGTCCGATGTCAGTTAACCCAGCGTTTCTCAACTTGTGTTGACTTCGACGTCTCATGTAGTACTCTTACGACCCGACCTTCTTCGTGATCGACTTTAGTTCTAACGACCCTCTTTATAATTATTGGAGTCTCTACGTCTACTGTGATGGGAATACCGTCTTTCACTTCTCCTTGATTTTTCGGAGAACTACTTTCACTTTCTCCTCTCACCTTTTTTTACTAGATTTCGAGTTGTAAGTCTTTTGATTCTAGTACCGTAGACCAGGGTAATGAAGAACCCTTTATCTACCCCTTTGTCACCTTTGTCACCGTCTGAAATAAAACCCCCCGAGGTTTTAGTGACGTTTACCACTAAAGTCGGTACTTTAATTTTCTACGAATGAGCAACCTTTCCTGCAATACTGGTTGGATCTATCGTATAAGTTTTCGTCTCTGTAATGAAACGGTTGTTTCCAGGCATATCAGTTCCGATACCAAAAAGGTCACCAGTACATACCTACACTCTAAATCTGACACTTCTTTCGACTCGTGGCTTCTTAACTACGAAAACTTGACACCACAACCTCTTCTGAGAACTCTCAGGGAACCTGACGTTCTTCTAGGTTGGTCAAGTAAGATTTACTCTAGTCGGGACCCTAAATATACCTTCCTTAATATGATTTCGACTTTGAGGTCATGAAACCGGTGGAGTACCCTTCACAACTGAGTAACCTTTTCTGAGACTACGACTCTCCCTAATCCCCGTCCTCCTCTTCCCCTGCTGTCTCCTACTCCACCGACCTACCGTAGTTACTGAGTTACCTGCACTCAGACTCACTTGAGGCCATCAACCACTACCTGTCCCTCCGGACCGCACGACGTTTAGTACCCCAGAGATTCTCAGTCTGTTCTGACTCGTTGACTTGACTTGACGTGACTTGACTTCGTTGAATCGTGTTCGTGTGTGACTGATACTAGGTACTCAAACCCAATGATTATCTGTTCAATACTACCAATAAGATTCGGTGTTTACAAATCAATCATCGATCTTGCAAGGTAGTGAACTGACTGACGTACTCACGTACACACGATAGTACGGGTTGAGAAACACTGGAGTACCTGACATCGGGCGGTTAGAGGAAACAGGTGGTCAGGAGATCCATTCTTATGACCTCACCCAACAGTAAAGGAAGAGGTCTCACCAACGACCCTTTGTTCATTTAAAGTATCGATTATTACTGGTTTTCAAAGTCACTTCCTTCTATCATAGTTCCTAACTCTTGTCACTGTCAATTTGTTTTCATATTACCATTGACTTACCTCGTATTGTCTTTAAGTTTTTTTTTTAGACTTTTCTATGTCCAAATTACTCTTTTAAAATAAAGTTCCTACTATTACTCTGATACTTCAATGATATACTTTTTGTTTTGTTTTGTTTCGTTTGTTTGTTTTTGGAGTTTCACTAGGTTAAGTTTAAACCTTTTTTCTATTCTTTACGTTAAAAGTGTTACGTCAAGGTGACGTCACGGATTTGGAGTGCTTAGACTTGGGTCCGATCACGAGTCCCAACCGTAAGTTACATAACAAAAGGGTGAGAAGTATTCGCCCATTTTATACAATCAGGGAGTCAACACAGACGGAGAAACACTGAGGTACCTGACATCGAGTGGACGGAGGAGACAAGTACCTTAAAAGGTCCGTTCTTATGACACCACCAACCGATAAGAGAAGAGGTCCCCTAGAAGGGTCTGGTCCCTAGTTTAGGGGCAGAGGACGTAACACACGTCTAAGAAATGGTAGACTCGGTGCTCCCATTTGGGTTCCATTTAAAATTCATACCACTTGTGAGATAATCAAAAATGTCGACAACATTCTCAAAGTGTTCATCCCAATATTCAAGTTGTCTTTAAATAACAGAGTGTATAGACCTCCGATCTTAGACTACAGTTCCTCAACTGTCCGTTTCAACCAAGGGAGACACCCGACACTCTTTTCTTGGACAAGGGTCGAAGAGTGGAACCGTCCACCTACTGGTAGAAGAGGGACACAAAAAAGGTAATAAAAGAGAAATACATACGGAGATAGACATAGGTTAAAAGGGAAATATATTTCTCAGGTCAACATCACTTATTCCCGGATGGAACAACTAGAGTAAAATTGATTATATAGACGTTACTGGAATAAGGTTTATTTAAGTATACTCTATGATCCCCGAAATTTATTACTTAAAAACTCTGTGTTAAGTTGAGTCTATCGGACCTATAAGACCTCAACTTTTATTTTTTTAGATTTACCTATACAATATTCCATTATAGATCCTTATCTTTATAGATGATTTATATTTTCAGTATTATGTTGTACCAAAACTCGATTTAACCGTTCTAGGAATATCCTACCACCACCGAATCAGTCATCCAACACAGACTGAGAAACGTTGTGGTACCTGACATCGGGTAGTCCGAGGAGACTGGTACCTTAAAGGATCTGTTCTTATGACCTCACCCAACGGGAAAGGAAGAAGTCCTCTAGAAAGACTGAGTCCCTAGTTTGAGTCCCGAGGAGTTGACGTCCGTCTAAGAAATGGTAACTCGGTGGTCCCTTCAGAATCATCTGTTTATTGTGTCGGTAATGTGACATTATCACGTCTGTTCCCAAAAGTCAATCTACCTTTACTAAAGTCTAAAAATAAGACGATTAGTTTACGATACACTGGAACTTTGTACAAGGACAATAACAACAACAACAAATCAGTGACTCAGAACGAACTGAGAAAACGATGGGGTACCTCATATCAGACGGTCCGAAGAGACAGGTATCGTAAAGGGTATGACCTTACCCAACGGTAAAGGAAGAAGTCCCTTAGAAGGGTTGGGTCCCTAACTTAAGTGTAGAAGACGAACAGTCCACCTAAGAGGTCCTGACTCAGTAGACCCTTCGAGAAGGAGTAGATATGTATATTGTGATTATTATCTCTTAAATGTTTATTCCAATAAGATTTTTAATTCACTAAACTATAAACATTACAGGAATAACGACAGTAATAAAAACCACATCATCATTTCGATAACGATAGGAGGACAAAGGTTTTGACTTTTACACCCAGTGTTAAGTGAAAGTGTCCTCGAGTACTATAAATATTTTTAGAACATGTATTAGTGGTTCTACTTATGAAATATAAATATGCAACGTTATTAAAGGATCCCTCCGACATTGTTATATCCAGTGATTTTATCTTATTTGAAAACGGAGTGTTAAGACCTTTGGTCTTTAAGGTTTAGTTCCATGGTCGAGGGAGTTTTCTTAGAGTTTTCTTAGGAAGGAATGACATGTCATAAACCAATAGAGAACTGAACACCTTTGTATTGAGACGAACGTAGAAATGCACGATAGGAGAGACACAAGGAGACACAGAAGAGAGGAGAAGAATATTTATGTAGGCAAACATTAAACTTGAGTAGGATTAGGTCACACTGTAATAAAATTGACTAATGTAGTTATTTTTGAGTTAAAGGTTCATTTCAGTGTAAGACTTCAAGATATGTTTGTACTCAAGATCCCCTTGCGATATGTAGGGTTATACCAGACTCTAAGGGAGTTTAATAACAGTTAAGGTGTACGTTTTACCTAAATGGGATTAGGACAACAAAAACAACAAGTAGTGAGTCAGAACAGACTTAGAAACACTGGGGTACCTGATGTCCCGTGTTCCGAAGATACAAGAAGTGATAAAGGACCTCAAACAAGTTTGAGTATAGGAACTCAGTCACTACGGTAGGTTGATAGAGTACGGGACAGTGGGAGAAGAGGACAGAAGTTAGAAAGGGTCGTAGTCCAAGAATAGGTTACTCAGTAGAGAAATATAGTCCACCGGTTTCATAACCTGGAAGTCGACATCGTAGTCAAGAAGGTTACTTACAAGTCCCAACTAAAGGAAATCCCAACTGACCAACTAGAGAAACGAAGGTTCCCTGAGAGTTCTCACAGAGGTCGTGGTGTTAAGTTTTCGTATTTAAGAGACCACGAGTCGGAATAAATACCATGTCGAGAGTGTAGGGACCCGAAGGCACTATCGAGGAGACCATTTCTTAGGAGGACGTTACGTCCTCTAGAACTACCTAAGGACCAGCCCTTCTAGGTGATACCTTCCCTATCCGATAGGCGAGGTCATAAGAACCCGAAGGGAACACCGAGTCAACCATTTCTTAGGTGGTCGTTACACCCTCTGGACCCAAGTCAGGAATCCTTCCCTTCTAGGGGACCTCTTTCCTTTCCCCTGGGTGGGGTCATAAGACCGGACCTCTTAAGGTACCTGACATATCAGGTACCCCAACATTTCTCAGTCTGCCCTGACTTACTGAAAGTAAAAGTAACAGAGTGTAGGGATGCACTGATGATCTTTTTAGTATCGAAATTGGTATCTCTGGAAATAGCCGTTTCTTTATCGAGACGAAAAATTATGTGACAGATCCAAACAGAATTGAAAAGAAGGTTCTTCTTTCACAGAAAATTAAAACATCGAGTCATTGGTAGGTGTCACTAAAACCTCGAGTTCTTTTATTAAAGACTGTCACAAAGGTGATAAAGAGGGAGATAATAGGTACTTGACTACCCTGGTCTACGGTACTAGAATCCAAAAAAAAAAAAAAAAAATTAAAAAAAAACTTACGAGAAAATTCGGTCAAAAAGGAGAAAGGAAAAAAGTAGGGGTAGTTCTCTGAGATCAAAGAGATACGAAAGACGGTAACCTCACCATAGTAGACGTATAGACTCTAACAACTATAAAGAGGACCTTTAGAACTAAACTCGAACAAAGGACTTTAGAAGGGAACATAGAGTCAACCATTTCTCAGACGGACGCTACGTCCTCTGGGCCCAAGCTAGGGACCCAACACTTCTAGGGGACCTCTTCCTTTATCGTTGAGTAAGGTCATAAGAACGGACCTTTTAGGGTACCTGTCTCCTCGGACCGTCCGATGTCAGGAACCCCAGCGTTCTCAACCCGTGGTGAATCACTGATTTGGTGGTGGTGATGGACTTCAAAATTACATAGGGATCATCATCGAGATTTAAGTTTTAGAGTAGGTTCATATTAGTTGAGTTTTCAAACATTTCACTTCACTTCAGTGAGTCAGGACAGACTGAGAAACCCTGGGGTACCTGACACCGGATGGTCCGAGGAGACAGGTACCCTAAAAGGTCCGTTCCCATAACCTCACCCAACGGTAAAGGAAGAGGTCCCCTAGAAGGGTTGGGTCCCTATCTTGGGCCCAGAGGACGAAACTTCCGTCTGTGAAATGGTAGACTCGGTAGTCCCTTCGTTTTTTCAATAGACAAAGAGTTTATGTTTCCACTCTGACCATATTTCATCCATCCACGTAAGGTCTTCCCTCTTTTACCTTACTTATTTCCTCAGTAACCAGGGTTTAGGTCACCCCGTTCAAAGTAATGTAAAGTTCTAGGCTTTTGTAAGACACCGAACTGCAAGACGGGAAATCCGAGAACTGAACACCTATGTCGTCTTCGACACGGGGAAGTCGGGTACCATGGACACTATCGGACGGTCGGAGACCCGGTTAGAACCTCAGTATGAAGAAAAGAGAACTTCCCATCGTGTACAAACGTCTACTCGAGGAGATAGTGAAGTAAAGAACGAAAACCTTATAACAGTTTTTACGAAATTTTATCCATTATATATAAGGGAATTCTACCCAAAGGGTCCACTGTGTCACCATTTCTTAGACGGACGTTACATTCTCTGCACTCAAGTCAGAGACCCAGACCTTCTAAGAAACCTCTTCCTGTACCGTTGGGTGAGGTCATTAGTTAATCCTCTTAAGGTGCCTGTCTATTCAGTAGATTGTTGTCAGGTACCCCAAAGTTTTCTTAGTCTGTTCTGAATCGTTGATTCGTTTTTGTAAGTGAATTCTATGTGTTTGTGAGTCCACAGAGAGAAACTACAATCGTCGACCACTACGAGGGATAGATTTGTTTAGATAATTAATTAATCATTAAAGTTTTACCACGAGACCGAGATAGTAAGACATAAATAATCGATTCTATGAAGGGGACCAGTTAATAAAAAACATCAGTGTGTTCTAATTTTTCCACGTTATTGATTGAAAGGACTCTTACCTAAGTGTATAAGGAGTGAAATTAATGTGTACTCCTCCAGAGAACAAACCAAAACAAACAAAATTAATCGAAAAGATTTCACGGTTGAAGAAATAACATTGTCTGACAGAGACAGACATATTAACATTTACCAGGACGGTTTATAGTCTCCGTTCGAGTTCTTGGAAATCTTTATCTCTTGACGTCTATTTGTAATCTTTTGTGACCCTTTATCCTAACGTTTAATTAATGAACCCAGTAATTAAGAAACACCTTAATAGGACTGTGAAAAAAAGGAAATTTAATTTTATATTATAAAAACGAGGAACCTGTTTTACGATTTATAGTAAAAACATTTTATAGAAAGATTATGAATTATAATAATTAAATATAAGATATTATATATGACAAAACAAGTACTACCTTTATGGATCTTTTTAAATTTATTTTATATATGTTATCCCTTTCGTTCAATCGAAAAATATTCATTACTCTTACTTTTTTTTTTTTTTGATTATATTTGGTTCCTTCGTCTAATGAAAGTAAAAGTGACCACGACAATTACATTATCCCAAAGTACACCGTTAGCACCATTTCTTGAACGGACGGTTAATCCCACTGTATTCTCTAGTACGAATCTAGGGACCCAACCCTTCTAGGAGACCTCCTCCTTTAACGTTGGGTGAGGTCATAAGAATGAACCTCTTAGGTACCTGTCGTCTCGGACCTCACAGTGTTCCTCAGTCTATACTGACTTTCCCCAGAAAGCCAGTACTTTCCCCAGAAAGTCAGAAACATTGGGGATCCTAGTGTTTCTCAGTCTGTATTAACTTTTGTACGTCCGTGTTTGTGTGATAATAATTATATCAGTTACCCAATATACCACACTTGCAGTTGATGTTTAACCGTGAACGGGTCTCGTAAACGGTCCCTGACTTGTTGTCGTTGTTGTTGTTGCCATAAACGGTAGAAGGAGACACCTCTTATTTGGGACACGATGACTTCGACAACTGGACGTTGTGGAGGACACCTCTCAAGTCCCACTTCACTCCGTAAGACACGAGGTCCCTTCCACCATCTTGTCCAGAAATCTATCTATAAGGTCCTTGGTTAAAGTACTAGGGTTAAAAACGTAGAGAAGTATAGATCTTTTCGTGATTTAGGGAAGTACCACTGTAGTCGAGGAACACTGATAGTCTTTTGAAGAACATTTCATTCACGAACTAACGTAACTTTAGGGGGAAATGGTTTTAGAATATATAACTGGAAGGGGGTCACGGAAAAACCTCTTCAGAGAGTCTCGATGGACTCCACGATATAGGGTCGACGACAGGAGTTAAAGGGAGTTTATTTTGAATAGAACGTTGAGAGTGGACTGTTTAGAAAAATCACTCGTATCTCTTGTTGTTGTTGTTTTTCAAAGATAATTGTTTTATTTACAATGAAAAACAATATACATAGAACTCATCCTATACAAGAGGAAATAGTAGACTTTATGTCCCAGTCAATTCAAGTCAGAAAGTCAAAACAGGTTGAGAAACTCTGGGGTACCTGACGTCGTGAGGTCCGAAAAGACAGGTAGTGGTTGAGGACTTCGAACGAGTTTGAGTATAGGTAATCCAACCACTACGGTAGGTTGGTAGAGTAGGAGACAGTAGGAGAAGAGGAGGACGGAAGTTAGAAAGGGTCGTAGTCCCAAAAAAAAGGACACTTAGTCAAGAAGTGTAGTTCACCGGTTTCATAACCTCGAAGTCGAAGTCGAAGTCGTAGTCAGGAAGGTTACTTATAAGTCCTGACTAAAGGAAATACTAACTGATCAAACTAGAGGAACGTCAGGTTTCCTGAGAGTTCTCAGAAGAAACTGTGACGAAAAATTATAAGACAGATCCATCCAGTATTAAAAAGAAGGTTCCTCGTTCACAGAAAATTAAAGTACCGACGTCACTGGAAGACGTCACTAAAACCTCGGGTCCTTTTCCTTATGGACCCATTTCCATGTTTAAACTCTTTTAACAGACCTACCATAAATGGTGATGTCACAAGACCGGATCTCATAAGGTACCCAACATATCAGACACCCCAACGTTTATCAACCTGTACTGACTCACCCAAAGTAAAAGTGATGAAGATTAATGGAGAGTTTTCTCTTTTTACTTTAAGTGATAAGATAAAGGATGGGTTACAACACTTACTCTGTCAATTGTGTGTATTGAGACCTTTGACTTCTGTGACATTCCTTCTGTCACCTCAGTACTGACCTCTTCTTTCCATCAAGTTAACGTATATTTATTATAGTAGCACAGTCGAAAAGATAAATTACCATCTGAAAAAGATTCTGTAATAAATCACTTATTATAAGAAGTACTCGATTTTTTGTTTGTCTGTTTGTTTTTTGTCAACTGGGTTACGTCGTCTCTCGTGTTCTCGACATATCTTCTTTGTTCGTTTCTTACTCCTTTGACGTCCATTTACCAAATCCCGGAGTCTCTTTGTCTTCTTTGTCCTTATAAAGTCACACTCCTATTTGTCTCGTTACCCCTAAAAGTGGTCTTTGTGTACTGTAAACTTTGTTTAACTAATTGTAACAAAATTTGCACTAAACACACATTTAAGTCATTGTCACTACTTCGATATCTCTTCCTGATATTTTCTTTAGATACTCGTCTAACCGTGGTCAGTTTTGTCACACTCAGTGTCTCTTTCCCTCTTCAGACCTAGTCTAAAGGTCTCTCGTCTAGAAATTCGGTCAGTGTCAATGACAACGATAAAGGAGTCACTCTGAATTGACACTTCCGTGAGTTCAGGAGACTTGATCAATGAATTAAACACGACGCGACAAGACGTATACACCTAAGATAATATTTGGGAAGGAAGGTCACACACCTAGACACAACACAAAAGTTCCCTTCACTCCATTTCTTGGGACGTCTATGGAGGATATAACAAAATCTAACTAAACCAAAGACCTAACTTACTTAGGTTTCGTTACTTTATGTAAGTTATAGGACCATTGGTCTTGATCATTTAGGTCCCCTGCAATGAGAAATCTCTTATAACGGAGTTGGGATGACTAAAGACGACCACCTCACGATGTAAATATTACCATGTTTGGTCTGTAAATTAAGTGGAAGTGTATATTCCAGAAATGTCCACCGCGACATATCCACAGAAATGTCCAGAAATGTTCACCATTTCTTGGACAAACGGTTACGTCCTCTGTATTTTCTGTGCCTAAGTTAGGGACCCAGCCCTTCTAGGGAACCTCCTCCCGTACCGTTCGATGAGGTCATAAGGACGGACCTCTCAGGGTTACCTGTCTCTACAGACCACCCGATATTAGGTACCCCAGTGTGTCTTAGGATGTGCTGACTTCATTAAATCGTGAGTGTGTACGTGTTTATACCACGAATTTGATATTACAAGTATTACCTTTTTTATTGTTATCAATTACGAACAACTCACGGTAAAGTTTGTAAAATTCGTAAAATAAAATATAATAAATTAGTGACTCTATAATATTATATTTACAGTATCAAGTAAAATTACTACCCATTTGACTCCTTTCCTCTCAAATTCCCTGAACCGACATATAATTGAATTTTTCATCTTCTCAACCTAAATTTTAAATCAATTAGACCGAGACTACGGTACGTAAAACAGGAAGTAATACTACTCCTAGTTATTATCTTCTCGATTGTTCTCGTCTTATAAAAAATTTTTCGTTTTGTATCAAAAATAAGATAGAAATTTTTATACATTTATTCTTAAAGGTTACCTTTAAGATAGATGGGAGTGTATACGTATATATAGTCAAGTCAAGTCAAGTCAGCACAGGCTGAGAAACGCTGGGGCACTTAACGTCGTGCGGTCCGGAGGGACAGGTAGTGGTTGAGGGCCTCAAGTGAGTTTGAGAGTGCAGGTAGCTCAGCCACTACGGTAGGTCGGTAGAGTAGGAGACAGTAGGGGAAGGGGATGACGGGGGTTAGGGAGGGTCGTAGTCTCAGAAAAGGTTACTCAGTCGAGAAGCGTACTCCACCGGTTTCATGTCCTCAAAGTCGAAATCGTAGTAAGGAAGTTTACTTGTGGATCCTGACTAGAGGAAATCTTACCTCACCAACCTAGAGGAACGTCAGGTTCCCTGAGAGTTCTCAGAAGAGGTTATGGTGTCAAGTTTTCGTAGTTAAGAAGTCGCAAGTTGAAAGAAGTGTCAGGTTGAGAGTGTAGATATGTACTGACCTTTTTGGTATCGGAACTGATCTACCTATATCCATTTACATGTCCATGTATATTTACGAAAAAATACAGTTAGGACCCTCAGTTCATGAGAATAGTTAAAAAAATAACTACTACTTACTGTCAACCTATGAAATATGTTCCAATGTCGTGACCTTTTAAGACTGATATCTTGGGATAATACTTCTAAAACCGAAAGACTTGGACAGGGATTTGCTTACAATTTTTTTTCCAAGTTTAAATTACTCTGCGTTAGTTGTTTAGTTTATTCTTTTATAGTAAGAAAGAGAGAAAGACGAACGAAATAACATTCTTTGAACATAGATAAATCTTCAGAACTTATATAAACGTTTATGTTTTGGGACCTTAAAATTTGATCATTTTAGTTTTATTTACTGTAAATAAGTAAGTAACCGGGAAATAACTATGGGAGGAAAACAATTATTCTGTTGAAATAATTCAGGATCCTTAGGACCGTATTACTTTCTTTGACCTTTCTGTTGACGACGACGACGACGACGACGACGATTTAACGAAGTCATCACAGGTTGAGACACGTCGGGGTCTCTACCGTCGGGTGTCCGAGGAGACAGGGACCCCAAGAGGTCCGTTCTTGTGACCTCACCCAACGGTAAAGGAAGAGGTTACGTACGTAGGTACGATTCTGTAAAGTCAGTACAAACCGAGAGACACTAGGGTACCTGTCGTCGGGTGATTCCAGAAGACAGGTGTCCTAAGAGGTCCTTTCTTATGACTTCACCCAACGGTAACGGAAGAGGCACCTTTCTGATATTAACCTGAATTATTCATTTGGTTGTGAGTATTCCTTGTTGACTGAGACCCACATGAGCCGTTTAGACTGCCTCTAAAACGTAAGAATATTTTTTCTTATATAACTCTACTTTAAGTGTTCCGTATTTTAATTGGTAAAATTCATTCATCAAGTAACCATAAATCATGTAAGGGTTACAACCCTTTGGTGATTGAGGTGTATTAAAACTTTAAAAGGGTAGTGAGGGTTTCATTTTAGGGAATCGGTACTTAGTAGAGGAGGAGTGAGGAAGAAGGAATATAGGGGACCTTTGATCCTTGGTCATAAGACTGAAGTACTACTATTAAAACGTAAAACTGAGATATCTACACAATACTAACACAAAGGACTCTCCTAAACTAAACTAGGTATCCTTCGTAAAATTATGTAAATAATCATACAGTCTTAACAGATAAAACATATGGTTAATTAATTTTTTGAATACAAAGATTTATCTAATATTTAATCTATGAATTATATAACCCCCCTAACTAACAAAATTAGCGTTTTTGAGTAAATACTTTTAAGAAGTTTATTGACTCAATATTAAACGTTAACCTTTAATTTATACTTCAAATATAATCCGTAATGATTCAAAGACTGTGCAAAATACACGGACTTTTGTAAAACGATTTGATATTGATGAAGAAGGATGAGGACTTCACGATTTCTAAAGATCGTCAGTACAACACAAGTAACACCATAGATTACTTATAGTCCGTTAAAGGTAGTGTGAGAGATCAGTTCACTAAGATCGGATTTGACCGTTTGAGTTATGATGATTGTTGTGTTATCGGAAAAAGTATAAATTATTTGTAGGTGTAACAAAGTATAAACTACGATTTCGAAAGAGAAGTGATTTATAAATTTACAGTAATCTGGATGATCTTTACTTTACTCAAATTAACGTGATCCGTACATACGATAAAGGAAATAAAGACACTAAGAGACTGACACTAAGAGACTAAAGGGATTTTTGTTAATTACTTACAGAAGACACATATTCAACTCGTACCACAACCACCAAATCAACGGTTCAGTACAGGTTGAGAACGCTGGGGTACCTGACATCGAACGGTCCGAGGAGACAGGTATCCTAAGATGTCCGTTCTTATGACCTCGTCCAACGGTAAAGGAAGAGGGTCCCCTAGAAGAACTTAGTTTGGGTCCAGGGGACGGGAAGTCCGTCTAAGAAATGACGACTCTATCCTCCCTTCTAGGAATTTAACTCGTATCATATAATAACTAAAGAACTATAAAATCAGAATGTTAGTAAAAAATTTTAGGATAAAAATACACAATGAACAGTTTTGACACGTCGTATAATTAGTATTCATAATGTACCAGGTTATAAAAACTACTTATTACGTTGTGTATTTACTTCAGCGTATTCTCCTCTCTATATAAACGGTCTTTACATTATTAACGTATTCTATTAATATATTATTAAATTAATCGTCTGTGGTTCCTGTATGGTGTCAAATTTAGGGTCTTTCGATTAACAACTCAAAGAAGAGTTGTCAAAGAAATATAGTCTGTCCATAAAACTTACACACAACGTAAACGACTTCGAAATGCGAAGACTAAATGTTCAAAACTCCTAAGTATCGGACAAAGTCTTACACTCTGGTTGAAGTAAATTAAGAAACCAAATGAACTATTTTCGAGAGTGATATTTGATAGTAAGAAAATATCCGCTTTTGAATTAATATCTTTTGTAGTATATCATCTTCTGTAAAGTAATTGATTTTACTTCTTATAACATTTGAAACCTTTCTCGTTCTTCTTACATACTAATATATATAGTCTTTACACAAAAGGTCTAGAACATGATCACTATCCTCTGTATGTACTAACAGGACTCAGTTAAGGACCACCTTTTGTAGTTACTAAAAGATTTTAAAAATCCGTCTTAAAATACGAAAAACCTCTATTAAACATAAAAAAAAAATTATAACCATGTAATAAGTCACCTGTCTTTTAAGGTCGTGGGTTTCTGTCAATCTGTGTCCTTCTACACAGTGACCTTGTATATTGACTTTGTCCGTTCTCAATCCTTTCCCAGTGTGCAAGTCCAATTGTTTTTAGGTGTATGGAACTAATTGATAGGTGACCTTTGGAGAGTCCTTCAAGTCAAGTCAAGTCAGTGAGTCAGCACAGACTGAGAAACGTTGGGGTACTTAGCGTCGTGCGGTTCGGAGGGACAGGTAGTGGTTGAAGGCCTCAAGTGAGTCTGAGTACAGGTAGTTCAGTCACTACGGTGGGTCGGTAGAGTAGGAGACAACAGGGGAAGAGGAGGACGGAGGTTAGGGAGGGTCGTAATCTCAGAAAAGGTTACTCAGTTGAGAAGAGTACTCCACCGGTTTCATGACCTCAAAGTCGGAATCGTAGTCAGGAAGGTTTCTTTAGGGTCCCGACTAGAGGAAGTCTTACGTGGCCAACCTAGAGGAACGTCAGGTTCCCTGAGAGTTCTCAGAAGAGATTGTGGTGTCAAGTTTTCGTAGTTAAGAAACCGTGAGTCGGAAGAAGTTNTACTAATATATATAGTCTTTACACAAAAGGTCTAGAACATGATCACTATCCTCTGTATGTACTAACAGGACTCAGTTAAGGACCACCTTTTGTAGTTACTAAAAGATTTTAAAAATCCGTCTTAAAATACGAAAAACCTCTATTAAACATAAAAAAAAAAATTATAACCATGTAATAAGTCACCTGTCTTTTAAGGTCGTGGGTTTCTGTCAATCTGTGTCCTTCTACACAGTGACCTTGTATATTGACTTTGTCCGTTCTCAATCCTTTCCCAGTGTGCAAGTCCAATTGTTTTTAGGTGTATGGAACTAATTGATAGGTGACCTTTGGAGAGTCCTTCAAGTCAAGTCAAGTCAGTGAGTCAGCACAGACTGAGAAACGTTGGGGTACTTAGCGTCGTGCGGTTCGGAGGGACAGGTAGTGGTTGAAGGCCTCAAGTGAGTCTGAGTACAGGTAGTTCAGTCACTACGGTGGGTCGGTAGAGTAGGAGACAACAGGGGAAGAGGAGGACGGAGGTTAGGGAGGGTCGTAATCTCAGAAAAGGTTACTCAGTTGAGAAGAGTACTCCACCGGTTTCATGACCTCAAAGTCGGAATCGTAGTCAGGAAGGTTTCTTTAGGGTCCCGACTAGAGGAAGTCTTACCTGACCAACCTAGAGGAACGTCAGGTTCCCTGAGAGTTCTCAGAAGAGATTGTGGTGTCAAGTTTTCGTAGTTAAGAAACCGTGAGTCGGAAGAAGTTTCAGGTTGAGAGTGTAGGTATGTACTGGTGACCTTTTTGGTATCGGAACTGATCTACCTGGAATCAGCCGTTTCATTACAGAGACGAAAACTTATACGATAAATCCAACCAGTATCCTCATTCACAGAAAATTAAAGTACCGACGTCAGTGGTAGACGTCACTAAAACTTCGGGTTTTTCTTCATCCTGGAGAATTTACATTAAACATTGACTCAATGACTATTCTAGTTTCAGAAGAAAAAAAAGTGTTTCGTTGATTTGATGTTCTAATTTATTCGGGATTTAAACTAGTAAACATGGACAATACTTAAACCACTTACCTCTTTATATCATTAATTTGTCGTTCCCTTTTACCTTTTACTCTCAATGATGTTTTTTATCTTTAATTTCGACTTACTGTGATACGGGAGCACGGAAGTCGGTTGAACCTTTTTTCTATAGGATAGACCCACTTGTCCTTGTAATATCAACGACCCCTTTTACCGTTTAGAGATTACTTCTCAAGAAATCTATCTTAGTACTTTATAAATCTGTAAAATTTATATAAAAGAAATCAGACAAATGTCCTAAGAGGACTTTTAAGTTACTGTAAAAAAAAATTTTACCCACTTTATAACAATTAGTCAAGTCAAGTCAATGAGTCAACGAGAAACACTGAGGTACTTGACATCGTATTGTCCGGAGGGACAGGTAATAGTTGAAGGTCTCAAATGAGTTTGAGTACAGGTAACTCAGCCACTACGGTAGGTTGGTAGAGTAGGGAGTAGGACGGAAGTTAGAAAGGATCGTAGCCCCAGAAAAGGTTCCTCAGTCAAAAAACGTAGTCCACCGGTTTCATAACCTCAAAGTCGAAGTCGTAGTCAGGAAGGTTACTTATAAGTCCTGACTAAAGGAAATCCTACCTGACCAACCTAGAGGAACGATAGGTTCCCTGAGAGTTCTCGGAAGGGGTCGTAGTGTCAAGTTTTCGTAGTTAGGAAACCGTGAGTCAAAAGAAATATCAAGTTGAAGGTGTAGGTATGTACTGATGACCTTTTCGGTATCTAAACTGATATACCTGTAAACAACCGTTTCGTTACAGAGACGAAAAATTGTACGATAGATACAACCAGTATTGAAAAGAGGGTTCCTCGTTCACAGAAAATTAAAGTACTGACTTAAGTGGTAGACATCAATAAACCTCGGGGGGTTTTATTTTCAGACGGTGACAAAGGTGACAAAGGAGTTAATAACGGCATTCACTACCTTGGTCCACGGTACTAGAATCAAAAGAATTACGACTCGAAATTCGGTTGAAAAATGAGAGGAGAAAGTAAAAGTAGTTCTTCAAGAAATCGAGAAGAAGTGAAAGACGGTATTCCGACCACAGTAGACGCATAGACTCCAATAGCTATAAAGAGGACCGTTAGAACTAAGATCGAACACAAAGTAGGTCAGGTCGTAAAGAGTACTATGTGGGACGTATATTTAATTTATTGGTTCCACTATTATGTGTCGGAACTGTATGAGGAAAGGACTAAACTTTGGTTAGACGAGAAGGTACGGGATAAGATTGAACAAAGAACTGGACATATGTCTAAAGAGTCCTCCGTCCTGTCTACTAGACCATAAGGATGGATAATTTCTTAAAAGGTGTTAAAAAAACACTAGGTGTGTCAGTTTCCGAAACCATATTAGTCATTTTGTCTCCATCTACAAAAAGACCTTGACAGAACCAAAAAGTTACTAGGTTGCCTACGACCGTTAAACTAGAGACCAAAGAGACGGAGAAGATTTAGGTCCAACTTGTAGACCTTCGAGTGTCACGTGGATGACAACTTCGGACCGATCCTCTTAAAACTCGTAGTGAACGATAGTACACTCTACTCACGTTGACATACCATCGAACTAGTAAGAAAATGTAACGGAAAGAAACTCCAACCTTACTTTTGACTGGAAAAGATCAGGACACCGGTGACGACTCAAAAGGTTTAACCAACCGTATAACTCAAGTCGTGAAAGTGACGTAGTAGAAAATCCTAAACTCTTTCGAGTTGACTTTATGGTAGTGGAGGTGATCGAAACAAGTATCACTACGAAGGATTCCGTGTGAACTGAAGTGTAAGGTCCTACAGACCGAGATCCACTTACTAGTGTGGTAACACCAAAAGACCTAGTACTTATATAAAAGCATATTAAGAAGACACATAAGAACGGTAAAGACGAATTGTAGAAGCCGAAGACAATCCAGGTATGGAAAAAAACAGGAAATTACACGGGTCGAAACGCACTTTGCGAGGGAACCATAGAGACTAAAAGAACTTCTCTAGAGATTAGAAAGGATAAGATACCAAAAGGAAATAAAGAAACGTGACTAGTGACTCCTTCCGAAACAATAGAAAAGAACGATAAGAAACCTTGAGACGTAAATTTACCTACATAGAAAGGAAAAGAAGAAACGGAAAACGAAGAAATAAAAAGAGTCAATAAACATTCCGGAGAAGTCTGTCGGTAGAACGGAAAGACGTCAAGAAGCCCTACTAGAAGTAGTGATGGAGGACATGTTACAGTGCTTGGAGGTGGGTATCAAGAAGTCCGTGAGATAGTCTAGATTAGGGAACTTAGACAAACAGTAAATATGACACATTCACATTCCCTAAACTAAATCCAGTATGGACTTACCAGATCACCAAAAGGGATGAAAGAAGTTAACTTCAGACTTAAACCGTTATTACTCAAATACAAGAATCAGTGTCGGTCGAGCGTCAGGACAAAAACGACTGACATATCTGGAAGAGGTAGAAACCGACCTTTATTATATTAGTCATACTAAAATCATAACTGGTAGACCACTACAGGTACACATATAGAAATCACACAACCTTCTCCCACAAACGATACCGGTCACACAAAAGAACCGTTTTGAGATAATCAGAAACGGGACTAAGTAAGACATGAGGTTCCGGTTTTAACAGACGATGAGGTCCATAAAGAACCGAAGGATGTAAACGTAAGGTCCGGGGATATTATTTTGCCTGAAGACAAAAAAACCGACGATCAAGATCTTCAAACATCTCGAAGTATCTTGACAAGTTGAAGTCGAATAAGTCGTAATGACCAACCCCGTATCTGAACCTAATGACATTATAACTTACCAAACGGAACCTCTACTTGTCTCTAGTAAAACAGTCAAAACTTTGACGTAGGTTCATGACGTAAAGTCTGAGAAAACAACTGATACTCCCGATGAGGCAAAGAAGATTCCCTAAGGACGGGTTTCATCATCTATATTACCAGTAGACTCAATTTAAGTGGGTAGACCAGGTAAAATCAATCGACTAAGGATTTTACAGTCACAAGTGAGAACGATAGAGGACAAACTGGTGAAGGTTAAACGGAACTAAGTACCTAGATTGTCAGGTCCAAGGATACGTTATAAAGAGAAATATCGTAGCCTGAAATGTAAGTAGT
The DNA here is from genome assembly GCA_006410555.1 of Capra ibex. NCBI lineage: Eukaryota > Metazoa > Chordata > Mammalia > Artiodactyla > Bovidae > Capra > Capra ibex. The sequence continues at coordinate 41,267,367 of SJYO01037955.1, forward strand.
GGTCAATGTAGGTGTTGACCCACAACAAAAACGAAACCAAGACAGATAAGTAAGAAAGACCTAAATAAAGAGGCGACTAGAGGTCATCGTATAACCCGTGGATGACTGGACCCTTAAAGTAGAAAGTCACGGGATAGAAAAACGAAAAGTATGGTAAGTACCACAAAAGTTCCGTTTTTATGACTTCACCAAACGGTAAGAGAAGAGGTCGTCTGATACAAAAAGTCCTGAGAGGTGGTACTGGGTATACAGAACGCATCGTACCGAGGATCAAAATAACTCAATATGTTCCGACACCAGGTACACTAGTCTAACCAATCAAAAAACACTAACGTCAAAAGTCAGACAGACGGGAGACTATCTCTTCGTATTCTCCGAATACCTCCGAAGGACTACCCTCTCCGAATGACTCCTCCTTTGACCAAGAACAAGACTACCCGTCCCGGTACGAGTCATTTAGAAATCAGGTTAAAAGACAACTTCCCGATCAGACACAAGGAAGGGACAATAAACTAGACTCCGGTTTGATACCACCTTCATTACTTATTTTACTACTGGAGACAGTTTTAAAGGGCACGTGTGTGATGATGTGAGTCACGGGGGTTGGGAAGACATCCGGGGACGTTTGTATACGGAACCAACCTCTAAGGGCCTGTGAGTACACGTTCAGACCCAGTCAGAGAACACCCCAGTGACGAGGAAAGAGGACCCAGGACCACACGTGTTCAAGACAAACAAGAGAGGTTCAAGACAAAGGGGTCAGAGCACATTCAAGACCACCGAGATACCACCCCAATTTCCGTTGGAGGAGGTTCTCCCGAATACGGTGAGGGTCCAAACGACGTGAGTCTCGAGGACGGGGACGTCGTCAGGTGACGACTGGGTATGGAGGTGTCCTCTGTGGTTTCATGTCGAGACAGAGTCAGGGACACCCTAGAGACCTAGGACCACACGTGTTCCATACAAACTCGGGAGACTCACAGAGACCACCCATACCCCAAACTAAGAGTTCCACTAAAGTGGGGAGGATGGTAAAACAACCCCGAATAAAAAACGGGAACTCACACCCCATAGAGGAGTTTCTATAAAAGTTGTATAATCTTGTTAACACGTGGATGTTTTTAAAGATTACTGAAATAGAGACCTATCCTAACGATACTTGTATGACAGGTACGTAAATGTGATACGTACTTTTAACATCCTTTCTTACAGTGGACGGTATTATACTTATAACATATTTCGTAATTTGTCAATATACTTTGGTTAAAATAAAAGTATACATGTAGATAAGTAAGAAAATAGTTTCAACGGGTTCTACTATTCTCTCCGCCATTTCCACTTCGTTTTGTTATTCTTTTTATCAGTCCTCATTTTTTATATATATACTTTGTACTTCAGAAGACCGTCTGACCTTTATCTATCTTTTCTACAGATTTGACTACCCTCTTTAGAGAAATGTAGTTTACACCAGATCATGAACGGTTCTCATCTAGATCCGAAACACCTTGGATAGTAAAAAAACGTCGGCAAAAATTCTTTTTCTAATGTTTTGACTTTATGTTTTAAGTCTATGTCTTCATTTATGAGTAAGTCTCATTTCATTTATTTAGTACTATTTACCACTTATAATTTTCGATTGTTTATGGATTTAATAGTATTTTGGGTTTTATTACTGTATTACAAAATAATTCGTTTATAAATGTCGACATAATGTTAACGGACTAGAAAACCGACGTATTAAGAATAAAGAAGTTTAAAATCCGTCCTTCGATCGGTAGTCGTTGTTCTTCCGTCTGGGAAATGAATTTGAAGGTCACCGGTGAATTAGGGGGGTTCGATAAATGGTTGGGGTGGGGTTTGTTTAGGGGTAGTTATGAGGTCTGACCAGTCCCCTGAGTTTTTAGGGGATGACCTACTGACCTCCCTGAAAAGGGTCAGACCGTATACATACGTAGAATACGGTAGTAAACGACCGGTAACCCGAGTAGTTCACAAGCATTTAAAGATACTTATGTACGTAGATTAATATTGTCTGACTTAATACCCTTCCTGAACGTGTCGTCTCGGGGGTTAAATATTGGAAGTCGACAGTCATGACGGTTAGTTGTTAAAGGACCTAATACGTTTTTGGGAACGGAATTTTTGAGATGTGAGACCGGGAGTCCCGGCTTACAAAAGGAACGGGCCGGGTGGAGAGGGAACTCCATAAGAGAGAGAAATAGGAGTTATTTAAGAGAACGTAACCCATTCTGACCTACGAAAAACCACTTTAATGGTTTTTGGTTCTAGGTATCCTCCTCCACAAGTCTGAGAAGGGGATTGTTTTACTACACTTCATCTTATGTGATATTTATTTTGTATGAAATTAAAAACGAAATCATAACTAATGAACTAGTACATCTTTAGACATAGAAGATTGATCAATCACCATTATAGAACGATTCTTCATTCACTATAGAACCGTACTAATTTAGAAGGTGAGTACATATCTGTGTGAACGACGAATTTCCTAACGATTTTTAAACACGGGATTTTTGTGTTCTAAAACTGGATAGATAAAAAGTACCGAAAGTTTACCTTTTCATTTTCTCTTTTAACATACTATAGAATTTCTCTACCCTTACGGTCTGATGGACTGGACGGAGGACTCTTTAGACATACGTCCAGTTCTTCGTTATCAATCTTGACCTATACCTTGTTGTCTGACCAAGGTTTAGTCTTTTTCTCTTACAGTTCCGACATATAACAGTGGAACTATTAAATTATATGAGACATGGATATACGTCTCATATAGTACGTTTTACGACCCGACCTACTTCGTGTTCGGTATTAGTTCTAACTGCCCCTTTTACAGTTACTGGAGTCTGTACGTCTACTGTGGTGGGAATACCGTCTTTCACTTCTTATTAATTTCTCGGAGAACTACTTGCACTTTCTCCTCTAACCTTTTACAACCGAATTTCGGGTTGTAAGTCTTTTGATTCTAGTACCGTAGAACAGGGTAGTGAAGGACCGTTTATCTACCCTTTTGTTACCTTTGTCACTGTCTGAAATAAAACCCCCCGAGGTTTTAGTGACGTCTACCACTGACGTTGGTACTTTAATTTTCTCCAAAAGAGGAACCTTCTTTTCGATACTGGTTGGATCTGTCGTATAATTTTTCGTCTCTGTAATGAAATGGTTGTTTACAGGCAGATCAGTTTCGATACCAAAAAGTTCATCGGTACATACCTACACTGTCAACCTGATATTTCTTTCGACTCGCGGTTTCTTAACTACCAAAAGTTAACACCACAACCTCTTCTCAGAACTCTCAGGGAACCTGTCGTTCCTCTAGGTTGGTCTGGTAGGCTTTCCTTTAGTCAGGACTTATAAGTAACCTTCCTAGTTATGACTTCGACTTCGAGGTTATGAGACCGACGGACTACGTTTCTTGACTGAGGAACCTTTTCTAGGACTACGACCCTTTCTAACTTCCGTCCTCCTCTACGTCTACTGACTCTTATTCTACCAACCTACCGTAGTGGTTAAGCTACCTGTACTCAAACTCGTTCGAGACCCTCAACCACTACCTGTCCCTTCGGACCACATGACGTCAGGAACCCCAGTGTTTCTCAGTCTGTGCTGACTCGCTGACTTTACTTGACTTGACCATTAATATTTTTAACGTATTGATTCTCGTAAACTTTCTTTTGAAGAAAACATCACCGTGGATACTCTTATTTTAAGATACGAATATTAAAATATATTGATCGCTGACCTTCTGAAAGGATGTCAAATTAATGACTAAATCCTGAAATTATAGAGTAAAGAAGTGAAGAGACTACGAAACGTATACAAATATGAAACGCCCTCCCACGAAACCGTAGAAGTACTGTCCAATTAGTCGTGACACACCAGTCTTTATAAGTCCAATTTTCTCGATTGTTAGTAAATTTATATGAATATTGAATGCCACTCGATGTATAAGAACTAGAACCTCTCTGACGTCACTCGTCAGGACTTTTCTCTCTAGAATCAAGGGACGGGGCCTTAACTTGGACCCATCGGACCTACTTTTGGTCTTTAGGATCGTTGTTTGGTGGTTCCCGATCTTCGATCTTCGTTTCATCCGGACCGAGAAAGGGGGTAAACTTTCGTTCTTATAAAGTTCTTCCGTTTCTGACTTTTGGACATGTATCAAATAGTTCTCTTTGTGTCGTGTCATACCCTCATGTGTCTTCGTCAAATGAATAAATTCTGTCTTCGTTCCGTCTCTATGTGTGGTCTCTCCTAATACCCGTAGATTTGTTCCTTACATCGTTTCTCCACTAAATTCAGTGTATATATCCTGCCAGGAAGGTCCAGAAACAAATGGAAACCGGTTTATAGAACAAGGAAAAAAAGTGTGGACTAACCGAATTGTGGGAGGGGTTCTACATACACGTTGAAAAACGATTTCGCCTAGGGTAACGTCACCGGTCATCCAAGTAAGGGTGTGAATAATACCCCACCACGGGAGGGGGAAAAACTGGGGGTTCCTCGGAAGGAAGCGTACATGTCTGTGTCTTCAAAAGGAACTGAAGTCCTCACCAGTGGAATAGAGAAATGAAGTCGTCTCGAGTCAAAGACGGTGATCGAAACAGGAACCTCGTACCTATACTTGTTTCGAAGTTTACATGAGGTCAACTGTTGTGACAAACAGGTCGGGTCGCCGGGTAGATAGAGGATGAAGTGAATATAGGTTGTTCAGGGTTTGATTTATTTTTTTTATTATCAGATTTACGTTGAAACAGAAATAACTTAGGGGGTTTCGTCGTACTGACTCCCTGGTGTTCCATCTTGCCTTTGGTGTACCTTTCCTTGTAACATCTCTGTCACAATGTAATTGTCTACATTAATTTTTTTTTTTTTTTTTTTTCTGGCAAATTCGTGTATTGTTCAGGGTAAGTTTCAGGAATCTTTGTACATCTTGTCGACGTCCCTGGTGAAGGTGGACGACCAAGGTACTCATACAGGTGAGAGGAAACGAAAAGGTGGGTACTCGAGTTCGAAGAGAACTATATACACTTGTAGTGTCGTGAATCTATATTCTTAGTACCCTTTATAAGTCCGAAGAAAAGAAGGAGGTATAAGGAAAGAGAGAGGAAGGGAAAGGGAGACGGATAGGGAAAAGATAAGGGAGAGGAAGAGACTTCTCTACATCTGTCTCTACCTCCTTATTTTTTTTTTTTTTCGTTGTGAAAATTACTTCTTGTTAGAGATAGAAAAGTAGAATAAGGGATTTGATGTGGTGAAATAATGTACTCCTTCTTTCTTTAGAAAACTAAGGAAAGACTAGACCGATAGGTTGGTTTTCTTTAGTGTATACCATAGATGTGTTATAAGATAACGTATTTATTTCTCCTAGAGGACCTACACTGTGAGACTCACTTAAAAAACTCTGGTCTATTCTTAACTACTTTTTACGAGTCACTGTATACACTTTTCAAGTATTCTTAAATTAAGATCATAGTCCAAAATCTTTACTAAGTCCTACTTTAACTTTTCGAGATTAAGTTGTAACCTTATTCTTATTGAAACTTACCTCCGTAAAAAAGGGTTTATTTATACTGATACTATTTGTCTGACGAATTCTAGAAAGATACTCGATGACAAATTTTTTCATTTCAACCTACTAAGTAAAGAATAAAATGGTTCTTATCTCCTCTTGTCCTTACGTAAGAAGACAGATTTAAAAGTGTTTCAATTTTTTCTTTTCAATTTAAACATGAAAAGTTTCTTAGTCGGACGGTTCAGGTAACTAATCATCCCACTGTATGGATGGAAGATGGGATGTTTTGTTTATTCCTTATGAGGAGCTGATAACGTCCTTGAGTCAAGCTTAGAGGAAACAAAACGTATGTAGTTCCTCTACTGCCAAGATGAATGTTAACATCGATATACACCTTGTATACACAAACGTTGTTAACTATGTGTATGATGAGGGGGATGTACTACTATATTCGTATGACCTTCATCTTTTACAGATATAACTACTTTTCCAAGAATATACACTTTCCAAGTAATTAAATAAAAAGTTTATTCCGTTTCCGAGTTCGTTTTTTTTTACGGAGAAAACTTGACTTTTCCCGTCCTTACCGTATAGTAAGTTCTTTAGTATTACAAAGAACCAAAAGTTTTCATGTCGTCCTTTATTTTATATATATAGTGATACGGTGTGTTAAATTATCTAAATTAGTTTATATTTGGTAATATCATCAGTATCGATAAAATAAAAATAGATAAATAGTTCACCTTCAGACTATCTTATCTATTATGGTAAACAATTCATTTACCGTCTCGGTTCCGAGTCTTAATCTGTAGTCGTCAAATTGAATGTACGTTGATATATTACTAGTGGAAGTTTGTCCGTATACAAAAGGACCTTAAACATCTGTGAAGAGGGATGTATCTGGAATATAAATGTATACTCAGACGGGAAAGGAAACCTCCTTATTTTCATACCGTTTTAACGAGTCGTGGTCCGAATGTGACACTAAACAAAACCGGTTAATTTACGACTGTTACATTGTTCGAGAAGGGTCCACTGGGATTGTCAATTCTTAGACGGATGGATACGTCCTTTGTATCTCTATGATCAACCTAGGGACCCGGTCCTTCTAGAGATCCTCATCCTTTACTGTTGGACGAGGTCATGTAACCATGACCTTTTAAGGCACCTATCTCCTTAGACCGTCCATTATCAGGTACCCCGACGTCTCTCAGTCTGTGATCACTCACTGATTCGCACGCACACGCGTACGTGTGTACGTGCATGTGTGTGTGCGTGTGTGTATGTGTGTGTGTTACATTACACATGGTTACGGGTCGTCTTCAAAACCCTCAGTCTAAATATAGGAGACCCATAAAGGAAAGAGGGACAATCTTCTAACTGACATAAGGTCTATTCTGGTGAGAAGTTAGAAGTAGAATCTCATTCTGAAACGAACCTCGTCTTCGTGTCGTGTGGGTCCCTTTCTATTAATTATCTTTTGTTACTCGGAGGTATTCGGTTATATTCAACACACACACACAAACATAACAAACAACTATGTGGTTGTGAACTATATTTGAATACGTTAAAAAATTTGCAATCTCATGTAATAATACTAAAATCCTTATTAAGTTCAGCTTTTTCTTACTATTCTACTATTGTGTAAGGAATCTATAGTACCATAAATTTCGAGTGTGAAGAGAAATTGACACGTTGATGGAATATTTAACAGAATTTTACACCCGTAAAAGTGGTATTATTTAGGACGTACGAAAAGTTTCTTCCTTTGAGTTTATTAGTGACAAAGTATCGGATTCTACGGGAACGGTATACCATTCACGCTTACAAGGGTTTCGTCGTTTACAAGACAGTCCCTCAGAGTGACTACAAAACTAACCTAACGAGATAATAGACTTGTGCAGACGGTTTTCTTTCGTGGACGTGTTATTTCTCTCATGTCTTCGACGGTCCGACACTGTCGCCTTCCTTTCGCTTCACATACGACTGTTGAATGGACAGTAGGAGTCTAGATGGCTCACCAATACTGTCTACGGGGACGAGGAGGTACAGAGCGCTATTGAAGACATACGGTCCCTTTTGGAATGCAGAACCCTTAGGTTTTCTTTTAACCTGAGGTCTATTTCTTGTTTCTCGAAAGTCCCAAAGACGAAGTTTCAGAGAAGAATCCTCTACACTGTTGTAGTGTCCGCTTTTTCTCGTTACATGCAAGAAAGAAAGTCAAAGAGTAACTCGAAGGTTCTAGGGGGTTTACGTAACATCCTAAAATTACATTAAATAAGATTCTTTTATACGACAAAATACAAAAATATTTACGTTGTCTTTTATGCTTCAACTTAGACCTCTGTTTGTAAGGAGTTATATATGAACCAGTCATAATACACTAAAAAAGTACATTTCAAAAAACTTGTCAAAAAAACCAGTCATTCTAGGAGACCTCTTCCCTTACCGAGGGGTGAGGTCATAAGAACGGACCTCTGAGGATCCCTGTCTCCTCTGACCACCCGATGTCAGGTTCTCCAGCGTCTCAGAGTGTGGTAACTCACTGACTGTGACATCTTCCATGCGTATAATACTGCTTAGTACTCTTTCTGCTAACGGTTATACGACAGTAAAATAAGTATAATAAAAAGGTCAAAAAAAGGACTAGTTTTGACTTTCATCCGCGGGAACTCTAAAATTCTTTGGGAGTGTGAGGAGAAATAATTATTTAAGTGAAGTCCATCAATTAAAAAATTGAATTCAATCGAGAGACAGAGATATGTCGTCTTCGATCTCTTGTCTACCTTCCACATGAAAAAGTACTTTTTAAGTTCAGCAAAATGATAAATTATATATTTATGTTATTCTTTAAGTTTAAGATGGTATTGTAGTTGATTTTGAAACAAGTTACGGTCTTTTCGACCAACCGAATCGTTGTAGAGTTATCGTCGAAATAATAAATGACAGAAACGGATAAGAACCTTAATTTGGTTTCTAAAAAAAAAATTTAAAATATGTGAACTACAACTAAATTCACATATCAGGTGTACAATATTTTTATTAAGGCGTCTATCAGGTTATGAAAAATGTTCCATTGATATTTTATTGTCCTCTTTCTATCAGGGAGACTGAGCGATTAAGTTAATATAGTACTTTTGAGTAACACATGAAGTTTTTATTTAATCGAGTTCTACAATGAGTTGTGGGGTAGACGATATCACGGAATTTACGTAAGGTACCTTGGACCTATTGAAATTCGCTATAAGGTAGTTTTCGGTTCCCGACAAAAAATTACAAGCTGAAACAAAGTCTTTGCTGGAGTATTTGAGAAACTACTAAAAGAAAAGAAAAGGAAGAGAGAAAGAGAAGGACATACTTCCTTTTTACGTGACGTTTTACAAGAATGGACGACAGAAAATACATTTAATGAAAACTAACGTCAAATTTTGAAAATTTCGTCTTTCTTCGAGTGTGGTGTAAAAGTGTTACGTTCTTCTGTAAAAATCTTCCCTTGCACTTTCAGGGATTTTAACTATGTGAGATAAAAGATAATAAGTTATTAAGTACATTTTATTCACGACAAGTTTTTAAACTTATATAACAAGTTAACGATAGAAAATTTATTTATTATCCTCTATTTAATATTCTTGAAAGGATGGACTATCATAAACAATTTATTTCAGTCAAGATAAGGATCTTTTTATACATTTTATCATTCATTTCAACATACATTATACATATCATACATTATACATTTCATCATACATTTCATCATACTTTGATTGGGAGGTCAATGAGTCAATTTTAGTAATGAATTTACAGGAACACCGACGAATTGATTTTATACCCAAAAGAGAAATACTGTTCCTGCCCCGTACCGATATCATGTTCGTGTTAGATTTAATCACTTCTTTTTACCCTTCCTTTCTCCCATTCTCCTCTTTCTTTCCTTTCTTCCTGCCAGTGTTTTCCTTCCAGTGTCCTTACTTTCAATTACATATTTTTTAATTAATATGATCATTGTTAACCCTTTGTTTAAAAATGTTAAGACAAAAATTTTTTTAGTTTTGTATTTTATGAATCTTTATTTACACTGTTCTCTGTTACTTCAAGAGAGAAGTCAATTTTGACGTATTGACACTACTTACTTTAAATGTTTCTGTATTTATCTACTTCTCTATGTATTACAACTTAGTTTCCTAAGGTAAGATAATTCTGTATTTAATCGTTTTTAACAAATTTTTTAACAAAGTCAAGTCAAGTCAAGTCAGCGAGTCAGCACAGGCTGAGAAATGTTGGGATACTTAGCGTCGTGCGGTCCGGAGGGACAGGTAGTGGTAGAGGACCTCAAGTGAGTCTGAACGCAAGTAACTCAATCACTACGGTAGGTCGGTAGAGTAGGAGACACAGGGGAAGAGGAGGACGGGGGTTAGGGAGGGTCGTAGTCTCAGAAAAGGTTACTCAGTTGAGAAACGTACTCCACCGGTTTCATGACCTCAAAGTCGAAATCGTAGTAAGGAAGGTTTCTTTAGGGTCCCGACTAGAGGAAATGTTACCTGACCAACCTAGAGGGACGTCAGGTTCCCTGAGTTCTCAGAAGAGGTTGTGGTGTCAAGTTTTCGTAGTTAAGAATTTTTAACAATTTGTTTTAGAGCTGGTTTTAAGGGTCAGAAAGAAAAAAAGGGACTTTTAACTTATCTTATAGACTTTACTAAAATTTTTGGTTATTATTTAACCTCCTGGCTACCATGAACTAAAGTTATGAATAATACTTTGATGTGTTTAGTTCGATCACAAAATAACCACTTTCTTACCTGTATGTTAGTTACTTTCTTTTATTTCAAGTCTTTATCTGGGGGTTGATATACTAGGTAACATAAAACAAAAAATCGTATCCATGGTTTTGTGATACTAGTAAAGTAAAGTAAAGTTTTTTTCGCTAAAACTGTATAATACCATTGTTAAAACTATTTGAATACCTTGTTTTTATTCGTAGTCAGGATTGAAGTGTGGTATGGGGTTTAATTAAGTTTGTCCTAATATCTGGATTTAAAATTCATAATTTATGTATTTTGAGTATCTTCCATTTATTTACTCTCTTTTATAAACCTTAACATGATATTCTTTACTCTTTTATTATCAAAAACACGTTTATGTATTTAATTCGTGTTACGGGAATCGGACGACTATACTGACCTTAAAGTGTCCCTGGGACAAGATTATTTGGGGGGGGGGTACTTAAGTGACTGAATACATAAATGAAAAACTCCAAGGACTCAAGGAAAGAAAAAAGACGTTGTGTTAGAGTTACTACAGTTGAGGTACAGTACTGTTTAGTAAGATCCTACAATTATCAATTTAATACATTTTAGATACTTAGAACCGGAAGGAATCATCTTACAGAGAAGAATATTTACCTAACTTTCCACGTTACGAAGGACTTTCATGTGTACATTCAACCATCTAACTCCAGTCCTCCTCTTCTCTCACTGCCTCCGACTTTACCAACCTACCGTAGTAGCTGAGTTACCTATACTTAACCGCGTTTGAGGTCCTCTATCACTTCACAGTATCCCTTCGGACCACACGACGTCAGGTACCCCAGTGTTTCTCAGTCTGTACTAAATCCCTGATTTGTTGTCGTTTCGACCATCTTGTCTTAGTCTCCCTTGGTTAAAATATGTATCATAAACCTTTTGTCTACAAAACGTTTTTATACAGAGTGAAACGGACTGCCAATTATGATGTAGTTTAAAAACTTCCTGTCTTCTTCACTAAATTTAAGGAAATCGAATTTACTAATGTCTATTATCTTATTTTGGTGATTTTCTGTACACCATGGACCTAAGTACGACGACTATTCATCTTGTAAGTTAAGTATGGATTCGATTTAGTGAGTGAAAATTCGATTTCTCCCACTGGATGATAGATTCTTTTGGAATCACTCCGAGGTACCGAACAGAAGAAACAGTTCCTGCCCTTTAGAATGTCGCAACTAGGGTTCGTGAAAAGACTGGGAGAAAAGTCAGTAAACTTAGTGACACCATACAGCGACAGTAACTTACAGACCACGGGTTTCGGAATTTTCGAAGTCCTAGGTGAGACTGTCTTCTCTGTTTTTTACTATATTATTCTTCTTTTCTCACTTTAGTACAAATAGTCGTGACTTTGACTTTTTGTCAGTGGAAGTTCATTCCAGTTGAATTTCCTCTCAGTTGTTATCAATACTTTTAGGTAGGAACTACGATCTCCTTTTTATCTCGACTACTCTTTTTTACAAAGATATGGAGTAAAGTTCTTACCTTTAATGGTTAATAAGTAATGTACACACACACACGATTTAGTGAAGTCAAACAGACTGAGAAACACTGGGATACCTGACATTGGACAGTCCGAGGAAACAGGTACCCCTAAGAGGTCCGTTTTTGTCACCTCACCCAACGGTACGAAGGAGGACCCCTAGAAGGTTGGGTCCCTATCCTGGACACAGAGAATAATAGAGGTCGTGACAGTCAGTCCAAGAAGTGGTGATCACGGTGGACTATTCGGGTAAGTAATGTACACTATCAGCGAGTCAACGTAGACTGAGAAACGTTGGGGTACCTGATGTGACAGACACTATAAGAGGTCCGGTCTTATGACTTCACCCATCGGTAAGGGAAGAGGTCCCCTAAAAAGGGTTGGATCCCTAACTTGGATCCAGAGGATGTAACGTCCGTCTAAGAAATGGCTGACTCAGTGGTCCCTTCGGGTTCTTATGATCTTACCCATCGTAAAAGAAAGAGGTCCCCTAAATGGGTTGGGTCCTAACTTGGTCCTAGAGTACGTGATATCTGTCTAATGGTCGACTCGATGGTCCCTTCGTAGGGTTAAGTAATGTACACCATTATTGATTTCTGGTCTAGTATATTGTTTAGGTAGTTCTAAAGAGGAGTGTCGGCAGACTTTTGAACAATTATTAACTGTCTGAGTACGAGGTATTTCGGTCGAGTAGTCGTTTTCGGAGTGAGGTCTTTTGTGGAACGAAAACAATTCCAATGGGTCAGTTTTTAGACGAAACCGTCCCGATGAATAGAGACTTGAGTCTTAAAGATTTTCACTATATGCCTAATCTCAAAACAAAACAAGTTTGTCTGACGAATTTTTGTACCCAGGAAGAAGGTCTAGGACTGACTATCAGAAATGGACGCAATTCATGTATACTTCAGACGGTAGGGGAAGACAATAAAAGGTTCCTTATCTAAAAGATGTTGGACATTAATCGTATGAGATCTCCTGTTTCATTAACATTTACGGTTTACGTGAGTGTTTGACTTTTAGGACCAATTATAAGAAAGAACAAGGTATTATACAATTAAAGTCTATTAATAATTTTATATTTATATACGTAAGTTTTTAGTGTAACTTTTGAATATTTGAGATCTAATATATAGAGATCCTAAGACGTCTGAAATCGAACTGTAGTTGTGACACACGTTTAGATTTGTTAACACAAAAATGTCGATCTTATATGTAGGGGTAGGAGTCAACTAGTAGACTTTAGACTCGGATACCTTTCTCACAGACTTGTGATCAACCCCGACTCTACGACATAATACACTCAGTTAGTCCTAGTCCTTGAGACGAAACGAATCTCTCTGATTCTTTTGGACTTCCTGGGATACACAATGTGTATCTTCAAATTACGTCCACATATGACAAAACAGATAGGGAAGTAAGTTATATATAAGTGGATTGGAATAGAATGTCCTCCTGAGACATTCTCCAGGAACTGTATCTAACGTAACGGGAAATCGTGCGAACTAAATCCCTACCAAAAGTGTTTTCACACAATCTCTAGTTTCCGACCGACTAGTTCTCAATAAGCTTTACACTGACTTGTCGAGAGGTCTTGACTCGACTCCCGGTGACGTATTTACCATGAACAAAATTAGTACTAAAGAAGACGTGTTGAAATGTACCCGCAAGTGACTTATAAAATTTCAGACGAATTCACGACGGTGTCAACATTGTAATATCTGTTGTATCTACGTTCATAGGGGTCTACTTTCAAGCAACTGATCCTTTACGTCTGTAATTTTCACATTAACGTGACTTTGCTCCTCTACGATACCCTTACCTTAGTGTCCCAGGAGACTCTCATATGTCTTCCTCCTGGAACGTGGAGTTTCTTCATTAAGAGTTTTGTCACTTTAGGTTCACTTTGTCCGTTCCTCTCTTCGTCAAGAACTTTCCCTACACTGTTTTACACGAAGTGTATCTTAATCGGGTTTATCTTTCAAGGTAAACAGGGAGAACTTTGGACTTAAAGATGAGTTGTCTGTCTTGATACTTTGACCTGTTTTTTTTTAGTGGTAAAACCTTTGATCGAAAATAGGGAAGATGATACATAGAAACTGTTGTTGTAACACTAACAACAACAAGTCAACGATTCAGTGCAGGATGAGAAACTTGGGTACCTGACGTCGTGTGGTCCGAGGAGACACGAAATGACAGAGGGTCTCAAACGGGTTTAAGTACAGGTGACTCAACCACTACTATAGATTGATAGAATAGGAGACGGTGGGGGAAGAGGAAAACGGAGCTTATAAAGGGTTGTAACCCTAGAAAAGGTTACTCAGCCAAAAAGCGTAGTACACCGGTTTCATAACCACGAAGTCGAAGTCGTAGTCAGGAAGGTTAGTTATAAGTCCCAATTAGAGGAAATCCTAACTGTCCAAACTAGAGGAACGATAGGTTCCCAGAGAGTTCTTAGAAGAGGTCGTGGTACTAAACTTTCATAGTTAATAAACCACGAGTCGGACAAAATACCAGATTGAGAGTGTAGACATGTGTTGACGACCTTTTCAGTATCAAACTGATAAACCTAGAGACAACCGTTTCACTACAGAGACGAAAATTTATACGACAGATCCAAAAAGTATCGAAAGGAAGGTTCCTCGTTCACAGAAAAAATTTTTTAATTAAATAAAAAATAAATTCCTCGTTGACAGAAAATTAAAGTACAGACGTTAGTGGTAAGTGTCACTAACACCTCGGGTTCTTTTATAATTATTTAAGACAGTGACGAATGTTGAGAAGGGGAAGATGAATGGTACTTCACTATTCTGGTCTACGGTACTAGAATTCAAAACAACAACAACAAAAAAAAAAAAAAGACTTTTGACTAATAGTTCGGTCGAAAAGGTTATAGGAGAAACTGGGAGTGGGTATCAAAGAAATCAGAGAGAAGTGAAAAATGGTAATCTCACAATAATAGACGTATAACCTCTAACAATTATAAAGAGGTCTTTTAGAATTAAGGTCGAACATTAAGTAGGTCGGACCATAAAACGTACTACTTGAGACGTGTATTCACTTTATTTGTACTAATATCATATATAGGACTTTCATGAAGAAAGGGTTAAAACTTGAAGAGACAACAATGTACAGACCAAATTGACAACGAAGAACTGGACTTATGTCTAAAAGTCCTCTGTTCATTCCACCAGACCGTAAGGGTAGAGAAATTCTTAAAAGGTGTCGAACACTAAGTGTGTGTCGGAAAGAACACCAGTCACTTCATCTTCGTCTACAAAAAGAACCTAAAGGGAACGAAGGAGAGGTTAGGTTTCTTACGACCGATAAACTAGAAACCAAGGTGACAGACTGTTCAACGTAGAACGTAAAAATAAAGGATTTTATTGAACATACAAAACAGTAAGAGACTGAGGAAAAGGTAATGATGATGTTAGGTCCATTTTTAGACACAGTAACAAACAGGAACATAAACTTTGATATTTGTCATATAAACTCCATACCGTAGACGTCAAACCGTGATGTAGTGTAAGAAAAACACCGAACGATCGTGTCAAGGACGGTGTACATCCACCAATTATTTACAAATCGTTTATTTATATCCTGAGAACTGATATAATCAGTTCCGGTCACTACTCTTTACTATCTTAATTCCTGATTTCAAAAACACTCTTCTCCGTATCGGAAAGTAAAACAACAACAAGTCAACGGTTCAGCACAGACTGAGAAACGATGGGGTGCTTGACGTCGTACGGTCCTAAGGGACAGAGAACAATAGAGGGTTTCCGTTATTTTTATAGGAAACCAAAGTATAAGGTTTTAAAAATGTAAGTATTTAATACATCCACTTAGAGGTCCATTCCACAACACTTTCATTCTTACGTAATTTCCTTGTGCGAGAACACTAAAGAGTCTAGGTCTCTAATATACGATAAAATTAGGGTCTAAGGGGTCTGTCACCTGATACTCTACTTTCGGTTGTTATAATTTTTTTAATTATTTCTTAATAATCATTTTTAATCATTTTAATTTAATCATTTCTTATTAGGGTCGTTCCATCTTTATTTTGTTCGACCTAATATCTCTCTTATGTTCCACTACATAATCATGTGATCGGTGACGAAGAACAACTTAGACCTTCTCTGTGTCAACCGTGAAAGTGGACGAATCGGTCGTCCTACGGTACTCGGTCTGACATACCCCTCTACTACGGGGATGTATCCCTCCCTTTTTTCTTGTCCCGTCGTCTCCTACTCCACCAACCTACCGTAGTGGTTGAGTTCCCTGTACTTGAACTCGGTTGAGGTCCTCTATCACCTCTTGTCCCTTCGGACTACACGACGTCCGGTACCCCAACGTTTCTAAGTTTGTACTGAATGACTGACTTGTTGTTATTCTCTCCTTTTTTCTCTAACAAGTAAAGGGACAAGATAGACTGAAGGTTACGGTGTAATAAGTATCATGGAGTACTCTCCTAATTGTGATGATAAGATCAAAACGTAATCGACCACGTGAACCGTCACCGTCCTTCGGTCTGACATACAGAACGATTTATCGGAAAGTTAATGTAGATCTTCCATGGTCTTCTAAACCCAGAAAATACTCCTCCGTCGTCATGGAACTTGTCTCTTTCCCTGACTCCCAATACTTCTGTCACTACGACTTTCTTAAACTTCTTGAGACACTTTCCACAGACTGTCCAAACGGTTCGTTTTAAAGATCGTCTCTTTATTGTTGAAGTGTAAGGTCATAAATTTTCGGTTAAACGGACTGTATATATTAAATTACCTTTTTAACAAAAAAAAAAGTACCCTGATCTCTTACTCGTTATTAAAGGTACACCGATCAGTCGTTAAAGAAGTAAAAGATTGGAGATTGGAAGTCGTTCTTCTTTTGTTACTGTTGTACATAGACTTACTTACCAAGGGGTCGTATATTAAAACAGAAGATTTTACATTTAATAGAGTTATATCACCATCGTAATCTTCACCGTAAGATCCATATAAGTATAAAATGGAAAGATATGTAACAAAGAATACTTATATAGAGATGAACGCCTATGACTATTGTCGGATATTGAACAAAGATAAGAATTAACACTGTATGATTATATATAAACATAAATAACATAACAGATCGTCTTTAATTAAGTAAATACTGTATAAGTGAAATAAATACTTGAATAAAAACATTTTATACTTCAACGAATTTGACTATTAAAAACATTTAATTTTTTTCTTAATTTAAGTTAATTTATTTAATTTAAAATTTTAATTTAAAAAATTGAATTTTATTTTGTATTTGAATAATAGTCTTTCATTCCTAAATTTTGTAGTATGAATTTAAAATCAACATCAATATGTGTATAACATAACAAGTAACAAAGGCTTTTTGTCTTGGTCTTCCTATATATTTATCCATGCATTATCCATCTATCTATCTATCTAAATATTACTCCTTACCCAAATCTGTCAGTACTTTTGATTATCAGGGTGTTAGACGGTAGATGTTGGACCTCTGGTTACTTACAGAGACCATACTAAATCAAACTTAGACTTCTAGATCTTTCATCCTCCCGGTTACTACATTTAAAGACAGGTTCCCGTCTCCTCATTTATTTTACAGGGTGGTCTTCATCATTCCGTCCTTCTTTTTCTCACTTAAAGAGGAAGAAGACGGACACTAGATCAGTCTGAGAGTGGATGTAACCCCTTCCTGTTTATGTAATGACTCAGGTACAGAGTTTAAGATTAAAATAGGTCTTTGTGTGAGTGTCTGTGTAGTCTTTATTTAAAATTAGACTCGTGGCCCGTGAGAACTGTTGAGTTCAACTGTGTTTTTTTAATTTTTAGTGTACATAATTTCCTTACATACACTAATATGCACACACACACACACACACACACACACACGCGCGCGCGCGCGCGTGCGTACGCGTGAAGAACAAAAAGTCAACGAGTCATTACAGGTCGAGAAACACTGGGGTACTTGACGTCGTATGACCCGGAGGGACAGGTAGTGGTTGAGGGTCTCAAATGGGTTTGAGTACAGGTAACTAAGTCACTACGGTAGTCCGGTAGAGTAGGAGACAGTCGGGGAAGAGGAGGACGGAAGTTAGAAAGGGTCGTAGTCCTAGAAAAGATTACTTAGTCTAGAAACGTAGTCCACCAGGTTATGACCGCTAAGACGGAGTCAGGAAAGTTACTTGTAACTCCTGACTAAATGAAATCCTAACTGACCAAACTAGAGGAAACGTCCGGTAGCTTGAGAGTTCTCAGAAGAGATTGTGGTGTCAAGTTTTCGTAGTCAGGAAGTCACGAGTCGGAGAAATACCAGGTCGAGAGTGTAGGTGTGTACTGATTACCTTTTTGGTATCGAAACTGATATATCTGGAAACAACTGTTTCATTATAGAGACGAAAAATTATAAAACAGATCCAATCAGTAGTGAAAAGAAGGTTCCTCGTTCGTAGAATTAAAGTACCGACGTCAGTGGTAGACGTCACTAAAACCTTGGATTCTATTATTTTAGACAGCAACAAAGGTGACAAAAGGATAGATAAACGGTTCTTCACTTCCCTGGTCTAGTGTACTAGAATCAAAAAATTTACAAAACAAAATTCGTTGGAAAGTGTGAGAGGAGAAAGAAAAAGAAGTTCTCTGAGGAACCAAGGAGAAGTAAAAGACGGTATTCCCATCATAGTCGACGTATAGACTCCAATAACTATAAAGAGGACCGTTAGAACTAAGGTCGAACACGAAGTAGGTCAGACCGTAAAACGTACTTCATAAGGTGTATATTTAATTTATCGTCACACTGTTATATGTCGGAACTACATGAGGAAAGGGTTAAACCTTGGTAAGGTAACAAGGTACAGACCAAGATTGGTAACGAAGAACTGAACGTATGTCCAAAACGTCCTCTGTACATTTCACTAGTCCATAAGGACAAAGAAGTTATTAAAAAGTCAAACAACACTAGGTGTGTCACTTTCGAAATCGCATTAATTACTTCATCTTAGTCTACAAAAAAGACCTTAAGAGAACGAAAAAGATACTACGTCGTCGACAACCGTTAAACTAGAGACCAAGAAGAAAGAGATTTAGGTCGAACTTGTATACCTTCAAGAACCAAGTACATGAAGACTTCAGATCGAACCTTTTCAAACTCGTAATGAAACGATCACACACTTTACTCACGTTAACACAACATCAAACCTGTAAGAAACGGTAACCGAAAAAAACCCTAACCTTACTTTTGACTGGAAAAGGTCTGTACACCGGTAACGACTCAAAAGGTTTAAACGACCGAATAACTCGCGACGTGAAAGTGTCGTAGTAGAAAATCCTAAATTTTATTGAGTTGACCTTAAGGTAGTGGAGATCAAAACAAACATCCCTACGAAGGATTCCGGGTGAACAGAAACGTGAGGTCCTACAGACCGAGATCCACTCTCTAATGTGGTAGCACCAATAGATCCAGTAAGTCTAGAAAAAATTTTTTATTTAGAAGAAACATAAGAACGATGTAGAAGACAAAGACAATCCAGGTATGTTAAAGACAGGAAATAACACGGGTAGAAACGTACTTTATAAGGGAACCATAGAGATTAAAAGAACTTCTCTAGAGATCAGAAAGGGTAAGATAACAAAAGGAGATAAAGAAACGTAACTAGTGCCTCCTTCCGAAACAATAGAGAGGAACGATAAGAAACCTTGAGACGTAAGTTTGTCCACATAGAAAGGAGAAGAAACGGAAATCGAAGAGAAAAAGAGTCGGTAAACATACCAGAGGAGTCTGTTAGTAAAATAGAAAAACGTAAATAAAAACCCCCTACCAAAACTAGTGACGGAGGATATGTTACAGTCCTGGAGGTAGGTATCCAGAAGTCCGTGAGACAGATAGTTTAGATTAGGGAACTTAGATTAACAGTGAAGGTGACATATTAGTATTCCCTAAACTAAATCCAGTATGGACTTACCAGATCACCAAAAGGGATGAAAGAAGTTAACTTCAGACTTAAAATGTTATTCCTCAAGTGCTAGACTCACCGTCAGTCGAGGACCAGAACAAAAACGATTGACATATCTGGAAGAGGTGGAAACCGAAGTTTCTTATATTACGTGTATATTCACAATTCAACGAGGTCAGTACAGTTTGAGAACGTTGAGATACTTGGTATCGGGTGGTCCGAGGAGAGAGGTACCCTAAGAGATCCGTTCTTATGACCTCACCCAGTGGTATAGGAGGAGGTCCCCGAGAAGGACTGGGTCCCTAGTTTGAGAGTAGAGAATGTAGAGAACGTAACCGTCCGTCAAGAAATGGTAATTGTGGTTGACCCTTCAGATGTTTACATATATATATATATATATACTCACTTCAACGAGTCAGCACAGACTGAGAAACACTTGGGTACTTGACATCGGATGGTCCAAGGAGGTAGGTACCTTGAAAGCTCCGTTCTCATGACCTCACCTAACGGTAAAGGAAGAGGTTCCCTAGAAGGGCTGGTTCCCTAGTGTGGGTCTAGAGGGTTTAACGTCCGTCTGCGAAATGGTAGACTCGATGGTTCCTTCGGGTATATATATATATGTATATATATACATATATATATACACATATATACATATATACATATATATGTATGTATATGAACTTTGTTAGTCAAAATATAAAGTAGTGTGTGTATATCAGAAATTACGTTTCATAATCGTCAATATGTTTGACAAAACTGTTAGTGAATACTTTATGACATTAATGAACCCAAAAGTAACACTTACTCAGTATAGTGAATTAGAATTTTTTACTCAAAATTATAAAGAATAACCCTCTCCCATCTGATCGATCTTTATGTGTGACTTCTTTGGTCTTAACTTTCTCTGTGGGGTCACAAGTAGTGTCGTGACAAATATTATCGGTCTTGTACCTTTGGTGGATCTACAGGTAGTCGTCTGTTTACCTATTCTGGGTCTCTCTACTATACCCCTCCTACCACCCTCGCCCCAAGTCCCAACCCTTGAGTACATGTGGACACCACCTAAGTACAGTTACATACCGTTTTGGTTATGTCATAACATTTCATTTTTTTATCTTTATATTATATATAAACAAAACAAAAGATCACCTTGTTTCAATCTCCAAGAACAGACATACCTCACTTGACAAACTTTATTAAATGGTCAAATACGAAATCAACGGGTTATCTGTTTGTCTGACATAGGAAACGAGGGTTGGAAGTAATGTACGTAATGGACCTCCAGACAGACCTTTTTTTGTTTTTTTTGTTTTGTTTGTTTTTTTTTGTTGGAGTCCAGATTGAGTGAAAAAAATATTATAAAGACTTTGAGGGTACATAAGACTAAGAAACTTAAAACTTGGTATCGATTTTACCTGTTTAGTTAACGTGTAAGAAATCGACTTCTATTAATCAGTTTTGAACGGAAGACGTGACTCACTCAGTTTTTCTTTTCAACTACAAGACCAGAAAAATGAAAATTCGTTAATTTGACTTTTAGTTGTAGAACGTTTATTTGTGGATAGTGTCAAGGTAACGGGTTATCGTTTACATTTTAACTGACAATAGAAATGTTCTGTTTTATTTAGTCTAATAATAATAAAAAAAATTAAAAGGTCCTACACAAAAGATCATAGAGACTATTTTACCTCTTAATCTCTGAGAAGACGATATGACCAGTATGTTGTCATTGACTTGTACACTACCCTCATTTTTGTCTTAAAAAAGTAAATAAAGATCCAGAGAAACCAAGAAATTCATCCAGGAAAAGGTTGTGTGTAAAAGTATAAAATACTTATTTGGGCAAAGCTGATTAAAAATTTTTATACAATTAGATGACATTAGTACAAGATTTTATACAAACCATTGTTTCATACGAAATAAATTTCCACGGTAATGTCTCTACACTAAATTTCATTGTCCCTCGAACAGTTTTACACGTTTTAAATACAAATATGAAGACTTATTGACGTCTAAATTTATCTCAGTAATGATCTCCGTAAAAGTTATAGAATAGAGACCAGAGAGGTAAGACCCAATTTACGGAACCGAATTTAATTCAAATAACTTTCACTAAACTTTTACACAGAAAGATTGAACTTTTGTAGGTTAGTAAGACGGGATATAAAAAGTAATTTAAACTCTGTTATAAAACATCGTTACGACACGTTCAAGAAATAAAGTGTTACGAAATAAACAAAAAGGATGTAAAAATATTTAAACTACAATGGGTTTGTATCAAATGAAAGGATAGTTAGCTGAAATATATAAAGGGAAATCTGTCAAGGTTGGAATATAGATTTTATATCTTTACATACTGAACCATTTCACTGGTTCATTTTACATTTTTATATTTACTCAGATTGTATCGATATTTTTACCTGTGCACAGATTCGAAAACAGTTGAGTAAATAATGACTTTCTCATTCATTCTACAATATTGTTAAAGTTCTAAAAACTCTTAAGAGAAAAGAAACTCCTTCTGTAAAACACGTCTCTGTCTGGTATACATGGTGGTAAGACTTGTTCTTCCGGTGTAATGTCTAATTACCTTTGTTAAACATATTTAACGACAATTCATGGACTGTACACCTGACTAAGAAGTTTGGTGAAAATGAACACACACGAGATGAAAAAAAGTATAGAAGACGACTGGGTACATTTCCCCTCTCTCATTCGATTAAATTTTTAAGGTAATGAGTCAGATTGTACATTAATAACAGGTACTATGTAGTTCACGAAAGGACACATTAGTACTTTCTCGTTGTCCCTGAAGGGATCATAGGGTCCCCAATTCTGAGACACGAGGGATGGTATCCTATGTGTCCAAGCTAGGAACCAACTCCTTGGACGTACGACGAACCTCTTCGTTTTTATTGTTATTATTTTTTTATTTTATAACATATAATTTTTCTCTTTCTTGTTCTTCGTTCTCTCTTGTCACAGATGAAAATTCCTTGAATTCGAATAGAAATACAAGACTATATCATTGTTTATTGTACAGTAAATTAATTTTATGTATATTATAAATTATGTTATAGACAAAGTTATATTATAGACAAAAAGATAGTAAGATAGTTACGTTTTTTTAATCAAGTCTGAGGTTTGAGAATAATAGTAAATTTTGATCTAAAAACAGAAATATTGGTTTGTTTGGTTCTAGTTTTATAGAGTTGGTGTAATTATAAGACAAAAGTGTCACTACTTTGAAATTTTTACGTAAACCCGTAAGTCTCTAGGATTGTTTTTATACAAATAAGTTTTTGTCAATTCATTTCAAACAGTACACCTTCCCCAATGTATTCGTTTGGTTCTAACTTTACACCCGTACCATTGACAATATAACGTTTGTGTAACTTTCTATTGAGTACCGTAAAGTAATCATGTACGACAGAACTAAATCACCCTTTTTTTTTCAGAAAATATATTAAACCTTTACATAAGATAGGAAAAATTTTCATATAAAAAAGAAGGTCAATGATGTACGTTTATAATTACAAAGTCTTAGAGTTCCATATCCTGAGACACGTTACACAATATACAAACTTTGGAAAATATTGTGAGAAAACAACAAGTCAACGGTTCGGTACAGACTAAAAAACACTGGGGCAACAGACGTTGTACGGTCAGGAGAGACAGGGACTGGTAGAGGACCTCAAACAGGGTCAAGTACGGGTAACTTAGTGACTACGGTAGACTGGTAGAGTGGGAGACAACGGGAGAAGAGGAAGACGGACGTTTAAAAGGGTCTTAGTCCTAGCAAAGGTTACTCACCCGACAAACGTAGTCCATCGGTTTTATGACCTCGAAGTCGAAGTCTTAGTCAGGAAGGTTTCTTATAAATCCCAACTAAAGGAAATTTTACTGAGTAAACTAGGAAAACGAAAGGTCCCCTGAGAGTTCTCAAAAGAGGTCGTCGTGTCAATCTTTCGTACTCAAGAAGTCATAAGTCGGACAAAAAAATTATAGGTCGAGAGTGTAAGTATATACTGATGACCTTTTTCGTATCGAAACTGATATACCTGGAAACATCCGTTTCATTACAGAGACAGATTCAAACAGTATCGAAAGAACTGTTCTTCGTTAACAGAAGACTAAAGTACCGACGTCAGTAAAATCTCGGGTTTTTCTCCCTTTCACAGTGACAAAGGTGAAAAAAAGAAAATGTGTGTGTACGTGTGTGTATGTGTGTGTCTGTGTGTGTTTCGTTCAAAATTCTAGTTCGATTTATGTAAATCTATATGATTAATCAAACTTCCTTAAAAAGAAAACCCGTTTTACGTATATAAGAGGAAAATATTTTCAGGTTTTATCAGACTTATATCTTAGTCAAAAGACTGTGTGTTTTCATACTAATTACGTAATATAGAGCTCACTCAAAGTTAAATAGGTCAATTAGTTTAGATCCCCTTTAACTATTTTTTTCAAGTAATATGTTCTTAAATTAGGTTCTGAAACCTACGAACCACTTTATATAGAAAAGTCCAGGATTCTTTAGTCGGAGTCCTTGAACCGTTTATTTGAATACTTTGTAGGAACTCGAAGTTTTGATACTCATTATAAAAATAACGTCGTTATAACTTTCACTTTTACTTCAGCTTGTTAGCACAGGTTGAGAAACGTTGAGATACCTGACATCGGATAGTCCGAAGGGGTAGGTACCCTAAAAGGTCGGTTCTCATGACCTCACCCAACGGTAAAGGAAGATCTCTATCCGATAGTTATTTATAAATTTGATTAGTCGTGTCTCGAAACCTCGAGTAGTCACTGTGATTGAAAACCACCCGCTATTTCATATCATCCGGTTGTTAACGTCATCTGACACTATTACTTTGACATCTTTGTCTTCGATCCCGTTTAAAAATTTGTGAGATTCGTTTCTAGCGTGGAAAAGTCTTTTAACGGACACTTGAAAGTTTAAATACATCCACACAGATAGTTTCAAAATGTTATATTAAAATATATTACGCGGATCCTTCCAGAATTTAAAACTAAGTATATAAGTGAAAAACAAACACAAGACTAATTTTAACAAAATCTGAGTCTACTTATGTTTTCGAAGGATGCCAAAATGAAACTTAACGTGGGAGACTTTTTATTTTAAGTATTTCCATAATGGTTCACCAATTCATTGTAATATCTTAAGGATTTTTCTCACTATAATAGTACTGTAAATGTCTTACCAACCGTGTCGACATTTTCATTTTACTAATGTTGACGGATTCATTCATTTATTTGTTTTTTTTTTGGGAGTAAGAATTATCTAAAATACAAGTTAATAAATTGTTTTAAACGGTTACTTTAAATAGTAACACTCTAAACAATGTTTTTACCCTTTTACTTAAATTAATCTAACGCGAATAATCTGGGTATTCTGAATTCCTTTATTAACATATTATTGTCAAAACTAGAGGTTTAATTCTAGATATAATATTTGTATGGTAATTAATGTTTAAACAACTTCTTTATTTTCTTTTCCTTAGTATAAAGTAATATCTTCGTTTATAGTAGTCTGTCCTCGATACAAGGATTAAAGAAAGAGATTCATATAAGATATTTTACACTATACTTTTATACTCATCGGTACTTAACAACGGTAAACAAACGTAGAACCGACTTTTCGTTGAAAAAGAAAAAAAAAAAAAACTTTTTGTTGAAATTTACGAACTAGTAAAACTCCTATACACACTTGAGAGACATATGAGTACTCCCTCGGTCGAGGGAACCTTTAGAGGGTTGGGAAAATTAATAGACCGAGTCAAAATTTTATCGTACGACACTATCGTAATTTCTGTAACTTCTGGAAGTTCAAACCTTTCTTAGGTTCCCCTTACCAAAGGATTCTCCACGTCACCATTTCTTGGACGGACGGTTACCTCCTCTATGTTCTCTATTGCCAAACTAGGGACCCAACCCTTCTAGGGGACTTTATACTTTACCATTTCTTAAGGTCTTAAGAACAGACCTTTTAAGGCACCTGTTCTTCGGGCCATTCGATCACAGGTACCCCAACGTTTCTCAGTCTGTACGACTCGTGTGTAAGTGTTACCCTTACCATTTTTATATTTGACCTTTGAGTACGTTAAAAGAATTTACGTATATTTCTCTCTATTGTAGACGACACACTTCTAATTTATAGACGTACTATATGGGTAAGTTCAAAGGGATCCTTTCCGTTTTAATAACGTTAAAGGATTTTAACTTGAGTACTTACTTGTAACAATAAATATTCTTGTAGACTATTCAACTATCCTCCTGAATTTAATAGGGTTGACGGATTGGTTATAGGTAAGAGAAATAGAAGGAACGTTTCTCTTCAGATTAAATAAACATAACCGATAATCTGGATTAATAATCGTTTACACAAAAATTTGATCAAATGTGATTTCAGTTATTACCGTGCTCTCAGTTGACAAGTCTTGTCCACTTTTACGTTCAGATACCGTAAACAGATGGAGGTGTAAGGTGCACTTACCGACTGTGTCTTCACCTTGGCAAGAGGACTCGAATTTTCTTGTTTTCGGGTTTTGTTCTACCTATCACATCCCTCAATTTTTTATAACACCCTAAGATTACTCAGTAAACGTCACATCACTTATATTTATTGACGGTGGGTCAAGATGGGGTAGAGTTTATTGACTCTACGCAGAAGGGGGTCGACGACCTTCGTTACCGTACCTACTGAGAGTCGACTTAGGGTTGGAGATCTAAAAGGGAGTCGACTTCACTTGACGAAACAGGTTACGTCTCTTCGACTATACGTCGTTGGTCTACTATACCTCTGAACCATATTTCGATGTAGGAGAGTGGGGTCTAACTTTCTTATCACTATACGGGAGGATCGAGACGACGAGGGTATTCTACCTGACTCTAGAGCCTACGTTGACCTAGTATCATATTAAGTTGAAGATAGGTTAGAAGAAGGGAAACATAGTGGAGGTTCGTAATTAGTACTCTCGTAAAACTTTATTGAAAACACGAACGTTTAAGGTCGTTCACGTAAATTATTCGTAAATGATACGAAGGTAGAAAGATTGATTTGTTTTATTTATGAGTATCACATTAAAAAATTGGATATCCTTTCAGTGACGACACGTATTTGTAAAACTAATCACAAGAATTTTCCTAATAGTCAAGTCAAGTCAGCGAGTTAGCCCAGGTCGAGAATCACTGGGGTCTCTGACGTCGTGTGGTCCGAAGGGACAGGTAGTGATTGAGGAGCTCGAATGAGTTTGAGTTCAGGTAGGTCGACCACTACGGTAGGTTGGTAGAGTAGGAGACAGTAGGGGGAAGAGGAAGACAGAAGTTATAAAGGGTCGTAGTCCCAAAAAAGATTCTTCAGTCAAGAAGTGTACCGGTTTCATAACCTCGAAGTCGAAGTAGTAGTCAGGAAGGTTACTGATAACTCCTGACTAAAAAAACTCCTAACTGACCAAAGTAGAGGAACGTCATGTTCCCTGAGAGTTCTCTAATATAATTAACGTTAATATATTCCTAATATTGAGTATTCTACATAATAGTACAAAACTTCTGTGTACCGAGTCTACCATTTCTCAGACGGACGTTACACCCTCTGGACCCAGGGACCCAACCGTTCTAGGGGACCTCTTCCCTTACCGATAGGTGAGGTTATAAGAACGGACCTCTTAGGGGAATCTGTCTCCTCGGACCACCCGATTTTAGGTACCCCAGAGTTTCTCAGTTTGTACTAATATCTCACCGATCCGTGTATTTATAATGTTTGTCATTATATGTGTTTCTGTAAAACCGTTAAATTTTTTTAAGATTTCACGATAGTTGTAACAATGACAAAATACAATCCTTGTAAAATCATATTAATCAACAGAATAAATTCGACAATATATAGGAATTCTTAAGACTGTTCATACGGGTTCAAGGACTCTAGATATACAAACTTCGTAAAAAAATTATATTTTTGGTTTCGTTAATGATTTTGAAAATTCTTTATAGAAAATATTCCAATCGATATATAATTGTATTTATTAATTACCTCCGTTCGATTTAATCTTTTGTTTTTGATAGACTCGTAACCGTATTTTACCCATAGTTACATCGTTTTAATTTCTTCCGATCTTTCATTTAATCTTTGAACATGACACGAAGATTAGAAAGAAGGTTTGATTCGTTTTAAGGAAAGATTATTTTTCGGTAGGGTGTAAAATATCTGTTTGTGGTCAAGACCTATAATAAAAATAATTAAGATACATTATTGTCTTAAGTTTATCTTAGATACTAAAAAACTGTATCTGACTTAGGGGGTATTCTACAAGAAGATAATTACGATAGTCTTAGTGAATGATAAAGAATTTGTTTGTTTACTTGTTTTTTTTACTGGTGAAACTCTTTATCTGATAGGAGGGGTTTAGGAATCGAGGTTGTTTTCGAACTTCCGGAAGACGTTTACTATCACACCAAAGATTAAAGTCACATTATTTTTAGATTTAACTTTATTTCTCAATCATTCCTGATATAAAATAGTATTAAGATCTTTTTACTAATCGTAATCACCAGGAAAAACAAAAAGAAAAGGGAAGTATTTCTATTGACTCGGAAATGACCGATACTTTTCTTTACCTATTATTTTGTCAGTGTGTCTCGAGGATTCTTCGATTACTTTTCTTTTCGAGTAACAATTCCCTTCTACCTTTTTTTTATTGGAGATAAAACGATTTCCTAATATTTTTATCATGACTTCGTTACATCAGAAGTAATATTATTTCCTCTTTTCGTCATTACCAGTTCATTTATAAACATAACATTAAATAATATGGTTACCGATAAATAATTTAGTATGGTTCCCTATTAAATAGAGTGTCAGTTAAAATTAATTTTGAAGACAAGTGTGAGGTTCCATCCGACACTTACTAATTGAACGAAAGTAACGAAAACAAAGACACATAAAAAGAAAGTTTATTTTAGTTTCTATAAGTAATCCATACTACCGTAGAATTAAACAAGTTTACTTAACTAGAAATCGTTTATTAGTTTACGTAAGTATGATTCATTAAAGTCAGTGCAGGTTGAGAAACGTTGGGGTACCTGATATCGGATGGTCCTAGTGACAGGTACCACAAAGGTCCGTTCTTATGACCTCACCGAACGGTAAAAGATGAGGTCCCCTAGAAGGGTTGGGTCCCCAACTAGAGTGTAGTGAATATAGAGGACGTTACTAACTATCCATCCAAGAATTACTGATCGTGACGGAATCTTCGAAGTTTTCTTTTTGATCAATCCTTATTATTGTGTATTTCTCGTTTATTGAAACCTTAGGTCTTTCTGACGGAAAATTTCCCATTTATCTTGTCAGACAAGTAGTGTTGTGGAAGGACACGTTCTTTTTCCGGATAGGTAAGACCGAATAAAAAGTATACCCTCGTACCATCAAAATAAGGTCGTCCTTTACTCAGTCGTGTTTATCCTAATTTTGTAAGACTTTACAACAAACCCTCTTTATTTGTATACCTATTCACGTACACGTTCCCATAAAAAACAGTTGATGATTTAAGAAAGAAAGAAGAAGAAAAAAAAAAAAAAAAATGTAGTAATTTACTTTAAAAAGAAACGTTGACCCAGTACGATCGAGCTGATACGGTTTCGGAAATCTGACACAGTCAGTGTTGTTTGACACCTTTTAAGAAATTCTCTACCCTTATGGTCTGGTGGACTGGACTCTTTAGACATAAGTCCAGTTCTTCGTTGTCAATCTTGACGTGTACCAAGGTTTAGCCCTTTTCTCATGTAGTTCCGACATATAACAGTGGGACGAATAAATTGAATATAGGTCTTATGTACCACTCTTTACGACCTGACCTACTTCGTATTCCACCTTAGTTAACCTAACGACCCTCTTCATAGTCATTGGAGTCTATACTTTTACTGTAGTAGGAATACCGTCTTTCACTTCTCCTTGATTTCTCGAAGAACTACTTTCACTTTCTCCTCTCACTTTCTTCAATCAAACTTTGAGTCTCAAGTCTTTTGACTCTAGTGCCGTAGGTCAGGGTAGTGAAGTACCGTTTATCTACCCCTTTGTCACCTTTGTCACTGACTGAAATACAAAAACCCGAGGTTTTAGTGACGTCTACCACTGACGTCGGTACTTTAATTTTCTGTATACGAGGAACCTTCTTTTCAATACTAGTTGGACCTGTCGTATAATTTTTCGTCTCTGTAATGAAACGGTTGTCTCCAGGTGGATCAGTTTCGAGACAAAAAAGGTCATCAGTACATACTTACACTCTCAACCTGATATTTCTTTCGACTCGTCTCTTAACTACGAAAACTTGACACCACAACCTCTTCTGAGAACTCTTAGGGAACCTGACGTTCCTCTAGGTTGGTCAGGTAGGATTTCCTTTAGTCAGACTTATAAGTAACCTTCCTCACTACGACTTCGACTTTAAGGTGATGAAACCGGTGGACTACGTCTCTTGACTGAACAATCTTTTCTGGGACTACGACCCTATCTAACTTCCGTCCTCCTTTTCCCCTTCTGTCTCCTACTCTACAAACCTACCGTAGTGACTGAGTTATCTGTACTCAAACTCATTTGAGGTCCTAAACCACAACCTGTCCCTCCGGACCTCACGACGTCAAGTACCCCAGTGTTTCTCAACCTATGTTGACTTGCTGACTTGACTTGATCGAACTTCTGAGAATTGGATAAGACTTATATAACAACTTGGTATCACTTACGACTCGTGGTTTCTTGACTACGAAAGTTTAACACCAACGACCTCTTCTGAGGTCTCAGGGAACGTGTCGGTCGTCTGGTTTGGTCAGTTAGGATTTCCTTTAGTTGGGAGTTTTATGTAACCTTCTCCCGGAGTTTCCACTGAGTCGACATTTCTTAGATGACGGGTTACATCCTCGACGTCCTCTGGACGTCCTCAAGGGAGTGAGAGACCTCCTCCCTTAAGTTGGGTGAGGTCATAAGAACGGATGTCTTAAGGTACCTGTCTCCTCGGAGAACCCGATGTCAGGTAACCCAGTGTCTCTCAACCTATACTTACTCGTGGACGTGGACTTATGTCCCCTTCCTGATTAAAATTTCGACTTCGAGGTTATGAAACCGGTGAACTACACTTCTTGACTGAGTAAGTTTTTATGTGACTACGATCCTTTCTAATTTCCGTCCTTCTCTTCGCCCCCTGAAGAATAGTCTTCTCCTACTCTATCAACCTAGCGTAGTGGCTGAGTTACCTGTACTCAAACTCGTTTGAGGTCCTCTTTCACTCCCTGTCCCTTCAGACCACACGATGTCAGGTACTCCAGCGTTTATCAATCTATGGTGACTCACTGACTTGTTACTATTGTTGTCGTTTCTATTACATGGTTTCGTGTAAACACAACTATCGTTTGTTATTACTAATATATATATGTATATGAGATAGAATCCTTTATTTGACTTTTATTAGTTCCTTAAACCACTAAATACTAAATTTTTAGAATAATGTCAATACAAACAATATAAAGATTACATAGTTACTTAGTTACAGTAACTTTATTTGTTTATAGAACCTTATTCAGTTTATTTTATTACAAATAAGACATTTGATTTTACGTACGTGTCTTAATTTATCTTTCACTTCTTACTCTACTACAAAATTTTTATTATCGGATATACATTTGGTATGATTCGTTAAATTTTAGAAACGGATATTATGTCCGGTTATTAAAAAGTCTTACAGAATTAGTAAAAAGAAACGGAACTAAAGAAAGGAATGAAGAACTTGTAAGCATAAATTATAATTAGGAAACTAATTCGACATTTTAATGACACTAATCTATTCATCTTTTATTTTGGAGTTTGATGGTCTACATTAATAAAATGAAGATTAGATAAACTGGTTGAGTTAGTGAACCTAGACTGTTTTGTTCGACATAGAACAATAGTTTCACCATTGTATTCAGTTAATAAAATAATATATAAACTACTATAACCAAGTTTAAACGTGTAGCTTTCTAAAATCGTTATAAGTATTATTAGAATTGTAGTCAAAAATAAATTACTGGAAGAGAGGGGTGTTAACGATTTACGTACACCAAAAGAAAAAAGGTATGATATCCTAAAAAGGATAATAGAAAATATTAAAATTCTACAAATCGGAGTAGTTGTATTTTAGTAGAAGTAATTCGTGGGTGATTTAAAAACTTGGACTGATGTAATTTACTCGTTTTAGTCTTGTTTACGTAATTCTTAAAACTTTAAACTTAATTATAATCATAATTTTTTCTTAACCGTATATAAAGAGTGAAAGATAAGTGTCAAAAGTTCACCTCCAGTCTATATTCTAGGACAGAGAGACGCATCATTTTTCCTTTGAAACGGTAGTCAAATACTAGATTAATCAGATAGATGGATAAATAATACATCCTCTGTCAAACGGATTGTCATCTCTTCAGTTTTCCTTGTTTGTCAAACGTCTCATTGTCAGTGAAGGACAGGAAAGAGACGAGGTTCGTTGTCTCTACCCTTACTCCTCTTTTCACGTTTGACTGGGGAGAGTCCTCCTTTCTTTTATTAAACGTGTAGGTTACTTTAGGTAATGTAAATAGACATAGTTTAATGAAAGTGAAATAAGACATCACCAAGTTATCTTGGACTGAAATATAAAGAAATAAGAGGTACAAAGACTTACTAAAATGGTGAAATATAATAAATTTAATTGTCTACTACAAGACTTAATTTTCACAGATATCTAGATTAGTGAAAATGTTTTTGTCTAAAGTTGACTTTGTTCTGTACCTACTTGATAATTAGATAAGATCTGACTCTATTCCCCCGGTAGTACACTAAACCTGGATAGGTCCCTTCTAAATTCTTACACGATTACAACGACCTAACAGAAACGATTTGAGTTCGTTGAAAATGTCGGACCTTGTCTACCTTTACAATAAATTTATATACCGACATCGGGTCTTTATTTTAATCAGGATCCTGAGTCGAAACAAAAATAACACACTAAAAAATTCAATACACTCGTGTTTGCCGAAGTGACGTCACTCAAAATTACAAAATGTACTCCATGAAGTAGTGTAAAGATTTTGTATCCTATAAAGTTAAGTTAATTTACTTACAATTTTCAACATTGTAATTACATTTCTTGAGTGTCAATATGTCCATCCAACTTCTTTATATTTCAATATACGTTAACTCAAAACGATGACAACATCTCGAAAGAAAGAAATCGATGAAATATCAATACATAAGACTATTACACCTAGTCGATTCTCAAGAAATAGGGTTTTATGAGTACGGATACATCAGATTACCTAGAAGAAGACACTTAAGTCGATTATTATAACTTGTAAATAGAAATTTATTATTAAATTTACATGAAGCTTCTCAATCGACCACTCATGAACTAAGAATTCAAAGTGTACAATTTAATAATAAATTTTTTTGTTTTTGTTATAGGTAAATACCGAACTTCTTTTTATACGTCAGATACCGTCAGACACTAACGAACATCCTTAAATTTTCGTTTAAATTCGAAAAACTTTAAGTGGATCCTTTTCCGTAAACTTCCGAAAATTTCTTTCCAAAAGTCGTAACCTGTAACAACTTCAAATTAAAGGACGAATATAAAATCTTCATATTAATTGTAATGTAAAGTCCGTAAATAAGAATAAGGTATATAACACGTTACTAGTTCAGACCCCGTAAGACGTTCACGGAGAGGTAACGTGGTGACTTTATTTTGTGATCGAGATCAACTGTTTCAAAGTTGAGTAAAAAATTATATAAAATAATAACATGTGTATAAAAATATTAGACTCTTATATTATATACACCAAAATCCGTATATCATTTGGTGGAAGTTTATACTCCCCAAATTATCATATGCGTAGACCGGTTTTATATACCGTCGAACATCATCATTCGTTCGTTACATAATGTTAATATCTCCAAGGTGATGTAAAGATAACGTGTTCACACACACACACACACATACACACACACACACACTCAAGATAACGAGGACAAAGACAATTCCTAGGTTTATTGACCTAACATATTACTTCTTTACTTCATTTTTGACACTTTATAGTATATTTAGACCACATCCGACTTATATTTAATTTTCGTTTAAGATCGGAATACAAATACCATGGGTAATTCTATATATTAAAAGTGTGTCTTGTGTCTTGAAGTTAAGTACTGAAACCTTTTGATCATTATCGTCACCGATCTTATAAATCTCAGAGTATGTAGTTGACAAAACCTCTTTTACAATAAAAAGCAAATTTTTTTTTACGTTGGTTCCTAAAATTCCAAGACTATTTGCGTTAGATGTCTTAACAAAGGGTGTAAAGTTCAAAACGGAATTATGTACTTGAATTGTTTCTTAAAGACACTCACTCAAACAAGTGGAGTCCTTTTAAACATGTCCCGTTGTCACTCATAGACTCTTTCGTTTGGTCTAGTCAATTGTGTTAAGTCATAAAATCTAATCGAACTTTACCTTCTACTTTTTTGAAAATAACGATTAGTCTTATAGTCAATCACAAATACCAGTTATTTTATGTTTAGTGTAGTACAGTACAGGAATGATGATTATAACAGAAACTTCATAATATTTATTCACGTAAAATTTGATTTTATTACTTTTTGTACGACGATTTATATATACCGAAATCAAACTCTCTTCTGACATACTTTATTATAAGCTTTACTATAGTCACGAATTTTATAACCAAATTTTTCCCTATTGTGTTCTAGTTAATTCAGTCATTTCTACCTTAGTCGTGGTCTAAACAAAGACGAGGAATCAGAAAGTCAATTCAAGTCAGTGAGTCAGTACAAACTGACACACTGAGGTACTTAGCGTCGTGCGGTCCGGAGGGACAGGTAGTGGTTGAGGGCCTCAAGTGAGTTTAAGTGCAGGTAGCTCAGTAACTACGGTAGGTCGGTAGAGTAGGAGCCAGCAGGGGAAGAGGACTAGTGTTAGAGACGGTCATAGTCAGAAAAGCTAACTCAGTTGAGAAGGGTACTCCACCGGTTTCATGACCTCAAAGTCGAAATCGTAGTCAAGAAGGTTTCTTTAGGGTCCTGACTAGAGGAAGTCTTACTTGACTGACCTAGAGGAACGTCGGGTTCCCTGAGAGTTCTCAGAAGAAATCGTGACGTCAAGTTTTCGTAGGTAAGAAGTCACGAGTCGAAAGAAGTGTCAGGTTTAGAGTGTAGGTATGAACTGGTGACCTTTTTGGTATCGTAACTGATCTACCTGGAATCAGTCGTTTCATTACAGAGACGGAAACTTATACGGTAGATCCAACCAGTATTGAAAGGAAGGTTCGTCATTCGTAGAAGATTAAAGTACCGACGTTAGTGGTAGACGTCACTAAAACCTCGGGGGGGGGGTTTATTTTTGGCTGTGACAAAGGTGACAAAGGGGTAGATAAAGGGTACTTCACTACCCTGGTCTATGGTACTAGAAGCAAAAGACTTAAAACTCGAAATCCGGTTGAAAAAGTGAGAGGAGAAAGTGAAAGTAGTTCTCCGAAAAATCAAAGAGAAGTGAAAGACGGTATTCCCACCACAGTAGACGTATAGACTCCAATAACTATAAAGAGGGTCGTTAGAACTAAGGTCGAACACGAAGAAGGTCGGGTCGGAAAGAGTACTACATGAGACGTATATTCCACTTATTCGTCCCACTGTTATATGTCGGAACTACATGAGGAAAAGGATAAACCTTGGTCAGACAACAAGGTACAGGTCAAGATTTACAACGAAGGACTGGATGTATGTCCAAAAAGTTCTCCGTCCAGTCCACCAGACCATACGGGTAGAGAAAGTCTTAAAAGGTGTCAAAGAACACTAGGTGTGTCAATTTCCGAAACCGTATCAGTTGTTTGGTCTTCATCTACCTTGAGAACGAAAAAGGTACTAGGTCGCCTACAACCGTTAAACTAAAGACCAAGGAGATGGAAAAAACTTTGGTTGAACTTGTAGATCTTCAAGTGCCAAGTGTATAACGACTTCGGACCAAACTCTTAAAACTCGTAATGAAATGATCGTACACTCTACTCACGTTAACACGCCATCAAACTCGTAAGAAACTGTAACGGAAAGAAACCTTAACCTTACTTTTGACTGGAAAAGGTCAGGACACCGGTGACGACTCAAAAGGTTTAAACGATCGTATAACTCACGTCGTGAAAATGTCGCAGTAGAAAGTCCTAAACTTTATTGAGTTAACCTTAAGGTAGTAGAGGTGATCGAAACAAGTATCACTACAAAAGATTCCGGGTGAACTGAAGTGTCAGGTCCTACGGACCGAGAGCCACTCACTAGTGTGGTAGTACAAATAGAACCAGCACTTCTAGAAAAAACACGTTAAGAAGACACATAAGAACAGTGGAGAAGAACTATAGAAGACGAAGACAATCCAGGTATGGTAAAGACAGGAAATAGCTCGGGTAGAAACGTACTTCATAAGGGAACCATAGAGATTAAAAGAACTTCTCTAGAGATCAGAAAGGGTAAGGCAACAAAAGGAGATAAAGAAACGTAACTATCAACTCCTTCCGAAAGAATAGAGAGGAACGATAAGGTACCTTGAGACGTAAGTCTACGAATATAGAAAAGAAAAGAGAAATCAAAAATTGCATATGTATTTTCTTTTTAAGTCATATGAGAAAGGATGAAGACAAAATTTTTTTAGTAGTCGAAGATGAGTATTATACACTGTAATAACGTTTTGGACCTGTCATTGACGTCCAGGTCTCTCTTTGTCGTCTGAAATAACAGTCTTAGTCTTTAGTTGGCCCGTCAAGACATTAAAAGTGACATTACCTTAATTAAGATAAAAGGAAATAACAAAACTGAAACGGAAGTACTTTTTGATTAATTAATCTGAAGAAATTAAATAAACCCACAATTAATGTACGAAGTAAAAGATTCACGTCTTTTAGAATGATTAAAATGAAATTTTTGAAAGATTTCTCAGGTTTAGCAGAATTAACTTTCGTGTCTTGATTAGATAACCTAAAAATGTATTGTATCATTTAATAAGATTTACAACGTGTATAATTTTTTGGTACACGTATGTACGTGTGATTCGAAGAAGTCAGTACAAGTCGAGAAACACTAGGGTACCTGACATCGGACAGTCCGAGGAGACAGGTACCCTAAGAGGTCCGTTCTTGTGACCTCACCCAACGGTACCAGAGGAGGTCCCCTAGAAGGGTTGTGTCCCTACCTTGGGTCCAGAGAATACAGAGGACATAAACGTCAACCCAAGAAATGGTGGTCATTTGAATAATTTATTGGTATATATATATCTATCTATCTATCTATCTATCTATCTATCTATCTATATCTATCTATCTATCTATCTATCTATCTATCTATCTATAACGGGAAACTGAATTATGATGACACATAAATTACTGGGAGTATTACAGATAAGTATAATTGAACAATTTACAATTACTGTGTAGTTTACTCCTTTTTCAGTATAACATAATTCTTTAAACTCCAATAGAAACATTCAGTTAAATCAAAATAACTTCCTAAACTTTATTAGAAGACTACATGGATTATTTAAAACCCACTCCATTCTTGTTTCACTAAAAAGAGGGTTTCATACAAAGAGGGTACGACACACATAAGATATCCAAACACTTACGTACTGAACTCTGTAGGTCGAGAATGTTATTCTGTTACGTGTATAGGATCTTTTACAAGTAAAATCTCCTACATATTTTTACGAATGACTTTAGGTATTTTGTTTCAATTTCATAAAAATAATAACTCAATTACTTTCTTTATTTCCGTTTAGAAAGTCTCCGGATGTCCTCTGTAAAAAGATCTTTGTATTCGAAACCAGGTAGATCAGTTTCGATACCAAAATGGTTATTAGTACCTACCTACCCTCTCAACCTGGTATTTCTTTTAACTTACGGTTTCTTACCTACGAAAACCTGACACCACGACCTCTTCTGAGAACTCTCAGGGAACCTGACGTTCCTCTAGTTTGGTCAGTTACGATTTCTTTTAGTCAGGATTTATAAGTAACTTTCCTGACGACGACTTCGACTTCGAGATTATGAAACCGGTGTACTACGTTTCTTGACTAAGTGACCTTTTCTGGGACTACGACCCTTTCTAACTTCCGTCTCCTCTTCCCCTACTGTCTCCTACTCTACAAACCCACCGTAGTTGATAAACTACCTGTACTCAAACTCGTTCGAGGTCCTCAACCACTATCTGTTTCTTCGGACCGCACGACGTCGGGTACCCCAGCGGTTCTCAGTCTGTGCTGATTCGTTGACTTGACTTCGGACGGGGTCTCTCCTACTTTTAAAGACAATTGACTTTCTTACAAAACTTTTCAAAACACTCCAACTTTCGGTCCCAGATTACAGACGTGTTTCCCCTACTTCGACTGTTTAGGCTATAAATCGAGTTAAGGATTTTCTGGTACTTTGAGGCTTCGTCTTTTTCCCCCTTTATTGGGAGTCCTTTGTGTCTCTTTCTTCCTTTGGATGGAGTCGGTGTGAGTCCTACCTACCCCTTTATCGGGAAATTTATAAATACGACATCGTCGTTGTCGTCGTTCAAACCCATGTACGTCTAAGTTCCTGACCTAAAATAGAATAAAAAGATCAAAGAAACTCTCTATGTCTTTAACTCTGTGTCTCTCCTCCTTTGTTGTTCTCATTGATGCTGTACTGAAATTTCGATCCATAAATTTTATAAATTTCTATCAATTGTTAATATTATAACGGATCTAGAACTACTTTCTTTGTACATATTTAACAAGTGTAAACAACACTCTCAGTTATACGTTGGTTCCTAAAATTCCCAAGACTGTTTATCTTAGATATTTTAATAATAGAACTTCAAAAGAGTTACAAACTAAATACAAGAAACTTATTTATTATAGTTTACTTACGTTCGAACCCCAACGTACGTGAAACGTACAACAATTCTACTTTATTATAGGAATCCCTCCCTAATAAGTTGTGTTCAAAATTCCACATGTCCTAAACTCGTAAAACTACGAAGACTTTTTCAGTATTAAATGACTACAGTAAAAAACTTTCTGTTTTATGTCTAAAACATTTTTCTTTTTCTTTTTATTCCAGAACCCGTTCCATTGTTTCTATTTTCTTTTTAAGATGGTAATCAAGAAAGAATTTCACAAGTTTTTTTTTCTTCTCATTAATTAAAAATGGATTTTCTCATCTTTTTTCTGACAGGAAAGAACTTTTACTGTCCTCTTGTTCTTTCTATTTAATGTTTCATTTGTATTTCGTCTACTTTTGTAATGAGTTTGGATTACGAGGGACTATCGAGTTAACTATTTCTTAGACGGACGTTGCGTCCTCTGGGTCCAAGTTAAGGACCCAGTCCTTCTAGACGACCTCTTCCCTATCCGATGTGTCAGGTCATAAGAACCCGAAGGAACACCGAGTCGACCATTTCTTAGACAGACGTTACACCCTCTGGACCCAAACTAGGGACCCAACCTTTCTAGGGGACCTCTTCCCTTTCCGATGGGTGAGGTCATAAGATCGGACCTCTTAAGGTACCTGACATACCCCAGGGTTTCTCAGTGTACTGACTTACTGAAAGTGAAAGTTACAAAAACATTCGTTACGTCTTTACTTCAAAAATCTTCTTCGGTTCTCGTGTTCATGACTAAAAGTTATCCGAGGATTACACACTTCAACATCATCAGTCTCGTGGTAGTTTAGTCCTTTACATGACGGAACGGACTTTAGAGTTAAGGAAACTTATGACAAATCAGGGAGTAAACTAAGTAAAAAATATAAAAGGAAAGGGTTCAGTGTGGGGTACACAACTTTAAAATCTCCTTGTTAGACTGTAAGAAAAAGTGGGTCAAGTCTTTATTAATCCTAAATCTGTGATAAAATTTATAATTCTGGTTTAATAAGTAATACTATTTTCGAGTGACCGTTTGTACAAAAGACAGACCTCCTAAATCAGTAAGAAGTGATAATTGAATTTGTCTACGAAGGAAGGACAATGTCCGTATCGACCTTTGGTATCGGAAAAGGACTTACGTATCCGGGTAAAGCACAACCTTTCAACATACATAGTAATCAGAATGACCCATCTAGTTAACCATTTTCACCCATCCTTTTATAGGATTATCATCACACCGACAACGATTCATTACAAGTCAACGATTCATTACAAACTAAGAAACGCTATGGTATCTGATGTCGTACGATCCGAGAAGACAGGAGGTGATAGAGGACCTTAAACGAGTCTGAGTACAGACAACTCAGCCACTACGGTAGGTTGATAGAATAGGAAACAATAGAGGAAGAGGAGGACGGGAGTTAGAAAGGGTCGTGGTCCTAGAAAAGGTCACTCAGTTGAAAAGTATAGGTTACCGGTTTCATAACCTTGAAGTCGAAATCGTAGTTAGGAAGGTTACTTATAAGTCCCAACAGAAGGACTTACTAACTGACCAAACTAGATGAACTACAGGTTCCCTGAGAGTTCTCAGAAGAGGTTATGATGTCATACTTTCATAGTCAAGAAGGTATTAGTCGGAAGAAATACCAGGTTTAGAGTGTAGACATACACCGATGACCTTTTTGGTATGGAAACTACCATCTCTCGAAACACTTTTTACTACATAGACCAAAGTTGTGTTACAGATCTAAACAGTATGGAAAAGAAGGTTCCTCGTTCATAGAAAATTAAAGCACCGAGATCAGTTTAGGTGTCACTAAAACCTCGAGTTCTTTTATTTTGGACACTGACATGTCTGTGTGTATGAAAATTTGATTAGTTATAAGTCTAGAACAATAGGTGTATATGAGGATATTACGACCAAACAAAGATTGTAACTCAGAAGGTCTTCTTTTGTCGATATAACGGTACCACGAAACGTGGGTCTACACTTCTATACGTGACGTGGTTTTTTCTCCTTCTTAAGGTTTTTAATTACAGACAATCGTTTTAATGAAAATCGTTTTCATGTTTCGAGAGTGTAAATCAAATAATTCTCAATGATAAAATGTCTAATATAATAAGGTCAAAATGTCAACTTTTTTTTTATACATCTCTCCCTTCTTTGAAACGTCCAATATATCGATAATTCACCATACTCGTCTAAAACTTATGTTCGGACGAATTGAGTTGACAAATAAAGGGATATAAGACGATT
Source organism: Capra ibex (assembly GCA_006410555.1). NCBI lineage: Eukaryota > Metazoa > Chordata > Mammalia > Artiodactyla > Bovidae > Capra > Capra ibex. Next base: position 41,308,375 of record SJYO01037955.1, read on the forward strand.
AGAATTTTGCATAGATTTTTTCTTACCTATATACATATAAACATTGACTTAGCGAAACGACATATGGACGATTTTGTTGTAACATTTAGTTGGTATGTCTTTATTTTAGTTTTAATTTTTCCTTTATATGTCATTATGGAATATTTTCTTTTTTTTTTCTCAACGTCAATATTAATAACAAAGTACAAATCATTAATAGTAATGGATATCAATTTCGATACCTAAAGCTTATCAGTACATACCTACACTCACAACCGGGTATTTCTTTCGACTCTCAACTTCTTAACTACGAAAGTTTGACACCACAACCTCTTCTGAGAATTCTCGGGGCACCTAACGTTCTTCAGTTAGGATTTCCTTTAGTTGGGACTTATGAGCAATCTTCCTGACTTAGACTTCGACTTCGAGGTTATGAAACCGGTGGACTACACTTCTTCACTGAGTGACCTTTTCTGGGTCTACACCCCTTTCTAACCTCCGTTCTCTTCTTCCTCTACTGTCTCCTGTTCTACCAACCTACCGTAGTGACTGAGTTACCTTTACTCAAATTCGTTTGAGGTCCTCTACCACTTCCTGGACCTTCAGACCACACGACGTCAGGTACTCCGACGTTTCTCAGTCTGTGCTAAATCATTGAATTATTGTTGTTGTCGTTGTCATGGATATCATACAAGTTTAACAGAACTGATTAATACATTATGGGTATTAACATTACTTTAAGGTTACTTTTTACTTAAGATTTGTGAATTTTTAAGGTTTTGATTTATATATTTTGGACTATAAGAGTCAACGTATTTATCTAACTTATTTCAATCACTTAACCCCGAAAGGACCACGGAGTTAGTCATTTCTTAGACGGACGTTACGTCTGGGTCAAAGTTAAGGACTCAAGACTTCTAGGCAACCTCTTCCTTTACCATTGAGTGGGGGTCGTAAGAAAGTACCCTTCAAGGTACCTGTTTCCTATCTTCTTGGACCTCCTGAATCTCAGGTGTCCCAGTATTCTCAACCTGTACTGAATCGCTGATTTGGTGTCTCCCATTATCTATTACCTACCCTTTATATATCTTTTCCTGTTTTATTTTTCGCCCTATATTACTTTTGTAAACTTTATACACTAACTTCGACTTCCTATTCTCTCTCTACTCTTTCTCAGTTATAAACTCTTAAAAGATTTTCACTATTTTCTACAGCACGACACCTATGGTCTGTGTAATACTTGGAGTTGGTCCTAATTACTTTCTTTGGTGTCGTTAGTTTTTAGTCTTAGGTCTTCCCTCTTCTAATCTCTGGTTTCCGTATGAATTAGGATGAAAAGAAATATTAAAAAAACTCACACTTTGATGGAATCTTAAAATTAACAATTTATGTAAAGAACCATGAGGATCTACTTACTATTAAATTGTTTCATCTATTAATCATATGACAATTTTAAATTCAGAATAAAGTGGTTGAGATCGGAACCTGGAGACATAGAAAAACACACATTCCTAACTACACTAATTCTTTTCGTGTCAGACCTCTTATAGACTCCAGGTGCGTGGATCGACATGTCAGGCTTCTAGTCCCGTGTCACAGGGTCACACGAACGCAAGACCCCTCCTGGGAGAAGGACCTAGTGTCGACAGTGGAAGAACAACACAGAAGTACATCATTTTCTCCTCCTTAAAGTGAACTCGAAGAAAATATTTCAGCGATTAAGGTATGTATTTCGAAAAGACGAGTGCTCGATTGGTATAAGGTTTCCGGAAGTAAAGGATTATGTCTTTGAAGCTTCGAATTCTAAAATTGTGTGTTTAAATTCTTCCTGATTTCGTGAGTCTGGTACAAACCATTTTATTTTCAACGGTTTTTCATGGAAAAATTTGTATCGAAATCTAAGTATTAAAAACATGATACAGTGAAAAGACCTTAATCATATTGACCCATTAGTAACCGTAATTACAATGGTAATTACTGGGTAAAAATCTAGAAAAATTTTAAACTCTCTACAGTTTAACTTACTCAAATTAATTCTTTTCCAATTTAACGTTTCTTTACCTTAAAGTAAAATATATATTATAAGTGTATAATTCGAGTAACTGTAAAACGGAGTCTAAAATTACCTGTGGTCTATAGGATCGTGAAAATTAGTTCCAAGTTAACATGAACCCTTTATATGTGACGACCCTAATATAACGAAATGGGTTTCTTCTGAGTTATTAAATTTAATTTCCATAGTACTCTCGATTCCAGTACTCGTCCTTTGAGTCTCCGATTCGTCTTTGAATTCGTCCTAAAAAGTGTCGAGACGACATGACCCCTACTTTTTATATCAAGTCAATGGTTTCTCTTTTCCAAACCCATCTGATTTACCTAAAAATTTACTTACTACTCTCAAACTAGTATGTAAGACTACCCTTTAGTTGGTTTATTAATTAATTAATTAATTAAAACTAGAGTTCGTTTGTCTTAGGTCCGTCTCAAATCCGGATTTACGTTTTCGGTTTCGTTATTTAGATCTTGTAGTGTATGTTTGACCCCACATTGACAGTTGACCTCCACTTTCCAGGAGTCTTAATACGCCGTAGTCTCTGTACGTTTGTTTTACTTTATACTGACGTGTTGGTAATCTTCCTGTTTTTAAAATTTCTGATTGTTTATACTTTAGACTTCAGAATACTTGCGGAAAGTCTTCATTTATGATCATGGTTGTAATACCATTATACAACCTCCGTAAAAAAATATGAAGAGTTATATTGAAAATACAGAACTATTATTTTGACATAAAACCCTTTTCCTTTTGTAAAGGTTTGAAAATTTTGGTAGAATGGTGTTGGTTGTTGAAGCATTTACTGACTCCTGAAAAGAAAAGAGATTTATTGTGGATAATGGTCTTAAAACTTCAATTTTAATTCATACATTATAAGAAGGAGGTTAAGACGAACTGGAAAGACTTAAGAATTTTTTTTTAAGACTAAGAACAGAGTCTATACATGATTCACACGGGGAGAATGCCCCGTTTCAATTCAGAGACCTGTAGGAATTAGAAAATTAAGATAGAGTAATAAAACATATAGTTCAAAAGAACACGAGACCTGAAAAGATGTAAAAGATGTAGTTTAATTCTCTTCCTTTACCGTTGGGTGAGATCATAAGAACGGTCCTCTTAGGGTCCCTGTGTCCTCGGACCACCCGACGGTAGATACCCCAGTGTGTCTCAGCCTGTACTGACTTCACTGAATCGTCGTCGTCGATGTAGTTCAATCCTGTCAGAAGAGAAAATAGTACCACTCCCGTGAGAACCTAGAAGATAAATTTGAAGAGGTTCCACTACTGTATCATTTAACCTTCCTTATAGTTGTCTCGTCCATATCCCTATACTTCAACGAGACTATTTTTATTCTATCTCAAGTTTTCAGTTATATAGATTAGATTAGTTCTACTAGTCCGTTTTGTGTAAAGTAGAGACATTCGTTTAATATTTCATACAATTAGGTTTCAAAAGACCTTATAACATAACATATGTTATACTCTTTCACTTCACTTTCAGTAAGTCAGTATCGGTTGAGAAACGCTGGGGTACCTGACAATTAACGTCCGAGGAGACAGGTACCTTAAGAGGTCCGTTCTTATGACCTCACCCAAAGGTAAAGGAAGAAGTCCCCTAGAAGGACTAGGTCCCTAGTTTAGGTCCAGAGGGTGTAAGGTCTACCTCTGAAATGATAGACTTGGAGAACTGACGTTAATAATAAATCCTCTAATTAGGTATAATCAATATGAATTGTAGTTTATAAGATAATGATGACGATTACGATTTCCTCCGTCCCCACTAGTCGTCCGACTTTATACATACGATTGTGTGTTCCGAAGTCTCTGTCGGTTAAATTCAAGAATAAGTAGGTTCCCCTTTCTTTATAAGGTTCTCTTTTTTGCATGAAAAACAGAGACGGAACTCATATAAGTACAAGTTCCTTCCGTATAAGAGAAAGTTACAGTAATAATAGTATTATTAATCAAATCCATAGACATCAATCTAAAAAGACTCTTATATAGCTCATTACCATCTTTACTTACCGGTAATACTATTTGCTACCTTCAAAATACCTATTATTGAAACGAATCCTAATCTTTTCAAGAAGATGTATTTTAGGTTTGAAAGTAGTACTAAAATAAGGAAAGGAGGTGTAAAAAGACCAGAATATGACTAGAGATTAGAATTCTTACTGGATCTTAGAAGTGCAATTCTAATTTTTTCGAACCCTTTGAGATCACAACATTTTATTAAAAACTACATCGGAGTCTAGGTGTATATTGGGACCCATAGATAACTATTAACATTGTGTGAAGTGACGTAGACTTTCTAGGGAAACATTTTATTTTTTTTTTTTTCAAAAGGTTTAATGACGAATTATGAAGTCGTCATTTGACTCTTCATCATTTTACTCGACTGTCTTATAAATTATAACAATTCTCTCTTACGGTACTTGTACATCGGATCAGGAGTGTAAAGAGAATTTGTCTGGACTTGTAAATTGATTTCACTGGGTCGGTATAAAGACTTAAACCGATACTTGTTTTAAAAAAAAAGGTTTTAATTGAGTTGTCCGTTATTCGATTTTAAAAGTTCCTGTACTCAGTGGTAAGTTCTTTTTTTTTTTTTTTAGATTCACTTAGTTCCATTTTTCCTTAGATAGAAATACGGTAGATCATTTATTTGGACCCTATCAGTCTGACCGGTTTACTTTAGTTGGTTTTAGTCTCGTTTTCCTAAATAGATGTTTCTTTGTTTTACTTATACATCTATCTCAAGGAACCTGAGTGTTACTTGACAAGAGGGAGATTCGTCGTTCTACACCATAAATAAGATCTTGTCACTGATTACGTATTATGAATGGGAATAAAAAGTTTACTCTTTATGATATCAGTAAAGAGGTAGTACCATTCCAACCATGCAGAAGAAGTCACAGAGAAGAGAAAGACAACGTTGTTGTCCCTTATATAAATTAATCAGAACAAAAGTTAGAGGTTCTTAATAAAAAGTCATAGAGTAACGAAGAAAATTATCAAAAAAAAAAGAACACATCTATGGTATACCTAGTTCTAGGGAGACGTAGATGATTGATCTTAAGAAATTTTAAGAGAAGATAAAGTATTTAATAGAAACGTATGACATAAACAGGAGAGTATACTTAATAATTTTAATAAATGAATGTTCAGAGAAATGAAAGTGAGGTATACATATCAAACGGCGAGTTTCCGTCGATTTCACTTGAAAGTTTCTTGTGTTATGTCTACTACTATGAAAGGTCAAGTTCGGCTCACTACTAAGAAGGTAATATACAGTTGATTTTATGATTAGGAGCTAGAAGGGGATGTTTAGGGAAAAACTGTAATAAAGACCAGTCTCGTGGTTAGTGTACTGATGATGAGAGACGGAGATAAAATTTGGGAGACCAAGGTAAGGAGAAAAAGTTTGTAAATTCGAGTAAAGAGGGGGTCAAAACCGTAAACAACGAAGAAGGCATATCTTATTTGAACGGGAGTATAGAAGTAAACAGAGTCGAGGAGGTTTAAAGATAAGTTTAGAGGGAAGTTGAATCTCCCAAAATTGAAGCTGAAGTGTATTTTAGAAACTGTTACGTAAACAGGGAGTGTTAAGGTACAAAATATAACGAAGTAGCTTTGATTATAATAACCCTTAAAGGGACACCCAGGTACCAATTCTGAGACGAGATGGTTTCGTCCTTACGTCCCCTATCTCAAAACTAAGAACCAATACCTTAGATTCTAGTGTTTACGACACTTTGTACTGGTTTTATAAAAATTTTTCGTTTTGTTTGATTATAATAACAATATCTGTGGTTATGGTTTCTTTCCGCTACGGTTTCCTACGAATTTGATGGTGTGTTTACATGAGTAGAGTGTGTGATCATTACAAGTTTTAAGAGGTTCGGTCCGAAGTCGTTATACACTTGGCACTTGAAGGTCTACAAGTTCGACTAAAATCTTTTCCGTCTCCTTGGTCTCTAGTTTAACGATTATAGGTGACCTAGTACCTTTCGTTCTCTCAAGGTCTTTTTGTAGATAAAGATGAAATAACTGATACGGTTTCGGAAACTGACACACCTAGTGTTATTTGACACCTTTTAAGACTTTCTCTACCCTTATGGTCTGGTGGACTGGACGGAGAACTCTTTGTATATACGTCCAGTCCTTCGTTCTCAATCTTGACGTGTACCTTGTTGTCTGACCAAGGTTTGTCCTTTTTCCTCATGTAGTTCCGACATATAACAGTGGGACGAATAAGTTGAATATACGTCTCATGTAGTACTCTTTACGACCCGACCTTCTTTGTGTTCGACCTTAGTCCTAACGGTCCTCTTTATAGTTATTGGAGTCTATACGTCNACACCTAGTGTTATTTGACACCTTTTAAGACTTTCTCTACCCTTATGGTCTCGTGGACTGGACGGAGAACTCTTTGGATATACGTCCAGTCCTTCGTTCTCAATCTTGATCTGTACCTTGTTGTCTGACCAAGGTTTGTCCTTTTCCTCATGTAGTTCCGACATATAACAGTGGGACGAATAAGTTGAATATACGTCTCATGTAGTACTCTTTACGACCCGACCTTCTTTGTGTTCGACCTTAGTCCTAACGGTCCTCTTTATAGTTATTGGAGTCTATACGTCTACTGTGGTGGGAATCCCGTCTTTCACTTCTCCTTGATTGTTCGGAGAACTACTTTCACTTTCTCCTCTCACTTTTTCAACCGAATTTAGAGTTGTAAGTCTTTTGCTTCTAGTACCGTAGGCCAGGGTAGTGAAGTACCCTTCATCTATCCCTTTGTCACCTTTGTCACAGTCTAAAATAAAACCCCCCGAGGTTTTAGTGACTTCTACCACTAACATCAGTACTTTAAGTTTCTACGAATGAGGAACCTTCCCTTCAATACTGGTTGGATCTATCGTATAAGTTTTCGTCTCTGTAATGAAACGGTTATTTCCAGACAGATCAGTTCCGACACCAAAAAGGTCACCAGTACATACCTACACTTTCAATCTGACACTTCTTTTGACTCACGGCTTCTTAACTACGAAAACTTAACACCACAACTTCTTCTGAGAACTCTCAGGGAACCTGACGTTCCTCTAGGTTGGTCAGGTAAGATTTACTCTGGTCAGGATCCACAAGAAACCTTCCTGACTACAATTTCGACTTTGAGGTTATGAAACCGGTGGAGTACGTTTCCCAACTGAGTAACCTTTTCCGAGACTACGACCCTCTCCAACCCCCGTCCTCCTCTTCCCCTGCTGTCTCCTACTTCACCGTAGTCACTGAGCTACCTGTACTCAAACCCACTTCAGGCCCGTAACCACCACCTGTCCCTCCGGAGCACAGGACGTTAAGTACCCCAGAGTTTCTCAACCTGACGTGCTTAATTGACTTGACTACAAGAGGGGTTTGAGAATTCGATTTCCGGATTGGGGGTATCCTGATATAAATCTCTGTCTCAGAATAACAGCAACAAATCAAGGATTTACCACAGAATGAGAGACACTGGGTACCCGGTATCGAATGGTCCGAGGAGACAGGTACCCTAAAGGGTCCATTCTTATGACCTTACCCAAGATAAAACAAGAGGTCCCCTAGAAGGGTTGGGTTCCTAGTTTTTGTGATTCACAGAACGTAACATCCACGAACGAAATGGTGACTCGGTGGACCTTTTGGGAAATTCCTCCATTGATTCCAATTTGCACCAACATTCACACCCGGGGATTATATTATCCTGATTATAAGAAATTCTTATCTTTCTCTATGATCCTCAAGAGTGTGACTCTTTTCCGGTACGTTAGAACGAGTCAGTGAAGTTAGTACAGGGTGTGAAACACTGGAGTACCTGCTATCGGGTGTCCAGGGAGACAGGTACCCCAAGAGGTTCATTCTTATGACCTCACCCCTCGGTAAGGGAAGAGGTCCCCTAGAAGGGTTAGAACCTTAGTGTGGGTCCAATGGACGTGGCGTTCACCTAAGAAATGGTAAACTCGGTGGTCCCTTCGTAGGAAGACAATGTAAACACCCACTTAGTTTAACCCCTTTAAAATCTAGGAAAACACTTTTTCTCAATGAACTTATATTTTGTTTCATGACCAACGTTTCTCAAAATGGTTCACGGATCCTTTTTATTTATTACTTCACTATAATAGATAATGAAAACGTACGGTAATCTATCTTGTAACACGATTTTACCACATCAATCAATTATTTATCCCGAAGGGACCATTGAGTCAACCATTTCTTAGATGGACGTTACCTCCTCTGGTCCCAAGGTAGGGACCCAGTCCTTCTCGGAGACCTCTTCCTTTACCGTTGGGTGAGGTCATAAGAACGGACCTTTTAGGGGACCTGTCTCCTCGGACCACCCGATTTCAGGTACCCCCAGTGTTCTTAACATGTGTTGAATCACTGATGTAGTGGTGAACACCCACTTAGTTTGGCTCTTTTAAAATCTCAGGAGAACACTTTTTCTCAATGAACTTATATTTTACTTCATGACCAACGTTTCACAAATGGATCACGGATCCTGTTTATTTACTACTTCCTTATAATAGATAATGAAAACGTACAGTAATTCTATCTTGTGACACGATCTTTGTCTCACTAATTATTTACGGATAACTTACCCCTTTTGTTTTGGTCGTGTGATGACAATGTAAGAAACATAGATTAATCCGTCACCGAGTTTTAGTGACTACTCACTTCGTTTCTTTACATTATGGTACGATTTGACTACTGTTACGGTTATACGGTCACCATGATTTGTTAATTTGGGAATTCGTCATCGTTCGATAGTGTAACTGAAGTTTAAGATGTGTCCGTTATAGGTACAAAAATAAAAGGGAAGGAAGACTCCTTCGTTGTTGAACTTCGTGACATCAAAATATATATATATAAATTAAAAATTAAAATAAAATGAAATAAAATGCAATGTTATGACATAACCAAAACGGTATGTAGTTGTACTTAGGAGGTACCCACATGTGCACAAGGGTTAGGACTTGGGAGGAGGGTGGAGGGAGGGGTATGGTAGAGACCCAGCAGGGTCACGTGGTCGGGGTTCGTAGGACATAGGACGTAGTTTGGATCTGACCACTATTCAAAGAATATACTATAACATGTACAAAGTTACGGTAAGAGGGTTTAGGAGGGTGGGAGAGGGAGAGGGTGTCTCAGGTTTTCTGACAAGATATGTAGACACAGAGAAAACGACAGAGCTTGTGTTCCAATAGTAATGGTAGAAAGATTTAAGGTATATATACACAATCATATGACATAACCACAAAAAGAAAGACCGAATGAAGTGAGACATATTAGCCGAGGTCAAAGTAGGT
>SJYO01037955.1:41324384-41344121 GCA_006410555.1 Capra ibex
CACCGGTGACGACTCAAAAGGTTTAAACGACCGTATAACTCACGTCGTGAAAGTGTCGTAGTAGAAAGTCCTAAATTTTGTCGAGTTGACCTTAAGGTAGTGGAGGTGATCGAAACAAGCATCACTACTAAAGATTCCGGGTGAACTGAAGTGTAAGGTCCTACAGACCGAGACCTAATCACTAGTGTAGTAGTACTAATAGACCCAGCACTTCTATGAAAAACACGTCAAGAAGACACATAAGAACGGTGGAGAAGACTTATAGAAGACGAAGACAATCCAGGTATGGTAAAGACGGGAAATAGCTCGGGTAAAACGTACTTTACGAGGGAACCATAGAGATTAAAAGAACTTCTCTAGAGATCAGAAAGGGTAAGACAAGAAAAGGAGATAAAGAAACGTGACTAGTGACTCCTTCCGAAAGAATAGAGAAGAACGATAAGAAACTTTGAGACGTAAGTCTACGAATATAGAAAGGAAAAGAGGAAACGAAAAGTGGAGAGAAGAAAAGTGTCGATAAACACTCCGGAGGGGTCTGTCGGTAGAACGAAAAAACGTAAATAAAAGGTACCCCTACCAGAACTAGGGACAGAGAACATGTTACAGTGCTTGGAATAAGGTATCAAGTAGTCCGTGAGATAGATAGTCTAGATCTGGGAATTTAGATAAAGAGTGAAGGTGACATATTAGTATTCCCTAAACTAAATCCAGTATGGACCAGATCGCCTAAAGGGATGAAAGAAGTTAAACTCAGACTTAAATCATTATTCCTCAATTACCAGACTCGGTGTCGGTCGAGGACCAGAACAAAAACAACTAATATATCTCGAAGAGGTAGAAACCGACGTTTCTTATATTAGTTAGACTCAAGCCAGAACTGGTAGACCACTACAGGTACACATCTCAGAAGAGAACACAACAACCTTTTCCCACAAACGATACTGGTCACTTAAAAGAACCGTTTTGAGATAATCAGAAACGGGACGAAGTAAAACATAAGGTTCCGGTTTAAACGGACAATGAGGTCCACAAAGAACTGAAGGATTAAAACGTAAGGTCAGGAGATATTACTTTCCTGTAGAAAAAACCCACAATCAAGATTTTCTAGAACATCCAGAAGTATTTTGGTAAGTTCAAGTCGAAGAAGTCGCAATGACCAACCCCGTATCTGAACCTATTGATACTATAATTTACCAAACGGAACCTCTGTTTGTCTCTAGTAAGACAGCAAAAACTCTAACGTAGGTTCATGACGTAAAACCTGAGAAAACAACTGGTACTACCGATGAGGTAAAGAAGACTCCCTAAGGACAGGCGTCATCATCTATATTACCAGTAGACTCAATTTAAGTGACTAAGGTCAGGTAAAATCAAGCGACTAAGGACCCTACAGCTGTAAGTGGGAACGGTAGAAGACAAACTGGTGAAGGTTAAACGGAACTAAGAACCTGGACTGTAAGTCCAAGGGTACGTTATAACTAGAAAGGTCGTAGTCTGTAACAAAGATAGTGGTCAGTGTAGGTGTCGACCCATAACAAAAACGAAACCGAGGTAGGGCAGTAAGAAAGGCCTCAATAAAGAGGTGATTAGAGGTCATCGTATAACTATAAGGTTAAGGTTTCTTTCCCTTACTTTTTCTTACTAGTGTGATGGTGTGTTAACGTGAGTAGAGTGTACGATCATTTCATTACAAGTTTTAAGAGGTTCGGTCCGAAGTTGTTATGTACTTGGCAGTCGAGGGACTACAAGTTCGACCAAAATCTTTTCCGTCTCCTTGGTCTCTAGTTTAACGGTTGTAGGCGACCTAGTACCCTTTTCGTTCTATCAAGGTCTTTTTGTAGATAAAGACGAAATAACTGATACGGTTTTGGAAACTGACACACCTAGTGTTATTTGACACCTTTTAAGACTTTCTCTACCCTTATGGTCTGGTGGATTTCACGGAGAACTCTTTAGACATACGTCCAGTCCTTCGTTCTCAATCTTGACCTGTACCTTGTTTTCTGACCAAGGTTTATCCTTTTCCTCATGCAGTTCCGACATATAATAGTGGGACGAATAAATTGAATATACGTCTCATGTAGTACTCTTTGTGACCCGACCTTCTTCGTGTTCGACCTTAGTTCTAACGACCCTCTTTATAGTTATTGGAGTCCATACGTCTACTATGGTGGGAATACCGTCTTTCACTTCTCCTTGATTTTTCAGAGAACTACTTTCACTTTCTCCTCTCACTTTTTCAACCGAATTTCGAGTTGTAAATCTTTTGCTTCTAGTACCGTAGGCTAGGGTAGTGAAGTACCCTTTATCTACCTCTTTGTCATCTTTGTCACAGTCTGAAATAAAAAACCCCGAGGTTTTAGTGACGTCTACCACTGTCGTCGGTACTTTAATTTTCTGCGAATGAGGAACCTTCTCTTCAATACTGGTTGGATCTATCGTATAAGTTTTCGTCTCTGTAATGAAACGGCTGATTCCAGGCAGATCAGTTCCGACACCAAAAAAGACACCAGTACATACCTACACTCTCAACCTGAAACTTCTTCCGACTCACGGTTTCTTAACTACGAAAACTTGACACCACAACCTCTTCTGAGAACTCTCAGGGAACCTGACGTTCCTCTAGGTTGGTCAGGTAAGACTTCCTCTAGTTGGGACCCTAAAGAAACCTTCCTTACTACGATTTAGACTTTGAGGTCATGAAACCGGTGGAGTACACTTCTCAACTAAGTAACCTTTTCTGAGACTACGACCCTCCCTAACCCCCGTCCCTCTTCCCCTGTTGGCTCCTACTCTACCGACCTATCGTAATGCCTGAGCTACCTGCACTCAGACCCACTTGAGACCCTCTACCACTACCTGTCCCTCCGGACCACACGACGTTAAGAACCCCAGCGTTTCTCAGTCTGTGCTGACTGGCTGACTTGACTTGACTTTCGGGTGAACTGAAACCTGAGGTCTTACAGACCGAGATCTACTCACTAGTGTGGTAGTACTAATAACCAGTATTTCTTTAAAAACAAGTCAAGAAGACACATAAGAACGGTGGAGAAGAATTATAGAAGACGAAGACAATCCAAGTACGGTAAAGACAGGGAAAAACACGGGTAGAAACGTACTTTACAAGGGAAACATAAAGATTAAAAGAACTTCGCTAGAGATCAAAAAGGGTAAGATAAGAAAAGGAGATAAAGAAACGTGACTAATGACTCCTTCCGAAAGAATAGAGAGGAACTATAAGAAACCTTGAGACTTAAGTCTACCCATATAGAAAGGAAAAGAAGAAACGGAAATCGTAGAGAAAACAGTCGATAAACATTCCGGAGAAGTCTGTTGGTAAATCGGAAAAAGCTAAAGAACAAGAACACCTACTAAAACTAGTGACGGAGGATATGTTGCAGTACTTACACGTCGGTATCACAGTAGAACTGGGTATAAATAAAAAATTCGGGAATTTCGAGGTTATTTTCGGAAGTAAAATCATTATATAACTATTCTCTATAAGATATAAACCTGGTAACAATTAACCGTAAGGGTCCGAAAAAAGATCAAAGAGTAAAAAGTTATATGTGATTTGAAAAGTTAAAGTCTTGAATCCTCTTTCCCAACGAAAAAAAAAAGAAATTAAGTCTTATACAACCATGACCTTTCCAGTATTTACTTATAAAGATATTCATGTAAAATGTTTAGTTAAAAAGTTTCATTTAATGGTATATGATGTTTTTTACGTTAAAACTTCGATAAATAAAAATATAACGTTAAAGTTATTAGTTTAGAATAAAACAATTTTTAATTAAGTAAAATCCAGTGATGTTTTGTGTAAGACTTGACACAAAATATATCCCTTTCTCACCTATCTGTTCGTTCTTCTTCATGATATCACATGAAATCAAATTAATGAAATATACAAAATTTCCATTTAATCATAAAACATAAAATTGTCTTTGTATTTAAAATCAAGGATGTTTGAGAATATTTGATAAAAACAAAAGAATATATGATGTATTATATATTATGATCTAACGTCGAAAGAATACGAGATATTTCAAAATCTTTTCATATTAACGGAATGTAATCATTCGTATTATATTTATGTAAATGGAAATTTTCGACTCGTCTTATAAAAGATATTTTTGTATAATAACTAAAACCACATCATTACGTACAATTTTTTAAAGGACTAATGATTAAAAGTCATTTCCTAAGTAGTCTAAATTTCTATTATAAAGTGATATGATCACTTTGAGATTGTATTATAGTAGGAAAGTTGTTCCTGGTTCTTTATTTATAATTTAAGGGAAAATATTTGGACTCTAGATTAATTGTCTTTATCTTAGTCNTACAACGATGACCTTTCCAGTATTTACTTATAAAGATATTCATGTAAAATGTTTAGTTAAAAAGTTTCATTTAATGGTATATGATGTCTTTTACGTTAAAACTTCGATAAATAAAAATATAACGTTAAAGTTATTAGTTTAGAATAAAACAATTTTTAATTAAGTAAAATCCAGTGATGTTTTGTGTAAGACTTGACACAAAATATATCCCTTTCTCACCTATCTGTTCGTTCTTCTTTATGATATCACATGAAATCAAATTAATGAAATATACAAAATTTCCATTTAATCATAAAACATAAAATTGTATTTGTATTTAAAATCAAGGATGTTTGAGAATATTTGATAAAAACAAAAGAATATATGATGTATTATATATTATGATCTAATGTCGAAAGAATACGAGATATTTCAAAATCTTTTCATATTAACGGAATGTAATCATTCGTATTATATTTATGTAAATGGAAATTTTCGACTCGTCTTATAAAAGATATTTTTGTATAATAACTAAAACCACATCATTACGTACAATTTTTTAAAGGACTAATGATTAAAAGTCATTTCCTAAGTAGTCTAAATTTCTATTATAAAGTGATATGATCACTTTGAGATTGTATTATAGTAGGAAAGTTGTTCCTGGTTCTTTATTTATAATTTAAGGGAAAATATTTGGACTCTAGATTAATTGTCTTTATCTTAGTCCCAAAGAAAAATTTTAATACCTTTTTGTGATTGTTAGACTGTGATACAGGTGTCAATTTTTTCTCTAACAAAAGACTTAAAATTGTAAAGTTTTCGTTCACTTAGTTCTTATATCAAAAATTGTTATTATGAATTTTACTTTAAAACTTTAACGTCAAGATGTATTAATAATCTACTAGGAAAAATTAAAAACCGTATATAAGAAATAGATTAAACGAGTAAAAAAGTTTACAGAAGATTTAAATTCGTTGTCAATATTTGAGTAACAATAGTGGATTACAATTTATATCTTCTAAAACTAAAAGGTCAAACGTGTCACTACTCGGATGAAATACATTTTTATTTAATTTTTTTAACATTCTACTTCAGTACGAAGAGGTCTTTATCAACACTTTATAAACACACTTATTTCACAGTTAACGAGTCAGTACAGGTTAACAAACGGTGGGGTACCTGATATCAGACGGTACGAGGAGTCAGGGACCTTAAGAAGTCCGTTCTTATGATCTCACCCAGTGGTAAGGGAATAGGTCCCCTAGAAGGACTTGGTTTCTAACTTGGGTCCAGAGAACGTAACGTCCACCTAAGAAATGTCACACTCGGTGGTCCCTTCAAGACTACCAAACACACTTATTGGTAGTAATTTCCTCAGACACATTATACGTATAAGATTCTGAGGTGAGACTTTTTAGGAATTGATGAGATAGACTCTATCCCAGGTATTCAGACGTAAAATCACTCATGGAGTCCATTAAACCTACAGTTTATGATGTATAGTACTACCGAGTATTAGTATCTCGATGTTACTAATTTTTTTATTATTATTGAATAGGACTTCGTCTAAATACGATCGTTAATTTTCCCAATCGTTCTCGGTCGATTTCTGATTTATAATTGTTTATTTTTAGATTCTAGTACCGTAGACCGGGGTAATGACATACCGTTTATCTTCCCCTTTTATATCTTCATCGCTGTCTAAAGGAGAAGAACCCGAGGTTTTAGTGACACCTACCATTGAAACCGGTACTTTAGTATTCTGTTAATAAAGAACCAGAACCGTCGTTTTACTACTGTTTGGATCTGTCACACAACTTTTCGTCTCTGTAATGAGACGGTCGTTTCCGGTCATATCAGTTCCAATACCAATTCCAATTCCAATACCAGAAGGGACACCAGTGCATACCAACACTCTTGACCTGGTCTTTCTTCCGTCTCGTAGTTTCTTACCTATGGAAGTTTGACACCACGACCTCTTCTGAGAACTTTCAGGGAACCTGTCGTTCCTCTAGTTTTGTCAGTTAGAATTCCCTCTAGCTAGGACTTATAAGCGACCTTCCTGACTACAACTTCGACTTCGGGGTCATAAAACCAGTAGACTCCTTTTGTCTACTGAGTGACCTTTTTAAGGACTTCGACCCTTTCTAACTCCCGTCTTCCTCTTCTCCCATGATCTCCTACTTTACCGACCTACCGTAGTGAATACGTTACTTGTGCTTGAACCCGTTTGAGACCATCTTCCACTTCCTGTTCCTTCGGACCGTTCAACATCAGGTACCCCAACGTTTCTCGACCTGTGTTGACCCACTGACTTGTTGTTATCGGTTAAAAACGTATTTTCTCAAAATACGTTATTTCTAAACATGTTTTATTCATTGTAGAAATAAATTAATCGAGAATTATTCGATATATAAATGATATACACATAACGTTTTTATTTCCTTTTCAAAATTTTAGACATACAGGATTCATTTGGAGTTAACAACTTATATATAAGACAAGTATTAACTCTTACGAAACTTATTAGATAGGATTTAGATATTAATTTAAAAATCTAATGTTCTGGTAATATTACTCAGATTCTATAAAAATCATTAACAGGTTTAGAACTGTTACATTACTAATAAGAAATAACAGAAGGTAAAAAGTATAGATCATAAACAGGGTTCTCTTGTACTAAATAGTGAGATAAAATTCTCAAATCATCCCTATATAATAGATGATAGACGAGAAAGACCCGAAAGGACCACCGAGTCCACCATTTCTTAAACAGACGTTACGTCCGAGACACCATATTTATATTAATCACGTACGACGATTCAGTGAAGTCAGTACAGGGTCGACACACTGGGGTATCTGACGTCGGGTGGTCCGAGGGGGCAGGAACCATAAAAGGTCCGTTCTTGTGACCTCACCCAAAGGTAAAGGAAGAGGTTACGTACTTTCACTTTTCACTTTCACTTCAGTGAGTCAGTACAACCTGGGAGTCCCTGAAGTACCTGATATCGGAAGGTCCGAGGAGGCAGGTACCCCAAAAGGTCCGTTCTCATGACCTCACCCCACGGTAACAGAAGAGGGTTAATCACGTATATATATATATATTTATATATATATTTTTNACGTCGGGTGGTCCGAGGGGGCAGGAACCATAAAAGGTCCGTTCTTGTGACCTCACCCAAAGGTAAAGGAAGAGGTTACGTACTTTCACTTTTCACTTTCACTTCAGTGAGTCAGTACAACCTGGGAGTCCCTGAGGTACCTGACGTCGGAAGGTCCGAGGAGGCAGGTACCCCAAAAGGTCCGTTCTCATGACCTCACCCCACGGTAACCGAAGAGGGTTAATCACGTATATATATATATATATATTTATATATATATATTTAATATTTAACATAAAACAAAACAAAATTTTAATACTTTATCGTATATTATCTCGTGAAAATACGAAAAATAAAAATACCGTGGAATGGTTTCTTATATTCGTTACACGTTAATTTACATAAACAATTATATTGTCTAAACCAGTAGACAAAGATCAAGATGATGTGAGTTCGTATATTAAGATCTTTAAGTTAAAACGTTGATTTTGGAGAACTCCGTAATAGAATTAGACACACTGACAACGAAATGTCACATCGGTGTATTTATTGAATAAAGTTAGAAGAATGGGGACTTTCGTAAGATGACTGTAGGAAAACGAGACAACTTTACCCTAACCGTTATGTAGGTAATAAACTTTGATTGTCAAGTTTGGACGTTAGTATTTTCTTCTTCGACATCTACCGGAAACTTATAAACCGGGATCTACAGGTAGTGTTATCCGTTAATTAAATCAGCGTAACAATGACATAAGTTAAGAACCAGAAAGTCGTCTATGACGGTCTGTTTATAAAGTTAATTACGGTCAGTTTTACCACTAAAACACCATACTTGTAAAACTCCTGATTTTATATAAATTCATGTAAATATGTGTAGTCAAAGTTTTTATAGATTGTCTACCGTTAAACTTAATTTATATGTAAACTGGGGTTCCACCGGATTACAGGTTCCAAAACGTAAAAAGTTTTAAATACACGTCAAATCTCTTTAATGTATCAAAATCAAAAAAAAAAAATTTATAAAATAGTATATTCAAATCCAATATAATTAATCAATACAACTTCCCTAAACGAAACGTTTGAACAATAGAAAGTAAAATATTTATTACAGTCTAACAAACGACTTTGAAACAAAGAAATATTTCTAGTGACTTTGATCCCTTGAATATAACTACTACGTTCCTCGTTTTATTTGTCTCGTCAAACAGACTTGAATATACTCAAATATGTTGACCCTCGTATCTTCATGACAACAAGAAAAATTTTATAGACAACAAATAAAGTTAATAGAAGAGTATAGATATTACAAGTATTATTTTATTATCAAATATCCAGAGGTTATAATATACTGGCGAAAATCAAAGTGTCTTTCTCTACTGAAGTACCTATTTAGGTAAATTCGTATCGGAAACCTATTCCTACCCCAAGGGAGTATCGAGTCAACCATTTCTTAGACGGACGTTACGTCCTCTGGGACAAGTTAAGGACCCAACCCTTCTAGACCTTTTCCCTATCCGATGGGTGAGGTTAACGGAGAACTCTTTGGATATGCGTCCAGTCCTTCGTTGTCAATCTTGACCTGTACCTTGTTGTCTGACCAAGGTTTATCCTTTTCCTCATGCGATTCCGACCTATAACAGTGGGACGAATAATATGAATATACGTCTCATGTAGTACTCTTTGCGACCCGACCTTCTTCGTGTTCGTACCGTCTTTCACTTCTCCTCGATTTTTTCGGAGAACTACTTTCACTTTCTCCTCTCACTTTTTCAACCGAATTTCAAGTTATAAGTCTTTTGCTTCTAGTACCGTAGACTAAGGTAGTGAAGTATCCTTCATCTACCCCTTTGTCACCTATGTCACAGTCTGAAATAAAAAAACCCGAGGTTTTAGTGACGTCTACCACTGACGTCGNCTCGATTTTTTCGGAGAACTACTTTCACTTTCTCCTCTCACTTTTTCAACCGAATTTCAAGTTATAAGTCTTTTGCTTCTAGTACCGTAGACTAAGGTAGTGAAGTATCCTTCATCTACCCCTTTGTCACCTATGTCACAGTCTGAAATAAAAAACCCCGAGGTTTTAGTGACGTCTACCACTGACGTCGGCATTTTAATTTTCTACGAATGAGGAACCTTCCTTTCAATACTGGTTGGATCTGTCGTATAAGTTTTCGTCTCTGTAATGAAACGGTTGATTCCAGGCAGATCAGTTCCGATACCAAAAAGGACACCAGTACATACCTACACTCTCAACCTGACACTTCTTTCGACTCGTGTCTTCTTAACTACAAAAATTTGACACCACAACTTCTTCTGAGAACTCTCAGGGAACCTGACGTTCCTCTCGGTGGGTCAGGTAGGATTTCCTCTAGTCAGGACCCACTAGTAACCTTCCTGACTACGATTTCGACTTTGAGGTTATGAAACCGGAGGAGTATACTTCTCAACTGAGTAACCTTTTCTGAGACTACGACCCCCGTCCCCCTCTTCCCCTGCTGTCTCCTACTCTACAAACCTACGTAGTGGCTGACCTACCCGTACTCAAACCCATCTGGGGCCCTCAACCACTAACAGTCCCTCCGGACCGTACGACGTTAAGTAACCCAGTGTTCCTCAGCCTGTGCTGACTCACTGACTTGACTCGAGTGAGGATATGAGACCGGACCTCTTAAAGTACCTGACATATCAGGTACACCAGTGTCTCTCAGTATGTACTGACTCGTTGAAAGTGAAGTATGAAGTCATTCTTATCCGTCATACTTAAAGCTACGATTAGCGATCCACATTAAAGTCCCACAAAAAATAGTTCATAGTAGAATCCGTCTGTCTGATCTCAAGTTTGACTTTGGTGTAAACATCTCAGAATCATATTTGTCACAGTATCCGTTTTATTTTACAAGGGGTTTACTCTTTTATTAACATTTCAACTACAAAATTCTTCCTCTCTCTCTGCTACCTCCCCTTCTCCCTCTCTCTCTCACTTATTCTCTGTCTATCGAAAACTTGTCCAAAATTTTCCACGAATTTGTCTACCAGGTTCTACTTCCCTTAGATACGATGTTAAGATAAATAAACTGGATACTTGAAACCTGGACACCACGTGTCTTATTACCAGAGGGAGTTCTACAGGTCTATGATTGGTGTCCTTTCTGAATTATTTAGTGAGGATCGAGGCTTAACCTTCCCCCAGACATAAATGTCAAAGACCGGTCTGTAATTTCCCGTACCCTCAAGAGTGAGGGAAGAGTTTTGTTTCTTTTTCGATTTCTACGACTTTTAGTCGAAAGGAATCTAAACATTCTTTTCACTCCAGTTCCTATTTAGTGACGGGACTTTTGATCTGTCTCTCTCTCTACCTATGACTTTTAGTGTCGAAAGGTTGTGGTGTCGGTCCTCGTTTTGGGTTTGACCTCGGTCCTGGAGACGTTTACGAATTTGACAATTTTTTAACGACAATGACCTTCTTCACTTATTTATCACACGTGGGTTTTTATACGTCTTAATAATTTTTCGTGATAGTTCGTAATTATTATGTGTATACGATAAAAATACCTAAAACACTATAAACACCGTTAGTTACGAAACATGTCTGTACATTATACAACAATAAGAAAAAAAAAAATGAAATTTATATGTGAAAAGTATTTTTGTCTGTTTGTGTTTCTGGACAATAACCGTTTAACGACTTCCACGTTATATTTGATCAAACTTTAGTTTCACGGTCCCCGGTTCAAACCTCCTTGTCTCGAGTGTAAATATTCAAAACGGAGGTCCTAAGGATAGTCGAAGAGGGTAACTTCTAGTCTTTTTCTCAAGAAGTACGAAAAACGTTACGTCCTTTGTTTTCATTGGTAAAACTTTATGAGGTCTTGTAAGACAAAAGTATCTTAATACTCTTATCTTAATACTCAGGAACATTTCCTGATGTGAGTTTCCTTTTGATAAAATGATCTCGGATGAAACAACCTCTTCTGTGGTCTCTCAGGGAATCTGACGTTCCTCTAGGTTGGTCAGGAACTATTTCCTTTAGTCAGGACTTATAAGTATCCTTCACAACTACGACTTCGACTTTGAGGTTATGAAACCGGTGGACTACACTTCTTGACTGAGTAACCTTTTCTGAGACTACGAACCTTTCTAACTTCCGTTCTCCTCTTCCCCTACTGTTTCCTACTCTACCAACTAACCGTAGTGGTTACACTACTCAAACTCGTTCGAGACCCTCAACTACTACCTATCTTTTCGGACCCCACGACGTGAGGTACCCCAACGTTTCTCAGCCCGTACTAACTCGTTGACTTGAATTGGTTATAACCCCTTCCCTTTAATGTAAGATCGGAAGATTACAGTATAGATCTTCCCTTCTTTTACGACTCTTCGTGAACACTTCAGTGTCGGAGTCTCGTGTACGAGTAACTTTTTGACTCTAGATTAGAACCCTTATATCCTTAGGGGGGAGTTGGGTGCAGAATCGTGGTAATTCTAGTCCGACGACATATCTTTCCCTAAAGTCGATTTTCCTGACGTTCCTAGTCTGGGATGAAATTTTCTGTTTCTTCTCTGTTTTAATGTCTATGGTCTCATTTATAATCGGAGATTATGTGTGTCCAGATCGTTTGTAATTTGTGTCAATTTGGAGAACGGTGAACTTGAATTTTGGAGAATAATTTCTAGACAAACGAAGTCCTTAAAATAGGTTATGTAGTACAGACGAAAACAATCCATCCTTCGATCCGTACTCACTTCTCCCAACCGGATTTATATATTTAAAATTTGAAGTGGGGTCTTCTACCGCCTCCTTATCCTGTCCCTCTGGTGAAAGAGGGGTTGTTTAAGTAGTTTTCTTGTAAATTTGCGACTCATTTAAGGTGTTTTGTTAAAGACTTATGACCGTCTCCTGTAGTCCGTGTGTCTTTTCGTCGGGTAACAGAAGTTTTCTACAAACTAGTTGCCACGACATGTCTACCTCTTCAGAACTCCGATGACATTTTTATTCTAATTTTTGGTCTTCGTCCTCCGAATTCAGTTTTAGGACTCTTATGGTCTCTTGAGGACTGAGGTCCCTTGTAATTAGTTGTCCTCGAGTAGTTTACGGAGGTATGGATGTGACTTTGGTTCGTGGTGGGTTCCCGGTTGTTCAAGGTCTCGTTCTGTATGGTCCGTTTAAGAGGTCGTTGTGTTCTTGTATCGGGACTCGAAGTTATATGTCCGACGGGTTTCAGTGAAGTTTGGGTGACTGTAGAGTATTGAGTAATGACCTGTGAAGTACCGTGAGGTCTCTCTTCTTTAGGTCGAGGTGGGTGGTCTTGTGTCCGTGTTCGAAGGGATTGGTTCTTTGGAACTGTTTGGTCGGTATGTCGGGGTGGGTGTCACTCCTTGGAGGTGTTATTTCTCTTGAGGTGTTTGACGGTCTTATGTCTTTCCGGTGGGGTTTGAGTCGTTATATTTGTTCTGCTTCTTTGTCTCCTTATGGGAAGTCCATTTCCTTGTCCTATTTACGAGTGGTTTGGTTTGTTTTCTCATTCTCTGTCCCTTAGATGAACTATTTCTTAAGATTTATTACTGTCACTTTTACTAGGTGTTAGAACTTTTGTTTTACCTTAGTGTCTATTTATCGGACCTCTGTTCCTAACTCTTCTACGTTCTTTCGAAATTGTTCCTGGATCTTCTTTATTTTTTTCTCAGTCATATATTACTTATTACGTTAGTCAAGTCAAGTCATTGAGTCAACACAGGCTGAGAAACGCTGGGGTACTTAACGTCGTGCGGTCCGGAGGGATAGGTAGTGGCTGAGGAACTCAAGTGAGTCTGAGTGCAGGTAGCTCAGTCACTACGGTAGGTCGGTGGAGTAGGAGACAGCAGGGGAAGAGGAGGACGAGGGTTAGGGAAGGTCGTAGTCTCATAAAAGGTTACTCAGTTGAGAAACGTACTCCACCGGTTTCATGACTCAAAGTCGAAATCGTAGTCAGGAAGGTTTCTTTAGGTCCCGTCTAGAGGAAGTCTTACCTGACTGACCTAGAGGAACGTCAGGTTCCCTGAGAGTTCTCAGAAGAGGCTGTGGTGTCAAGTTTTCGTAATTAAGAAGTCGCGAGTCCAAAGAAGTGTCAGGTTGAGAGTGTAGGTATGAACTGGTGTCCTTTTAGGTATCGGAACTGATCTGCCTGGAATCAACCGTTTCATTACAGAGACGAAAACTTATACGATAGATCCAACCAGTATTGAAAAGAAGGTTCGTCATTCGTAGAAAATTAAAGTACCGACGTCAGTGGTAGACGTCACTAAAACCTCGGGTTTTTTTTATTTCAGACTGTGACAAAGGTGACAGAGGGGTAAAAAAAGGGTACTTCACTACCCTGGCCTACGGTACTAGAATCAAAAGACTTACAACTCGAAATTCGGTTGAAAAAGTGAGAGAAGAAAGTGAAAGTAGTTCTCCGAAAAATCAAGGAGAAGTGAANTCAAGTCATTGAGTCAACACAGGCTGAGAAACGCTGGGGTACTTAACGTCGTGCGGTCCGGAGGGACAGGTAGTGGTTGAGGAACTCAAGTGAGTCTGAGTGCAGGTAGCTCAGTCACTACGGTAGGTCGGTGGAGTAGGAGACAGCAGGGGAAGAGGAGGACGAGGGTTGGGGAGGGTCATAGTCTCATAAAAGGTTACTCAGTTGAGAAGTGTACTCCACCGGTTTCATGACTCAAAGTCGAAATCGTAGTCAGGAAGGTTTCTTTAGGTCCGGTCTAGAGGAAGTCTTACCTGACTGACCTAGAGGAACGTCAGGTTCCCTGAGAGTTCTCAGAAGAGGTTGTGGTGTCAAGTTTTCGTAATTAAGAAGTCGCGAGTCCAAAGAAGTGTCAGGTTGAGAGTGTAGGTATGAACTGGTGTCCTTTTTGGTATCGGAACTGATCTGCCTGGAATCAACCGTTTCATTACAGAGACGAAAACTTATACGATAGATCCAACCAGTATTGAAAAGAAGGTTCCTCATTCGTAGAAAATTAAAGTACCGACGTCAGTGGTAGACGTCCCTAAAACCTCGGGTTTTTTTTTATTTCAGACTGTGACAAAGGTGACAGAGGGGTAAAAAAAGGGTACTTCACTACCCTGGCCTACGGTACTAGAAGCAAAAGACTTACAACTCGAAATTCGGTTGAAAAAGTGAGAGAAGAAAGTGAAAGTAGTTCTCCGAAAAATCAAGGAGAAGTGAAAGACGGTATTCCCACCACAGTAGACGTATAGACTCCAATAACTATAAAGAGGGCCGTTAGAACTAAGATCAAACACGAAGAAGGTCAGGTCGCAAAGAGTACTATATGCGACGTATATTCATTTTATTCGTCCCACTGTTATATGTCGGAAAGACATGAGGAAAAGGATAAACCCTGGTCAAACAACAAGGTACAGGTCAAGATTGACAACGAAGGACTGGACGTATGTCCAAAGAGTTCTCCGTCCAGTCCACCAGACCATAAGGGTAGAGAGAGTCTTAAAAGGTGTCAAATAACACTAGGTGTGTCCGTTTCCGAAACCGTATCAGTTATTTCGTCTTTATCTGTGAAAAGACCTTCAGAGAACGAAAAGGGTACTAGGTCGCCTACAACCGTTAAACTAGAGACCAAGGAGACGGAATAGATTTTGGTCGAACTTGTAGACCTTCAAGTGTCAAGTGTATAACGACTTCGGACCGAACCTCTTAAAACTCGTAATGAAATGATCGCACACTCTACTCACGTTAACACGCCATCAAACTCGAAAGGAACCATAACGGAAAGAAACATTAACCTTACTTTTGACTGGAAAAAGTCAGGACACCGGTGACGACTCAAAAGGTTTAAACGACGGTATAACTCACGTCGTGAAAGTGTCGTAGGCGAAAGTACTAAAGTTTATCGAGTGGGCCTTAAAGTAGTGGAGGTGATCGAAATAAGTATCACTACGAAAGGTTCCGGGTGAACTGAAGTGTAAGGTCCTACAGATCGAGATCTAATCACTAGTGTAGTGGTACTAATAGGACCAGCACTTCTAAAATAACATGTCAAGAAGACACATAAGAACGGTGGAGAAGAATTATAGAAGACGAAGACAATTCAGGTATGTTAAAGACAGGAAATGGTTCGGGTAGAAACGTACTTTACAAGGGAACCATATAGATTAAAAGAACTTCCATAGAGATCAGAAAGGGTAAGACAACAAAAGGAGATAAAGAAATGTAACTAGCGACTTCTTCCGAAGGAATAGAGAAGAAAGATAAGAAATCTTGAGACGTAAGTCTACGAATATAGAAAGGAAAAGAGGAAACGAAAAGTGGAGAGAAGAAAAGTGTCTATAAACATTTCGGAGGGGTCTGTCGGTAAAACGAAAAAACGTAAAGAAAAGGTACCCCTACCAGAACTAGAGACAGAGGACATGTTACAGTACTTGGAATAAGGTATCAAGTAGTCTGTGAGATAGATAGTATAGATCCGGGAATTTAGATAAAGAGTTAAGATGACATATTAGTATTCCCTAAACTAAATCCAGTATGGATTTACCAGATCGCTAAAAGGGATGAAAGAAGTTAAATTTAGACTTAAACCGTTATTCCTAAAGTACTATACTCGGTGTCAGTCGAGGACCAGAACAAAAACGGCTAACATATCTCGAAGAGGACACCAGGTGACCTCTTCCCTTACCGTTTGGTGAAGTCATTAGAACGAAACTTTTGGGGTACTTGTCATACTTTTCCGTTTTATTATCCTATGACTTACTCCTTGAGGGGTCTAGTCCACAGGTTATACGACGACCTTTAGTCACCTCTTTATTGAGGTCTTTCTTTCTTCCCTACCTCGGTTTCCTTTTTGTTATGGGTCGACACCTACACTGACCACTATCTTTGTTTCAGGTTACGACCTTTCTCGTTATAACGTATGCTTGGACCTTACAGTCCAGGTACTTCGTTCCTTTTAACCTTCACCAGCTTGTTCTTTACCGTTCTCACTTTCAGTTGTAAGATCTTTAGTCGTTTGATTTTACCTGACCTTACCCACTTAAATTGAGTCTACTGGTAATATAGATGATGACGTCCGTCCTTAGGGAGTCTTCTTTACCTCATCGGTAGTACCAGTCGTTTTCCCAGGTTTTTCGTCGTGAACCTACGTTATAGTTTTTACTGTCTTACTAGAGACAAGCAAAGGTTCCTTTTGGTAAGTTATAGTGGTATTAGGTTCAGATACGGGGTTGGTCATTACGACTTCTTCGACTTCAACTTGCCAAGATACTTCTGGATGTTCCGGAACATCTTGATTGTGGGTTTTTTCTACAGGAAAGTAATATCCTCTGACCTTACGTTTTCATCCTTCAGTTTTTTGTGGACCTTATCGTCCGTTCAAACCGGAACCTTACGTCTTACTTCGTCCCGTTTCTGATTATCTCAAAACGGTTCTTTTACGTGACAAGTATAGTTTGTGGGAAAAGGTTGTGGTGTTCTCTTCTGAGATGTGTACCTGTAGTGGTCTACCAGTTGTGGTTTGAGTCTAACTAATATAAGAAACGTCGGTTTGTACCTCTTCGAGATATGTCAGTCGTTTTTGTTCTGGACCTCGACTGACACCGAGTCTAGTATTTATTACGTTATTTACTCTAGTTTTTGTGAGACCTCCCTTGTTTACCATCTTCTTCCCTCCGTCTTCTATCCTAATCACTTTATCTTCTATCTTACCATCTGTATTTACTTAGACTCTACTTTTTTCTCTTTGCATAACTTTCTTTACTCCTGTTAAAGTCTCTGGAGGTCCCGTCACAATTTACGGGGTTGTAAGCTTAGTTTCTCAGGGTCTTCTTCTTCTGTTTTTCTTTCTGGTACTTTTTTATGTACTCCTCTGTTATCAACTTTTGAAGGGATTTTACCCCTTCCTTTATTAGTGGGTTTAGGTTTTTTGGGTCTCAGGGTTTGTCCTATTTGGGTTCCACTTTGTGGGGTTCTGTGTATAATTAGTTTAATTGTTTCTAGTTTGTGTTTATTGTTTATAATTTTCATCGTTCCCTCTTTGTTGTTTATTATGTGTTCCCCTAAGGGTATTCCTATTGTCGACTATAAAGTTATCTTTGAGAAGTCCGGTCCTCCCTTACCGTCCTGTATGAATGTCACTAACTTCTTTTTCTTTTTTTCTGGATGCGAGGTCTAATGACATGGGTCGTTCCTAGAGTAAGTTCATACTTCCTCTTTAGTTTTCGAAATGTCTGTTCGTTTTCGACTC
This sequence comes from Capra ibex, assembly GCA_006410555.1. NCBI lineage: Eukaryota > Metazoa > Chordata > Mammalia > Artiodactyla > Bovidae > Capra > Capra ibex. The sequence goes on from SJYO01037955.1 coordinate 41,342,035, forward strand.
TCTTAAGTCGTGGTAGTTTGGTCGAGAGGTTGTTTACGATTTCCTAGAAGAGATCTGTCCTTTGTGTTTTTCCCACATATTTGAGTTTGGGTTTTGTTATTTCCTTTACCGTTGCCGTAGTATGAATAGTTATTAATGGAATTTGCATTTACCCAACTTACGGGGTTGGTTTCCTTTTTCTGACCGACTTACCTATGTATTTGTTCTGGGGATATATACAACAGATGTTCTCTGGGTAGAGTTTTGTCGTCTGTGTATGTCTGACTTTCACTTCCCGACCTTTTTCAATAAGGTACGTTTATCTCTGGTTTTCTTTCGTTCTCATCGTTATGAATATAGGTTATTTTATCTGAAATTTTGTTTGAGATACTTTTCTCTTTCTTCCTGTGATGTATTACTAGTTTCCTAGTTAGGTTCTTCTATATTGTTAATATTTATATATACGTGGGTTGTCTCCTCGTGGTGTTATACGTTCTGTTTACGATTGTTGATACTTTCCCCTTTAATTGTTATTGTATTATTATCACCCTCTAAAATTATGCGGGTGAGTGTGGATACCTATCTAGTTGATTTGTCTTTTAATTGTTCCTTTGTATTTGAAATTCACTATACAATCTGGATTAACTATAAATATCCTGTAAAGTGAGGTTTTGTTATTTAAAGTGGAAAAACAGTTCACGTGTGTCTTGGAAGAGATCCTATCTAGTGTAGGACCCGATATATAGATCGGAACCATTTAAGTTTTTTTACTTTAGTAAGGTTCGTAGAAAAGACTGGTGTTAAGTCATTCTAATCTAGAGTTAATGTCCTCTTTATGATAATTTTTAAGGTTGTATACCTCCGACTTGTTGTACGACGACTTATTGTTTGTTTAGTGTCTTCTTTAGTCTTTTATTTATTTTTATACGTATCTTTGCTTACTTTCAATTTTGTGTTGTTGGGTTTTGGATACCCTGTGACATTTTCGTCACGATTCCCCTTCCAAGTATCGTTATGTCCGTATGGTCTTCTCTGTTCTTTTTCCAGTTTATTTATTGGATTGAGATGTGGATTTCGTTGATCTTTTCCTTCTTTAATTCTTGGGGTCCCAATCATCTTCCTTTCTTTAGAATTTTTAATGCCGTCTTTATTTACGTTTTTTTTTTTTTTTTTCTCTCTCTCTCTCTCTCTCTGGTATCGTTTTTAGTTGTTTCGGTTTTCGACCAAGAAACTCTCCTATTTACTTTAACTGTTTGGTAATCGTTCTGAGTAGTTCTTTGTTTCCCTCTTTTTAGTTTAGTTATTTTAATCCTTACTTTTACCTCTCTAGTGTTGTCTGTTGTGTCTTTATGTTTCCTAGTATTCTCTGATGATAGTCGTTAACATACGGTTATTTTACCTGTTGCACCTTCTTTACCTGTTTAAGAATCTTTTCATGTTAAAAGGTTTTGACTTGGTCCTTCTTTATCTTTTAGAATTGTCTGGGTAGTGTTCGTGCCTTTAACTTTGACATTAGTCTTTAGAAGGTCGTTTGTTTTCGGGTCCAGATCTACCGAAGTGTCGACTTAAGATGGTTTTTAAATTCTTTTCGATTGTGTATAGGATGAGTTTGAGAAGGTCTTTTAACGTCTTCTTCCATTTGAAGATTTGAGTAAGATACTCCGGTGGTAGTGGGATTATGGTTTTAGACTGTTACGGTAGTTTTTTCTTTTGATGTCCGGTTATAGTGACTACTTGTATCTACGTTTTTTAGGAATTGTTTTAAGATCGTTGGTCTTAGGTTGTTGTGTAATTTTTCTAGTATGTGGTACTGGTTCACCCGAAATAGGGTCCCTACGTTCCTAAGAAGTTATAGACGTTTAGTTAGTTACATTATGTGGTGTAATTGTTTAACTTTTTATTTTCGGTATACTAATAGAGTTATCTACGTCCTTTCGGAGACTGTTTTAAGTTGTAGGTAAATACTATTTTTGAGAGGTCTTTCGTCCTTATCTTCCTTGTATGGAGTTGTATTATTTTCGATATATACTGTTTGGGTGTCGTTTGTAATAGGAGTTACCACTTTTTAACTTTCGTAAAGGGGATTTCAGTCCTTGTTCTGTTCCCAC
>SJYO01037955.1:41344871-41451075 GCA_006410555.1 Capra ibex
CACCTTCTTTACCTGTTTAAGAATCTTTTCATGTTAAAAGGTTTTGACTTGGTCCTTCTTTATCTTTTAGAATTGTCTGGGTAGTGTTCGTGCCTTTAACTTTGACATTAGTCTTTGGAAGGTCGTTTGTTTTCGGGTCCAGATCTGCCGAAGTGTCGACTTAAGATGGTTTTTAAATTCTTTTCGATTGTGGATAGCATGAGTTTGAGAAGGTCTTTTAACGTCTTCTTCCATTTGAAGATTTGAGTAAGATACTCCGGTGAAAGTGGGATTATGGTTTTAGACTGTTACGGTAGTTTTTTCTTTTGATGTCTGGTTATAGTGACTACTTGTATCTACGTTTTTTAGGAATTGTTTTAAGATCGTTGGTCTTAGGTTGTTGTGTAATTTTTCTAGTATGTAGTACTGGTTCACCCGAAATAGGGTCCCTACGTTCCTAAGAAGTTATAGATGTTTAGTTAGTGACATTATGTGGTGTAATTGTTTAACTTTTTATTTTCGGTATACTAATAGAGTTATCTACGTCTCTTTCGGAGACTGTTTTAAGTTGTAGGTAAATACTATTTTTGAGAGGTCTTACGTCCTTATCTTCCTTGTATGGAGTTGTATTATTTTCGATATATACTGTTTGGGTGTCGTTTGTAATAGGAGTTACCACCTTTTAACTTTCGTAAAGGGGATTACAGTCCTTGTTCTGTTCCCACGGGTGAGAGTCGTGATGATAAGTTGTATCAAAACCTTCAAAACCGGTGTCGTTAGTCTCGTCTTTTTCTTTATTTTCCTTAGGTTTAACCTTTTCTTCTTCATTTTGAGTGACAAACGTCTACTGTACTAGGAGATGTATCTTTTGGGATTTCTGAGGTGGTCTTTTAACGATCTCGATTAGTTACTTATATCCGTTCAACGTCCTATATTTTAGTTGTGTGTCTTTTGGGACCTTAAGGATATGTGATTATTACTCTTGTATCTTTCTCTTTAATGCCTTTGTTAAGGTAAGTGGTAACGTTGCTTTTATTATTTTATGAATCCTTATATAGATGGATTTCTTTGATTTCTGGATATATATCTTTTGATATTTTGTGACCACTTTCTTTAGTCTCCTGTGATTATCTACCTCTTTATATGGCACAGGTACCTAGTTTTCTTAGTTATACAACTTTTACTCATAAGAAGGGTTTTGTTAGATATCTAAGTTACGTTAGGGATAGTTCGATGGTTGCCGTAAAAAGTGTCTCGATCTTGTTTATTAAAGTGTTAAACATACCTTTATGTTTTTTTTTTTTTTTTTGATCTTATCGGTTTCGTTAGAACTCTTTCTTCTTACCTTGACCTCCTTAATTGGACGGACTGAAGTCCGAGATGATGTTTCGGTATCAGTAGTTCTGTCATACCATGAACGTGTTTCTGTCTTTATATCTAGTTACCTTGTTTTATCTTTCGGGTCTCTATTCAGGTGTGGGTATACCTGTGGAATAGAAACTGTTTCCTCCCTTCTTATACAGAACCTCACTTCTATTAGAGAAATTGTTCACCACGACCCTTTTGGTCAGTTGGTGAACATTTTCTTACTTGATCTTGTGAAACATTGTGGTATGTGTTTCTATTTGAGTTTTACCTAATTTCTAGATTTGCATTTTGGTCTTTGATATGTTGAGGATCTCCTCTTGTGTCCGTTTTGTGAGAGGTTGTATTTAGTGTCGTCCTAGGAGATACTGGGTGAGGGTAATATAACCTTTATTTTCGTTTTTATTTGTTTACCCTGGATTAATTTTGATTTTCGAAGACGTGTCGTTTCCTTTGATATTCGTTCCACTTTTCTGTCGGAAGACTTACCCTCTTTTACTATCGTTTACTTCGTTGACTGTTTGTTGATTAGAGTTTTTATATGTTCGTTGAGGACGTCGAGTTAAGGACTTTTTATTTGCTGGGTTAGTTTTTACCCGGTTTCTTGATTTGTCTGTAAAGAGGTCTCTTCTGTATGTCTACCGATTGTTTGTGTACTTTTCTACGAGTTGTAGTGAGTAATAGTCTTTTTACGTTTAGTTCTGGTGTTACTGCATGGTAAAGGGTGGTTAGTCTTACCGACGATAGGTTTCAGATGTTCGTTATTTACGACCTCTCCCACACCTCTTTTCCCTTGGGTGAATGTGACAACCACCCTTACGTTTGATCATGTCGGTGATACCTCTTGTGACACCTCTAAGGAATTTTTTTGACCTTTATCTTAACGGAATACTGGGTCGTTAAGGTGACGACCCACATGTGTGACTCTTTTGATCTTGACTTTCTCTGTGTACATGGGGTTACAAGTAGCGTCGTGACAAATGTTATCGGTCCTGTACCTTTGTTGGATCTACGGGTAGTCGTCTACTTACCTATTCTTTCGACACCATGTATACGTGTTACCTCATAATGAGTCGATAATTTTTCTTATGTAAAATTAGTCAAGATTACTCCACCTACTTTGACCTCGGCTAATATGTCTCACTCCATTCGGTCTTTCTTTTTGTGACTATATGATATGATTACGTATATATACCTTAAATCTTTCTACTGTTACTATTGGGACATACGTTCTGTCGTTTTCTCTGTGTCTATATATCTTGTCATAAAACCTGAGTCTCCCTCTCCCTCTCCCACCCTACTAAACCGTCTTACAGTAACTTTGTACATATTATAAAACAGACCCCTCTCAGTGGTCAGGTCCAGGTTACGGACCACGTCCTACGAACCGCGACCACGTGACCCTACTGGGTCTTCCTACCACGCCCCTGCCTCCATTCTCCCCCCAAGACCTACCCCTCTTGCACATATGGGCACGACCTAAGTACAACTACACACCGTCTCGGTAACGTTATAACACCTCCTCAACCGGAGGTTAATTTTATTTATTTAAACATTTTTCTTTTATTATTTTCTAAATATTTTTGTATTTAGTTTTTTATTTGGGGTGGGGTCTTTGTAGGGTAACGACGACTCCTCTCTAGTGTTTATACGACGTTTTATTGTTGTTTCTGAAAAGGTTGAGGGTTTGTACGTGGGATACGTGTGTCACCTATATTTGGTTGGTGTCTTCCGTGTACTCGGGAATTACATGTCGACAAAAGAGTTCACTGGACTCCGTCGACCCTGGGATAATTCCCAAGTATTTATAAGAAATGTTTGTATGTAGACTAACATTGTGTGACTAAAACCCTTTCTGTATACGTTATCTCGGACAACAATACATTGAAAGTTGACAGTTAGTTTTGACAGTCAGGTGAAGGGTGATCTACTTATTGATTTTCTGGTCAAAACTTTTGGTTGGTTTGGAGTAGAAAGGTCGTGGTCACGAAGAGAACGGAACCGGGTGGAGAGGGAACTCGACAAAAAAGACAAGCAATAAGTTATTGGAACAAAAACTGTGTCCATTCTGGAGTTTAAGAAGAAGTACAAGAATGGTTCTTGGGTCCTGGTACTCCTTCACAAGAGAAACTGAGATGGATATACGCTTGTGAAAGTTGTTCTATAATATTCGGTACGATTTTCCGGTTTGTTTGTTTGTATACTTTTGGTTTTGGTCGTTTATCTTTTTTCTTTCACCTTGTTTCATTCGTAGTCTTGGATCTGTGTCAATGTCTTCTCTAAAACCTTAATAGTCTGACCCTCAATTTTTATCGATACTAATCATACGACTCATGAGTAACGTTTTCACATTTTGTAAGTTCTCGACTATGTATTTCATTTTTCTCTTTACTTTTGGGATTCTTTTTTATAAAATTTACGACCTTCAGTTATCGTCTTTAACTTACGGGAAACCTAAGTAGTTACGTGTGACCTTTAATGACTCCTTTCTTAGTCACTTGATTTTCTATACAGTTTTCTTTAAAAGATTTGACTTTTCGTTCTCTTTTTCTTTTTTCTTGATAGTATGTTAATGTCAAATGTGTACGTATTACCCTTATAGTATTCTGTTTTCCCTACCTTTCTTGTAAACTTAATAATTACCAACTCCTTAAAGGTTTTAATCACTCTTTGTTCTTTGGTGTCTTACCCCTGCGAGTCTCTTGTGACTTGTCTTATTTATTGTTACCTCAATATTGTTCCGTACAGTCTAAGTTTGGCGTTTTCTTTTTCGTTTCCGTTTCTCTTTTAAGACCTTCTTCGGTCTACCCTTTTTATGTGTAGAACGGATGTTTACTCCCTCGTATTCGCAACTTAATATGAACCCAAGTCTGTGTTACGTTCATTCTATGAAATTTGTAACTTTCTTTTTTTTTTACAGTGGGTACATTTAAAGACCTAAGTTATTTTAATAGAGTAATTCACTTCTCCTTTAGAAAGACTTTTTTTAACTCTTTTTTTACAAAGGTCATCTAAATCTAATGTTTTTTTATTTTTATTTTTAAGAATACTCTCTTTTTTTTGTGACGTCTAGTCTTTGAACGTAGATGTATTTTTCTCCTTTCACCATTTCCTTCGTAAGTATTTCATAAAATCGAAAGAGGAACGATTACCTGGATTATATTTTTAAAGAAGTTTATCATTATCGTCGATACATAAACTTTTAATTTCCAATATCTACTGATTTTACTTCATCTTATTACAATACTCTTTGATCTCCTTCTGTTACTCATACTAGACAATGTTCCATATACGTGGTGGACACTCCACCATCAATAATCTTTTGACTGAATTAAACAATATTTACATACAATTTCTGAGGTCCTGTCGGAGGTCTACTTTTTGTTTTTGCTACTTTTCTCAGAATCATATGTGGAAGAACCGAAGGGTCCACAGAGTCACCATTTTTTAGACGGTTTGTCATATCCTCTGTGTCAGGATAGGGACCCAACCCTTCTAGGGGACCTCTTCCCGTACCGTTGGGTGAGGTAATATGAACGGACCCTTTAGGGTACCTGTCTACTCAGACCACCTTACGTCAGGTACCCCGATGTTTTCTAAGTCTGTACTGAATTGTTGATTTGTTGTTTTTTTATGTAAGAGATCTCCTAACTTCATACTTTCTTTGTATAAGAGGATGTTCTAACTTTTTTATTGACGAAAAATTTTCTTATCGTCAGAATCGTATAGGGATCGTAGGTAGTGTTTCCGACTATAGTATCAAATATTATATACATTTCCGTTAGTAAAAGAAGGAAAATTTTTTACTATATCCTTTCACTTAGTTGGTGACGGTTAGACAAACAGACACGTGAGAGATCTATTCCTAGCGATTCAAGGTATCCATCTTATAAAACCGATTGTTATTACCATACTTTCAATCACATATCCATTAGTCTCCTGTTTAAGGTACACTATCAGACAGAAGTGGTACATACAATTATTTAAATAGTTCAGACATCTAAAAAGAAACTTCTCCTATGATTTCACGTCTTTTTATTTTTATTTTATTTTACCTTTACTTGAAAGAAGTCAGTTTAATGACCTTCAGTGTGGAGGTGTTATAATCATTATCAGTTTTACGTATTATATAGTCTAGTTTTTCCTAGTCCCTATACTCACTCAGTACTCTTGTCTTTCATGTTGATCCTGGAACCATCCTCAACTGTATGTCCTCTCTTTTACTCTTTAGTCTCCCTACGATAGAAATAACTGATGTTAGGGTTTATATAATATATACTTATATAAGGGAACTCTAAATAGAGGACCTGTCCCTTTTATTTTCCTTTGTTTTCTTTCATTATCGTACGTAGGGTCGTCAACATGTGTCTCCGTCGAGTCCTCTATATAACCTATAAATTAGTGGTATTTTTATACCTTCCTATCCCAAATGACGATCGATCAGACTGGAGGACGAGTGAGATTTTGTGTATATAAAATATAAGAAAGTAAAATGAGACTCTTAAAATGTAACATAAAAGTAATAAAAAACTAATTCCCAAATTTAGAAATAAAAGGTTACACATGTGTATATCTATATATAAGAGTAAAATATTTAACTTTCAAGATTTTGTCGAAAATTAAGATAACATTGATGTATAAGGTATATATATATATATATGTGTGTGTGTGTTTATAAAAGAGATAGATAGTTAAACCCTAATTTATGATATATATATATATATATTTTTTTAGTATAGAAAGGGAGAGAAATATATATACAATTATTTTAGAACTAGACAGTTGACACCTACCGATATTTTCTGTTTATTTAAATGTCGTCATTTATTTACAACCTTCTATCCTCTACTGTTTACCATTTCATTTCATCCGTTTAAGTTTCTTTTAAATCGATAAATACTTTACTTTTCGACGATTACAATAGTCTCCGACTTTCTTAATATATTATGTTTCATTAATGTAATATTATGACTCTTCTCTTATTTGTGAACGTTAAGTGGTAATATGATTTCATTATACAACCGTTTGTTGTATTTTGTTTTAGAGTGTTTTATATTATTATATAATTTTATTTGTACTATACAGTCATTTGTATTTACAAGTATAGAATTAGAAACTTTAGTGATTAGTATTTATAAGTATAAAATTTGAAACTTTTTATTAATAAATGTCCTATTACTGTCCTCGACTTACCTGTACGTGGGTGTGGGTGTGTTTTCGTGAATGTCTCATTCTAAGTGTAAACACAAGAGAGTTCGTGTGTTTTTAGTACGTAATAAAAGTTCATCTTTTAGAATAATATAGGGGTTTTTCCTTATCATGTTTGGTTTAAGGAACTGGTAATTTTTATCTGATCTCTTATAATGTTTTTAGAGAATATAATTTTTTTTTTCTTTTTTGTGTTCTTTCTTTTCGTTGGGTTTCTTATTTGTTTAGTTGTCTTTTCCTTCCTTACTTTTCTTCTCATTTCGTCCCTCATTTTCTCTCTCTCTTCTTCTTTCTTTTCCTTTGACTTGTTGTATTAACGACTGTGTTAATGTTTTTTGTGTCTTTTTATTTTTCGAAATTTATTATTTCTTTTTGATTCGTTTGGTGATCTTTTGTAATTATATTTTTGAGCACTAAAAAAAGACTATTTATCCTTGTCATTACTTATCTATTTTTGACTATGTAACTTTTTTCAGTCTTCAGTTGTATCAGTGTTTTTATCTTCTGTTGATTTTTGTATTCATATGTCTTAATACACTTTTTTGTGAGTTTTTATATCTCTTTTAATTCTTTAAAATTTAGTAAAATGACTTAGTGTACGTTTATTTGGATTCACCACTAAAATGATGATGTAGTTAAAAAATTTTTATTTGAATTTCCATTTATTAATTTGGATTCAGTTTAATAATACACCACTTACACTTTCAACGAATCAGTACAGGTTGAGAAACACTGGCGTACCTGACTTCAGGTACCTTAAGAGGTCCGGTCTTATGACCTCACCCATCGGAAAGGGAAGAGATCCCCTGGAAGGATTGAGTCCTTAACTTGGGTCCAGTGGACGTAACGTCCGTCTACGAAATGGTCGACTCTGTGTTCGGGTTCTTATGACCTCACCTGTCGGATAGGGAAGAGGTCCCCTAGAAGGACTGGGTCCTTAGTTTGACCACAAAGGACGTAACGTCCCCCTAAGAAATGGTTTAATGCACCATCTTTTTCATTTCTCAACAGTTTCTTGACGTCCTTGTGACTATAGAGTTCGTTTTTTATTATTAGAACTTCGATAAATTCGTTACCCATTTATGAAGAGTGTGTTCACTTTGACTAAGGGGTGGAAACCACTACTGAGAAAATGATTAAATGTGTATTCGACTAGATACTTGACGTTGATGGTTCAGTTGTGACTCTATGAGTCTTAAGGAGGGTTGAAGAACACTAGTTCAGTATCTACTATTTTATGTCCTTCTGTTTACTAAAAAAGAGGGGTTTAGGGTATCAACTTGGATCTTAGCCCTATTTTGGGACCAGACAAGTTGAGATCTCTGAAAACAGGATATTGACAAACATGTGAAATCTCTTTTACTCAAACAATAAATTTGTATAACATCTTTTTCAAAGAAGTGTGTAACAACAAGTCACTGGGTCAGTACAGCCTGAGAATCACTGAAGTACTTTACATCGTGTGGTCCGAAGGACCAGGGAGTTGTAGAGGGTTTCAAACGGGTTCGAGTACAGTTAACATAGCCACTACGATAGGTGGGTTGAGTAGGAGACTGTGAGGAAAGAGGAAGATGGGAGTCAGAAAAGGTCTTAGTCCCTGAAAAGGTCACTCAGTAGACAAGAGTAGTCTACTGGTTTTATGACCTTGAAGTCGGAGTCCTAGTTAGGAAAGTCACTCATGAGTTCCCATTAAAGGGAATTCAAACTGACCAAACTAAAGGAACTACAGGTTCCTTTAAAGTCATCAAAAGAGGTCGTGGTGTCAAACTTCCGTAGGTAAGAAACTACGAGAAGAGAAAAATACCAGGTGAGAGTGTGGTATGTACTGGTGACCCTTCTGGTATCGGAACTGATATACCACTTCCCAATTATCCCATCGTCTCTACACGGACGTTTGCCCAGAGAGACGAACCCGACTCACAGGAACGTTTGCTCCGGAAGACGGTTTCTCAGACCTGTGTCGGAACTCAAATTACCAGGGAACGTTTGCTCCCTCGTAAGGGAAGAACTCTATTCTTCCTCTACTCCCAAAACCCTTCTGAGACGTCATCTGTCCCTAAAGTAAGGGGAAACGATATGCTATTGTACATACGTGGACGCGACACGACTTTTCCGAATAAGTACGTCAGACCTTAAGACGGATCCCCCGAAAATTTTATTTCCCGTTAATCAAAAAACGGGTCAAGATAAGGAGGTCGGCCTCACACGTAGACAGAAAACACACACAGAACAAAATACAGTAAAGTGAGCATTAGAGGTTGTTATACCTGGAAACAACCGTCTCATTACAGAGACGAAAAGTTGCGTAACAGATCCAAACAGTGTCGAAAGGACGTGTACTGAGGTTTTATTATTCAATCAAACGATCTTTTTGAGATATCCCAACAAATCGAAACGAAAAACGTATAAAGTGTTTTCACATATATTGTAAAGATCTATTTTCTTCACTCCCAATAATCTTACAAATTAACTCAACAGTTTTTTTTTTTTTTTTCCAGTCCTCCATAAGAAAGGACTTCGATGATTTCACCTCTATATATATATATATATATGTGGTCTCTTCCGTGACCGTTGGGTGAGGTCATGAGAACGGACTTCTTCGGGTCCCTGTCCACTCGGACCACCCGACGACAGATACCCCAGCGTGTCTCAGTCTGTACTGACTTCGCTGAATCGTCGTCGTATATATGTGTGTGTGTGTGTGTGTGTGTGTGTGTGTGTGTGTGTGTGTGTGTGTATATATATGTGGTTTTCATCAACTTACCTCTTTATACCACCTTTTTAATAAGAACTGAAATTTTTTAATTAAAAATAACGGTGTCCAAAATTAATGAAAACACTATAACCCCCAGTCACTAACACCTATAGTTTAATATACCTCAGATCACGAAATTTTTTTTTCCTAACCTTCCCCTCCAAACAGTCAATTTGAAGTTATATTCACTAATAATATAGTCTTAAATTTATATTAATTAAAAGAAATGAAACGTTACTTAGGAAATGTTTACCTTACGTACGGGTTATAAAATTTAATCTTTTAGATTTTTCTTTATAAGAGTAGATATAAAAAGAGGATATGTGAAGAATAAGACAAATGCAAGAAAAATAACTGACACCTTTTACTTTCGAAAAAGGTGATTTTAATAATAATAATAGGGAAACCTATTCAACAAAGAAAGGAGATGAATCTATGTCAAGTTAGATCTATGAGTTTTTTAACAGGACAAAATTGAAGTATAAATGACTTAGCAAACTCTTACAAAAAAGAAATACGAGACAAACACAAATATCTCTCAAACAAGGTTTTCGTTTCTGTAAGGAGTACAAAATTTAAACAATGAAAAGTGTTTCGTCGTAGTAAATTTACGGTAAAGGGAAGAAACAACTACTATAAAGGAAAATTTACTGAAAAGATACTACTCTAAGTGTATCGTTTCACTAAAACAAAACAAAACAACTATTAAACGTACCCTTTTTTGGATACTTTGTAACTACAATTAACCCATTGTGATATCGATCGAGTGAGAGTAAGGACATCAAAATAATATGTCGTTCCTGATGTGAGAAATACTTCCTCGTACCGTTATGAACAGAATTCTACTTTTTGTGTTTGGATATTTGTCCAAATATATCAACATACCATTATAAATTTAGTTACAATAGATATACACCAGAAGATTGAATTATCCTACTAAGTTTAATAAAGTGTACCTGTTATTTGTTCAGTCTCGACTATAGTAAGTAAGCCGTTGATTTTTACTCAATGAGGAACCCATGAAGAGTTTAACGACTTAAATATTAAAAATCGAAGTACTGGATCAAATGTATGTAGTAACTTTACATAGGAGTCCGGTACATTGGTTCTATAAAAAGAAAACTATCGATAAAAATTTATAAAGTAAGACGGGTCAACAAAGTCAGTGTAACATAAACTATATACAAATCCAGTCTCAACAATGGACACGATTGACACAGATAATCAGTCAAATGTAATTTTAGGTAAATTCCTATAAAAATCAAAATGATGTCTCATCTAGAACATTCCTGTTTCAACACGTATCAATAAAAACCTACTAAAGTCCGACAAGGTCACTAAGATAATTTAAACAACGTATTTCAAAAACCAAAGTTGAATATGAGTTATAAAAAAAAAACGGTTTACAGGTTACAAGACTTAAAACTTGTAGTCGTATAATTAAGGTGAATTATTACAGGGACTTTATATTCTACGTTCTTGACCTTTTTTTTTATAGTTTTAAAACTTTCTTATAAGGAACTACCGAGTATCCTTAACGATTGTCGTTGAGAGATTTCTGAGAAAGTCACCTTTTTACTATCAATGGACAGTATCTAAATAGGAGTATTACAAAGGATTAATTCAAATTAGTTATTTGAAAATTCGGAGGACTTTGTTCGACTAACGATTTATTGGTGACTAAGATCTTAGAGAGGATAATAAAAATATAGTATAAGAACGTACTTGTTTATTATAATTAAATGGATTTTAAATAATGAACAAAGGATTGATACACACTAACAATAGTATCCATCACAATGTATAATCTTTCTTTTACCGTTAACTTCAGTCTGTTTAGATTCTATTTTAAGATCGAAGTAATTACAGAGTAACCCAATTGAAGTTAGTTCAATACGTTAAAAACTTATCGGATTGTACGTATATATTAAAGTCTCTAATTTATAATTTCAAAGGTTCCGATACCAAAAAGGTCACCAGTACATACCTACACTCTTAACCCAATAAGACTCGACACCACAACCTCTTCTGAGGACTCTCAGGGTTGGTCAGGTAGGATTTCCCCTAGTCAGGACCCACAAGTGACCTTCCTAACTACAACTTCGACTTTGAGGTCATCAAACCGGTGGACTACGTTTCTCAACAGAGTAAACTTTTCTGGGACTACGACTCTTTCTAACTCCCGTCCTCCTCTTCCCCTACTGTCTCCTACTCTACCAACCTACTGTAGTGGCTGAGTTACCTATACCCAAACTCACCTGAGGCCCTCAACTACTACCTGTCCCTCCAGACCGTACGACACCAAGTACCTCAGCGTTTTCAGCCTGTTCTGTCTCACTGACTTGACTTGACTTTCAAGGATCTTGATCGTACCCTGAATTAATCTTGAGTTCTTTAAAAAGAACTAGGGTAGAATAACAACAGGAGATTAACCACGATGACATGAATAAGATTCTTAGTAAAATATAATATGTCAAGAACTTAATATAAGAAAGGTTTACAGGTCAGGAAAAACTCTGGGACAACGGGAATAAGAGTGTACCTATTTAAGAATATTAGATCAATGGTTGCCTAATAGTCGTCGTTNTTAACCCAATAAGACTCGACACCACAACCTCTTCTGAGGACTCTCAAGGTTGGTCAGGTAGGATTTCCCCTAGTCAGGACCCACAAGTGACCTTCCTAACTACAACTTCGACTTTGAGGTTATCAAACCGGTGGACTACGTTTCTCAACAGAGTAAACTTTTCTGGGACTACGACTCTTTCTAACTCCCGTCCTCCTCTTCCCTTACTGTCTCCTACTCTACCAACCTACTGTAGTGGCTGAGTTACCTATACCCAAACTCACCTGAGGCCCTCAACTACTACCTGTCCCTCCAGACCGTACGACACCAAGTACCTCAGCGTTTTCAGCCTGTGCTGTCTCACTGACTTGACTTGACTTTCAAGGATCTTGATCGTACCCTGAATTAATCTTGAGTTCTTTAAAAAGAACTAGGGTAGAATAACAACAGGAGATTAACCACGATGACATGAATAAGATTCTTAGTAAAATATAATATGTCAAGAACTTAATATAAGAAAGGTTTACAGGTCAGGAAAAACTCTGGGACAACGGGAATAAGAGTGTACCTATTTAAGAATATTAGATCAATGGTTGCCTAATAGTCGTCGTTCAACTGGAGTTTACTGAGTCATGTTTACCACTACTGAAATACTTCCGGAGGTCCTTTGTTTATTTGTACTTTTGTTTGTTTAATAGGGTATCTCCTGTACGTTACCTTACAACTGAATTCGTTAGGGTTATAACGGTAGAGAAGAGTCCGATCGAAATACAGGGTATTTTATCGTCGGTACCTAAAGGTAGGAATGAAACTGTTAGTGATAGAGTGAACTGTTAGTAGAGATAACGTTAAGACTAGTAACTCTCCTCCTTGATTCACAACAAAAGAAAATTATATAAAAAAAAGATTATTATACTTCTTCAAACTATCATTGAAAGTCCCAGTTCTACGTCATTGAAAAGATGAGTAGGTTTTCAATCGAAGGGAAACAGAGGAACTTGTGTAGAGATATCCATAAAAGTCATATTCAAGTATAGGGTGTTCTCTCCAGAGTTATAATTGATACTCTACCCGATAATTTATAATTGATACTTTTACCCGAAGGGACCACAGAGCCCGAAGGGACCGTCAAGTCTACCATTTCGTAGACGGACGTTTACACCCTCTGGGTCCAAACTAGGGACCCAGACCTTCTAGGGGACCTCTTCCTTGACCGCTCGGTGAGTTGATAAGAACGGACCTTTTAGGGTACCTGTCTCCTCGGCCCGTCCGATGTCAGTTACCGTAGTGTTTCTCACCTTGTACTGACTCGCCGATTATGAAAGGGTCACCGAGTCTCCCATTTATTGGACGGACGTCACTCCCTCTGGAATCAATATAGAGACCCAGACCTTCTAGTGAACGTCTTCCTTTACCGTTGGGTGAGGTCATAAGAACGGACCTTTTAAGGTACCTGTCTCCTTGGACCACCCGATGTCAGGTATCTCAGTGTTTATCAACCTGTACTGACTCGTTGATTCTATGTGTGTGTGTGTGTTTGTGTGTTGATAATCCCATCAAATTCAAAAGGACAAGGAATTGTTTTGTATCTTTCGTATGAGATTGAGGAACCTCTGTATATTGATTCTATAGTTCTTTATCTATGTATATTGTTCTTTGTTTTTCTTAAGTGCCTACGAATTAAAACATTAATATGACATTCAAGTGAAATATCATTAAACTCTATACTTTTTGACTTGAAAACACTATACTCTGATATTTATTTCAAAGTTTTATATTCACTTTACATTTCATTGAGTTTTGTAAAGTTTAATCTTTTCGTTGGTTATTAACGGGATAAAGTTTCGGTCCCTGATTTTTTTAACATTTTATACAAATACTGTTGTAGTAACTCATTCATTTGGTGTTGGAACGAGAAGTAAGGAAACTGATCAGAACTCAACATGCTCTTGAGTTAAAATATTCAAACACCCTTTAAGTAAAGGATTGTCAGAACACTCGATGAGACCCACCTTAGTCCGAGATTATACGGTAAAGGGAGGGACACTTAGGTTTAATCAAAGTCTCGTCCACTACTTGTCTGTATTTCTCCTTCAGGAAGAGGTAGTCTTTTATAGAGATCTGTCAGTTTGTATTACTCTATAGTACATTCATGTCGTTAATTCGGTTCACTTACCAAAATTACGAATTACTGACCAAAATAAAGATTAACTTCGGTTCAGTCTCAATAGCGGTACCATATACGAGAACCCACTGGGTACTGTCTTTCTAACATGACATGAGAAAAAGACTGTTTTTAGTAATCTTACATAATGTATAAACAATCTACGTTTCTGTTCTCTTTGTAAATGATTGTAAAATATATTCTATTTCGTAAATGAAAGGAACTATGAATCGTACTTTAATAGTAGTAATAATAAGATGATAAAGTAATTCTGTAAAATTAGGTCTTTTCGTGTATCGATAAACCCCAAGTCTATAAAATTGAAAGAAAAGTCATACTGTGTACGAGTAGAGATAGAAAGATTTTACGTATAAATACCCTTTCGAATACAAAGAAGTGACTCTCGTCGATCCCCCGAATTTTGATCTCGAAGTCAGAAACACGACTTGAAATAGGTATTTGAAGAGGGACCGAAGGAATAACTACAGGGAACAAAACGGACCTCGGTATCAGGTACAACGAAGAAAATACTGTACAATATCCTAGTGAAACTAGGAATGTAACACTCGGTAAACCAATATAGGTGGATGAGAGTTGTAAGTCGACGGGAGACTCTTGTACACCCCTCTAGAACTTAAAATGACGTGGTGTATCAACAACACCTTCTAGATAAGAGAGACCTAGAAAAAAACAAGAGATTGTATCCGATAAGTTGAAAAGGTTTTTATACCTCACCGAAGATACACGACGACGACGATTCAGTGAAGTCAGTACAGGTTGAGACACGCTGGGGTATCTACCGTCGGGTGGTCCGAGGAGACAGGGACCCTAAGAGGTCCGTTCTTGTGGTCTCTCCCAACGGTAAAGGAAGAGGTTACGTACTTTCACTTTTCACTTTCACTTCAACAAGTCAGTAGAGACTGAGAATCGATACACGATCCATTGAATATCGGTAAACTGGTTATATTTACTCGTGATACGATATTAGTCAGACAGAGACTTAAAGTACCAAGTACAAACGGAGTTTACCGTGATAATAAAAAGTAAGATATAAAAACACTAGGAAACCACGACCCTTATGTTGTAACTTTATTGTGTCTGTCTAAAAACATCAGTATCTTAATTGTAAGGTCAAAAAAGTACTTTCAGTGTCGTCCGTTAATTGTTTATTTATATATCATTCTTCTATTCAATTCGATTAATATTTAATATACAACTTATATTTTGTTACCCATCTACGAATTACTTTATCTCTTATTGAAACATTCTTTTTTTATTAAAAGTCCCGTAAGTGTCTTTATGGAGTTCATCTCGTAATCTCGGGTTCCTTGTCGGTCTTTCTACCACACCGAACTCGTAAGACTTATTCTCTTTTTCATCGTATTCTTTTTGATATTGTGTAAAATTTTCTATAGAAACCCATAGCATATTTCTTACCTTTCTCTCGGTACTTTTTTCCCTCGGGTTAATTCTCCGAGAAGATGTCCGAGTCCTGTCCCACTAGTGACCTGTTCGTACCACTCTCACTTTTGTCTCATCTCTTCTCTAGGACTACTGAACCCTCTACTTTATCCTAGGTAGTCGTCTAACGTTTTTTATAGTCTATAACCCTTTTATAACATTAAATTCTATGTTTACGTGTAAAGTCAAACTCTTTGACATACACACACACATGTACGGACAGACACACTCACATAACTACCACCATCAAAGAACTTTACCCTATATAGTCACTGTTTTATAAAATCCTTTTTTTTAGTTACAAGTTAAGACTTAAATAATTAAAACTCTAAAGAGAATCTGAAGACACTCTCCTATAGTACATCTACAAATACCATAAACGGAAAGTTCTTTCTTACGACGTCACCTTTATATAAAACCGGTACGGTTCGTCGTATTCTCGTACTCTTCTCCTCGTCGAATTCTTCTCCACTGTTCTTATGTGTCTTCTTGATATGTTTTTTCCAGAATTACCTGGTCTATTAGTACTCCCATACTAGTGAGTGGATCTCGGTCTGTAGGACCTTAAGCTTTAGTTCACCCGGAATCCTTCGTAGTGATACTTGTTTCGATCACTTCCACTACTTTAAAGTCAACTTAATGAAGTTTAGAACTTTCTACTACGACACTTTCACTACGTGAGTTATACGGTCGTTTATACTTTTGAGTCGTCACCGGTGTCCTGACCTTTTCCAGTCAAAAGTAAGGTTAGGGTTTCTGTCCTTTACGGTTTCTTACGAGTTCGATGACGTGTTGACGTAAGTAGAGTGTGTTAGAGGACCTCTTCCTTTACCGTTGGGTGAGGTCATAAGAACGGGCCTTTTAGGGTACCTACCTCCTTGGACCATCCGATGTTAGATACCCCAGTGTTTCTCAGCCTGTGCTGACTCGATGAAGTGGAGTGATAAGGGGAGGTTAGGACCGAAGGTGTACTAGATTTAAAGGTTTTGGTTACAAGGATCAATGGGATATGAGACAACAAAAAAAACAAAATTACAAATTTTTCCTTTTTCTTATTATTTTTACCGTTATCGACTCAGTTCTACCGTGATTGAAGATGTAAGAATTCCGAAATTATATAGTGATTTGATTTACCCTATATGTAGTTATTAATAATAAACACGGGAACCGATACTTAAAAGATCTAAGGTCACAAAAGATATCGATACCTTTTAATCGAAACTAGTAGTAGGAAAGGGGATCTTTAGGACGGACGAGACTCAAATAAACGACAGGATTTGATTTGGTGTTCAGGATGACTCTATTGACTATTCTATCTAAAACGTATCGTCATATACTATTAAGGAGATAACGGTAACTCTTGAGGTCGTACAACCGATTACTCGGTAAGTCTCCAATTCATGTAGAACAAATTGAACTGGTTTGAAAAAGTGTAATTATACGGAACTTTATCGTAGTAATTTGTGACATGAAGATTGATTGAGAAGAGAGACAATCTAAAACACAAATATATTTTGATCAAAATTATTTCGTGTCAAAATTTTTATTCATACTTATGGATATTTTTAACTTTTGTCTACGTCTTAACATAACGTTATCATTTTTACTCTATACTAAATTCTTCGAAATAATGTTGATTCTAAAAAAAAAAATTTGGGACTTTAAACCTAACCATTGGATCTTCCTTTGTATGTTAAAGATAGAACATGGAAACTCAATTTCCGTCACGTTCAGGGAATTGTTATAAGATTGTAAACCTTGAAAAGGAGACCTCCGTTTTTCACTGGGATTCCAATTACATAAAAAAAGTATGAACTTGTATACGAGTCCGGAGTTTCACTTCTCTCACCATTTTTTTTTTTTTTCATTTTTATTTTTATCTTATGGGTAGTGTTCGTCCTTTTACGGATGGTCAATTTTGGTTTTCTTTATCAACTAAGTCGCTGTTTGGAGGTTGAAACATTAAAAAAAAGGAATACAGTGTACGAATACTAACGATTTGACTCTCACATTTCTTTCTCCTACAGAAAGAGATAAACATAAAGACCTACTGAAGATTGTAATACAAAAGGATTATTAAAGGATGTAGGATACTCAAATATCATAAGTAGTAATGTAAATTATCTAAATAAATTACTCAATCTATAAAGAAACAAGTAAAAGAGGTAATGATAATGTAATAAGTCTGATTTCACCAAAAGTGTACTTTCTCATTTCCGAGTCGAAACTCAGGTTCTATCGTGAAATCTATCTGACTTATTCGTTGTAGTCCTAAACTCTAATTCCATCGTCGACTTCATATAATTTGTCCCATGAGAAATGGAAAAATTTATAAATTTCTTACTCAATTTGTGAGACTATGTACCTTTCTTATTGCTAGATTGTGTAGTCTGTGTGTATGTGAGTGTGAGTGTGTGTGTGTGTGTGTGTGCAGATAGAATAGTAGATTATAAACAAAATACACTATCTAGTCGTACTTGTTATTTACTGACCCACTTCTTTGATAGACTAAAATAAGTAATTTCTACTAGACACCTCGAAGTAGTTTACGTCAGTTCTCTTTGAAGACCTCACCCTTCTCAATTGTTCTCCCTGAGTTCACCTATAAAAGAACCAGAACAATACACGGACACTATTCGCGTGTGTCTTACGAATTGGGTCACTCTTAAGTCATGGATAACCAGGAATTATATAAACTAAACATGAACTAATATAATATGAGTAAGTGACTAGTAAACAAGGTGGTAAAATATAAAGTCACACATTCATAAAACTGTTTAAAGTTCTTAAATCATTATAAGGTAACGGTAGTTTACTGTTCTTATACGATTCTTAAAAGAATACTATCGATTACTTTTCTAAGAATGACATACGGACACACAATCAACGAGTTAGTACAGGTTGAGAAACGTTGGGGAACCTGATATCGGGTCGTTCGAGGAGACAGGTATCTTAAGAGGTCCGTTCTTATAACATTACCCAAGGGTAAGGGAAGAGGTCCCCTAGAAGGACCAGGTCCCTAGATTGGACAGAGGACGAAACGTCCGTCTAAGAAATGACAGACTCGGTGTTCCCTTCAGGAACCTAGTATAATTTTCTGTTTAGTTTTTTCTTAACGGACTTTTTTTTTGTAGTACTCTATAAGTAGTCTTTCAAAAAAAGATACATTAATATATTCCTTTTAAAAGATACAAATAGAATAAAGATTTTCGGGGGGGGGGGGGGGTGGGGGCCGTCGAAAACCTGACAAAACCAAAAAACCGAATAAGTGAAAGACATACAGTTAGTTTTGATGTATGTTTACTATTTTGTCAACGATTAGGTTATTCGTCGTTCAGATATGCCCTCTGTCGATGTCATAATACGGTGTTTTAAATACGTTGTTTGTATTATTGTACTCCTGTTTTCTATTTAATATAATCAAACGGAAGAACGACTATAGTGTTCTTAAAGAAGTCATAGAATCTTTTATAAATGACTTTCGGTTTCATCAAAAGTCCGTAAAATGATCCACAAGACACGTTTATTAAAACCATACTTGAGAAAACAAATGTTTTTTGTATGTAAAGTCAGTCCTTTTATTCAATGTTACTAGTCAAGATATCGTGACATTCGAAATATATTCTTCAAGGACCACTTTCTATTAAATTTAAATATTAGACCCATTTCAGAGTCTCTTTTTACAACTTCAGTTTATATCTCTCTATTTATCATAATTTATCTCCTTCTTTTTTTCACGGTTATCTTCCGAGTACTCATCTTTTTTGTGGAACCTGTCGTACTAATCTTTCTCAAAAGTTTTACATACACAGACACCGCTACTCCTCCAATACTTGAAATTGGTCCATCATTACTTAGATTTTCGAAAAAGTAATACCTTTATTAGATTTAATCAAGTAAAAATATCTTTTCAAATAGACTCCTTACTCCTCTTAAACGACTTACACCATCCCTACCTTCTGTTTATAATTATCGAATTAATTCTCACTAAATTCCATCGACGAAATTAAAACCACTTTTTGTCCTGAACAGAGATTTCAGAGAAATAGTGTCTTTTTACGAATACTAAACGTAGGGTCTGACGATTCTAGTGTCGTTTTAGGGTTGATCGTCACGTCCCTCTTACTTTATTTATTCTACTACCTGTCTCAGTCTGTCCTTCTTCTTTCAGAGGTTGATCACTAATTGTCCATTATCCTGTGACCTCAGTCGCGGAATCCTTTTTTTTTTTACTGAGTTAAAATTCGTAGTCGCGGTCTTCCTTCTACCGAGGTTCTATTAATAATTTTTAAGTCTTAACTTATTAGAAATTCTTTTCTAATATCTAAAACAAAATCGGATTATTTTGTGTGTCTATCTTACTTGGTAGATAAATTTTTCGGGTCACTTTGGTTTCCGGTGTCTACACCTAGACTTGTATTTTTCTATAAATGTACTCTCGTATACGGTATTAAGTTATACGAATTAAATACTGATAATGGGGGTATGTTGAGAAGTATGAAATTAATTAAAAATTTAATTAATTAATTAAAGACAGACGTCACCCAGAAGTAAAGACGTGCCCGTAAAGAGACCAACACTACTCATCCCCTATGAGAGAATCAACGACACAACCCGAAGAGTAACACGACTGAAGAGAACAACGTCTCGAGTCAGACTCCGTGTGTCTGAAGTCATTAACGTCGTCATTAACTCCGAGGGTCCGAGATCTCGTGTTTGAGTTATCAACACCGTACCCGAATCGACGAGACTCCGTGCACCCTAGGAGGGTCTAAGTTCTAGTTTGGGTTCACCTAAGAAACAGTGACTCGGTAGTCCCTTCGGGATATGAAATTAAATATTTAAATAAATGTCTATGTCACGATATCTGTTTTTCACACTCAGGGAGGTTTTAGTACTTATACTACCATGAACCGTCACTCTGGTAACCTTCCATTAATCCGACTTTACTCTGCTATTCTAACCACTGGAAATATCTTTTCCAGTCAAAAGTAAGGTTAGGGTTTCTTTCCGTTACGGTTTCTTACGAGTTTAATGGCGAGTTAACATGAGTAGAGTGTACGATCATTTCATTACGAGTTTTAAGAGGTTCGGTCCGAAGTCATCATGCACTTGGTACTTTAAGGTCTACAAGTTCGACCAAAATCTTTTCCGTCTCCTTGGTCTCTAGTTTAACGGTTATAGGTGACCTAGTAACTTTTTCGTTCTCTCAAGGTCTTTTTGTAGATAAAGACGAAATAACTGATACGGTTTCAGAAACTGACACACCTAGTGTTCTTTGACACCTTTTAAGACTCTCTTTACCCTTAGGGTCTGGTAGAATGGACGGAGGACTCTTTTTACATACGTCCAGTACTTCGTTGTCAATCTTGACCTGTACCTTGTTGTCTGACCAAGGTTTATTCTTTTCCTCATGTAGTTCCAACATATAACAGTGGGACAAATAAATTGAATATACGTCTCATGTAGTGCTCTTTGCGACCCGACCTTCTTCGTGTTCGACCTTAATTCTAACGGACCTCTTTATAGTTATTAGAGTCTATGTGTCTACTGTGGTGGGAATACCGTCTTTCACTTCTCCTTGATTTTTCGGAGAACTACTTACATTTTCTCCTCTTACTTTATCAACCAAATTTCGAGTTGTAAGTCTTTTGCTTCTAATACCGTAGGTCAGGGTAGTGAAGTACCCTTTATCTACCCTTTTGTCACCTTTGTCACTGTCTGAAATAAACCCCCCCTCCCGAGGTTTTAGTGACGTCTACCACTAACGTCGGTACTTTAATTTTCTGTGAATGTGGAACCTTCCTTTCAATACTGGTTCGATCTCTCGTATAAGTTTTCGTCTCTGTAATGAAACGGTTGTTTCCAGGTAGATCAGTTCCGATACCAAAAAGGACACCAGTACGTACCTACACTCCCAACCTGACACTTCTTCCGACTCGTGGCTTCTTAGCTACGCAAACTTGACACCACAACCTCTTCTGATAACTCTTAAGGAACCTGACGTTCCTCTAGGTCGGTCAGGTAGGATTTCCTCTAGTCAGGACCCACAAGAAACCTTCCTTACTACGATTTCGACTTTGAGGTCTTGAAACCGGTGGAGTACACTTCTCAACTGAGTAACCTTTTCTGAGACTACGACCCTCCCTAACCCCCATCCTCCTCTTCCCCTGTTGTATCCTACTCTACCGACCTACCGTAATGGCTGAACTACCTGCACTCAAACCCACTTGAGACCCTCAACCACTACCTATCGTACCGGACCGTACGACGTTAAGTGTCCCAGCGTTTCTCAGTTTGTGTTGACTGACTTGACTTGACTACAATTCTATTCACAGGACTTCTGTGTGTGAGAGAGAGAGAGGTGTGTGTGAGGAGTTTCTTTCGGGTATACTCCTGGATTTTTTTCCGTCGGTAGACTTCCGGTCCTTAGAGACAACCGGTATTTGTAAGGTCAGAAGTCTCGGTACTTTTTACTTACCAACGACAAATCCACTGGGTCAGATACCATGAGAGTTTTAACATCAGTCTTGACTGGTTATCTCTTCGACTATACTTCTTCACCCGACGACAACATTGTTTAGGGATTTTTACACTTTCGTCGAAATCCTAACCTACTACTCATCTCCGACTTTCTTAAAACTCCATACACGATCTTTTCTACAATAACGGTACTTCCTCGACAAGTTCCATTAAAACCACTCTCGAGTCCTTCTTCTTTCGATATCTCTATTGAAAGTAGAAAGGTCTCTTGTGTTAATATATGTCTTACGACCATCTTGTGCCTGATGTTTCACTAAGATCTCTAAAGTTCACCTTTACTCTTGTACGATAAACTGTCACCTATTTTCCATAAGAAGAAGTATTTAACCGTTTCGAACTAAATTAACCACTACTCTAACTTATAAAACGACTCCTTTAAAGCTTCATTTAAAACTTCTTTACCAAACGAAGGAAAACTGACGAACATAATTTTATGGGTTTCTGTCTTTACTTTGTATTTAAAAATTCATTTTTCTTAAGTCCTGAATTTCCAAATTTGAACGGACGACCCAATAAATATAATAGGGACCAATGATACGTCAGAGATACCAAAAACCCCCAAAGGGAAGACCGAGTCGACCATTTCTTTGACGGACGTTACGTCTTCTGGACTCAAACTAGGGACCCAACCCTTCTTGAAGATCTCTTCCCTTTCCGATGGGTGAGGACATAAGACCGGACCTCTTAAGGTCCCTGACATGTCAGGTACCCCAGTGTCTCAGTTTATACTGACTCGTTGAAAGTGAAAGTGAAAGAAAAGAGAGAACAAACGAGAGAATAAAAAAAAAAAATGTACTTAGACGTTCATGAAAGGATCCTTGTGACACTCTCATGTCAAAGAAGTGGAAAGGTCACTTTTCCTTTACAGCAAAAAGAAAGGACACAAACTTAAGAGTATCAAACTGATAATCAAAATAAAGAAGTACAGAAACTTTCGCAACGAAGTAACGAAAAGAGGTAGTTCATAGAAATTAATGGGACTACATTCAAACTAAGTACAACTAAACAACCATTTGACCAATGAAAGATCTTCTACAATTCTAGAAAATAACTAGAATTGAAAACTTTAAAATGGACATGAGATGGATCGACACTCGAAGAATTGTAGTAGTTTGAGACAAAAAAAGAGTCAAACTACCAAGTGTAAAAGGACGTCACGTTCTTTAACAAGAGTGTCATTGTACGTTATAACACACATCAAAAATAAACACACAGAAACTTTTTAGACAATATACAACCGTGATACAGAACTTAACTGGAAAATGTGGTAAAATGAAGAAACTTTTATTATAAAACCCCCCGACTACAACGACGACAAATCGACGACAGGAAGATTAATGTGCATGATAAATAAAAACATTAACTCTTCAAAATTTTTAGATACTAACAACAAAATAAAATTATAGTATAGGACCAAATACGTACTTTCAATAATTTTTAGAGAGTTTCCTATAACGATCTAAAAAATTTATCTATGAGAAGACGTCTAACGAAGATCCTATACAGAGGAAACAAATGGAATCTAAAAAGAAAATAAAATCCAAAGTCTTAAAGAGTTTATAGTACGCTAAGAATCCTAGTACAAATGTAAAGTCTTGCTTCATTATTATCTATACTAGAGATTTACAGTAGTCTAAAACGGTTGACAGTCCGAAATCCCAATCGTACATTCCGACTAGTAACAAGGACCCGTGTCTTACTATCCGTTCAAGAGGTCTCTCTTTTGGTGTAGTGAAGAAGATCAGAGGGTATCTTTTAATAAAGTTGAAAGTGACTCCACTTTATAGACTTCAAAGAAAATCTCAGTTCTCAATTTAACAGTTTGAGAACATTCACGGACTATCTCCACCCACCCCAGTCTCTATCAGTGTTGAGTCATACATTAGAAACGTGTTTTAAAGGGACGTAAAACACAGAGGGTGAAATCTCTTCATCGTCTTCTTACGTTTGTCCGTACTCAAACGTCCAAAGTGACTTCCTTGTGTTGACGTAGTGACGAATATGAGTCTCGAGGAAGAAAGTTACTACTCCCACGACTGTGACTGGTCTAAGGTTGAGGTCTTACTATGTTAAATACCATTTACTCTCTCATCCGTTTTCAAGTCAATAACATAAACTTCTACAAGGTCTCACTACCTCGAACACTGTCATTTATAAACTTTTCCTTTCTCAGTAAAGAATAAATATTTAGACCATTCTTTAGTTCATATTACTTTGAAAGTTTAAGTCATATTTGACATTTCTCTCCGTAACGTCTTACGACACTTACTTCATATCTGAGGAACCTCAGGTACCTTATAATGAAATTCGTTTTTACCTTTTAATTCATGTATATAGGTGAAAAGAGAAAAAGGTTTTTCGTTTTCAAATACCTTTCGTAACTGACGTCCTTCCTCTGACCGATAGTCGTTTCTAAATCTACCTAATTGACTTACTACCTACCGTCTACATTAGTATCACTGTCTATGTCGTCGAGTCTCGAATGTCTTATTGTACAAGTTCACTTATACACTCGACTAGTAAAAAGTATAACTTTGAAAAAAAAAAAAAATACAATATATCAATGAGTTAGGGAGGGAAGGAGCATCACTGGATCAGTCGTGTTTGGTTCTCGTTCACAGTCCTTTCACAATGACAAGTCCTAGTATTTGAACTACTAATTAGAACGTCGTCAACTGACCCAACTGACCAAAGGACGGGAAAGGGGTATATAGATACATTCCCTCCTAAATGATTTTTTTTATTATATATAAGCTGAACAAATTGAGACCCAGGGGGTTTCACATTACATATAGGGGACTAATCTTGAACATAATAAAACCGTCTTTTTCCTCACCGAATGGTTGAATTGTTACAAGAAGAAGTGTACAGGACAGGTCTTTAATCTGTGATCATTCCAGTATCTTATAAACGTTATTGTCGAATAGAATTGTGTTTTGTTTTGTACTTTCATATTTTTATGTTGTTTATTTTTTCTTCTTTTGTAATAACTCCCAGTTTTTTTCATCTTTTGGTTCTTAATAAAAGTTTCTCTGAGATATAACGAAAATATTATGTTATCTCCAATTCCCCTTTTTTTACAGTATTCTTTTTTTTTTGTATCTTTAACTTACCGTATTTAACTACTCTCTCATAAGGTATCTTTCGTTTGTTTCAATTTCTTTTAAGAGGTCTTTTATATCTCTTTTTTTTCTGTGTAATGATCAACAACGTCTAATAAGGTCATCTCGGTTTTGTTTTATTTTGTTTCGTTTATTTTTACAATATCTTAAAAACGTCATTTTTATAAAAATTTTCCTCTCTTTTGTGTAATATATAAAAAGATTTTTGACCTCTATTTCTCTTTTTTAAACCTCACTTTTTCGTATAGGTCCTGGTTAGAGTCACTTACTTTTTTCCTTGTATTTTTAGGTTTATTTAGGAATACCGTAAAGTAATGAAGATTCTATTTCTCTTCTAATGTTTGGGAGGTCTTGGACACTTAGATCAAAATACTTTAGTTTACCAACAGTCTTATTGGAATTTGGTGAATGGGAGTTTTTACGATTTGTACTCTATAACTTTCACTTTAAACGAGTCAGTACAGACTGAGTACACTGGTTTCCTTAATACATCCGGTACCTTAAGAGGTCCGGTCTTATGACCTCAACCATCGGAAAGGGAAGAGGTCCTTTAGAATGGTTGGGTCATTAGCTTGGGTCCAAAGGGAGTAACGTCCGTATAAGAAATGGTCGACGCGGTGTTCTCTTCGGGTTCTTATGACCTCACCCATCGGATAGGGAAGAGATCACCTAAAAAGACTGGGTCCTAGTTTGGTCCTAGAGGACGTGACGTCCGTCTAAGAAATAGTCGACTCGATACTCCCTTCGGGTTCATACAATATTATGAATAATCTTTTAATAACTTTATAACTTAGTTTATTAATTAGTTCTTTCATTATATCATACTACTATTCTTCTGTATAAACTAATGTCTTTTTAAGTTGTTCGGAGGTAATGTTGAAACACCCTTTTTTAATACACTGTTATATGAATCGTTTTGTATATTCCTTAAGTTCTTCCTTTTCCGAATGCGTGATTATTCTTACCTTGATTGGGGTTACATGGTACTTTCATTTAAAATCCTACTTTAATCCGGAACTTTTGTAAATATTCACAAAATTTCATAGTGCCAATAACTCTTTACATCCTTTAACCTTTCCTCTTACTTTCTGTAACTAATATGACGTCAATGGTTAAAGTCACTACTGCGAATTCTTTCTTTTCTTTCCTTCCAGGGAATTCCAGGGAATTCAGGTCCTACAAACGGGTCAGGATAAGAGGACCATTTGAGGTACAGGTTTTCTTTTTGGTCTCCATGTGGTCCCGGACTCTAGAAAATTTACCGTGTGGTATTTAAAGTGGTGTGTGATAACCGGTCTCGTTTAATATTAAGGTCCGGTTTCATTTCTAAACACCCTCGGACTCCTCTTTTCGATGTTCGATGGTAATTTTTCCAGTGACTTTTTCCAACCCTACTTCTTAACACTTATAAAGGATGTAGGTTGTCTTTTTTTTTTTTATCATTTATATTTTTATACGTATATAAACAACTCTTGTTATGTCTTTATCTACATAAGTATCTACGTCCAGATATATATATGCCTATAACACACATTATTTTTAAAATACATCATTGTTGACTCCTTTCAATACCCATTACTTCATATTATTTAAAGTGACGAAAACTTATTCAGTCATATAAAACATGTTTAAACAGTACCCAATATTAACCCTGAAGAGACCATCAGGTCACCAATTCTGAGGAGTAAGGGTCACGTCTCAGACCCAAGTTAGTGACCAGTCCCTTGATCTAGGGAGTACGGGGTTGACTTTTTCTAGGACGTACGACGTTGATTCTACACCGTATCGGGTTATTTAATAAAAAAGTTTTCTTTCTTGCAATATGTTTCTAATAAAATTTTATCGACCTATTTATACGTTATTTAAATTTTTAGTTTAGAAGAGGTCAAACTTTAACTTCTCTCCCTTCCATTCTTTAAATCTAAAACTCATACTATGTTAAAACATCATACACTTATTAAAAGAAACACACACATACACATATATGTCCACGTTGTAAACGAAAAAGTTTTCTTCGTAAAGAACTTTCTTGTTTCAAGTACCTATATGTGGTGGATACACACTTATACTTAAAGGTACATATACCGTCCTCTTTTTTACCTTTACTCTGAACTCCCTTTCGTCCTAGTTCAGTTGTGAGCAAAGGTCGACTCTTTAATAAAAGTGGAGGTTTTACCGTATAAGTACTCTGAAGTATACATGATGGACAACAATGAGTAATATGAAGTGAATCTTCCACGATAATCAGTGACCCGTAAAAATATTTATAGGTATTCCCTGTACAACACATGAAAGGAATGGTAACGAAAGCCGTAAGAGAAGTAGACAAGGGTCACACCCTGTTTTTTACTTTACCTAAATGAAGTTACTTATGGATCCCATAAGTTTCCTTTTGCTTCGTCGAACGTTTACCTTATCTCATACAATCTAAGGTTTTCGATTTTGGAAAATAAATGAAAGTTTACAAGAATCCAAAATAGCAAAACCTTGTGTAGGGACACTGAAAAAATAGGTTGACCTTAAAGTCTATATCTATATCATTCGAACTAAATAATCACGGGACATTCGTACGGAAAGAATATGAGAAAGTTCATTAACTAAAATCAAGGAATCTGTAAATATACATAATCAAGTCAAGTCAAGTCAGCGAGTCAGTACAGGTTGAGAAACGTTGGGGTACTTAGCGTCGTGCGGTCCGGAGGGACAGGTAGTGGTTGAGTGCAGGTAGCTCAGCCACTACGGTAGATCGGTAGAGTAGGAGTCAGTAGGGGAAGAGGAGGACGGGGGTTAGGGAGGGTCGTAGTCTCAGAAAAGGTTTCTCAGTTGAGAAGCGTACTCCAGAGGTTTCATGACCTCGAAGTCGAAATCGTAGTAAGGAAGGTTTCTTTAGGGTCCCAACTAGAGGAAGTCTTACCTGACCAACCTATAGGAACGTCAGGTTCCCTGAGAGTTGTCAGAAGAGGTTGTGGTGTGAAGTTTTCGTAGTTAAGAAGCCCCGAGTCGGAAGAAGTGTCAGGTTGAGAGTGTAGGTATGTACTGGTGTCCTTTTGGGAATCGGAACTGATCTGCCTGGAATCAGCCGTTTCATTACAGAGACGAAAACTTATATGATAGATCCAACCAGTATTGAAAAGAAGGTTCCTCATTCGCAGAAGATTAAAGTACCGACGTCAGTGGTAGACGTCACTAAAACCTGGGGTTTTTTTCTTTCAGCCTGTGACAAAGATGACAAAGG
This sequence comes from Capra ibex, assembly GCA_006410555.1. NCBI lineage: Eukaryota > Metazoa > Chordata > Mammalia > Artiodactyla > Bovidae > Capra > Capra ibex. The sequence continues at coordinate 41,373,270 of SJYO01037955.1, forward strand.
GGTAGATAAAGGGTACTTCACTACCCTGACCTACGGTACTAGAATCAAAAGACTTACAACTCGAAATTCGGTTGAAAAAATGAGAGGTGAAAATGAAAGTAGTTCTCCGAAAAATCAAGGAGAAGTGAAAGACGGTATTCCCACCACAGTAGACGTGTAGACTCCAATAACTATAAAGAGGGCCGTTAGAACTAAGGTCGAACACAAAGAAGGTTCAGGTCGCAAAGAGTACTACATGAGACGTATATTCAATTTATGGGTCTCACCGTTATATGTCGGAACTGTATGAGGAAAAGGATAAACCTTGGTCAGACAACAAGGTACAGGTCAAGATTGACAACAAAGGACTGGACGTATATCTAAAGAGTTCTCCGTCTAATCCACCAGACCATAAGGGTAGAGAAAGTCTTAAAAGGTGTCAAATAACACTAGGTGTGTCAGTTTCCGAAACCGTATCCATTATTTCGTCTTTATCTACAAAAAGACCTTGAGAGAACGAAAAAGGTACTAGGTCGCCTACAACCGTTAAACTAGAGACCAAGGAGACTGAAAAGATTTTGGTCGAACTTGTAGTCCCTAAAGTGCCAAGTACATAACGACTTCAGACCGAACCTATTAAAACTCGTAATGAAATGATCGTACACTCTACTCACGTTAACACGTCATCAAACTCGTAAGAAAAGGTAACGGAAAGAAACCTTGACCTTACTTTTAACTGGAAAAAGTCAGGACACCGGTGACGACTCAAAAGGTCTGAACGACCGTATAACTCACGTCGTGAAAGTGTCGTAACAGAAAGTCCTAAACTTTGTCGAGTTAACCTTAAGGTAGTGAAGGTGATCGAAACAAGCATCACTACGAAAGATTCCGGGTGAACTGAAGTGTAAGGTCCTACAGACCGAGATCTAATCACTAGTGTAATAGTACTATTAGACCCAGCACTTCTAGAAAAAACATGTCAAGAAGGTACATAAGAACGGTGGAGAAGAATTATAGAAGACGAAGACAATCCAGGTCTGGTAAAGACAGGAAATAGCTCAGGTCGGAACGCCCTTTACAAGGGAACCATTGAGGTTAAAAGAACTTCTCTAGAGATCAGAAAGGGTAAGACAACAAAAGGAGATAAAGAAACGTAACTAGGGACTTCTTTCGAAAGAATAGAGAAGAACGATAAGAAACTTTGAGACGTAAGTCTACGAATATAGCAAGGAAAAGAGGAAACGAAAAGTGGAGAGAAGAAAAGTGTCGATAAACATTCCGGANAGACCTTAACTCGACGTCTTCAACGAACATATAAAAACTCTAATCAACAAACAGTCAACAAAGTAAACGATAATAAAAGAGGGTAAGTCTTCCGACAGAAAAGTGGAACGAATATAAAAGGAAACAACATGTGTCAAAACCGGTGTCGTTAGTCTCGTCTTTTTCTTTATTTTCCTTAGGTTTAACCTTTTCTTCTTCATTTTGAGAGTGACAAACGTCTACTGTACTAGGAGATGTACCTCACGCCGTGAAAGTGTCGTAACAGAAAGTCCTAAACTTTGTCGAGTTAACCTTAAGGTAGTGAAGGTGATCGAAACAAGCATCACTACGAAAGATTCCGGGAGAACTGAAGTGTAAGGTCCTACAGACCGAGATCTAATCACTAGTGTAATAGTACTATTAGACCCAGCACTTCTAGAAAAAACATGTCAAGAAGGTACATAAGAACGGTGGAGAAGAATTATAGAAGACGAAGACAATCCAGGTCTGGTAAAGACAGGAAATAGCTCAGGTCGGAACGCCCTTTACAAGGGAACCATTGAGGTTAAAAGAACTTCTCTAGAGATCAGAAAGGGTAAGACAACAAAAGGAGATAACGAAACGTAACTAGTGACTTCTTTCGAAAGAATAGAGAAGAACGATAAGAAACTTTGAGACGTAAGTCTACGAATATAGCAAGGAAAAGAGGAGAGAAGAAAAGTGTCGATAAACATTCCGGAAGGGTCTGTCGGAAAAACGAAAAAACGTAAAGAAAAGGTACCCCTACCAGAACTAGGGACAGAGGACATGTTACAGTACTTGGAGTAAGTTATCAAGTAGTCCGTGAGATAGATAGTCTAGATCTGGGAATTTATATAAAGAGTGAAGGTGACATCTTAGTATTCCCTAAACTAAATCCAGTATGGACTTACCAGATCTCCAAAAGGTATGAAAGAAGTTAAATTCTGACTTAAACCGTTATTCCTCAAGTACTAGACTCGGTGTTAGTCGAGGGCCAGAACAAAAACAACTGGCATATCCCGAAGAGGTAGAAAACGACGTTTCTTATATCAGTTAGACTAAAGCCACAACTGGTAGATCACTACAGGTACACATCTCAGAAGAGAACACAAAAACCTTCTCTCACACACGATACTGGTCACTTAAAAGAACCGTTTTGAGATAATCAGAAACGGTCCGAAGTAAGACGTAAGGTTCCGGTTTAAACGGACAATGAGGTCCACAAAGAACTGAAGGATGAAAACGTAAGGTCAGGGGATATTACTTTTCCTGTAGAAAAAAACCACATCGATTTGGAATTTTCTGAACTCCGTAATCTTTGTTACCCACAACACATGGGAAGAGAGAATAATCTACGGGTTAATGTAATAAACCTTTCTTAAAATTAGCAGTTTTTATATATTGTTTTAATTCAATCACTCAACCATATTTCCATATTTTTCTAAAACTTTACAGTACACTGTGTCTTTAGGGTAGGAAAGGTTATATAAAGTGGACTAAGTACCGTAGGTTTTATTACTATGAGAAAGAACTCCGGAGTAAATTAGTGGAAATCCATGAGAGACTTCACAATAAAATCGGAAGAATGAAACTAGAAGTATTAGGACTTCTGACATTGAGTACAAATTTTACGTCTTTACATACGAAAGTATTTATATGATTTGTAGTACTAATTGGTCTAAAGAGGACGTATTCATCTCATCGAGTGAGAATGGGTGGAGGGTTGTTAAATCCGTCTTAATAGAAGGGGGTTTTAGGTGTACGACTTCGGGATTGGAGTCATGGAGTATTACACTGATGTAATCTCTGTCTCGGATATTCTCTACTAATTCTACTCCGGAACTCTTACCCGAATTCGGTTTGACTCTCTACCAGTCACTTCATAATTGTCTCTCTCTCTTTTGTCTCTATGTCCATATGTCTCCCTTCTGGTGTCTCTCTTAAACCGGTAGGTGTTCGGATCATTTGTCCGAAGTCTTCTTTAGTCTGAATGGTTACTGTGGAACTTCAGTCTGTAGGTCAGAGTTCTCGACACTCTTATACTTAAAGACAACAAATTCAGTGGGTTAGACACTATAACTCAATACTGTCGAGAGTCAAGTCAAGTCAAGTTAAGGTAGCGAGTCGGCACAGGCTGAGAAACGTTGGGGTACTTAGTGTCGTACGGTCCGGAGGGACAGGTAGTGGTTGAGGGCCTCAAGTGAGTCTAAGTACAAGTAGCTCAGTCACTACGGTAGGTCGGTAGAGTAGGAAACAGCAGGGGAAGAGGAGGACGGAGGTTAGGGAGGGTCGTAGTCCCAGAAAAGGTTACTCAGTTGAGAAGCGTACTCCAGAGGTTTCATGACCTCAAAGTCGAAATCGTAGTAAGGAAGGTTTCTTTAGGGTCCCGACTAGAAGTCTTACCTGACCAACCTAGAGGAATGTCAGGTTCCCTGAGAGTGCTCAGAAGAGGTTGTGGTGTCAAGTTTTCGTAGTTGAGAAGCCGCGAGTCGGAAGAAGTGTCAGGTTGAGAGTGTAGATATGTACTGATGACCCTTTTAGATCGTTTGATTATATGAGTGGTCACTCTTTAAGTGACCAAAACTAAAGGAATTCCAGAACGTATTTATACATGTCCAGTTGGACCCGTCGCATATCAACGGACCGGTGATCAAGTCAAGTCAACGAGTCAACACGGGGTGAGAAACGTTGGGTTACCTAACGTTGTGTGGTCAAGAAGGACAGGTAGTGGTTGAGGACCTCGAAGGAGTTTGAGTACAGGTAACTTAGTCACTACTGTAGGTTGGTAGAGTAGGAGACAGTAGGAGAAGAGTAAGACGGAAGTTAGCGAGGTTCTTAGTCCCAGAAAAGGTTACTCAGTCAAGAAGTGTAGTCCACTGGTTTCATAACCCCAAAGTCGAAGTCGTAGTCAGGAAGGTCACTTATGAGTCCTAACTAAAGGAAATCCTACATGACCAACCTAGAGAAATGTCAAGTTCCCTGAGAGTTCTCAGAAGAGATTGTGGTGTCAAGTTTTCATAGTTAAGAAGTCGAGAGGATTTAATTACTCTCCTTAAAACTTTTCTTTCCTACGGTTTTTGGTAGAAAGAGTAAACACATCCTTTATCAAAGAATCCATTGTTTTTAGTCAAAACAAGGGATAACAAGGAAGTAGAATGACAGATTTTATCTTTCAAAATGGACGTAAAAATATGACTGAGTTACAGTTCAGGGTGTAGATTAGTCCTCAAGTAAATCTTACACCGTATTACTAGTCGATAAAAAAAGTCGCTGCAAAGCGTACTAAATAAAAACAAAGAAATACATCGAAAAACGAAGTTAGTATTACTTTAGACACAAAAAAAATTAAAACTTACTCTTTTCTTTTTGTTTCGTTACTTCTTTTCTTGTTATAAGCACTATAACTCTATAAAATAAAACGACTTTTACATAGAACTACGAGGTTGGTTTATTCAAAAGAACTTTCACAACTCCTGGCTTGTTTTAAGATAACACAACCATTGACTTATGTTACTTTTCGTAGGACGTAAGTCGTTGTTGAGACGTCCTTTACTTCAATTTAATAAACTGTAAAATACTCTCGTCTTTTCTTTTAAATGATGATTATTAGTCGTCTAAAATCGTATGCATGGTGTGTAGTATTTGTTGTTTTACGTCGATTTATATTTAATTGTTTCTTATTCATTATTCATGATATGACGAAAGTATATAAAGACATAAAGAAACCTAGATGACAAACGAACAAAAACTCGGTTTTAGTGAGAAAAGGACTATTAGAAAAACTTTACAAAGTAACAAAAAGTCTCATTTAGTAAAGAAATCGAACGTCGATAAAAGTTATGGACCTCTTAATTATTACCATAACCGTATCCAGTCGGATTTAAAACGGTCAACATCCTGTGTTTTATAAAAACGAAAAGTTTACGTACCATGGAAAAGTAGATTAAGACGAAAGAGTAAAAACAATTATTACAACTATATTCTTTAATAAAGACAATTTCTCAGTTGTATTAATACATATTTAAGTCAAGTTAAATTTTATTATATATAACTCGTAGATAATCCTCTGTCGGTAATATGATCTTCGATTTTTATGTTTTTATGTCTATACAAGAACGAAAATTTATAAGAATCGATTTTACTGTTGATGTTATGTAATTACGTTACAAATTAATAAGTCTCAAAAGTTTTTCCCGACTTGACTAAAAAAGAAACGAATGATATATAAAGAAGTCTTTCAACATTTAGGGTACATTTAGTAAAACTCGTATACTTAAAATTTTATACATTTCTATTTAGTGATAAAAGTTCAAAGTTTAATCAACGTTTATATAAAAATGTACATTGGATGATTAGTTTCTGTACTTTTGTTAGGAAATATCAGGTGATATGTCAGGGACATAGAGAATCTTGTATCATAACTTATTTGTAAATCTAGTTAATCAAGGGATACCAGTAAAAGTACGTTATACAATCGGAAGACTCAGTGACTCACATAAGTCTTATTTATCTTTACTTAGAGTTTCAGGTAATCGAATTTGAGGGTAGGTGAGAGTCAGAGAAGATTTTACAGGTAGTTTAACAGTATATCGGATATAAACTCTTATAGGGGGTAGTCCTTGTGAAACGAAATACTTCGTCTAGTAGTTTAATTACTTGTTGAAATTGAAACCTTTTTAAGAGGAATTAGTTCGACTTGTGACGGAAGAGAAGTAAAGACTGGGAACAAGGGTCAACACGGAATTTTATTCGTTAAGGAAAGTATAAATCTAGATATAGAGGTATAACACGGAGGAGATCGAGTCCAATCTATAAGGTAGACAGAAACATAAAAAAAAAGATTAAATATAAAGGAGGAATCAGACCTATGTCAGATCAAACGTTTTCGGTACTGAGATATGGTCATCGTTATTCCAAATGATTCTTATAGAATCTTCGTCTCTTTGTAAACTTTCGTTCGGGTGTTAGTGGGTCGACAGTCAGTGGGTGTATTTTCTCGAACTCAGTTCGTGTATTCCCTTTTGTGAGATCACCTTGTGTAAAAATATACTTATAACTCTTCTCAAGTCTCTTAGTGGTCAGTTGAGACTTTTGTCCACTAAAGACTAGGTTCTCTGATGAAAAAACTAACCTTCAATCGATTCCTCTGAGTGGATAGTCATACGATCTTAGTTGACTTTCTGGGACGGTGGGAGATACGTCGATGGAGTAGGAATACTTGGTCGAAAGATAATTTTCGGTAGACCGGTGGTCACGGTTCGTTCTCTGATTACCGACCGGCAGGAATCAAGGAATCTTAACTTGTCATAGGGTTTAACTTGGGGTATATTCCCTAGTTAAAGGAGACTAGACCTTAAGTAAGGTGGGGGGGGGTGGAAAAAAGGGGTGAAAAGGATATAACTACTTAAAAATCGAAGAGACAGTAAGACGAAAGAGTTCAATTCGTAAACTTGTGTTTCTTGAGAACAAATGTATATAATAAAATGATAGTAACGGTAATAAATTTCAGTTTTACGAAATTCGTAAGTACCGAATCTAGAGTCTTTAAGTGGTTACATTGAATCACAAATGGACGAATCATGTTTAAATTTCTCGAAAGGAGAAATAGATAACGAAGGGCAAGAAAGATGGTCCAAAATATCCCTTGGATAACAAAGGGACCGTAACTCTTTATAACATCGAGGACTGGATGTCTCCTCGAAGTTAGATATGAATAGTAATACTTGACTTAATAAGGGGGGTGGTTAGAGTGGTAAGTTTCAAACTAGGAATTAGAGGTTACACTGGTGTAATCCGCTATACCGGAAGATCCTCTACTACTGGTAATTTACGCCTTGGAATTCTTCTACCGTCTCCTTATCTTGCCCCTCTGGTGAAAGAGGGGGTGTTTAAGTAGCTTTCTTGTAAATTTGCGACTCATTTAAGGTGTTTTGTTGAAGACTTACGACCGTCTTGTGTAGTCCGTAGGTCTTTTCGTCGAGTAACAGAAGTTTTCCTCCATCCTTTTTTATATTTTCTATTTTTCTCTCTGTTTTCTCCATCCCTGTCTCGAGACAGGGGCATTCCCTCAGAATTCTTTCTCTCTTCAAAGGTTTGTGGTCCTTTGTGAGAGTGACGGCTCAGACACCGATTGGAACCTTGGTGTCTCCTGTTGTATTGGTCGTCCTTTTTATTTATTAAATTTGGGGGTCTAATACACGGGTTGTCATTGAGGGGGTCACCTCTTCGTCGCGTCTACGGACGTAGACGACGATCATTCACCCCCGACCCGTCCCTTCGCAACCGACGTAACGAATCTCATTCCTGGACCGGACTTACGGGGTCCCCGTTAGACTCTCTTGATTGAACCCTATCGTTTGGTCTGACACCGTATCCTTTTCGGGGATGGTGTCCTTTTCGGGATTGGATTCTGTGACGATCCGGGCGATTGTCTTGTTTCCTGACTAGTCTCGATCGACCGACGTCTGGTAGAGGGAGATCACTCTCCGTCGGTCTCGACCTTCCCCCGTTTGCGTCGGGGTCTCTCCGTAATAGATGGTTTGACGTTCGTCTGAAGTAACGATTGGTTCTGAAGAACCCTAAGACCTGCCAGTTGTAGGCGAATTCTTCCACGCGTCCAACATGTGGGCCTTTTGGCTCGTCGTCCCTACCCCCTCCACTATTCAACGTCGCTGGTGCGAGCGCTTTGTGGACTAGTGGACTCGACGAGCCTGGACCCTTCCCGTGTCTTGCGTCCGGGTTGGTTCAGACGTGGAGACTCCTGATGGGCTCATGTACTTGGACTCACCGAATCTGGACCCTTCACATATGTTGGGTCCCGGTAGGAGTTTGTCTAGGACCGTCTCGTTGGATCTCGGATTGGTCACATCTGTGCCTTTCGTGTGTACGGCACTCGCTACCGTTTGGGTCACACCGACTCTGTGACGTTTGTGTGCGGTCACAATAAACAAACGTCATAGGTAGGGAGGGGTGTCGTACTGACTAGTTGACTTGGATTTTTTCACAGGTGGTGGCGGGGGAACACGGTCCCACCTTTAATCTGTGACTTCTCTGGTCGTTTGTCTTCTTCGATGTTCTCTCCCTTGGAGGAACCTTCACTGTCCACGCTATCTAATTTTGGGACATCAATCATACCTGATGTATCCTTCCCCGGATATAGACTTTTACTTGACTGGGGTGTGACGGACGTTGTTGTAGTCTCTTTTAGGATCTATATTAAAATGATAGTAAGAAATTAAAAAATTAACAAAAAATTTTAAAAAATCAGGAAATAATGAGGAAATTAAAAGTAAAAATAATGGATGATAATGAAACGTTTTTTTCTCTCTCTGGGATAAAAAATTTCGTTTGAAGTATATATGCATATAAAATATTGAAAACACTGAAAAAAAAGAAATTATAACATAAAAACTTTTAGGTTGGAGATGAGATCTAAAAATTAGAAACTAAAAACCATAAACAATAGTTAAAACATAGAAATTCTTGGGTTAGAAGTCACGGGTAAAAATGAACCCCCGCTCTAATGACCGAACTGACGAGAAAGGGCGAAACCTGAGAGGAAAAAGAGGTGGTCCAGCAGAGATCGAGGAGGGAAGGGAAAGAAAAGAGATGGGTTGAGACACTTAGAGATACACACATGACCTACCACCTCTTGAAAATCCCTTGACTAATGACCGACCTAGACAGAGAGAGGAAAACTAAGGGGGGAAATAGGAGGACCGGTGGAGATAAAGGGAGGAAGGAGAAGAGAAGAGATATATTGAGACACTTGTAGAGACTCACCAGGTCTGACACCTCGTGTGTATTCCTTCACTAATGACCGATCGAATGAGAGAGGAGAGAGCTAAGGTGGAGTAGAGTAGGACCAGTGGAGGTAGAGGGAGGAGGGAGAAGAAAAGAGGTAAATTGAGACACTTGAAGAGACACACAGGGAGTGACACCTCTTTGAAAAGTAGAAATTGGGTCTACAAAATAGTTGCCACGACATATATACCTCTTCAGAACTCCGATGTCAATTTTATTCTGACTTTTGGCCTTCGTCCTCCGAACTCAGGTTTAGGACTCTTGTGGTCTCTTGAGGACTGAGGTCCCTTGTAATTAGCTGTCCTCGAGTAATTTACGGAGATATGGATGTGACTTTGGTTCGTGGTGGGTTCGCAGTTTTTCAAGGTCTCGTTCTGTATGGTCCGTTTAAGAGGTCGTTGTGTCCTTGTATCGGGACTTGAAGTTATATATCCGACGGGTTTCAGTGAGGTTTGGGTGACTGTAGAGTATTGAGGAATGACCTGTGAAATAACGTGAGGTCTCTCTTAAAGAGGTCGAGGTGGGTGGTCTTGTGGTTGTGTTCGAAGGGATTGGTTCTTTGGAACCGTTCGACGGGTATGTCGGGGTGGGTGTCACTCCTTTGAGGTGTTATTTCTCTTGAGGTGTTTGACGGTCTTATGTCTTTCCGGTGTGGTTTGTGTCGTTATATTTGTTCTACTTCTCTGTTCCCTATGAGTCGTCCATTTCCTTGTCCTATTTACGGGTCGTTTGGTTTGTTTTCTCCTTCTCTATCCCTTAGATGGACTATTTCTTAAGACTTACTATCACTTTTACTAGGTGTTAGAACTTTTGTTTTACCTTAGTTCTATTTATCGGACTTCTGTTCCTGACTCTTCTACGTTCTTTTCAAATTGTTCCTGGATCTTCTTTATTTTTTCTCCTCAGTTATATACTACTTATTACGTTATTTACTCTAGTTTTTGTGAGACGTCCCTTGTTTATCATCTTATTAAATCCTCTTCTATCCTAATCACTCCATCTTCTATCTTACCATCTTTATTTACTTAGTCTCTCCTTTTCTCTTTTTGATTAATTTTCTTTAATCCTGTTAGAGTCTCTGGAGACCCTGTTACAATTTACGGGGTTGTAAACTTAGTATCCTCAGGGTCTTCTTCTTCTGTTCTTCTTTCTGGTACTCTTTTATGAACTCCTCTATTATCAACTTTTTTTAGGGATATTGTCCCTTCCTTTATTCGTGGTTCAAGTTCTTTGTGTCTCTCAGGATTTGTCCAGTTTGGGTTCCGTTTTGTGGGGTTCTGTGTATAATTAGTTTAATTGTTTCTAGTTTGTGTTTCTTGTTTATAATTTTCATCGTTCCCTTTTTGTTGTTTATTGTGTGTTCCCCTAAGGGTATTCCTATAGTCGACTAGAAAGTTATCTTTGAGAAGTCCGGTCCTCCATTACCGTCCTGTATGAATTTCACCATTTTCTTTTATTGGATGTCGGGTCTAACGACATGGGTCGTTCTTAGAGTAAGTTTATACTTCCTCTTTAGTTTTCGAAATGTCTGTTCGTTTTCAACTCTCTTAAGTCGTGGTAGTTTGGTCGAGAGGTTGTTTACGATGTCCTAGAAGAGATCTGTCCTTTGTGTTTTTCCCACATATTTGAGTTTGGGTTTTGTTATTTCCTTTACCGTTACCGTAGTATGAATAGTTATTAATGGAATTTACATTTACCTAACTTACGGGGTTGGTTTTCTTTTTCTAATCGACTTACCTATGTTTTTATTCTGGGGATATATACAACAGATGTTCTCTGGGTAGAGTTTTGTTCCCTGTGTATGTCTGACTTTCACTTCCCGACCTTTTTCTATAAGGTGCGTTTATCTCTGGTTTTCTTTCGTCCTCATCGTTACAAGTATAGACTATTTTATCTGAAATTTTGTTTCAGACACTTTTCTCTTTCTCCTGTCTGTGATGTATTACTAGTTTCCTAGTTAGGTTCTTTTTCTATATTGTTAATATTTATATATACGTGGGTTGTATCCCCGTGGTGTTATAAATTCTGTTTACGATTGTTCATACTTTCCCCTTTAATTGTTATTGTATTATTATCACCCTCTAAAATTATGGGGTGAGTGTGGATACCTATCTAGTTGATTATGTTATCTGGTCAATCTGGATTAACTATAGATATCCTGTAAAGTGGGGTTTTGTTACTTAAAGTGGAAAAAAGAGTTCACGTGTACCTTTGAAGAGGTCCTATCTAGTGTAGGACCCGGTATATAGATCGGAACCATTTAATTTTTTTTTTTTTTTTTACTTTAGTAAGGTTCATAGAAAAGACTGGTGTTACGTCATTCTAATCTAGAGTTAATGTCCTCTTTATGATAATTTTTAAGGTTGTATACCTCCGACTTGTTGTACGACGACTTATTGGTTTTTTAGTCTCTTCTTTGGTTTTTTCTTTATTTTTGTACGTATCTTTACTTACTTTTACTTTTGTGTCGTTGGGTTTTGGACACCCCGTGACATTTTCGTTACGATTCCCTTCCAAGTATCGTTATGTCCATATGGAGTTTTTTTCCCTTTCTCAGTTTATTTATTGGATTGAGATGTGGATTTCTTTGATCTTTTTTTCCTTCTTTACTTCTTGGGGTCCCAATCATCTTCCTTTCTTTAGAATTTTTAATCCCGTCTTTATTTACGTTTTCTTTGTTTTCTCTGGTATCATTTTTAGTTGTTTCGGTTTTCGACCAAGAAACTCTCCTATTTGCTTTAACTGTTTGGTAATCGTTCTGAGTATTTCTTTGTTTCCCTCTTTTTAGTTTAGTTGTTTTAATCTTTACTTTTACCTCTCTAGCGTTGTGTGTTGTGTCTTTATGTTTCCTAATATTCTCTGATGACAATCATTAATACACGGTTATTTTACCTGTTACACCTTCTTTACCTGTTTAAGAATCTTTTCATGTTGAAAGGTTTTGACTTGGTCCTTCTTTATCTTTTAGAATTGTCTGGGTAGTGTTCGTGTTTATAACTTTGACATTAGTCTTTAGAAGGTCGTTTGTTTTCGGGCCCAGGTCTGCCGAAGTGTCGACTTAAGATGGTTTTTAAATCTCTTTTCGATTGTGGATAGTATGAGTTTGAGAAGGTCTGTTAACGTCTCCTTCCATTTGAAGGTTTGAGTAAGATACTCCGGTGGTAGTGGGGTTTTGGACTCTTTCTACGGTGTTTTTTTCTTTTGATGTCCGGTTATAGTGACTACTTATATCTACGTTTTTAGGAATTGTTTTAAGATCGTTAGTCTTAGGTTGTTGTGTAATTTTTCTAGTATGTAGTACTGGTTCACCCGAAATAGGGTCCCTACGTTCCTAAGAAGTTATAGACGTTTAGTTAGTTACATTATGTGGTGTAATTCTTTAACTTTTTATTTTCGGTGTACTAATAGAGTTATCTACGTCTCTTTCGGAAACTGTTTTAAGTAGTAGGTAAATACTATTTTTGAGAGGTCTTTCGTCCTTATCTTCCTTGTATGGAGTTGTATTACTTTCGATATATACTGTTTGGGTGTCGTTTGTAATAGGAGTTACCACTTTTAAACTTTTGTAAAGGGAATTTCAGTCCTTGTTCTGTTCCCACGAGTGAGAGTGGTGATGATAAGTTGTATCAAAACCTTCAAAACCGGTGTTGTTAGTCTCGTCTTTTTCCTTAGGTTAAACCTTTTCTTCTTTATTTTGAGAGTGAGAAACGTCTTCTGTACTAGGAGATGTATCTTTTGGGACTTCTGAGGTGGTCTTTTAATGATCTCGATTAGTTACTTATATCGTTTCAACGTCATATATTTTAGTTGTGTGTCTTTAAGGACCTTAAGGATATGTGATTATTACTCTTTTATCTTTCTCTTAATTCCTTTGTTAAGGTGAATGGTAACGTTGCTTTTCTTATTATATGAAGAGGTCTCTTCTGTTTGTCTACCGATGGTTTGTGTATTTTTCTAGGGTTGTAGTGAGTAATAGTCTCTTTACGTTTAGTTTTGGTGTTACTCCATAGTAAAGTGTGGTTAGTCTTACCGACGATAGGTTTCAGATGTTCGTTATTTACGACCTCTCCCACACCTCTTTTCTCTTAGGAAAATGTGACAACCACCCTTACGTTTGATCATGTCGGTGATACCTCTTGTCACACCTCTAAGGAATTTTTTGACCTTTATCTTGACGGAATACTGGGTCGTTAGGGTGTCGACCCGTATGTGTGGCTCCTTTGGTCTTAACTTTCTTTGTGTACATGAGTAGTGTCGTGACAAATGTTATCGGTCCTGTACCTTCTTTCGATCTACAGGTAGTCATCTACTTACCAATTCTTTCGACACCATGTATATGTGTCACCTCATAATGAGTCGGTAATTTTTCTTATGTAAAGTTGGTCAAGATTACTCCACCTACTTTGACCTCGGATAATGTGTCTCACTTCATTCGGTCTTTCTTTTGTGGTTATATCATATGACTACGTATATATATGTTATATCTTTCTACCATTACTATTAGGACATACGTTCTGTCGTTTTCTCTGTGTCTACATATCTTGTCAGANTCCTTGTTCTGTTCCCACGAGTGAGAGTGGTGATGATAAGTTGTATCAAAACCTTCAAAACCGGTGTTGTTAGTCTCGTCTTTTTCCTTAGGTTAAACCTTTTCTTCTTTATTTTGAGAGTGAGAAACGTCTTCTGTACTAGGAGATGTATCTTTTGGGACTTCTGAGGTGGTCTTTTAATGATCTCGATTAGTTACTTATATCGTTTCAACGTCATATATTTTAGTTGTGTGTCTTTAAGGACCTTAAGGATATGTGATTATTATTCTTTTATCTTTCTTCTTAATTCCTTTGTTAAAGTGAATGGTAACGTTGCTTTTCTTATTATATGAAGAGGTCTCTTCTGTTTGTCTACCGATGGTTTGTGTATTTTTCTAGGGTTGTAGTGAGTAATAGTCTCTTTACGTTTAGTTTTGGTGTTACTCCATAGTAAAGTGTGGTTAGTCTTACCGACGATAGGTTTCAGATGTTCGTTATTTACGACCTCTCCCACACCTCTTTTCTCTTAGGAAAATGTGACAACCACCTTTACGTTTGATCATGTCGGTGATACCTCTTGTGACACCTCTAAGGAATTTTTTGACCTTTATCTTGACGGAATACTGGGTCGTTAGGGTGTCGACCCGTATGTGTGACTCCTTTGGTCTTCACTTTCTTTGTGCACATGAGGTTACAAGTAGTGTCGTGACAAATGTTATCGGTCCTGTACCTTCTTTCGATTTACAGGTAGTCATCTACTTACCAATTCTTTCGACACCATGTATATGTGTCACCTCATAATGAGTCGGTAATTTTTCTTATGTAAAGTTGGTCAAGATTACTCCACCTACTTTGACCTCGGATAATATGTCTCACTTCATTCGGTCTTTCTTTTGTGGTTATATCATATGACTACGTATATATATGTTATATCTTTCTACCATTACTATTAGGACATACACTCTGTCGTTTTCTCTGTGTCCACATATCTTGTCAGAAAACCTGAGATACCCTCTCCCGCTCCCACCCTACTAAACCCTCTTACCGTAACTTTGTACGTATTATAGTATACACTTTGCTTAGTGGTCCGGGCCAAGCTATGTACTATGTCCTACGAACCCCGACCACGTGACCCTACTGGGTCTCCCTACCATACCCCTCCCTCCTCCTTCCCCGCAAGTCCTACTCCTTGTGTACATGTGGGTACCACCTAAGTACAACTACATACCGTTTTGGTTATGTTATAACATTTCATTAATCGGAGGTTAATTTTATTAATTTAAATATAAAATTTTTTACTGGTAATTTACTCCAGTACACTCACCCCGAGATTAGATTATTTTGACGACAGGAATATTATTCTCCTTCTCTGTGGTCTCAAGGGAGACGGGACTGTCGGGACTCTTGTTTTGTTGTTATTTGTTTACCACACTTCTGTGTTACTTTTGTCTGGTAGACGTTCAGACTTCTCTACGGAGGGTTCTTTAGTTGGGACGATCTGGAACTTCAACCTAAAGGTCCGAAGGAGTCAAGTCAAGTCAGCGAGTCAGCACAGGCTGAGAAACGCTGGGGTACTTAGCGACGTTCGCTCCGGAGGGACAGGTAGTGGTTGAGGGACTTAAGTGAGTCTGAGTGCAGGTAGTTCAGTCACTACGGTAGGTCGGTAGAGTAGGAGACACCAGGGGAAGAGGAGGACGGGAGTTAGGGAGGGTCTTAGTCTCAGAAAAGGTTACTCAGTTGAGAAGCGTACTCCACCGGTTTCGTGACCTCGAAGTCGAAATCGTAGTAAGGAAGGTTTCTTTAGGGTCCCGACTAGAGGAAGTCTTACCTGACCAACCTAGAGGAACGTCAGGTTCCCTAAGTGTTCTCAGAAGAGGTTGTGGTGTGAAGTTTTCGTAGTTAAGAAGCCGCGAGTCGGAAGAAGTGTCAAGTTGAGAGTGTAGGTATGTACTGATGACCTTTTTGGTATCGGAACTGATCTGCCCGGAATCAGCCGTTTCATTACAGAGACGAAAGCTTATACGACAGATCCAACCAGTATTGAAAAGAAGGTTCCTCATTCACAGCAAATTAAAGTACCGACGTCAGTGGTAGACGTCACTAAACCCCCGGGGAGTTTTATTTCAGACTGTGACAAAGGTGACAAAGGGGTAGATAAAGGGTACTTCACTACCTTGGCCTACGGTACTAGAAGTAAAGGACTTACAACTCGAAATCCGGTTGAAAAAGTGAGAGGTGTAAGTGAAAGTGATACTGTTTTAATAAAAGATAATAAATTCGGTGGACCAACCGATATAAAACAATTTAGTCGGACTTGTCTGACTGCATAGACAGTCGTGGGTTTGTCATACAATGTATATAAGAACTTCTCCGATGGAATGTTCCATCGATATTTTAGGGTCTACTTTGGTCCTTGTTTTTTAAATCCCTTTGATAACGTACGGAGATTTTTATTCGTGTAAAAAGTATTCATGTTGTTTTTAACGTAATTTGAATCGTTTGGTCAGTGTAAAGTGACTGTGTTGTTACTTATAGAATCCTCTGGAGGGTCATAATCTATTACGAGGAATACAACGAGTCTATGTAAATGAAGTAAACTTTCTCCTAATATCCTAAATAAATTTATTTCGGTCTTAATCGTTATGGTCTTACTACCCGTAATAAGTTTCAACTTTTATATTAATATTTATTGAAGAAAACTATATCTATTGTCTCTATAAGTTATGCTTCGGAAAAGAAAGAGGGGTGTAAGTTGATCTTAGTGACTTTAAAAGATGGACTTTCAAATAGATAGGTCAAGAAAGTATTTATTACAGATCTAAATTTAATATGGAATTCAAAATCTAACCTAATTCAGTAAAATAGTTTATATAGGTTCTAAGTCATATGGACTTTAGGACCTCGATCTTACATAAAGTGGTACTTAGAAACAAGGGTCTTATGTTTTGTCTATTTTTTCTCTCTCTCTCAGACTATCGGACTCTCTCTTTCCAAGCGAGTTCGAATAATCATGGACAAACTGGAAAAGGACAAATTTTGACTTCAGCTAAAGAATAAGAGTCCGTGTCGTGTGAGACGATGTGTCAATGGAGGAACACGGACTCCTTGTCCTTCAAGAAGCATACAAGGGTCCCACGACTCTCGAAATTTCTTTGACCGAACTAAAGGACTTTTGTATTTATGTAACTAATCGATTACTCGTAAATTACTTGACATTAAAACACGATATGTAAAGAGATGTGTGGTCATACTACTTATTTCTTTTATATAGAAAGAAGTTGTAGATAACGTCGAAGGGAGGATGTGAAGAACATGAAAGAGAGAGGAGGGGTATGTCCTCGTCGGAGTACATGAAGTCTTTATGGACCCAATCTCAGTGGAAGTTTTATTTCCTTTTCCCTTTCTACTTAAAAAAGTTGTTACTTCGACAGACATGAACCTTTATGTGGTAGTTCTTTCAGTTCCGTTGAGTGTATTACCTTCCTTTGTAGGGTTGAAATATATGTCTATCGGTTATTCGTGGACCTTTTCACAAGTAGTAATCGGTAGTCCTTTTATGTTTGGTTCGAGGTGACTACATAATAAAATATGCTTGATCTTAGCGATATTAGTTTTTCTATCTATTGATCATTACGACTTATCCCTCTTTAAGGTTGAAAGGATACGATGATCATCCTTACAATTTAACCTGTCGTTGAAATATTGTACCAAAACGTCAAGGAATCTTATAATAATTATTCTCAATAGAATACTGGGTCTTTATGAGTTTCCTTTATTTTCGTATAATTGTGTGTTTTAACACATGTTTTCAACAATATCATCGTATTAAGTATAATTAATTTTTCACTTTTGTTGCCTTTAAAGGTAGTTTACTACTTACCTATATATTTAACGTCACATAAGAGTGTTACCTTATAACGAGTCGTGACGTTTCCTCTCTTCATGAATATACACTGACTTGGAATTTTTATAATTCACTACCTTCGGTCAATCTTTTCTATTGTATTACGTACTAAGGTAAATGTGTTATACAGGTCTTATCCACTTATCACGGATAAACGATTCATCAGATTCACGACTCTCTGACACATTTTTCACCATCCATTACTTAAGGTGAACCGTAATAGTACTTCTTCCGACTCGTGACTTTTTAACTACGAAAACTTAACACTGTGACTTCTTCTGAGCTCTTAAGGAACCTGACGTTCCTCTAGTTTGGTCAGTTGGGATTTACTTTATTTAGGACTTATAAGTAACCTACCTGACTACTTTGAGGTTATAAAACCGGTGGACTACAATTCTCGGGTTAGTAACCCTTTGTGAGACTACGACCTTTTCTAGCTTCCGTCCTCTTCACCTATTGTCTTCTACTCTACCAATCTATCGTAGTGACTGAGTTACCTGTACTTAAACTCGTTTGAGATCCTCTATTACTTCCTGTCCCTTCGGATCACAAGACATCACGTACCCAAAGTTTCCTAAATACCCCTAAAAAAATTCACACTTCTTTTATAAAGTTTTAACTACCTATGTCCGAGACATTTATATAATTTCTATAACTTAAAATATTAAATTTACCCAGTACCATATATACATTTACTACGGACACTCATTTTAAAGAAAATTTTTATTATGTCTACTTAAACCAAATAGTTTATTACTTATTATAAATACTAAAATGACTCAGTCATTTTACGTATCAAGTTTGTGTTTATACTTTCGTAATTATTCGTCTTAATTCATGGTTTTTCATTACTTGGATAAGTATTAAGTCGAAAGTTTAACTATCTGTGTTTATTACTTATATTAATAGACTTGTCATCGTCCAGCCAGTAAAATTAACTTTGGTCGTTAACTTTTATTAATAAAAACACCAAAAATTCAACTGATCCACGATTACAACTTATCATCTTGAAAGTACTATATAAAAATGTATAAACTAAAATATACGTAACGATATTGTTACTAACTTATAGACCATGATAACTTTAATAGAGTTATAAAACTTCGGATGAAAGGATCACAGTTTTTTGTATATTGAATAACGTATATACCCATACTGTAACCCTAATAAAAATTATATAATCACTCAATCTTATCTAAAAGACTTTATAAATAAACTAATGACATGTCTTTTCTAAATTGTCTCGACCAAAGTGTCGAAAAACACTCCCTGAACGAATATTCTAACGAGAAACCGGTCGAAAACCTCTAAACTTAAAGACTCCCAAAAGTGGTAAGGGTCTTATCCATTCTCACTAAATGCTGACTTTTTCTTAAAAATGTAACACCTAATGAAACTTTAAAACTAAAGGAATACCTTAAAACCTTTGAACCATGTACGATTTGTCTCCCACGGATACACTGGTTGGAGTTTATTTTTGGGACCTGGGACTTGGAGTTACTTGTAAGGACGAGATGTTGTAAAATATGGACCACGGTAGGGAGGAAGGACCCTTTTAATTGACACAGGACACCTGAGGTGACCCTCTACTAGAAACCCTCGAATATTGACTAAAGAAGTATCCGAAAAGGGGAAACGAGTAAAACAGATATAAGATAGTGACTTTACTTAGTAGTAGTACTTATGTCATATGACTCATATCACTTAGTAGAATTCATTAGTAGTTTAGATGTCCCCCAGACTCACTTGAGAGGTTTGTTGACATATCGTTGATACGATACAAAAATCCTAAAGTAAATTTAAATAACGTAAACCATGAAGTTAAATAAGGTTCAAAATTATTATAAGAACAATACAGACTTAAATAATGTATATTTGTGGTATCTTTACAAAAATAACCCCTTCGAAAACTCAATGGTTATAAATGATTACATGTTACCGACATAAAAGAGTATAGTGTTTATACTACGTCAATAAATGATTACGTATATAATCTAAACAACGACCGATAAATGATAAATGGTTGGTAAATGACTAGATCATATATAAAAATTCCAAATTGAAATATGAAAAAGTTCCCGTCATCTGACGTTGACATATAAGTCTTGAATATTAATATCTGTTCACGGACACTACGTAATATAAAGGAAAGTACTTAATTCAAGGGAAACCTCTTTTTTTGACTTAACCATAATTAAAAAGGGATTTGTATGAATTTTTACCCCTTTATGGTATAATGTAAATAAATAGAATACGTGTTCAACTATACCGTGTTATAAAGTAAGAATAAAAAGGAGGAAACATAAACGTATCAAATATCACGAAACCGAATAATAGAATCAAATAATTTTAAAACTTTCATTCCCCTATAATCACACAGTGATAAGAGAGAGTAGAGTCCAGTCCTATTTGGTTCACGGTGTCACAAACATAGAAAAAAAAAAATTTTAGAGTGATGTGTCATACTGGTTTTCCTTTCGATGAGTTGGTCTGGGTTTGACTCAATTGTCTACGACGCAGAGTATCGTCTTCCACACCCACTTTTAAGTAGGTCCTTTGTAATAGTTCTAACGGACAATCACTATTATTCGAGTTTTTTATCGTATCCATAAAACCAGGGCCTTTCAACAGAGAAAAAATGATCCTTTACGAGACACTTATTCATGACCCTATTTTATTGGTCCCGATTTCCAATTTTGTGTTTAATCTACACCTGTCACGGATACGGTAATCTGAACGGTTCTGTCAGGAGACGAATATACACGAAAAGATAAGTATTGGATCACCTTTGACTTCTCCTCTTCCAATCTCAAATTAAATTACGAACCTCACAGGATCTTAATATACCATTATAAAATTATAGTCCATATTCGAAGATTAACAGAAAGTAAGAAATAAGTAAAAAGACAGACACCCCGATAAATCATTCTTATTTTTAGAACTTTTTCCTTACTAAATATTTGGTCCGTACAAATGTGTCCTACTTTTCTATCATGTTCGTATTTGTAACACAAGTTATTGATATAGGATAAAATTTAGTAAATAAGGATTTAGATAGTTACATACGTGTCTTAGTGTTATAAGTCGGGTTGTCTGGGATGTAATAAGAGACTATGTTCAATTCCTTTTGATCAATACCGTGAGACCTTTGAAGGAACCAGTTAAACTCAGTGAAAACTAGGTGTCACTTAATAAACACTTTTATTTTCATATAGTTACCTATTTATTTAAAGTCATTTATTTTAATTAAACATTTTGTGTGTTTTTATGTTTCTAACATTTTAATTAGGAATTATGGTAAAACAACATACATTGTCCGTAACTTTCAAGGGGTCAGATCAGTGTATATAAGTCAGAATGGAGTAAAATAAATAAGATTATAATGACTACAATAATTATAATATTGTATAAATAAAAGTTTTTCTTTAATATTTAAACTTATAATACTGATTTACAAAACAGTCTCCCAGATATATGGTTCGTTACAAATCGATCAATTAATCTTTTCCGAGTAATCTTTTCTGGGACTACGACCCTTTTTAACTTCCGTCCTCCTCTTTCCCTGTTGGCTCCTACTCTACCAACTTACGATAGTTCCTGAGTTACCTGTGTTCAAACGTGTTCGACCTCCTCAACCACTACCTGTCCCTTCGGACCACTCCACGTCAGGTACCCCAGGGTTTTTCACCTTTTACTAACTCACTGACTTGTCGTTGATGTGTGTGTGTGTGTGTGTGTGTGTGTGTGTGTGTGTAAACTAGTAAGTCTGTGGACTTTATAGTCTTTATATATAAAAAAGTACATATCAACCAGAAACAGGTACCAAGGATTGAGTATCGAGGGTTTTGGGAATCTTAAAAGATTCACTACTCTCCCTATTTCTACATAAAACAATGTAATTACTCCACTGGAAATCTTAAGGTTCCTACCCTGACGAACGGTCCCATCGGTGACAACATTAACCTCCCAACCTTGAAAGCAAGGGTGTGGGACTGAAGACCCCTCCCTTTTTCCCGATCTCAACCTGAGTCAGTGGTTACTGGTTACTAAATTAGTTTGTCCCGAAACATCGTTTCGAAAGGATTTTCGGGGTTTCCCGTCTCGAACTTCTCGAAGTTCCGTCCGCTTGGGTATCTCTAAACCCCCGTGTTGTTTGGACAAGTGTCCTGTTCCCTCGGGAAACAGGAAAGGGGTATGGAACAGGACACCTGAAGAAGGTAAGCTGATAAGGACTCAATATGAGAATATATGTGTGACTACTAAATCGTTCATTTTATAAAGAGACTCATAACACTCGATGAGATCGTATTGTTTTGGGTTCTTCCTCTAGAACCTTTGAACTAAATGTCGTTCAACTAGTCTTCGTGTACAAAGACTGAGAATCGACTCAAATACATCCTAATTTAGGAATTGGATACCCTAAACTAAAGGTCCATCTATAACAATCCCAACTCACCTTAAACCGACGACCATATATTACGAAAGAACCACAACACTTCCTGTTGAGGGTGAGGAAGGGTGGGTCGTCGCGGGGGGTGGGGTTGGGTTATGTGTGTATAACTTTAACCTATATCCTTTGATTTTCCAAACTCTATTTTAGTGTCGTCAGTACGATCTCTAAAGATAACGAAAATTAGGAATCTATTGATACGAAAGTATTTAGAGTAAGACACAGTCAAAGATTGGTATCCGAAAATTTTCAACAACAACAAGTGAGAGAGTCGACACAGACTGAGAAACACTGGGATCTCTGACATAGTGTGGTCCGAAGGGACAGATATCTTAAGAGGTGCGTTCTTGTGATGTCACCCATCGGAAAGTTAAGAGGTCCCACAGAAGGGCTGGGTCGCTGCCTTGGGTCCAGAGGATATAACGTCCGTCTAAGAAATGACAGACTCGATGGTCCCTTCTGACAGAAAGTTAAGACCTAAAACGAGTTTAAGTAAAGGTAACTCAATCCTTATGAAGATTATCGTTTCTTGACTTTTAGGGAAATCACCCAAGTTTAATCATCCCGTAATAAAACCAGTGAAAGTTTCTTTAGATCTCTAGAAACAACGACAGTTGTCCCATCGTGAATTGTACTCAACGTACAATCGTCACAGTAGTTCCGTGTTTTTTTAAAAGAGATCGATAAACGTTAAGGTACAACACAAAACTAGTTTACGTACACTGGAGTATTCAGGGACGTCGAGATCCGTAGTCCAAGTTCAAGTTCTTTCTTTCTTCCTTATAGTGGTTGACAATAAACAGAAAAAAAAAAAAAAATGATTCTTTCCTTGTCACGAAAAGATTTTAGAAGATGACCTGTCTTAAAGGGACTACAGAGTGACTTGTATACACCCAGTGGGAGGTGTAGTTCGATGTTTCCTCAACCCACTCCATTTCTTAACTATTATGTATCCTGACAGTGGTAACTAGATCTTTGTTGTACTATTAGTATAGTATACACCGAACCTGTGTGTCGGGTGTGTTTTACTCCTTTAGACATTCGTTCTCGTTATCATCTTATTTATAGTCCACTGTTAGGGGATAGGTCATGTCATTTACGAAAGGTTATAATATTAGTTTATTTTGACGTTGAGTATGAAACTGTTCACCGGTCCACTTATAACGCGTCGTTCATTCTACTCTGACTCAGACACAGAGAGGAATGTGACTCCGTTTTGGAAGCAAGTGTACGGAGTAGTAAGTAGACTGAGTTTATAAAAACTTTTTCAACACTCTTTTTAATTACTATTTCGTGTTGACAGACTTTACGAGGTAGTATTATTCTTTTTCTTCTTACAAGTCTTTTGTTTACACTTAGATGTAAAAATTTCTCACCTAAGAAAGGATTCTGAAAACCTTATTCTGTGTTTAAAGAAGAAAAAACTTTGCATTACTCTCATATTATAATTGTATAGGTCGATCTTTAAGGACTACCAAAAGTTGTTGAAATACTCACGTGTAAAAAAAACACACACACATTGTATTATTAGGGAAACCTGTTAAGGTCCGTACGTCACATTTCGTTTAGTAGATTAATATTGTTTTTGGACACGTAAAATTTTAGGTGTACAATTGTAAGTGGATTACGTTACGAATACAAAGTGACCCTCTTTATAACCATGGAGACTAAGAATGTCTACAAAATTTTTTTTCGTCGTACCTCTCACCTAACTTAATAACGGTGATCTCAAAACCTTTTACATAAACTAAAATTAAATATTTGTATTCATATAGAAACTAGTAAGAAGTTCCCGTCTCTACATAGAACCTCCATTACAAAGTAAATTTAGAAACTACGGACTATTTTAGGGTTTCATAAGTTCAACTTTCTAAACTATCAGATGTCTCCTCTCTCTTAGAATAACGACGGTAGACATTACTTTAAACCATAAACACGAAATCTATGGAACTCGTTGACCACATGTCTTCGTACCACGAAACGGTATGTGACCCGTTATAAACATGTCTAAATCCCTTTTTTGTGTATACAAAAGACACGATGTAAGACAGGTACGGAAGAAGGAGAAGGGGAGTTTTTAAAAATACGATAAGGAGGTGTTAACTAGTAAACCTCACTCTGTGATAGTCTACTTATCTTGAATTAGTAAAAACTCACTATACACTGTAAGGATTGGAAGAGAAATTCCGTGTCAGTTGTAGTCGTCACCCAATAAATTTTCACAAAGACAGAGGGGTAGTTAGAAATTGGGTATCAAAAATTTTGACGTAGAGAAGAACAGAAACGACCTCGACTAGTAAACAAAATAAACTGAGTTCCTAGACGAACTAAATCTTAGACCTTTATGTGTAGACATCATAACTGTTTTTGGATAAGCATTTTACACCTCTAAGCCGGTATACATGGTCTTCTTTTCGTTACACCGTTTCACTTCATGTTTTAATAAAGACAGAACCATAATAAAAACTCAGTATATAGAGACGGAAAAATACTTGTCGTCCCTATAAACCTTCTTAATGTAGACTCAGTATTTAGGGTTAAACAGATCCTGTACTGATTATCCACAGAAATTGTAACATTCTACTATAATGACAGAGTAGAACGTTTTTAAAAATTTAAAAGTTAGTGTTTATTCTCTCCAGTATGAATTTACGGTTTGTAATTGTAAGTGGAGTAGTTCTTTACAACGGTGACGGAAAAGATCTAGTGAAACGTGTTTGTACAGTATAAGTGTATATCGAAATAAAATAAAACAATAAATTAGTCATCTTAATAGGACGAACTAGAGTCAGGTATCTACAAAAATCTTTCCACACGTTCTCTATTTGAATCTTTTACGTAATTTTTCGTATGTCAACTTATTAGAGATAAAATATGTACCTCTTGATATTTAGAATGACTTGACTTATTACCACGTTTCACCAAAGTAAAACGATATTTAATACTTTTAAATACCTTTAAAGATTTAAGAGTTTTTTATACTTTATAAATAGATTTTACGAAGGGAACTAGAAGACGAAAATACCTCGTCCGATATTCAATCTCAAGTTCTAAACGTGTTGTATATTCTCTTTAGACTTTTATGACTTCTATACACTCTAGTATCCCCTTCCAGAATACAATTACGTACTTTGTCTGTTGTCCAACTGTCAATGTCGTACAATTCATATTTTGGATTAGTAAATCAGTATTTGAAGACTACCATTACTTCTCCAGGTGGTCTTGGAGTTAAAAATCAGTACATCTTCTAACAAATCTCAGTCTTACACTTAAGTATGTTATAAGACTCACCTCATAGAGACTGATCTCCGGTCATTCCTTCTCATGAACCTCTCTCTGAATCTTTTTGTACGTCTCTAAAACGACCGATCAAATTTTAGATAACTTTACCTCGTAGTTTCCTCTCTTTTACGACTCTGAATAAAACCCAAGGGTAGGTACCCCTCGCCTTAAACTTCGAAATGAAATTAAAAAAAAAAAAAAAAAGGATAGAAGTCAAGTCAGCAAGTCAGCACAGGCGAGTCAGCACAGGCTGAGAAACGTTGGGGTACTTAGCGTCGTGTGGTCCGGAGGTACAGGTAGTGGTTGAGGGCCTCAAGTGAGTCTGAGTTCAGGGAGCTCAGTCACTACGGTAAGTCGGTAGAGTAGGAGATAGCAGGGGAAGAGGAGGACGAGGGTTAGGGAAGGTCGTAGTTTCAGAAAAGGTTACTCAGTCGAGAAGCGTACTCCACCGGTTTCATGACCTCAAAGTCGAAATCGTAGTAAGGAAGGTTTCTTTAGGGTCCCAACTAGAAGTCTTACCTGACCAACCTAGAGGAACGTCAGGTTCCCTGAGAGTTCTCGGAAGAGTCCATCAAAAATAAATAAATAAATAAAAACCGAATTCTTTCACTTCAACGAGTCAGGACAGACTGAGACACACTGGGGTATCTGCCGTCGGGTGGTTTGAGGGGGTAGGGACCCTAAGAGGTCCGTTCTTGTGACCTCACCAAACGGTAAAGGAAGAGGTTACGTACTTTCACTTTTCCCTTTCACTTCAGCGAATCAGTACAGGTTGAGAAACTCTGGGGTACCTGACGTCGAATGGTCCGAGGAGTCAGGTACCCTAAAAGGTCCTTTCTCACGACCTCATCCAACGGTAACGGAAGAGGTCCCCTAGAAGGGTTGGGTCCTTAGTTTGGGTCCAAAGGGAGTAACGTCCGTCTACGAAGTGGCAAACTCGGTGTAACAAAATGTTATCTATAGAACACAGTCAAAGTCTGAGACTTTCTTTTACCACGACTAGAACTTCAGAGATTATCTTATAAATACGTTAACAGTATCCCTTCTTATTTGGACTAAGGTATATAAGATGACATAAACGATATTTAATTAGTAACTTCTCTCAAAAGAACCACCGAGTCACGATTTCTTAGACAGACGTCCTCTACATCCTCTACACCCAAGCTAGACACGCAGTCCTTCTGGGGGACCTCTTCCCGTACCGTTGATTGAGGTCATAAGAACGGACTTCTTAGGGTACCTGTCTCCTTGGACCGTCCGACGTCAAGTACCTCAGCGTTTCTTAGTCTGTGTTCGTTTCACGAAATCCTACGTCTGTCAGTGATTTTACTACAACGGATATCGAATTTCGTATATATTACCGAGTACAGACCCTTAGGACTGAGGTCACAGTCTCACAATATGATTTTATGGAAATAAATCGAATATCCTTTGTAAGGCTGGTCGTGATGGACTCTTACGGACGTTTTTTCTTCTTTAATTTGTACGGTAGGCCTCAACCAGCCTTGGTGGATGAGGATAGTAGGTTTGGGTCCGTTCTACCAAGAAGTCCTGCGATTAGACGGTAAAAGAGTTGTACGACCAAAAGGTTCACTTTCAACGAGTCAGCACAGAACTTAGAAACGTTGGGGTAACTGATATGTCAGGTAACTTAAGAGGTCCGGTCTTATGACCTTATCCATTAGAAAGGGAAAAGGTCCTCTAGAAGGGTCCCTAGTTTGGGTCCAGATTTCAGTAATAGGGAATAGGGTTGTTGACTAGAGAGTTAAATGACTGGACGGTACGTCACTCGTCATACTCGAACCTGAATTATTGTCTTATTTTCACTTCACCGTTTATATTAGAGATCTAAAATGATAATCTTAAAATTTTAGTTAGAAAATAGGTAATAGAAATCTTAAAAGAAAGATGACGTGATTAATCGGGGTTTGCGTTTGTGTGGATGTATGTGTATAGAGAAAATTTTCAGTGTTATAAGTAACCTGATAACCTTTTAACCTTATAAAGAACTTATTTATGGTGAATGAGTTTGTACAACGTTTGGATCCTGTGATCCTATTTTAGTTAAAAACAGTTCCTTTTAAACGATTCTTAATCCAGTAAAGAAGTTATTCACTTTGGGTTCTTTGAACCTTTTATTAAGATCTTTTTAGTCATTTGGTATTCGTTTCACGAAGGAAAACTCTACTGTAAATCTTTTCTAGTGAAAACTGTATTAAGTTGGTTGAGTAGGTGTGTTTAAAGTGACAGTTAACAGGGAATAAAAGGTACATCAAGAGACAGTAAAGACAGGAAGTTTTATAGACCTCCTATAAAAAGTTCAGAAAGTAACGGGTAAACGTGTACTTCGGTATGGTTTTAGAGGAAGTATCCTTTTTTTCACATTTTAACGTGAATAAAATGTAAAGAACAGAAATAAAGAGTACTGAATGCATTAATATAATTATCATTATAAATGACCGGTACAGTGTAAATTGGATCGTAATAGTTACATCCGTAGTGACAAGAAGTACAAATGGTACTTTTATGGACGTTTACATAACAGTAACAAAGGTTGACTTGTGTACTTTTACTCTTTAGTCGTTCTACACTGAGATTTAATATGACTTAACTAATTTTGGACCTTGTAGAGAAACCTCTAAGTTATCGTTAGTCAGAAATAGAAAGGTACCTTCTCGACTAAAAACTTTAACCTGTTTAAGTAAGACCGGTTAAAACCTATTACTCTAAACGGTAATTCGATCCATTATCACAAAAGACGGGGTTTATGTCGAAATGAGCTTCCATCACTTTATCTAAAAGAACTCAGCAAGTGTTTAACTAGGATAAAGTAAATGTTTAATCCTCAGGGTTTAAAGAACACTCGATACCGATAACACTCTTACCTATATCTATGTATACATAAGATAAGTTTACTACTTACATTTCTATGGTTTCTAAAGATTCAAAAGTAAAGTGAACGATATGTAAAATAAAATATAGGAACAAAACGTATCATTACGTTTAGAAAATTGTATCTCTAATTAATTAATAAATAAGTTACGTTTGATACTGGATAACAAGTCGGTAGACAAAAAATATTTGTTACGAAATGATTTTGTGTCTGTAATCTAAATTAAATGCATAACGAATAGCTATTAAAATACTAAGTGGTCTCCTCAACTCGTAAACTCTACCTCCATCAGACAGAATTTTTCCGATTTGATAAATGATACATCGGGAAATGTCTTTTTCTAACACTGGAGAGGAAAACTTTTATGATGTGATCACACCAAGTCAAGTCAAGTCAGCGAGTCAGCACAGGTTGTGAAACGTCGGGGTACCTGACGTCGTGCGGTACGGAGGGACAGGTAGTGGTTGATCGTCTCAAGTCGGTTTGGGTACAGGTAACTCAGTCACTACGGTAGGTCGGTAGAGTAGGAGACAGCAGGGGAAGAGGAGGACGGAAGTTAGAAAGGGTCGTAGTCCCAGAAAGGGTTACTCAGTCAAGAAGCGTAGTCCACCGGTTTCATAACCCCAAAATCCAAGTTGTAGTTAGGAAGGTTNTGATCGTCTCAAGTCGGTTTGGGTACAGGTAACTCAGTCACTACGGTAGGTCGGTAGAGTAGGAGACAGCAGGGGAAGAGGAGGACGGAAGTTAGAAAGGGTCGTAGTCCCAGAAAGGGTTACTCAGTCAAGAAGCGTAGTCCACCGGTTTCATAACCTCAAAATCCAAGTTGTAGTTAGGAAGGTTTCTTCTGAGTCCCGACTAGAGGAAATCCTACCTGATCAACCTAGAGGAACGTCAGGTTCCCTGAGTGTTCTCAGAAGAGGTTGTGGTGTAAAGTTTTCGTAGTTAAGAAGCCGCGAGTCGAAAGAAATATCAGGTCGAGAGTGTATGTATGTACCGATGATCTTTTTGGTATCGGATCTGATCTACCTGGAAACAACCGTTTCATTACAGAGACGAAAACTTATACGATAGATCCAACCAGTATTGAAAGGAAGCTTCCTCATTCGTAGAAAGTTAAAGTAAGGACGTCAGTGGTAGACGTCACTAAAACCTCGGGGGGTTTTATTTTATAGAGTGACAAAGGTAGTAAAGGGGAAGATAAACGGTACTTCACTACACTGACCTACGGTACTAGAAACAAAAGACTTACAACTCGAAATTCGGTTGAAAAAATGAGAGGAGAAAGTGAAAGTAGTTCTCCAAAAAATCAAGAAGAAGTTAAAAACGGTATTCCCACCACAGTAGAGATATAGACTCCAATAACTATAAAGAGGGTCGTTAGAACTAAGGTCGAAAACGAAGGAGGTCGGGTCTTAAAGAGTACTACATCGGACGTATATTCAATTTATTCATCCCACTGTTATATGTCGGAACTGGATGAGGAAAAGGATAAACCTTGGTCAGACAACAAGGTACAGGTCAAGCTTGACAACGAAGGACTGGACGTATGTATAAAGAGTCCTCCGTCCATTCTACTAGACCACAAGGGTAGAGAAAGTCTTATGATATGACCATTATTACAGAAAATCTTACTCTTTGTTTAGTTCGTCGAAGAAGAACATGTTATTATAGTGTGGCACGAGTATTATTATGTGATACAGAAGGGTCCACCGCGATCAATATTTCTTGGGTGGACGGTTACATCCTCTGTATACTCTACGTAGGGACCCAACCCTTCTAGGGGACCTCCTCATATGTTGTTGGGTAAGGTCATAAGAACGTACCTCTTAGGGTACATGTCTCCTCGGACCACACGATGTCAGGTATCCCAGAGTTTCTTAGAATGTTCTGACTTCACCGAATCGTACGTGTCTGGACGTACGACTGTTATATAATTCTAAGTAGCCGGGGAGACCTCTCGTCGTCACGAGAGTGTCCTTAAGATCCCCTCCTCCGAGGTAACCACATTCCATCTTTATCTCTCTCTCTCTCTCTCCTTTCTTTTCCACCCCGATTTGTTTACTTTTCGAGACTCCCGTAAAGTGAATGTAAATGAATGACATCCGTTTAACTATTAGACTAAGTGTCTCTTGTGTACGTGATAAAGGACAATAAGTAAGGTACGTGACAACACACCGTAACTAGTCGTGATCTCGACTCTAAAGAGAAGCTTAGTTCGAGTAACCTTAGAAAGTGTGCTTGTGTAAGTAGAATATGGATTCTTGTTAATTTTCTTAATAAGAATAGTGTCTTTTTTTTTACCTCCCCTTTCCCTTAGATTTACGTATAAACATTTCTTAAAAATTTTCATACTTAATATTACTATATGATACAAATAAAATAACTAACGGAGTAAAGTTCCTCGTATCTACTTTCTATAATATTTATGTTTTTCAATAATATTTATGTTTTTTACCTCCCTTAGTTAAGTGACACTACTATTAACGTCTTCTCATTATTTCCCGAATACCACTTTAATATTATGTCTTAAAGAATCGTTTACGACGTCGTGTTAACATTCTTGATTCACTGTTTAACCTATACTTGAAATATCGATAAACCCGTTTCTCTTTATCACAAATATGTATACTAAGTGTAACAAAACTGACTCTGTATGAACAGGATGTAACGAAATCACTAACCTTTGTTACAAAAAATATAACCCTAAAGTATAATATGGATGATTCTGACCGAATTATTAAACACTTCGTACTACGTTTTACTTTTAAGTCCGTGAAATTAGTTTTAATAATTAGAGTTCTGTCACTGTTGTTTCATAATACGGTTGTTATCCGGAAGATACTCGTCCATATTGAGCTCCTCCTCGTGTAGGTACTTATCTGGGAAACCGGATGTTAAATAAGACTCTCCTCAGTGGTCCTGAACAGTATAAGTATGATTTTCATAGTAGTAGTCGTCGTCGTACCGTCTATAAATGACTTTCGGGTTAAATTTTCTGAGAACCGAGAACCTTCTTTTTGATATTTTTTGAATCACATAATTTTTCGTCTCTGTAATGAAACGGTTGTTTCCAGGTAGATCAGTTTCGATACCGAAAAGGTCATCAGTATATTTCTACACTTTCAACCTGGTATTACTTTACTCACGGTTACTTAACTACGAAAACTTGACACCACAACCTCTTTTGAGAACTCTCAAGGAACCTGTCGTTCCCCTAGTTTAGTCAGTCAGGATTTCCTTTAGTTGGGACTTATAAGTAATCTTCCTGACTCCGAAGATTACGGTTCCGAGTTCGCGGTTATGAAACCGGTGGACTACACTTCTCGGTTGAGTAATTTTTTCTGACGACCCTTTCTAACTTCTGTCCTCCTCTTCCCCTGTTGTGTCATGTTGTGCAAACCTATCATAATGGTTCAGTTACCTGTAATCGTTCGAGGACCTCTACCACTTCCCGTCCCTTCGGATCACACGACTTCAGGTACCCCAACGTTTGTCAGTCCGTCCTGACTCACTGACTCGTTACTATATACGTCGATATTTCACATTTGATAGTAAAATAAGAGGGAGGTTCGGTCATTCAATCGATTACAATATCCAAGTTATAGTTCTCCCTTTTTAAGAGATCCTTTATTAAAGTTCCTTTTATAAGATCTCTCAATTCCTACAAGATCTCGATCCCGTGTTGTTCTCGAAGGTATTTGACTAAAGTACAAGAATAGTTGAAATGAGTAGTGGATGCTATAAGACTATGATAAAGGCTTCGTGATATAAGATCTACGAAACACAAATCATGAGACAATCCATATCCACTATTTACTTTGTCTCGGGGTTATTCTTCTTACTCGTTCATTTATTTATCTATTGATCTAATATTAACACCATGTTTTGTCGAACAAAACTTTTTTTTACTTATTTTACGACTAACACCAATTAGACTCCTTAAATTCTATGTTCCAAATCCCTCCAGTAGAGACTTCTTGATGAAAAATTCGACCCGAGGTACCATCCACAACGTTCTCCCGTAGTCTCCCGTCTGGTTACTTTGGTATGAGTGTTTTTTGATCAGTTAGGTTAGTGTGATCCTGGTGTCGGAACAGATTGAGTTACTTTGGTTCGGTACGGACGGCCCGTTGGGTCCCGCCCTCCCAGTACCACCTCTCCAGACTGTTTTACACCAGGTGACCTCTTCCCTTACCGTTCGGTGAAGTCATAAGAACGGAACTCTTGGGGTACTTGTCATCCTTCCCGTTTTACTATCCTATGACTTTCTCCTTGAGAGGTCCAGACATCCACTGGTTGTACGATGACCTCTAGTCACCTCTTTATTGAGATCTTTCTTACTTCCCTACCTCGGTTTCGTTTTTGTTATGGGTCGACACCTATACTGGCCACTATCTTCGTTCTAGGCTTCGACATTTCTTGTTATAACGTATCCTCGGACCTTACAGCCCAGGTACTTAGTTCCGTTTAACCTTCACCAGTTTGTTCTCTACCGTTCCCACTTACAGCTGTAACATCCTTAGTCACTTGATTTTCCCTGGTCTTACCCACTTAAATTGAGTCTACTGGTAATATAGATGATGACGCCGGTCCTTAGGGAGTCTTCTTTACCTCATCGGTAGTACCAGTTATTTTCTTAGACTTTACCTCATGATCTTACGTTAGAGTTTTTACTGTGTTACTAGAGACAAGTGGAGGTTCCGTTTGGTAGGTTATAGTGTCATTAGGTTCAGCTACGGGGTTGGTCATTGTGAAATCTTCCACTTTAACTTACCACGACACTTCTGGATGTTCTGGAAATCTTGATTGTGGGTTTTTTCTACAGGAAAAGTAATATCCCCTGACTTTACCTTTTCATCCTTCAGTTCTTTGTGGACCTCATTGTCCGTTTAAACCGGAACCTTATGTTTTACTTCCTCCTGTTTGTGATTATCTCGAAACGGTTCTTTTACGTGACCAGTCTCGTTTGTGGGAGAAGGTTGTTGTGTTCTCTTCTGAGATGTGTACCTGTAATGGTCTACCAGTTGTGGCTTAAGTCTACCTAATATAAGATACGTCGGTTTCTACCTCTTCGAGATATGTCAGTCCTTTTTGTTCTGGTCCTCGACTGACACCGAGTCTAGTACTTGAGGAATAACGGTTTAAGTCTGAATTTAACTTCTTTCATCCCTTTTGGTGATCTGGTAAGTCCATACTGGATTTAGTTTAGGGAATACTAATATATCACCTTTACTCTTTATCTAAATTCCTGGATCTAGTCTATCTATCTAACGTACTACTTGATACCTTATTCCAAGCACTGTAACATGTCCTCTGTCCCTAGTTCTGGTAGGGATGTCTTTTCTTTACGTTTTTTCGTTTTTCCGACAGACCCTTCCGGAATGTTTATCGACACTTTTCTTTTCTTCGTTTTTCGTATCCTCTTTTCCTTTCGATATTCGTAGACTTACGTCTCAAGGTTTCTTGCCGTTCTTCTCTATTCTTTCCTGTCCTTCTTTGGGTGTTAACATTAAAGATCCTGTTCTCAAAATACCCGAATTTTCTCAAAGATGTCTACGGTACTTCACAAGTCAAGTCAACGAGTCAGTACAGGCTAGAAACTCTAGGGTACTTAGTGTTGTGTAGTCCGGAGGGACAAGTAGTGGTTGAGGGTCTCAAGTGGGTCTTAGTACAGGTAGCCCAGTCACTACGGTAGGTCGGTAGAGTAGGAGACAGCAGGGGAAGAGGACGGGAGTTATGGAGGGTCGTAGTCCACAGAAAAGGTTACTCAGTTGAGAAACTGACTCGACCGGTTTCATAACCTCAAAGTCGGAGTCGTAGTCAGGAAGGTTACTTTTGGGTCCTGAGTAGAGGAGATCTTACCTGACGAACCTAGAGGAACGTTGGGTTCCCTGAGAGTTCTCAGAAGAGGTTGTGGTGTCAACTTTTCGTAGTTAAGAATCCGTGAGTCCAAAGAATTGTCAGGTTGAGAGTGTAGGTATGTACTGGTGACCTTTTTACTATCGGAACTGATCTACCTGGAAACAACCGTTTTCTTATAGATACGAAAAATTATACGATAGATCCAACCAGTATTGAAAGGAAGGTTCCTCCTTCGCCGAAAATTAAAGTACCGACGTTGATGGTAGACGTCACTAAAACCTTTGGTCTTTTTACTTCAGACTGTTACAAAGGTGACAAAGGGGTAGATGCAGGGTACTTCACTACCCTGGTCTACAATACTAGAATCAAAAGACTTACAACTCGAAATTCGATTGAAAAAGTGAGAGGAGAAAGTTGAAGTAGTTCACCGATAAATCAAGAAGAAGTTAAAGACGGTATTCCCACCATAGTAGACGTATAGACTCCAATAAATATAAAGAGGACTGTTAGAACTAAGGTCGAACACGAAGAAGTTCGGGTCGCAAAGAGTACTATATGAGACGTATATTCAATTTATTCGTCCGACTGTTATACGTCGGAACTACAGGAGGAAAAGGATAAACTTGGTCAGACAACAAGGTACAGGTCAAGATTTACAACAAAGGACTAGACGTATATCCAAAGAGTTCTCCGTCCAGTCCACCAGACATAAGGGTAGAGAAAGTCTTAAAAGGTGTCAAATAACACTAGGTGTGTCAGTTTCCGAAACCGTATCAGTTATTTCGTCTGTATCTGCAACAAGACCTTAAGAACGAGAAAGGTACTAGGTCGTCTACAACCGTTAAACTAAAGACCAAGGAGACGGAAATGATTTAGTTCGAGCTTACAGACCTTAAAGTACCAAGTGTATAACGACTTCGGACCGAACCTCTTAAAACTCGTAATGAAATGATCGTACACTCTACTCACGTCAAGACACCATGAAACTCGTAAGAAACCGTAAAGGACAGAAACTCTAAGCTTACTTTTGAGTCGAAAAGGTCAGGACACCGGTGACGACTCAAAAGGTTTAAACGACCGTATAACTCACGTCGTGAAAGTGTCGTAGTCGAAAGTCCCAAACTTTATCGAGTTGACCTTAAGGTGTTGGAGGTGATCGAAACAAGCATCACTACGAAAGATTCCGGGTGAACTGAAGTGTAAGGTCCTACAGACCGAGACCCACTCACTAGTGTCGTAACACTAATAGACCCAGTACTTCTAGAAAAAACATGTCAAGAAGACACATGAGAATGGTGGAGAAGAATCGTAGAAGACGAAGGCAATCCAGGGATTATAAAGATAGGAAATAGCTCGGGCAGACGTACTTTACAAGGGAACCATAGAGATTAAAAGAACTTCACTAGAGATCAGAAAAGGTAAGATAACAAAAGGAGATAAAGAAACGTAACTAGCGACTCCTTCCGAAAGAATAGAAAGGAACGATAAGAAACCTTGAGACATAAGTTTACCCTTATAGAAAGGAAAGGAGGAAACGAAAAACGAAGAGAAGAAAAGTGTCGATAAACATTCCGGAGGAGTCTGTCGGTAAAACGAAAAACCGTAAAGAAAAAGGTGTACTTATCAGAACTAGGGACAGAGGACATGTTACAGTGCTTGGAGTAAGGTATCAAGTAGTCCGTAAGATAGATAGTCTAGATCAGGGAATTCAGATAAAGAGTGAAGGTGACACATTAGTATTCCCTAAACTAAATCCAGTATGGACTTTCCAGATCACCAAAAGGGATGAAAGAAGTTTAATTCAGACTTAAACCATTATTCCTCAAGTACTAGACTCGGTGTCAGTCGAGGACCAGAACAAAAAGGACTGACATATCTCGAAGAGGTAGAAACCGACGTATCTTATATTAGGTAGACTAAAGCCACAACTGGTAGACCACTACAGGTACACATCTCAGAAGAGAACACAACAACCTTCTCCCACAAACGAGACTGGTCACGTAAAAGAACCGTTTTGAGATAATCACAAACAGGAGGAAGTAAAACATACGGTTCCGGTTTAAACGGACAATGAGGTCCACAAAGAACTGAAGGATGAAATCGGAAGGTCAGGGGATATTACTTTTCCTGTAGAAAAACCCAAAATCAAGATTTTCCAGAACGTCCAGAAGTATCTTGGTAAGTTCAAGTCGAAGAAGTCCCAATGACTAACCCCGTATCGGAAGTCAATGGCACTATAACCTACCAAACGGAACCTCCACTTGTCTCTAGTAACACAGTAAAAACTCTAACGTAAGATCATGAGGTAAAGTCTAAGAAAACAACTGGTACTACCGATGAGGTAAAGAAGATTCCCTAGGGACGGATACCATCATCTATATTACCAGTAGATTCAATTTAAGTGGGTAAGACCAGGTAAAATCAAGTCACTCAGGATCTTACAACTGCAAGTGAGAACGATAGAGCAAACTGGTGAAGGTTAAACGGTACTAAGTACCTAGATTGCAAGGTAAAAGGATAACTTATAACGAGAAATATGATAGGCTGGAACGAAGATAGTGGCCAGTGTAGGTGTCGACCCATAACAAAAACGAAACCTAGGTAGGGAAGTAAGAAAGATCTCAATAAAGAGGTGACTAGAGGACATCGTACAACCAGTGGATGGCCGGACCCCTTAAGGAGAAAGTCATGGGATAGTAAAACGGAAAAGTATGACAGGTACCCCAAGAGTTCCGTTCTTATGACTTCACCAAGCAGTAGAGAAGAGGTCACCTGGTATAAGACAGTCTGAAGTGGTGGTACTGGGTAGGTAGGACTCACCGGGGTGTCTCGTCCCGAATCAAAGTAACTCAATCTGTACCGACACTAGGCACACTAGTCTAATCCATCAAAAGACACTAATACCAAAGTCACACAGACGGGAGACTACAGGAGAACGTTGCGGATGACAGAGTGAACCCAAAGAGAATTGAACTTGCACCCCATAGAGAAGTACCGACGAGGTCCTTTCGTGTCGGCGACGAGGAATAGAACCTGCTCCAGTGGGACGGACTGGAACTTGTACCTCATCGAGGAGAACCGGGAGGACGTGGGTGCGTGGGTGGCGAGGGACCTGTATCCCATCGAGAAGAGTGACGGCACTTCACATGTCTACAGATTTTACAAGGTCTACGACCTTCTTAGGGTTCCACCGGGGTGATATCACTGGTTGGTGTACCCTGTCTTACTTCAATCTTAACACACGTCCCCTTATAGTACAACCTGACATATCCGGTGCCGTGCTCAAAACAAGGTAAAAGTCACGTTTTCTTTTGGTGATTTAAAATGAATGACCCGACCGTAGTACTCTAAATGTAAATGATTTATACTAAAGTCGATGATATATAACTACTCAATCTCACCTCCTTTTCTTATACCCTTTATCCACCGATAAAGTGATGTAGTCAGTTCTCTCCTATGACCATGTTCCCTCACGTACTCTCTACTTCTTTTTACCTGAATAAACTCCCTTCAAATACTACACTTAACACCTGCAACAACAGTCACCCGAGACCCCCTCCCTCCTCTACTCTCCTCGTGTACCGAAGGAGACTCTGTTCGTCTCGTCTACCTAGTACCCAAACCTTACCCTTTCCCTTCTCTGACTGAATCCCTAGTTTTGAAAAAGAACGTTGTATAAGTAAATCGATAAGTATACCATGAAGATTCGAATCTACAGTTCTTTCGTCAACCTATATATCTAGAGTACGAGTGTCTTTTATGGGACCTCTACATTTAACCGGAGGACTACCAAAGACACCGTAAATTTTGGTAAGTCCACTCTTTCGAGAGGTCCTTTGTCTTGGATCTGACTTTTCTCTTAGGTCGGGAACTAGATCCGGATTTTTAGAATAGAAAAATGTCAGACTATTTTGTCCGATAAGATCGTTTGATCTACATGATCTGTACGATTCCAAACGGTCGTTTGATCTTATTCTTGTTCACTAGCTATTCCATCTTTTTTTTTACATACTTTAGTACTTTAGGTTTTTCTTTGTCATTGTGAATTGGTACAGTTCACGACGACTGTCCTAATTCAAATTTTAGTCCATTTTTTCAAAGACTCCTTCCATCGTACAACATAAGACAAGGTTTATAAATCCTTGTCTCTGTTCGAGAGTCATTGTATAAATTATCTCAGTTAAAACCATACGTGTCTTTCCAGTCTTTTTATCTTTTACTAAAGTTTTCAGTTAGTAATACGTTACAGTAGTACGTGACAATAAACCCCTTTTTTTGTGTTTAGAGACAAAAGTCCGTCGACCAACGGTCTAGATCATAAGGTAACACTACCACTGAGTCGACATGAGACTGTATAGGAAGTACGTTAATTGCAAAGGAAGATTAAACGAAGTGACGTGGAGTACTAAAAAATAAATGAATAAATAATATACAAAGGAATTCTTGAACCGGTCAACACGTTACGTACATACAGACTAGGGTATTGTTATGAATTACGAATTAAAAAGACACTTAACAACGACAAGAAATCAGTGAGTGAACCACAGGTTCAGAAAACACTGGGATCCCTGACATCTGACTGTCCGAGGAGACAGGTACGTTAAAGGGTCCGCGAAACTTTAAGGTAAAGGTATGACCTTACCCAACGTAAAGAAAGAGCTTCTCTAGAAGGGTTGGGTACAGAGAATTCAGAGGACGTAACCGTCCCTCGCAAGAAATGGTGACTCGGTGAACCCTTCAGGGAGAGACAGTTATGTAATCAAATTGAATACTCAGTACGGTACGTTATAAAGGTCAAATATAACAAATCATGTTCTATTAGAGACGAAAAGTGTAAAGAGTATGATTCAGTGGAGTGAAGTTTATTATTACCACCCTAAGGTTCTAGTTTTCGAAAAACTACATTTTCCTTTATAAAAAATTTTTTAAGAAAACTTGTACGAAGTCTTTTGCATTTTGGAACTACACTTGATACTTTAAACTTGTACCTTTCATTTACTTTCACGAATCCCTTTCATGAGACTTACCTAATTATTATGCTTAATCTTTTTTTTTCTTTCTTTAAAACTTCACAAACACTAGAATAACTCTTCTCAAAAATAAGATTCCTTTAACTTAAATTTAAAATGGTTATTCTTATAATCATGACTACATGATCAATCTCTCATAACACAAAGCAGATTGTTGAACTTCTACAGGAATTAACCATGAAGACCCAAGATGTCATCATTTTAGAAAAAGATTCTACGGAAGGAACCTAAGTCCAGATTCATACTCGCGGGAGACCACAAATATAGGTCATATATAGTATTTTAACATGAAAAATCGTAACCTTGAACTATAGGAAGTCCGTAATTGATTATGGTTTTCTCTCACACATTTTCGTTATAAATGTACAATTTGCGTAAATGTACAATTTGCCACAACTAAAACTAAATTTAAGTTTGACTCAACGTAAAACTGTCTTTTTATTAAAGTTAAAAAGCTAACTTATTTTCACCGTAGTTTATACATCAAAATAAATCTTTTGTCAGGTAAACCGGTACCCAATTAAAGGTACGTATGCTGGTAAAATAAGTTAGACAAATACCATATGTCACCGTTTATAGGTGAGAGTATATGTATGTAATTATATTGTTCATATCTTTAGTCTTAACAAAGGTATCTCTGTTTCAAACCTTCTAAGTGAGGAGTCGCGACCGAATCAAGGTCCACAAATTTTCCTGATTCACCTTCTAACTACACTAAAAAAAAAAAAAACATTTTCTATATTAGTCATTACTTTACCTAATCATGTCATTCCATTTATTTGTTTTTAGACACAAATATAATTGGATAATCTATAAGTAATACCTCCGGAACCTAAGTACCGAAACCACTCAAGTAGATTGGGTCCAAGAGACTGATATACACGTTTTTGGTGAGATAGTGAAGTCTACTTCTCTGCTGCGTTTCCTTCTGTTTTCTGAAACATAACTATTCCGTGATTAAGATACAATTATAGAGTGACGAAATAAAATAGGAGTGTTTTTTAGAACGATAGAAATAATATAGTTACTCCTTTAATTAAGTCACTTACTAATTTATCAGACAGTATAGTATAAGTCAAGTCAAGTCAAGTCAGCGAGTCAGCACAGGTTGAGAAACGCTGGGGTACTTAGCGTCGTGCGGTCCGGAGGGACAGGAAGTGGTAGAGGGCCTCAAGTGAGTCTGAGTGCAGGTAGCTCAACCACTACGGTAGGTCGGTAGAATAGGACCCAGCAGGGGAAGAGGAGGACGGGGGTTAGGGAGGGTCGTAGTCTCAGAAAAGGTTACTCAGTTGATCATTCATTTTCTTAACCCTAAGTATAAGGAGAGACCAACCGATGACGTGACTTTAATGTCCTGTCTTGTCGTTAATGGACCCTGGTCTATTCCCAATCACGACTTATTACAAAAATGTAAAATATCTTTTGTCAACCTATATTATTTACTTTATGTGTTATGATTACAAGGTCTACTTCCTAAATATACTTTATTAATAAGTTCTTTTTTGTGTCTCGGATTTCTTCTCTCCCCATTTTATTTCTAAGATAGGTGTCCATTTGAACTTGATAAAACTCTATCTTTGGTGTTGTCAAGTAGTTTCTCCCAAAACATGAAAGAGATAAAGGTAGTGGAGAGGGGACTATCGAGTCAACCATTTCTTAGGTGGACGTTACGTCCTCTGGTACCAAGCTAAGGACCCAACCTTTCTAGGGGACCTCTTCCCTTTCCGATGAGTGAGGTCATATGACCGGATCTCTTAAGGTACCCGACATATCAGGTACCCTAACGTTTCTCAACCTGTGTTGACTCACTGAAAGTGAAAGTGAAAGAGAGAGTAATATGTACTGATTGATATTAACCCTGCACAAGATTCTTTACCGACACTTCCTTATCCCCTTTAATAAGTAATGTACTTAGTATGTTGTTAAATTTCCTTACTCTAGGACCCTGATAAATTGTATATAGGTTAAACCCTTTGAACTTAGATCTATAGACCTTACACCGTTAAGATAGAATCGGAGTGTGCCTTTATCTTTTCTCTCGTATATTCTTATACATGTTGTAACAATTAGTATCCTCTTTATTTTGAGTTTTAATGTTACTCTATTGTGGAGTTTGGTTAGTCTTACCGGTATTAGTTTTTCAGATGTATGTTACTTATGACCTCTTCCACACCTCTTTTCCTTGGGGAAGATGTCAAAACCCTTATATTTAACCACGACGGTCACACCTCTTGTCATACCTCCAAGGAATTCTTTGGTTTTTATGTCGATGGTATAATAGGTCGTTAGGGTGAGGACCCACATATAGAACTCTTTTTGTGTGAGGTTTTTCTATATACGTGGGGACATAAGTGACAAATGTTATCCCTTCCATACTTTCGATGGATTTACAGGTAATTCTCTACTTAGCCATTTCTTCTTAACCATGTGTATAAGTTATCTTATAATGAGTCAGTATTTTTTTTTCTTATTTTGTTATGGTAAACATCGTAGTACCTACTTGGACTTCAAATAGTATGTTCGCTTCATTCAGTCTATCTCTTTCCGTTTATACTATAACAAATATTCTAGATTTTTTTACTATGTTTACTTGAATAAATGTTTGGTCTTTATCTGAGTGTCTGAAGCTCTTCTTTGAATATCAATGGTTACCCTTTCCCACCCTCCTCATCTATCCCTTAAACCCTAGCTGTACATGTGTGACGATAAAATTTTATCTTTTGGTCGTTCATATTGTTTATATGATATATCGTGTCCTTTGACGAGTTATTAGACATTCTTGGATTTACTCTTTTCTTAAACTTTTTATTCTCTATGTACATTGCATGTTGATTGAGTGAAACGACATGTGGACTTTATAACAATTAGTTGATATAAGGTTTTAAATTTTTTTTTTTTCAATTTATTGTCGAGATTTCTTTTTTTTTTTATGTTATTGTTGTCGTTCTTTCCCCTCATCGAAAGTCCTGCACACAGAGACACCCTAATCGAGTCGGACGACTCCCGGAGTCTTAGGACAAAGTGATAAGACAGAAATCTCATGGAAGTATCTATGAGTAAGGAGACCTAGTTTCGTACCCACTTAGAATCTTCTTCGAATGAATCTTCTGCGAATAATAGAATTCCTTCGCAAAGTCCACCTAGCTATAATCTCGACAAAATTTAACAAAATAATTATTTAAGTGTGAAGTCAAAGAGACAATTCCTTTATCTCATATTATGTGTATCACGAGAGCGTTCACAGAGTCGTATTTCTTATTGTACGTAAGAATCGTAAATTTTACAGAGCGACTAAATCCGTGGGTCTCATTCAGTTCTCTGTAATCTTTTACTTGAAATCCACATGTCGAATGTCAACTGTCTTTTTAAGATCACTAGAATAAAGGAATTTGACAAAGTTTTTATAGAAGTAAGATTTCTACTCTAATAGTTGTATAACTGACTTATTAAGAACACTTCATTGATAAAAAAGTGTTTGTACCCTTTTGATTTTAATTTATTTGTCCACCCCTAAAACTCACATTTCTGTCATAAGTTACCTCTTTCTTTTTATTCACCAATAAACAATAAAATCGTTAACGAAACTAATAAAACCAAAAAATGGTCATCGACCATAATGAGTGAAGGATTCCTCAAGACGACATACCAAAAACTTTTGAAAACATTTGACACCACCACCAAATCAGCGATTCAGGAGGGACTGAGAACGTTGGAGTACCCGACATCGGTCGGTCCGAGGAGACAGGGACCCTAAAATGTCCCTTCTTATGACCTCACCGGACAGTAAAGGAAGAGGTCCCTTAGAAGGTCTGGGTCCCTAACTTGGACTCAGA
The DNA here is from genome assembly GCA_006410555.1 of Capra ibex. Lineage (NCBI taxonomy): Eukaryota > Metazoa > Chordata > Mammalia > Artiodactyla > Bovidae > Capra > Capra ibex. The sequence goes on from SJYO01037955.1 coordinate 41,416,119, forward strand.
GAATGTGACGTCGTCTAAGACATGACTACCTCGATGGTACCCTGACATAAAATAAGGTCAATAAATAAAATCCTAAAAATGTAGTACTCCAAAATTGTAACCTTGATTACTCGTCCCTAGACATAGAGGGAGAGTGTGTCTCCCAGAGTACAAGACACCTACCATACGTCTCCATGGAGACTAAGGTGTCACAAAGGAAATTGTATCGTTACTTTTGGTCGTGTTAAGAGATTTTTCAGGTACAGGACAGTCGTACAGAGGGTCATACAAAGAAAGGGTCACAGATTTTTCAGTCCGAGGTCTTAGATGTTTAATTAGAAAGACAGGAGGTCCCGTACACTCCAAAAATAGACGGGAAAGGACTAAAAGATGTAGAAACAATTCACGAAGGTTCGATGTCCTCATCTTATTTACAGGACGGTGAGTCTCCTAGGAGTACCGGGTCGTCCTATCCGTAAAGGACCCTCGTACAATCCTTAAGTCGTAAAGTCCTGGGTTGGGCATGGGAGTCTTTGTCCTAGATGTAAAATTGTACTAGGAGTGTTCTAATTACAGTTCTAATATTAGGCTCTTCGTGACCATTACCTGGGTACCTCGTTCATACATATTTACACATGAAATTAAAGTTGTTTGGGTGACCTTCTTAAAGAAGTAACGAGAAACATGAGGATATAAAATAAGTTGGAATTAGATAGAAGATGTGAGAGGAAGGTTCAATCGAGACAATGGAAGAAGTTTGGTAGAAATATATAACAAAGAAAACCTTCTAAATAGAGAACTCGAATTAGATAAACAACCTAGAATTTTAAACCGAACTAAAACTCAATAAAGTTGGAAATTTAGGAGACACCAACCTGAGTAGACGTCAGGGACGGAGAGTGGATACCTATAAAAACACGTTAACTAATAGAAAATGGGGGTCACTTATGTTAAACACAATATTAAGGAAAAAGGGTTACTACTAGAATATATCCTTACTGAGTGAAATCCCTGCCGTAACTAATTGAAGATAGAACTCTTACAAATCTTAAATCTCACGACTGGAATTAAGTCTCAAACTGTAGACTTTCGTCAGTGACCGTGGTCATTTGTCATTCCTATCTCTTTTTTTCTACAAACCAAACCCTCCCGATTTATGTAATAATACCATTGTCGAAAATCGTTAGGAAGAGACTCTCATTCTCTTTTTTATTAATTCTTATGTCACAGTTTTTGATATAAATTATTCGAATTTGATCATACTCAGAAATCTGTAGTTGTTCCATACCTTGTAATTGAATGTCTACATGGTTTTTGTAAGTGTATTAAACTAATACGAGACGTGCTCTGACTAGAATTCAGTTTTTTCTTTTTAAGTTCGTTCTTAAGGATACATAAAACGTCACTGATTAACTTGATTTCTCTATAGTTATTTTTCAAGACAAAAATTTGTAGAACCATAGTACCTTTTATTAATTATTTAATAAAAGAATTTTCCCTATAGTTTCATCTTAGATAAATCATATCACTTTCATATCACTCAAAGATGAATAATGATAAGTTTCCCTCTTTTGACAATGAGTCTCTTTCGGATAAAGGTTATTTAATTAATTTTTTGTTTCTACTCAATTTGGTTATTTGATTTGAGAGTCAAATTCATTCCTTTCTAGTTTTTATTTAATTTTTAATTCGTCCTTCCTTACTTAATTTTCTATTTTGTCTTTAGTTACTTTATTTATTTGTTGATTACCTTCTTACGATCTTAACGACTAATGACGTTAGTTAATACCAAGAAACTTTATAATTACTTACTATTTTATAATCTCTCACTAGTACGTTTTCCAAAGTCCTTTCCCTTTCACTTGTATAATAATTATACTCGTTACTATAATCATGTCTGTTGTCTTACACCGTACCATTACTGCGACTTCCAAAATTTTTATTTTATACCACAATAAACACTAAACTGAAGTCGCTTATATATATAGTTTGACTCGTTCCTCTTATGTGGAGTTGAAACGTGTCCTCGTTTACGACGTCCGAAGGATTTCCATCGTCAGTCGTCTTAATACTCCTTTAAAGAACTACTCTAACTTCGTATTAAGACTAGACATAAATCAGTCAGACTCTACAGTATTACGTCATGTTGTCTGACTTACTGAATTTGTTGTCTTCAAAATTAATTTTAATTTGAAGAGTGTGAAGACTTCTAGTCTTCAGACTCTAGTTCCATATTCTACGAGTCAAAGACCAATCACGAGAGAAGGAGTGAACGTCTACCGATGGAATAATGGTACAGGAGTGTACCGGAAAGAATCCACGTACGAGTGTCTCTCCTTCGTTCGTTAGAGAGACCACAGAGAATACTTTGATGAAAATCTGGAGTAAATTAGACTTAGTAGAGGAATCTTCGGGTTTGAGGTATGTCTCAGTACGACCCAGAAGTTGTATATTTACAACCCCTGTGTTACGTCAAGTGTCATAAGGAGAGGACGGGACACAGAGGGAAGTATAGGAAGAGTGTACGTTTCACGCAAGTAAAGTAGGGGCATCTAGGTTTTCAGACTTGAGCCAGGTCGTAGTTGCGATTTCAATTTCAGAAGAGATTCGATAACAGATTTAGCCTACACCCATTCTAAGTTCCCACTTAGGTAAAAGTCCACTTAAAGAGAGGACACTAGGACTCACTGGTCCGAACACAAAAGGTTTACGTCACCACCTATCGGTATTCTATCGGTAAGAGTAAGACTTTCCCTCTTGACATTTCTTTTTTTTTTTCGGAACTACCTAGGGTTTACTCAGGTTCTGGATTGTTCCGATTAAGGTAATCGAAATAAGTTTTAAACATAACTTCCTATTTACGAAGTATCACAACGTAATAAAAGGTGACGTGTCGTTTCTCTTAGTCGATATGTTTATGTTTGAAGGGGAGAAAAAACTGAGGGGAAGGGTAACTCCAGTGGTGTCCTGTGACTCATCTTAAGGAACACGATATGTCATCCAAGAGTGATCAAGGGATAAAATGTGTCTCATCACATATATACTGTCGGAACTTGAGGGTTAAATTAGATGGGGAGGCAGGGTGGGGTACTATATGTATATAAAGAAGAGATACAGACACAGAAATAAAGACGAAACGCTCGTCCAAGTAGACATGGTAAATAGCTCTAAGGTACACATACGTAATTATATACCATAAACGCAAAGAGACTGAAAGTGAGACACACCGTCAGAGGTCCAGTTAAGTACAGAGACGGTTACCGTATTAAAACAAGGAAAATACCGACTCATTATAAGGTAGTACATATATTCGTGGTGTAGAAAAAAATAGGCACAGAGACAACTACCTACTGGCTCTCGCGGTCCGACGCTGTCGTGTCCTCACCGACTCTCCTCGATGGGGTCAAGGCTCCAGTCCCCGCCACCGTCCAGTTCTTCGTTGTCAATCTTGACCTGTACCTTGTTGTCGGACCAAGGTTTATCCTTTTCCTCATGCAGTTCCGACATATATCAGTGGGACGAATAAATTGAATATACGTCTCATGTAGTACTCTTTGTGACCCAACCTTCTTCGTGTTCGACCTTAGTTCTAACGGTCCTCTTTATAGTTATTGGAGTCTATACGTCTACTGTGGTGGGAATTCCGTCTTTCACTTCTCCTTGATTTTTCGGAGAACTACTTTCACTTTCTCCCCTCACTTTTTCAACCGAATTTCGAGTTGTAAGTCTTTTGCTTCTAGTACCGTAAACCAGTGTAGTGAAGTACGTTTTATCTACCCCTTTGTCACCTTTGTCACAGTCTGAAATAAAAAACACGAGGTTTTAGTGACGTGTACCACTAACGTCGGTGTTTTAATTTTCTGTGAATGAGGAACCTTCCTTTAAATACTACTTGGATCTATCGTATAAGTTTTTGTCTCTGTAATGAAACGGTTGTTTCCAGGTAGATCAGTTCCGATACCAAAAAGGTCACCAGTATATACCTCACTCTCTAACACTTCTTTCGACTCACGACTTCTTAACCACGAAAACTTGACCCCACAACCTCTTCTGAGAACTCGTAGGGAATCTGACGTTCCTCTAGGTTGGTCAGGTAGGATTNATGAGGAACCTTCCTTTAAATACTACTTGGATCTATCGTATAAGTTTTTGTCTCTGTAATGAAACGGTTGTTTCCAGGTAGATCAGTTCCGATACCAAAAAGGTCACCAGTATATACCTCACTCTCTAACACTTCTTTCGACTCACGACTTCTTAACTACGAAAATTTGACCCCACAACCTCTTCTGAGAACTCGCAGGGAATCTGACGTTCCTCTAGGTTGGTCAGATAGGATTTCCTCTAGTCAGGACCCACAAGTAACCTTCCTGACTACGACTTTGACTTTGAGGTTATGAAACCGGTCGAGTACGCTTCTCAACTGACAAACCTTCTGGGACTACGACCCCCCCCCGTCCTCCTTTTAACCTGTTGTCTCCTACTCTACCGACCTACCGCAGTGACTGAGTTACCTGTACTCAAACCCATTTGAGACCCTCAACCACTACCTATCCCTCCGGACCGTACGACGTTAAGTACTCCAGCGTCTCAGCCTGTACTGAGTCGTTGACTTGACTTGACAACTAACTGTGAATGCACCGAAGGTATAGACCAATCCCCTTTATTACGACGACGTTACTTGTAACCCGGTACAAATAGAAAAGTTTAATACCCAAAAAAAGAGCCATATACGGGTCCTCACCCTAACGACACAGTATACCGTTGGGACCCGAAGAGACCATCGACTCGACCATTTTTTTTTTTTTTTTTTTTTTTTAGGTGGACGTTACGTCCTCTGGGGCAAAGTTAAAGACCCAGTCCTTTTAGGTGACCACTTCCCTATCCGATGAGTGAGGTCATATGAACCCGAAAGTACTGATGACTGAGTCATCCATCTCTTAGACAAACATTACCAAGTTAGGGACCCAACCCTTCTAGGGGACCTCCTCCCGTACTGTTGGGTGAGGTCATAAGAACGTACCTCTTAGGAGTACCTACCTCCTCGAAACGTCCGACGTTAGGTATTACAGCGTTTCTCAGTCTGTGGTGACTCACTGATTCGTGTCATGTCATGTACCATTGATTTTTGATTTTTTTAATAACGAAAAAAAAAAAAAAAAGTCCCTTAGAGGTATTACAAGAAGTATCACCGATATAGTTAAATATAAGGACGGTTGTCTCTTTCGAAAATTCTGACCTCTTATTGGGGGAAGTCAAACTGCGGGACGGACGTCTACGTCATTCTATAGGGACTTCCAGATGAAATGGGGAAACCGAGACGTCTCACGAGACACGTTTCCGGTGACTCAAAAACGACTTTAACTCCTTCCCCTTTAGATCGAGGGTCCGGACACCTCCATTACCCTCAGTAGTACTAAAGACTTAGTAGAAGCCCCAGTAAGAAGGGAAAAGAACTTCCTATTTCGTACAAACGTCGTTTTATATAGATAACAAGACAAAAAAAGGGAAACCAGGAATGTCCATCTCAAAGGCGACGATTCCAGGTTTGACCGTCACAGACGATCATTTTAGGTAGAGATAAGAACCAAAGACGACTCCACCGACAAATTTTAACGTAGACTCAAGTATGATTAGAAAAATAGCTTCTCACCAAGTTGGTGTGGGAAGTTGGATAAGAGAAGTCATGATTCGAGCGAGAGAGAGAGAAAAACGTTATACCTATCCTACTCTTAAAAGGTTGAGAAATTCAATACCAATGAAAAAACGATTTACTAAGAAAAAGTCAGGTAGAGAGCGGAGAGTTTAAAATAAGATTCGTAATCCCCCTGTACCCTCTATGAACTTTATAAGACAAATCTTTAGAGGAGTCGATTGATGGGTTGAAGTAAAAAGTGTAACAACAACAAGTAAGAGAGTCAACATAGGTTGAGACCTTAGGGTACCTGACAGAAGGAGTTTAGTGATCTTGTGTTAATTCGGTTCAAGAAACGATGAGACATTTGCTCCAGTGGAAAAGAGGTAAAAGGTTATGGGACAGGAACAAAAACAGACTTTGGAGTGGTCTTACAGGAAATTCTCTGGTAAAGATGGTTACAGGAGACGTATTAATAAATATATAAACGATTATTTTACTTCCGAAAGAGTCATCACGAACAGAGAGAAGACACAAAGGTCGTTTTATACCTAAAATCTCAGGTATAAAGATGGATGTTACAGAAGTACTATTAGGTACTAAAAGATCGTACATGGGTTTAAGGAGGTTAGAAATGGTGTTGGGTAAAGGTTTCAGTGAAGGTGTACAAGCAATGTTGTCGTAAGGTCAAAATCCAGAGGTTTAGACATAAGTAGTCGAACTCGACAGTGTTGCATTTCGGTATTTAATACACCACATTCGTTATCTTTAAATAAAAGAGTGTCAAGACTTCCGACCTTCAGACTCCAGTCTTACGGTCAAAGACCATTTCCAGGAGAAAGACCGAATATCTTCAGACGGAAACGGGAGTGTCCCGGAAAGGAATCCACACATACACACATGTGAATGTGTGTGTATGATGTATGTGTATTTGTGTGATTGTCTCTCTCTATCCCTCTCTGCCAACTCCCCTCTCTTTTCACCACAGAGAATCTGTAATTGGGATAACCTGGTCCCGGGGTAAGAATACTGACATAAATTCGTAAAAGAATATCTGAGACAAAGGTTCATATCAGTATAAGTCTCCAATCCTGGAGTTTTATACATATTGTTCTTCTGTTTTGAGACAGATATGGTAATAGAATATGTTTGAAAAAATGTCATATCCTTCTTTCTTTTTAATGGGTCAGTGAAAATTCCTATTTTATAGGTAACATTGTGTCTACTTTCTCTACCCATCTCCATATATAAAAGAAATTTTTACTGTCTTACCATTATTACAACTGTGATTCATTACCTGTGTATCACCAAGAAATGTGATAAATCAAATAAAACATATGTAAAGTTTAAAAGACGTTATTTTGATAATTTATACGTCTTTTATTTTAACCTCGACTTGTTACTTTCTTTTATTTATATCTAGTAATAATAACAACTAACTTAGGTAGTAGTTTGACTGAGACTTTATTTATAACTGTCCCCTTTCTAGATGATCGTTTATTAGAACCCTGGTTATAGACACACACACACACACACACACACACACACACACGTGCGCGAGTAAACACAGACTGGGATACCTGACACTTAAGTACAGAGGACGTAGACACCGTGACCGTCCGTCTAAGAAATGACGACTCGGTGGACTCTTCGAGGTCATAGATACCCCGTTTCCCTTTCAAAACGTCTTTCTTTCCTCCTAGAGATTTCATGTGGACTTGACGTTTGAGTCCCCTGAACTACCCCCGAGTCCTCGATTGAAAAGATAGAGTGGGTAGAACATAACCTGACTTTACGGGATCAGAAAGATAACAACAAGTCAGCGAGTCGACACAGACTAAGAAACCCTGGGGTACCTGACGTCGTGAGGTCAAAAGGAACGGGAAGTGGTAGAGGGTCTCGAACCAGTTTGAGTACAGGTAACTCAGCTACTATAGTAGGTCAGTAGAACAGGAGACTGTAGGGGAAGAGGAGGACGGAAGTTAGAAAGAGTCGTAGTCCCAGAAAAGATTACTCAACCAAGAAGCGCAGTCCACTGGTTTCAAATTCTCGAAGTCGAAGTCGTAGTCAGGAAGGTTACTTATTAGTCCCAACTAAAGGAAAGTCTAACTAGTCAAACTAGAGGAATATTAGGTTCCTTGAGAGCAGAAGAGGTTGTGATGTAAAGTTTTCGTAGTGACAGAAAGATACAGATGGAGATAATCAGTAACTAAACCCCGACGGACCTTTTCAGTATTAGAACGCACTCCACCAAGGTGACAAACCGGTTGGGAACTTCCCCGGACGTCTGTTTCCGATGGGCGACTGTAGTGAGGGTTGTAGACCCTTTGTACAAAAAGGAACTCTCTCTTAACCTACCGTATGGAAGTCAGAGTAGTATCAGAGGGGGAAAACTGGGTGTTAGGTGAAGAATTTTATTAAACCTACTCGTCGAGGATGTCATAAGTTCTCTAGAGAGAAAGACCTCATTTCCGTCAGTTACTTTCCGTGAGGGTGACAATTTCTACTACAACCGTAACATTGTATGAGTAGTGGAGGTAGGAAATGACGGATTAAATCTACGGAGAGTGGGAGTCTATTGTGGGGAGACGAGAGACATAGAATGTAGTGTCTGACTCAGTCTGGAAGTCAGAAGTCCCAAACTCGAGACTAAAGGTACGGTAAGAGTCTCATTTCAACGACGTGCACAGACAAATCGCAGTGTTATCCTACACCTACATGACTTTCCTCATGTTCACTTAATACATCCATAGTTTATATAATGGGGACGGGTGTAAAAATATTGTGAAGTAAGAGAAGTACTACACACGTGCACAGGAGTCAACGAGTCAGTACAGACTGGGACACTGAGGTACCTGAGATCCGTCGGTCCGAGGAGACAGGTACTCTAGGGGTTCTTTTTTTATGACCTCACCTACAGTAAAGGAGGAAGTCCCCTAGAAGGACTGGGTCCCTACTTTGAGTACAGAAGACGTAGGTGTCCGTCCAAGAAATGGTGACGTGGTGGATCTTCGGAAGAGAAATAATATTAGTCGTAGTCAAGGTGTATACTTCTATTATGAAAGAAGATAGGATAAATAGGGACTTGTAATTTTCTACGAATGAGAAACCTTCTTTTCAATACTGGTTGGATTCATCATATAAGTTTTCGTCTCTGTAATGAAACGGTTGATTCCAGGCAGATCAGTTCCGATACCAAAGAGGACACCAGTATATACCTACACTCTCAACCTGACACTTCTTCCGACTCGTGGTTTCTTAACTACGAAAACTTCACACCACAACCTCTTCTGAGAACTCTCAGGGAACCTGACGTTCCTCTAGGTTGGTCAGGTAAGACTTCCTCTAGTTGGGACCCTAAAGAAACCTTCCTTACTACGATTTCGACTACGAAGTCATGATGCCTGTGGAGTACGTTTCTCACTGAGTAACCTTTTCTGAGACTAAGACCCTCCCTAACTCCCGTCCTCCTCTTCCCCTGCTGGCTCCTACTCTACCGACCTACCATAGTGAATGAGCTACCTGCACTCAGACTCACTTGAGGCCCTCTACCACCACCTGTCCCTCCGGACCGCACGACGTTAAGTACCCCAGCGTTTCTCAGCCTGTGCTGACTCACCTGTGCTGACTCACTGACTTGACTTGACTTGACTTTCGTGGGAACTTCGTAATATTCAAATTTACCCAGAAAACAATACAGAGACCCACTTACCCGAAGGGACGACCGAGTCGTCATTTCTTAGACGGAGGGTTACGTCCTCTGTCTGTAACCTATGGAGTTAGTCCTCCTAGGGGACCTCTTCCTTGTCCGTTGGGTGAGGTCATAAGAGTAGACCCTTTAGGGTACCTGTCTCACCGGACCACCAGGTATCAGGTACCCTAACGTTCTCAGCCAGTACTGAATCGTTGATTGGGTGGTAGTCGTGACCCACTTGACAGGGGTGAGTCGTCGAATGTTGGAGATTTGGATCTTAACACACTCTGTTTCGTTAGTAAGAGGTTCACTCGGTCCCCCTTGCTAGAGTTCATCTCTGTGAGGACGAAGGTAGAGAACCAGTTACGTAAAGATGTCTGTGTGGTATGTGACTTTTGAAAAAATAAGTTACACCTGTGACTTAAGACCTTGTACTGAGGGGTCACACCATTTCATAGTTAAGACTCGATCACAGAGTACAGAGTATTCACGAAAGTCATGCAACAAAGTTAGGTGAAAGTCTGATCATCGAAGAGTCGTCAACTACATTTCTATGTCGGTTACCTGGGGTACCACAACCTGAATAAAGATGAGAAGGAAAAGACTTCTTATACACGCGACCAGGATACCTTACACCCTGGAAAACAGTTACTTTATGAAACGTTTGGGACTTTGTCACTACGATCCAACCTGGGCTTTCCGTCCTTTCTGTTTAGGTATGAACCTTTTAGACAGTCAAGAATATTCTTATTTGGTGACCAGGAAGGTTCCATTTTCTCCGAATATTATGTGAGTTGAAGGATTGTATACCGGTTGACCAAAAGAGTTCCTTAGAACGGTAAAGTCCCGAATCATAAACAGAGACAACGACGTTTCAGTTCTAAAAAGTCTCACAGTTGGAAATATATCTATTGGGTATACAGTCTCAGGGTAAGGGATGTACTGTCTAACGAGAGAGACCGTATCGGTGAACGATCGGAACCGGAAGTCAAATTTAACTTTTATTTAGATTTTTGATTATGAGTTAAAGAGACGGGAGAGTGACATCTTCCCATCCTCTAATTTCTGGTAAATATGGTTCCTCTGTAAACTGAAAGTAAAGTATGAACCACATTTTAACGAGTAATTAATGAAGTCGGAAGGTACTAAACCCAGAGAGGGGCTGGGTCGGAAAGATCGTAGACAAGTGACATATGTATAGGTAGGTTGCAGTAATATAAATGTCATGTATATTTTTATATGAGAAGTATAAAGAACATACTGTGATGTTAATTACATAAAAAGGGGTTCAAAACGGTATGTTAATGATTGGTCACCTTCAGTTAGTGGTAGACAAGAAGTGATTGGTGGCCACTACCTCATGGGTTAAGGTGGAACTATAATCCACTAGGTCCATAGTTTGGAATAGAATAACAAAGAGTTTGTTGAAGACTTTGTTTGAGGGTATCCAGTCACAAAGACCCTTTACCTGGGACTCAACGTCTAATGACACATCTTACAAATAATCCTTTTCCAAAACCTTAGTTATGGGGACCTTCTTTACCCGGACTTCATCTTAAACATTTCCTTTTCCAAGTGAGTTCTCCGTACGAATTTATTGTCCAGTCTACTTGGGTTCCTCTGTGAAACCTCGATTTTACCGAAACGATCTGACAGGGTATAACCAGGTTTTATCGGACCGGAAGTTTTAGGATGGTGATAGTCAGTCACCTATTCATAGTTGGAAATCCGAATCTTCCTAAAACAGAAACTGACATTGACTCGACTAGGACTTCTGACAAGCATAGTGAGGGTCCTAGTCTTATTTCTCTTTTTATAAACTTACAACTTATCGGTATAAGTAGTGTTAGTGTATACATAAATCCATAATTTTAGTCTTTAGACTATAAGGTTTATTTTTTATCACTTTTGTGTTCTGTCTTTAGGACGTTTGGTCATAAAGTATGGGATAAAGTGACTCTTTCAGTTCCATCATAGTGTAGTCGTTCGTACCACGTTAAGTAGTAAAACTAATTTCTCTTTTCGTCACACTAGTAAAACCAATTACTGTTTTTATCGTAAACTGTATGTATAAATAATATATAGGATTGTTCGTTAGTTTGTTGAATCATAATTTTTGTTATATTACTATAAATAGTTTTAACTATTTGATATATAAGTTCTCTTTTAACATTGTGTATTATAGAGAAGTACTTTATAATATTCGAAAAGGTAATTTAAAAGTTACTATAAATTATAGATGAACACTATCGAGTCAACTTAGGTGGACGTTACGTCTTCTGGGAACAAGTTAAAGACCCATCCCTTCTAGGGGACCTCCTCCCTATTTGATGGGTGAGATCATAAAAACCCAAAGGGAACACTAGTCGACTATTTCTTAGGTAGACGTTACACCTTCTGGACCTAAGTTATGGTTTCCTTTGTAATTTTAGAAGTTCTTATTTTACAATGACTTCTCAAATTCTTTAGGCAATGTTTTCCTCCATAGAATAATTATCCAATTTTTTATATGTTTTTATTTATGTAATTAATGAGGGTTTATCAGATAGTTAAATCACGTTCGGGTTTTTCACCCAATAAATACTTTACTAAGATTTTATATATACTTTATTATTTACATTTTACTAACGATATTTTAATACATTTCATTCCAGTATATTATTATACAAAGACTAAGTCTATTATTGTATACACTTTTACATATCATAAGGATGTGTTTATATGAATACTTAGTCATTTATGGTCTTTAGAAGGTAGATACATATATATCTATTATCTATATCTCTTGACTTAGTACAACGATATATAGACTTTGTAACTGTTTTCATAAATAGATATATCTATATATCTATTTACATCTATAAATAGATAGATATATATACAAATAATTTCTTTAATAGTTTACGTGTCTATCTGTGTATGTGAGTATAAATTCATCAGGTATACATTTTGTCAGTAACTTATGTACTTTATTTAAAATGTTGAAATCTTAAAAAATTTGTATTTTTTAAGTGTTTCCTTATATTAGTCCTTTTTTATTTACGTAAGATATTTCATGATATTCCTACTCACAGATCTTATGTAGTTTTATAAACATTCGTTTCATATATGTATTTGTTGTTCGGTCATTCTTTTTATCCTGTTCCTGTACTCGTTCGTATACTATTTTTTATTTTGTATTTGTTTTCCTTTACACAAGTCCCATACTTTTTCCGTTCAATTTTGATATGTTTACCGTAATAAGTTAGTAGTCTACTCTCGTTAATATTAGAAACCATTATGGTTTATAGTTGTATCTACCCTTTCACTCATAAGAGTTTTCCTTGAACTCCGTCAAATATAAATATTCGGTGTACCCTCCCGTTGAAGTGACGTAAATAAGTATGTATTTTACGTGAAATAATTTTCTAGTGAAGGAACAGATATAGAATCTCTTTATAAATACGTCTATAAGATGAACATGACGGTTCAATCCCGAGGTTTTATATAATGTTCACTCTGTCACGTAACGTCTTTTTATACATGTCATATTGTGGTAAATTCCTTTTGGCTACTTCTTCAGTCTTGGTATTAAAATATTTTGGTATAACCTTTTTTTTCTGAGTATCATTTTACTAGTCTTTTGACTAACAAAGAACAATTACCTTACTTACTCTAAACCCTCAATCTTATGTATCTTAACCAACATTAAAAAATTCCGGTACCTAAGTACAAAATAAACATATTAATTTTTTATATTCTGTTGCAGGTATTGTTGCTTCTTTCTGTCGTTTCTTTATCTGGAGGATTCTAAACTTTCTCACCATTTAAAATCCAATTATTACTCTCGTTATTTTAGACCTTATTCTTTATTCAGGAATTTTACTTGTCCTATCCGGTTTCCCTAAATTCCGAATGTGTCTCCCTTGATCTTAACGATTGTCTTGTATTTGATGAATCTTCGGTTTCCTTGTCCTTTCTTACAACTAACAATTCACAAACTTAAACCCTTATAGAGAGTTATATGATTCTTTTATTAAATATATTATGGGAGTCAGATTAACAATAGTTGATTAATTCCGTATCTACTTTTGTTAAAACTAGATCCACACTTACAGAGGATGTATATAGACTTTGTAACTTGTACAATCATATACATAACGTTTATTTTTAGTAGAGAAGTATTAAACATAGAACTCAGAGTGTGACACTTACTCCCTACACTAAAGGAAATTTAAGATGTTATTTGTAAATGTCATTATTTTCGAATTAAGATTTGAAGACTATATACCCCTTTATGAAACCTACTATACCTTTCTGACTACATTTCACTTGTTATTGTAAACTATAAATACCTTTAAAATCGTTAATTTATTTGTACGTTTTTAATACCCGTCTTTCAATAAAGGAATAAATAAAAAGTCACTTGTGTATAGACATAGGATTTAATTAAAGGTTCATATCTAGAACACGATTCAGGACTGTCTTTTTTTATCTTCGGAGGAAAGGTAGTATACGTGATATTGATTACTATATGAGATTTACAATCATAGTTAGTTACCTAAAGGTCAGAGAAGTTATAGGGAATACAACACTCTTATTTTTGGTGTCATCCTTTTACCAAGTCTTAATTACTCTATTTTTAGTATCTTTTTACACTTTGAGTAATAAAATCTACATAACTCGTCGTGTGATAGAATTGTTCGAGAATCTTCTTTTCTATTATTATCGGAACAGGAAGGTTATATCTTTGACTTAAATGGAAGAATACTAGAATTTGATGTTCTCCGTCCCAACAATTATTTCCTGTGAAGTACTTCGTCTTTATAGTTATCACTTCAGACTGACACTACATAATTTTAAGGTCCATACTATGGTCGGGGTTCACTTGCATCTCTTTAAACGGATGTTTCCCCCGTGACAAGTTAGTCATCGGTAAGAATAAAATAGGAGGTTTTGACTTATATTTGTTGAAAACATTAACATTAATGAGAACATAAAATTTGATACACATAAAAAGGAAAGAGTCCTATGTTATATTAGGATACTATTACAACANCTTTGACTTAAATGGAAGAATACTAGAATTTGATGTTCTCCGTCCCAACAATTATTTCCTGTGAAGTACTTCGTCTTTATAGTTATCACTTCAGACTGACACTACATAATTTTAAGGTCCATACTATGGTCGGGGTTCACTTGCATCTCTTTAAACGGATGTTTCTCCCGTGACAAGTTAGTCATCGGTAAGAATAAAATAGGAGGTTTTGACTTATATTTGTTAAAAACATTAACATTAATGAGAACATAAAATTTGATACATATAAAAAGGAAAGAGTCCTATGTTATATTAGGATACTATTACAACATATATATTATATAATATATATATATATTATAAAAGGTAAAGTATGTTAACTTGTATATCAATAATAGGACGTATGTCTGAAAAAAAGGGGTTTTTACTACATCGAAAAATATCTTAGATACTCACATATACGAGTCATTCATAAGCACTTTCACTTTCAACGAGTCAGTACAGGTTGAGAAACGCTGGGGTACCTCATCAGGTACCTTAAGAAGTCCTGTCTTATGACCTCACCCACCGGAAAGGGAGGAGATCCCCTAGAAGGGTTGGGTCCCTAACTTGGGTCCAGAGGGTGTAACGTCCGTCTAATAGTCGACTTGGTGTTCCCTTCGGGTTGTTATGACCTTACCCATCGGATAGGGAAGAGGTCCCTATAAGGAATGGGACCTTAATTTGACTCCAGAGGACGTAACGTCTGTCTAAGAAATGGTTGACTCGATAGTCTCTTTGGACATTAATAAGTATTATTTGCGATTTTTAGTACCAAATTAACTGGACTTTTCCTGATACTTTATTATGAAGGTAAGAGAAAGGTTACTTTTTGGACTCCGGATTTTCCAAATCTATAAACGGGTTCTAATCAAACATTAGACTAATTAATACGAGAATAGTTTTATTTTAAGTTTATTAAACATGGAACATGAAGTCTTTTAAGTTTTCATGGTGAAAGGTAACTTATAGATGACTTTACGGGTTTAAGTGTTACATAGTTTTCTACAAATAGAGTACTTTATAGTTAATTTGTAGATTTTAAAAACTCTTAAGTCTTAAACTCCGTTTTTAGGGGACTATTAAAAGTAATTTGTTTGTTATGGGTCTTTGTTGTAATAAAAACTGTAGGTTAGGTAGATACGACGACGATGACGACGATAACGAAGTCAGTACAGACTGAGACACACTGAAGTATCTGTCGGAGGATGGTCCGAGGAGACAGGAACCCTAAGAGGTCCGTTCTTGTGACCTCACCCAACGGTAAAGGAAGAGGTTACGTACTTTCACTTTTCACTTTCACTTCAGCAAGTCAGTACAGGGTGAGAACCGCTGGAGTACCTGACGTCGGATGGTCCGAGGAGACAGGTACCCTAAAAGGTCCGTTCTTATGACCTCACCCCACGGTAACGGAAGAGACTTAGGTAGATATAGATTTACAGTAACATTACTCATGTGGAACGTTATAGTAGAGTATCCCTTTATGGGTGATAAAAAAAGTTAAGGCAAAACGAGTTCTTATTGAAAAGAATGTGTAAGAACAATTGCATAGTTTAACTGACAGTTATATAGTCTTCAGACAGTTATTCGGTGACGACCCGTTGTTAGGGGGATTTTACGTCACCAAATTGTTTATACAACAACAGAGAAAGTGTGAGTGTCTAACATTCACTCAACCATGTAGAGTCGAAACGTGACTCCAGCCGTTCAGGAGTTAAAGTTCGATCTCGGGACATCAAACCTAACCTTCAGAGACGAGATACACAGTGGATACTAGTCACCCGTTGAAATTTTGTTTTTCTCGGAGTCTGATCATTTTTCAGTTCCTTCCGAAATTGGCGTGACATGATCCCCTCTCTAACTTATGGGCCCCTGTTGACCACTAAACATCTGTTTTCAGTCCCACTCCTCAGTTGTTTACTTTTCAACGATTCTCTTTGAACCAATTCATAGTTCCCATTCACTCTTCTTCTTGAAATAATATATAGTTCCCACCCTCTTTTTCTCGTCCTTAACGATAGGTCCCTCTACCCTAAGAACTAGTTGACGGAATCGGACTATCAAATTATTTCGGTCCGAGTAGTCAAGTTCCAGATAACTTGATTCCCGAATTTCTTCTGACCAATTTCAACCCAGTTCCTACTTAAGGAACAGTTCCGAGTTCATTTCAAGGACAATGAGAGTCTCACACACGAAGAGTTCTGTCACAATCTTTATGTCCTTCTGTTCGAGGTAACGTGTTCGTGTAACGTTCGGAAACGAATGTAGTCCAAACGATGGTAGGGAACCGGTTTCGATCAGTGTACTGGTTTGGTAGATATCGGACCTTTATTTATGATAAGTGTCGTTCTCCGTCTTCCCTTACTTATAAACGACTTTTTATCGGGTATGATGGTGACCCATGTTAGGGAATGTGAGATAAGTCTCTTTGAAGGTTTAGATCCTAAAAAACCGCCATCTTGTTTACCTCGTAAATGTTAGCTCTTGTTGAAATGACTAGAGAAGATGGAAGAAGGGAGAGTAAGTTTGTGAAGAGAAGTATAAAACGAGACATCGGAACTTTAAAAGAGTGAGTATGATTCAAAATGAATCCAACCTCTTATCTTCTTCAGTAAGAAGGTTGACGAAGAATTAGTCAGACAACACGTAATTCATTAAAGAAAAATAAAGCTCTCGTTTCCCCTTATTTTTTATATTTTACTATCTAGGTGTCTAATTATGTCTGGGTCCATAATACCCCGTTATATTTATTAAAATCCCCTGACTATTCTTTTTCTTACATTTTAATACTTGTATTTTTATCCGTCCTTTTCACTTACAAATACACTTTACTCGTTTCTATAGTGTTGTTTATAAATTTTGAACTTTTAGAGTCAAGTCCGTCAAGTCAAGTCAGTGAGTCAGTACAAGTTGAGAAGCGCTAGGGTACTTAGTGTCGTGTGGTCCGGAGGGACAGGTAGTGGTTGAGGGTCTCAAGTGTGTTTGAGTACACGTAGCTCAACCATTACGGTAGGTCGGTAGAGTAGGAGACAGTAGGGGAAGAGGAGGACGGGGGTTAGAGAGGGTCGTAGTTCCAGAAAAGGTTACTCAGTTGAGAAGTGTACTCCACCGGTTTCATAACTTCAAAGTAGGAGTCGTAGTCAGGAAGGTTACTTGTGGGTCCTGACCAGAGGAAATCCTACCAGACCGACCTAGAGGAACGTCAGGTTCTCTGAGAGTTCTCAGAAGAGGTTGTGGTGTCAAGTTTTCGTAGTTAAGTAGTCACGAGTCGAAAGAAGTGTCAGACTTAGAGTGTAGGTATGTACTGGTAACCTTTTTGGTATCGGAACTGATCTGCCTGGAAACAACCGTTTCATTATAGAGACGAAAAATTATACGACAGATCCAACCAGTATTGAAAGGAAGGTTCCTCATTCACAGAATTAAAGTACCGACGTTAGTGATAGACGTCACTAAAACCTCAAACTCACTTGAGACCCTCAACCACTATCCGTCCGGACCACACGACGTTAAGTGCCCCAACGTTTCTCAACCTGTGTTGACTCGTTGACTTGACTTGACTTGATGGTACTTATCACGAAGGGACCACCGAGTCTACCATTTCTTCGACGGATGTCACGTCCTCTGTGATCAAGGTAAGGACTCAACCCTTCAAGAGGACCTGTGCCCTTACCGATGGGTGAGGTTATAAGAACGGACCTCTTAAGGTACCTGTCTCCTCAGACCGTCCGATGTCAACGACCCTGACGTTTTTCAATCTGTACTGACTCACTGATTGCGAAAAGTAAAAGTGACTAACTCGTGACTTTGGTGTGGGAGGGACTCAGTGCCCGTAGTTCATGTGACCGTACACACACCAGTCGAGAGTTCAGAGTATAATACAAAGATTCACATGAAAGGACAAAGTAGGAGAGGAGACGAAAGAGGAAATCTACGTTCCGAATCAGATCAATCTAGTCACTCAAAATTAAAATAGACACTGTCACCGGTGAGGTTAAAGACTAAAGAGAGACTAAAGATCTGGAGACGGATGGAGAGATAGAAAGAATGTATAATCAAAAATCTTAAAGAACAACAATTCGGGAAAACCCAGAATAACACTCTAATTCATAGAAGAAGATGAAGTATCGTTTAGAAGACCTGGGGAATCGGTAGGATCTTCCGTGTAGTGGGGTCCACGGGAAAACCATGTACATAAATTATTAAGGGGTTTCTTTTCATTAAGGTTCAAGAGACTCTGAAAGAGTATGAGAAGTTGTTTTTCCTGTCTTTACCATTAATGTAGTGAGTTGTATATACTATTAATATTAATATTTCACGAACCTTAAAATTTTAAGGTCTTAACAAAAGTACCGTTTAACTTTCTTCTCTCTGTCATTATGAAGTTCCATGATGAGGTAAAAAAATTTAAAAAAAAATTATAGTATAAAAAAAACAAAGTTAACGAAGACAAGAATTGGAATAAAGAAGACAAAAGAAAAAAAAAAAAGGAAGAGGAAACAAAAAGTAAAATGAAATAAAATAAATGTTATGACATAACCAAAAACGGTATGTAGTTGTACTTAGGCGGTACCCATATGTACACAAGGCCCCGACCACGTGACCCTACTGGATGAGGTAAAAATTTTTATCCGAACTTCAATAAGGAACTACACATGTAAAATGGACTGTGAGCATTTTGTATAATCGTATACCATAAGGTCGTGATACTCCTGTAGGTGATTTTTACTTAAGCAACAGTAGTAAACTGGGTCAAGGTCGAACTTTAGAAGAAACACAAATGATAAGTTCCACAAAAATGTAGTAATTGAATAAGTAACTGTTTAAGTCATAACTAAGCCCATCACGACATACTAGACCTATTATCAACAGGTTTTATATAAGAGAGAAAAGAGGATCCGTGTCTGACTCGGAAAGCAAATGTGTATCGGTACATTGATTTAAAAAAGGACACTTTCACTTTCACTTCAGCGAGTCAGCACAGGTTGAGAAACACTGGGGCACCTGACATCGGGTGGTCCGAGGAGGCAGGTACCCTAAGAGGTCCGTTCTTATGACCTCACCCAACGGTAAAGGAAGAGGTCCCCTAGAAGGGCTGGATCCCTAGCTTGGGTCCAGAGGGCGTAACGTCCGTCTACGAAATTGGAGGCTCGGTTAAGTTTATTTACAATACGTCAGGTTAACGATTAGACCACGTACTTTTAGAAGGTCATGAGAGACGGTACGAGAAAGTAAGTAGACTGGGTGTAGTGTTACGGATACCCCAGTACCCTGCTGTGTCTAACTGCTAAAGTTTCTTCTTGTTTTAGAAGAAAACACGAACTTAGTAATACAAACCTAAAGGAAAAGTGTCGTACAATTGAATAGAAAATTTATTAGACTGCAATTTATTTGTTCATTTTACTTTATTAAGGTATTTTGTTATCCGTATGTTCATATTAAACGAATGAGGTTATAGGATTAACAGTACCTAGTAACTTTTTTTCGGGTTTCGACACATTATCTGGGACCGTCTTACAACCTCTACTCGGTAACAGATTTCCGATATCCCAGGATGATTGACTGTCCCCAATATTTACTATGGTGTATTTTTAGTCTTATCTCTGTCATCCAGTCATAGAAGATGGACGAGTCTAGACAGGAAAGACTCTTACGGTTGACGTATAGGAGGAGTGGAGTATATATTTAAATGGACAAATGACCTTTCCCTAGAGTTCAAATTTTAGAGAACCCCTCCTTTCTTCTATCCCGACCCGTCTCCCTCTTCAACTAAACTCTTTGTAAAAGTGGTTTTCAGACGTGACTCGTGTACTTTTAGTTGACTTCGTTCATTTAGTACAAAAAGTTAGAGAGGTTCCGGTCAGAAACCTACACCCGACGGGTAACGAGATCTTTCAAGTGAAGACGAGTACCACTTTCTCGAGTCGACTATAGACAACTGACTGTTACGAAGATCAATGACCTCCTTATTCACGAGGTACTTATAGAGTCCCGGTACACCTCTGTACTCATCGAGTTTTTCCGGAATCTTGTAGGTAATAGTTCCGCCGTCACCACCACCACCCCCCCACAGTGACTGAACCAACTCTTTTACAAATTCCCCTCGGGTTTGACTGTGACTACAAATAAGGACGGTTTATACACGGTATTAGAAATACTCATCGATATTATAAATTAATATTAAAGTCATAAATTAAGTCTTTTCCGAAGTCGGTCTTCCTTGTCTTTAGTATAAGTGTTCGACGTAATTATTCACCATCTTTGATAAAGGATCCTGTCTTATGTTTACCACTCATGTTCGGGTTCCCTCTTTTCCGATATTCAGACTCTTACAGAACGTTCTGGCATCGATAGTGTCCGGTTGATTGTTGGATCTTGTCTATAAGTCCTACAAGTTATACATAAATAACTGACTTTTTATTTAGCCAAATCCGAAACACTTCCTTGGCACAAGTGGACACATAGGAGTCCCGAATAGTGTTAAAGATCGTGTCTTATCTGACACTTTTATCCACTTCATTTAAAATCCAAACACTAAACAAATATAACTTGTTGCGATATAAATATTTTTATATTAACTACGTATACCTGGATATTTTACTTATAGTAAATTTTATACGTTTTATTTAAAAGATCTGCAATGTAGAAAATAAAACCAGATGTAGAACGGTCAGTCGAAAGAAAAAGGACGGTATAAAACGACACAATTGTTCTTCAGGGTCGTAAAGTCACTGAATAATATCCAAAATAACAACGGAGACTCATCCAATATTGAGACAATACATCGATGTTTGGGCTTTGATCTGACTTATTTATCAGGGATTTAATTAGAACACTACACTAAGAAGACTCCTCTCCCTGTCTGGTTCCCGTCTCTGTACACTACCGGGAATTTAGTGCACACCCACTTCGTGTATATTAAAAATGTGCATGGGGTAACTAGTGTTTTTCAGTGAATAGTTACCATACCTTACAATCTGAGGAGGGTATCCTTCGTGACATATAGTATACTCTCACCCGTCCCTATACATTCGTAGATTATAGACTCCTTTACTCTTAAATTTGTTAAACAAATGGTTATTAATTTTTCGTCTGGAGGTATTTAGAGACATTTTCAATTCGTTTTTACCGAAATAACAGTCCATATTCAGTAACTTATAAAATGTAAACAAGAAGTTTGAGTTTTCTTTGATGATTTCTATTACGTATACTTGGTTTCCAGAACGTTGACTGAAATGTCCTTTCGAATGAATTTCAAAGCTCAAAAGAAAATCAAGAACTCCAGTTTTTAACTTACTGGACTCTCTATCTAAAGAACATCCCGAGACTTTGTGTACGATATACCTAAAATATTTGTATCTTCTACATTCTCTTCACGAAAAGGGTGAAAAGATAATTTAGTTTTTGTATCTCGAAAAACAAGGTAGTTTTAGATGACTTTTGTTTTATATATATATTCAATTTACGATACCGTGGTTTTTGATAGGAAACCTATCTATTCCTCTTTCAGACTTTATGTCCTTCAGTCTATAGAGATATTTTTATTATAGTTACTACCACTGTGTACAAACGTAAGTCCTCTCTTAGGACTTACAATCCTGAGTCTCAACCTTCTCTTACAGGAAAGGGGCGTATGTTGAAACACGTAGAAGTCTTCACGTGAGATATGAAGATAAGGACAAGTTTTGTAAGTTCGTTTGTTTGGTTTGTCTACTTAGGAGACAACTTGATGTGTGAAGTTTTGAAAAGAGAAGTATAGAGAGGTAGAAAGACAAATAAAATGGAAATAACAATCTATTGGTTCTTACTTATCAATCAAATCCTTAGTCAACGTAAAGAATAATTTTACAATGGTTTTATTTACGAAAAACTAAAGGTCAGAGACAAGAAAAGGAGACATAGAAAATGACATAAAAGGATTTTAATAAGATAAATTGTTCACAAAAGTCTATCGAGTACCGACTAATCATGTTAGATAGGATTTTAAGTTCTCTAACCTTTACTAAAAGTTCTTCCATGAGGACTTACTTATATTTATCACACCGTTTTACTTTCCTTTTCCATGTAAGATTCCCTCCACTAAATAACGGTTTCATGTTTACGTTTGACTTGCACTAGTCTGAACTCTTTTTATATCGACGAGAAAGTATTATGTGTTTCTCTACTAAACGACACTACGGTAAGACGTGTAGATTTTATTGACCATGTGGGTTATAAATGACCGTAAGAAAGTGGAGAGATCGAAACACTTACGTGTTAAAAGGGTAAGGTAAATTAAGATGATTCACCGACCTCTATGTTCATTATTAAAGGAGAAGATTGTACACTTAAACATATACTAATTTGTTTTTAATATTATATAAAATTCTGACTTATATTAATTCAACTATATACTTTTGTTGGTTTTTCTTGTTACCTCATATGTCAATAACGGTAATAACAAACATCAGTACATAAATTTCGACCGGTTCCCCTTAAAAAGACGTTCGGTCCAAACGGATACGTACCTTAGAAAACCAACGGATCAATCCTAATACCTTATAATGACCAAGATACATATGTCCTCGACTTTTATAAGATTTTATTTTCACGGTGGAAAACGAGAATCGAACAACAATGATGTCTCAGGTATACTGTACATGTGTGACGATATAAATTTTACCCATTGGTTGTTCCTGGATGACATTTCGCGTTCCTCGAGACGAGTTTTAATACATTATTGGATTTACCCTTTCTTAAACTTTTTTCTTATCTACGTACATATACGTATTTACTTAGTGAGGTAACGTGTGGACTTTAATAGTGTTGTGACAATTAGTTGATATAAGATTGTATTTTATACTTCAATTTAAAAATAATCACTTGAATAGTTGATGTATCTATACTAATTTTAATATGAAAGAGTTGTATTTCCATACAATGACTTGTACAAAATTATTAAGTAAATTTTAGGTTAGTATCAGTGGTTTTTAATCTTTTAGTGTAATTGTAAACGACGTATTGTTCAAAAACACCGAATTAATACGTTCACCGAATTTCGTTGTTGGTGAATAGATCCAATACTTACAACCATTTTTCAAAGAAGGTCCCATTTCATCCACGAGAACCAAGGAGATCAGACATAATGTGGATCGACTACCACTAGTCTCGACAAATATTAAGACACCAGACGACATCCACCGACGAAAATCTACTGACTCGACTCTACCGTATACAGAAGGGGTAGTGGTTTCAATATATAAATATTTTAAAGTGTACCTTCTTAACCGCCCCTGGGAGGAGAGATGGTTCTCGTCGTCCCCCTGTTCGTGTATTCAAGTTCATGTAAAATGAACACAGTAGAAACGATGACTGGTAACCTGTGTGACACAGTGCACAGGTTATTAGTCTCACATACCCCCGATGACTTCCACACTTATCTATTTCTACTCTCATTTACCGTTGACACTGATGACGTTAGATGGTGTCCAAATTTTAGGTATAGTAACAGTTTATAACATCGAAGGAAGGAAAGAAGGAGAGAAAAGAAGAAAGAAAGGAAAGAAAGAGGGAAGGAAGGAAGGAAGGAAGTAAAAAGGAAAATAAAATAAAAGACTATATGGTATTTAAATAGACCGAAAAAATTTCTAAATTAGGATCACAAACTAAACGGTACATTTAAAGATAAAGGGAATACTAATTTTATGATTCTAAAGTTGGTTACTTTGTAAAAAAACATGAAAAGGGAAATCAATTGAAATACATATCGTAAGTTAAATGTAGATACCTAGTCTTTTACTGAATAAGACTTATTCAAGAAATATGTACTGTACCCATGTTCGTACTGAAAAGGGTTTAGTCGTACATTCTTTATTTAGGACATTGATAGAGGGTGACCCTTGGTAATTCGACGATATTGTCATCAAGTCTCAGTCGAAAGAACGAACATTATAATTTCTAGTGGGAACTAAGGGACTCCTTATCGAATTCAACCCATGTTAGAGAGTGAACCGTTGGTATTCATCGTCGAAAATGGTTTTTATAAAACTTTTCGTGAGAGGTTATATGGGACGAGAGGATAATGGTATACCTGATGTCGAGAATAGTGATTGACAGAATTATGTATTAATTGGATTATTCACCATTAATGTCCCTTCTTTAAATGTCTTTATACCATACCTAAGTCTGTAAACTTATTTTCATACACACTCACGAGTCATCGGGTGGACGCAGACTGAGACACGTTGGGATACCTGACATCGGACGGTCTGAGAAGACAGGTACCCTAAAGGGTACGTGCTCATGACTTCACCCAACGTAAAGGAAGAGGTAATTATTTTCATATGACTAAAGATTGTGACTTTATCGTTTTCTTTTACTTTATCCTTTTGGAAGTGTGATTCAAATAAGTTTTCCTTGTAACCATTTTTAGTTCTGAACAGTTTTTTAATCAGAAGTTATTAAATAGACAAGAGTAGTGGTTTGTTATAGTTTGTTGATTTATGATTTAAAACTAAGTGAAATCAAGTCAGGGAGTCAACACAGGTCGAGAAACGCTGGGGTACCTGACATCGTATGGTCCGAAGGGATAGGTAGTGCTTGAGGGTCTCGAACGAGTTTGAGAACAGGTAGCTCAGCCACTATGGTAGGTTGGTAGAGTAGGAGACAGTGGTGGAAGAGGAGGATGGAAGTTATAAAGGGTCGTAGTCCCAGAAAACGTTACTCAGTCAAGAAACGTAGTCCACCGGTTTCATAACCTCAAAGTCGAAGTCGCAGTCAGGAAAGTTATTCATAAGTTCCGACTAAAGAAAATCCTACCTGACCAATCTAGAGGAACGTCAGGTTCCCTGAGAGTTCTCAGAAGACGTTGTGGTGTCAAGTCTTCGTAGTTAAGAAGTCTCGAATCGAAAGAATTATCAGGTTGAGAGTGTAGGTATGGACTGATGACCTTTTTAGTCTCGAAATTGATCTGTCTGGAAACAACCGTTTCATTACAGAGACGAAAAATTATACGACAGATTCAACTAGTATCGTAAAGAAGGTTCTTCATTCGTAGAAAATTAAAGTACCTACCGACGTCAGTGGTAGACGTCACTAGAACCTCGGGGGGTTTTATCTCATAGAGTGACAAAGGTAACAAAGGGGTAGATAAACGTTACTTCACTACACTAGTCTACGGTACTAGAATCAAAGGACTCACAACTTGAAGTTCGGCTGAAAAAGTAAGAGGAGAAAGTGAAAGTAATTCTCCAAGAAATCAAGAAGAAGTGAAAGACGGTATTCCCACCACAGTAGACGTATATACTCCAATAACTATAAAGAGGGTCGTTAGAACTAAGGTCCAACGAGAAGTAGATCGGACCGTAAAGCGTACTATATGAGACGGATATTCAATTTATTTGTCCCACTGTTATACGTCGGAACTGCATGAGGAAATGGCTAAATCTTTCAAATAACAAGGTACAGGTCAAGATTGACAACGAAGAACTGGACGTATGTATAAAGAGTCCTCCGTCCAGTTCACCAGACCATAAGGGTAGAGAAATTCTTAAAAGGTGTCAAACAACACTAGGTGTGTTAGTCTCCGAAACCGTATCAGTTATTTCGTCTTCGTCTACAAAAAGACCTTGAGGGAACGAATAAGGTACTAGGTCTTCTACAACCGTTAAACTAGAGACCAAGGAAACGGAAAAATTTTAGATTGAACTTATAGACTTTCAAGGGCCAAGTATAAGACAACTTCGGACCGAACCTCTTAAAACTCGTAATGAAACGATCGTACACTCTACTTACGTTAAAACATTATCAAACTTGTAAGAAACTTAAGAAACTGTAAGGAAAGAAACTCTGACCTTAATTTTGAATTGAAAAGGGTAGGACACCGGTGACGACTGAAAAGGTTCAAACGACCGTATAACTCACGTCGTGAAAGTGTCGTAGTAGAAAATCCTAAACTTTAACGAGTTGACCTTAAGGTAGTGGAGGGGATCGAAACAAGCATCACTACGAAGGATTTCGGGTAAACTGAAGTGTAAGATTCTACAGATGGAGATCCACTCACTAATGTTGTAGCACCAATGGAACCAGTAATTCTAGAAAAGACTTATCAAGAAACATAAGAACGGTGGAGAAGATTTATAGAAGACGAAGGCAATACAGGTAGTATAGACAGGAAATAATACGGGTAGAAAAGTACTTTACAAGGGAACCATAGAGATTAAAATAACTTCTATAGAGATCAGAAAGGGTAAGATAACGAACTAATCCGTCCAAAAATGTACATAGATGTGTTGACACGGTATTCTCCATAACACCTATACTCTCTCTATTATAACGACTAATTAATTAAAAGGAGTAAATAAAGGACTTTATATACCAAGTATAAAAAATTTTTTCGTTAAGATTCTATAAGTGAGACACATATTAAACAGTAGAAGTTGACTAAAAGGTAATTAACGATCAGTGAGTAAGTACAGGCCTAGTAATACTCGGGTACTTGACATCGGTGGTATGAGGAGACAGGTACCTTAAGAGGTCCGTTCTTATGATCTCACCCAACGGTAAAGGAAGAGGACCCATAGAAGGACTGGGTCCCTATCTTGGACCCAGAGAGTGTAACGTCCGTCTAAGAAATAGCAGACTCGGTGGTCTCTTCGGTCTAAAAGGTATTTCCGTTTCTATTAAGTTACTCTTTTCCTACGGAAAATAAGTTGTTTACTATAGGTTGTTTACCCTTTTAATCTATAGGAGTAAGTTTTTCTACCTAAATAGTGAATATGTTTAAAAACTTAAGTTTTACTTAGTATGAGGTTTCATATTATAGATTTTCTTATTTTGAAAATCTTCTTCCGTATTATCTTTTTATACACACCGGAATCCAATCCGTTTTTAAAGAGTCTATGTCAGGGGTTTCGTGTTTAGTATAATTTTTATTATTATACCTTAAAAGGTATAAATTTATTTTGTGTTGAAAATGTGAAATTTTGTCTTGTAACTCTTTTAATTTTAAAGTCTTTTTTTAAAACGTTTAGTATAAAACAAATTAAAAGTTTCATACATTTCTTTAGAATGTTACCAGTCTTCTCTTTGAGGTCAATTTTACTCGTTTTAAAACTTCTCTATAAAGTGGTTTTTATACCTATTCAGTGTACTTTTTTACTAGTACGATTTTTAATAATTAGTAATCTCCTTAATTGTAATTTTGGTGTAATCGTATGGTACAGAATAGTGATCTTAACATTAATTTTTCTATCTCTTGTGTTTGTCAACTGTATATATACCGTTTGACCTTCTTGAATGTAGCGATTACCCTTACATTTGATCAAGTCACTGAAATTTTTTGTCATACCGTTGAATAAAAAAAAAAATTAATTTTTCACACTTTATACTTTTTCACTAAGGTTCTTATTGGAAACACCAGGTTACAGATTCTAAGACTCGAGGATTACGTCCTTCGTAATTAAGTTAGGGACTAGTCCCTTGATACAGGGTGTCCCGAAGGGACCATCGAGTCTAACGATGGTCGTTACGTCCTCTGGACCCAAACTAGGGACCCAGTCCTTCTAAGGGACCTCTTCCTTTACCGTTAAGTGAGGTTATAAGAACGAACCTCTTAGGGTACCTGTTTCTTCGGACCATCCGATGGCAGGTACCCCAAGGTTTCTCAGTCTGTACTGACTCGCTGATTACGAAATTGAAGTGTTGATTCTCAAGTGTACAGGGTTGATATTTACAGGGAACACGGTGTTCGTTCTGGGTCGTGTCGGTTTGTTTATTTGTAAATTTTTCTTTTTCATTAAAACAAGGATCCTTATATAGGTTTTCTTACTTTTGTATACATGTGTGTTTCTGAAAATGAATGAGTCGTCGTAATAAATATTGACGTCTTTAACCTTTGATGGGTTTACGAATAGTTGACCACTTACCTATCTATTTGATACCATATGTCTTTGTTATCTTATGATAAGTCGTTATATTTACCTTGCTTAATAGTTACGAAGGTGTACCTACTCTGAGTTTTATAATACGATTAAATTTCTGAGGTCTTGTTTTCTGGTGTATAAAATACTCAGTAAAGACATCTCTCTCTAGTCACACAAGGAACCCCAACCCTATTCTGACTCCTAACTGACCTAGGTTTAACCGTGGTCCCTAGTGTTACCCACTAAACTTGTAAAATTTTAAACCAACACCACTACCAACATGTGGACATATTTAAATAATGTTGAGTAACTTAACATGTAAATTTCACCCACCTAAAATACCAGGTATTCAATATTAAGTGATTTACACGACTTCGATTTCCTATGGTCCTTGATACTTATAAAAAAAAGTTATTTTGACCTTTACTCTTGACCGGAACCATATATATGTTGACTATGTTATAATCATCCTTTTTATTAGATAGAAAAGAGGAGAATATAGTTTGTACTAAATATGGTATATACTGTCTCGTCATTCTCTCTTATTTACTAACAGAAAAAGATTACAGTTAAATCGTATTCATAAGATTGTAAAAGACTGTAAGATGGAAAGACATTTATACTTTAACATGTCAAAGTATATGTACATATAGTTGATCCGTAAAGATCTTCGTCCCGTTACAAAAAATAAAAGTACGTCTACTGATAAAAAGGTGATAAGGCCCACAACCTTTTATATCTGAAATTCGATACTGAAGACGGAAACTTATAATAGTAAGACGGAAAACTTTAGGATCAATCTACGAGTAAGGTAAACTTTTGTACATTTAATTGTCACCAATTTACAGACATATCAGTTTCGATACGAAAGAGGTCATCAATAGATACCTACACTTTCGACATAGTGTTTCTTCCGACTCTCGACTTCTTAAATACGAAAGTTTTACACCATAACCTCTTCTGTGAGCTCTCAGGGAACCTGATGTTCCTCTAAGTTGGTCAGTTAGGATTTCCTTTAGTTGTGACGTATGAGTGTCCTTCCTGACTACGACTTCGTCTTCGAGATTATGAAACCGGTGGACTACACTTTTCGTTGAGAAACCTTTTCTGGGACAACAACCCTTTCTAACTCCCGTCCTCCTCTTCCACTCTACTAACCTACCGTAACGGTTAAGTTACCTGTACTCAAACGCGTTTGAGACCCTCTATCACTTACTGTCCCTTCGGACGGGTACCCCACGACGTCAGGTACCTCTGGTGTTTCTTACCCCGTACTGAGTCTCTGAGTTGGTCTTGTTGTAAAAGAGATAATTTAAAAGAGGTTTAAGAAGTAATGTCAACACTTTGAAAGACTTCTTCGTAACGACATAAATAAAAACAGACCTGATATAAAGATCAGTAAAATGGATTCTAACAGACGAAAAACCGTCAGCACAGAATGAAATTAGTACATCTCGGATATACTTATTTATTTAAGATCTTATTTATTTTAAGAACACACGACGATAAATCTTCCCAGAAATAGTGGGTCCTGAATATCTAAAGTCAATTTGTTATCGTTTCTTTGAACCGTGGGATTTTAAACAGTAAACGTTACATTACTAAAGGTCATAGGGAAATTTTCAAAAGAGATTAGTAGAAAAAATAACGTTTACCTTATTTTAAACGAGTCGGTAAATAGTCTTTGATACGGAGAGAAACCCACGGGAACTATTTATACGACTGATATTTACCCGATAAATAGTGTATTTTAGGGGTCTGTTGAGTTTCCTCTCATTCATACGTATCACGGAATGAGGTGATTTTTAGGTTATGAACTCTGAAGGGACCACAAGACCACCAATTCTTGACCAACCGGTTACGTCCCCCGTAACTAAACTAGGGACTAGACCCTTCTAAGGTGTACGGTCCCCGTTGATTCGGGAACGTTGTGTTGATGACTCGGGTGCACGGATCTTAGACACGAGACGTTGTTCTATCGGGTGACTTTACTCCTTGGATACGTGGTGGTGGTTTTTTGGGTACGGTCTCGTATTGCGTTGATCTCTTTCGTATGGGGTTCTTTCTGGGTCGTGTCTATTTTATTCATGTATTAAAAAATTACATAAATTAATAACTGGGTCTGTGTTTATTTATTGAAAAAAACCAGACAAATTAGGTGATTCAGTCGGGATCCTGTCCTACCTTACTACCATGTCGTTCGTAGAAATATCACACAATAAAAATACAGAACTACAAAAACAATTCTACTTTATGTGTGTGGAAAGAGAGATAGAGTTCTAAAATATAAAAGTTTTTCATCACAACCCTGAAACCAAATGGGAAGGACAGAGTTGCGACCATCTATTCTAGTAATTTCCTCTTACTGAAAATGAACAGGTGGAGGAAGTTCGACGACGACGACGACGATTCAGCGAAGTCAGCGCAGGCTAAGACACATTGGGGTATCTGCCGTCGGGTGGTCCGAGGAGATAGGGACCCTAAGAGGTCCGTTCTTATGACCTCACCCAACGGTAAAGGAAGAGGTCACGTAAGTGTACGATTCAGCGAAGTCAGCACAGGCTGAGATACGTTGGGATACTTGTCGTCAGGTGGTCCGAGGAGACAGGTGTCCTAAGAGATCCGTTCTTGTGACCTCGCCCAACGGTCAAGGAAGAGGTTGACGGAAGTATAAGAAACAGTTAAAAGAAAGTTAGCGCTCCAGTCGTGTCGTTACCTCCCCGTTGTCACTCCGACGGACTTCCGAAGGTCGTAGATGACGCTATTCTCACGAGTGGAGGGTAATTAAGAGATAAAATACATACTTAAATCGGAGTAGTTTCTAATCGTCACCACCCCAGTGTTGGTGACCTCGAAGGACTTACTTTAGACTTCGCCCAAAAGTATGTGACTTCCCGTCCCTCTTTTCCTTCGTTCCCTCTGTTCGGTGGATCTACGCGTCTACCGTCCAAACATTTGGCGGGGAACGGGTGGGGAGGGTGAGGACGGGGGATCTTAGGAGGTTCAAATGTCTGTCCAGAATAGACGTAAGGCAGGGTACATGACAGGTCCACCAGAGTCGTGGTGTCACGAGAGAGTCCCGACGGAGGCAATTCATCGAGGGTGACACCCTTGACCCGTCTTACGTGGAGGGTTTCTACCTCTTTAGCTTCTCAGGGACTAGTGTCTTAGTTCAAACTCCCAGTTGGACCTCAGTATAGGAGAGGTGCTGGGGAGGGTCACGAGAGACACCCGAAGAATTTCGCTGTACATACGTGTATATGTAGGACCTACCTGTCTCTTCGGACCTCCCGATCAGATAACCCGACGTTTCTCAGTCTGTGTTGACTCGCTGATTCGTCGTCGTCGTCGTACGTACACATATATATATATACTACACCTGACAAAATTTGCAAAAATAACTTAACCAATGTCATAAGGAAGACAAAATACCAAACACAAAAACCGACGTTCAGCACCCGAAGGACCCACCACGTCACCATTTCTTAAACGGACCGTTACGTTTTCTAGGTCCAAGTAAGGGACCCAGTCCTGACTTTAACTTTGGGCAAGGTCATAAGAATGGATCCTTTAAGGTATCTGTCTCCTCGGACCTTCCCATGTCAGGTACGGTTCAGTCCGAACTGATTCCCTGACTCGTGTGTGTGTACCCTAGAGTCGTAGTCCGGTCCCTATCTTGGTTATGGCGGACGTAACCTTCACCTTCAGAATAGGTGACCTGGCGGTTCTTTCAGGGGACACCCGAAGAAATCTGACCTCAGTGAAATCTTACCAAATTAAGTCTCAGACTCAACGTTCTCGATTATTCACTGAATGTACCGGTTTCTGGTTTACCGGTATTTAAAGGGTCAACATGCGAACTGGAATATGTGGATACCATTCCTTCTATTTGGACCTTCATTGGTCACCAAAACCTTTCTATTCAAAGAGAGAGAGAGAGAGAGAGAGAAAAACGAAAGAGGGGTGAGGACTGGATATATATATCAATACATTTTCGCAATAAAGGGGGAAAGACTAATAAAATAAAGTCCCCGTCTCCAAACTAGTATCTTGGATTTTAATACTTTCTCCGATTTTATATAAGAGAAATAAATCTAGGGAAGAATTTCTACCCTATAATTTTTTATTATAATGGTCGGGTTAATTTTTATTTACCTGATACTTTTTTGTATATCTTTTCTCCTCTAACTTTGATGATTTTACCTTTTGTCCTATAACTATATTTCATGTTATAATCATAAAATATAATCCTGTAGGTTAAAACTGATATAAAATCTCTGATACTGTAATTTCTATGTAATATTTCCGATGATTAGTTCTTTACTCATTAAAACGAATTTTTAATTATACTATATATATTCCCTTGGTAGAATAATAATTTCATTTGTTTGTAAGTCTTGGTGTTTTCTAAAATATCTTTTTTCATACTTTATATAAACTTAAATTTTTATAAAGGATATAGTTTACAAATATACTCTAAACCAGTATTTCAAATTTAGAAAATGTAAATACTTTCTACGTTTAATCTCCGTTTGTTTTTATATTTTAACAACTTGACTTTTTTATAAGTCTAGAAACCTAAATACAACAAAATGATTCGATAATTGTATCCGAACTTAAAGATCTTACGTAATAGAGACTATCGTAACTGTAAATTGTACAAACTATAAAATGTTAAGGTAAATAGTGCACGAACTAGGGACCCAACCCTTCTACGGGACCTCTTCCCTTTAATACGGGTAAGGTCATAAGACTGGACCTCTTAAGGTACCCGACATATTAGGTAACCCAACGTTTCTCAGTTCTGTCCTAACTTACTGAAAGTGAAAGTGAAAGTAGGGTACGAGTCAACACAGTCTTTGAAACTTTGGGGGACCTGACATCGGGTTGTCCGAGGAGACAGGGACCCTAAGAGGTCCGTTTTTATGACCTCACTCAACGGTAAAAGAAGAGGTTCCCTAAAAGATCTAGTCCCTAACTTAGACTTAGAAAACACAGACAACGTAACGTCCTACTAGAAATGGTCAACTTGGTGACACTCACCTCATAAAATATTAAGAAAATGTGGTGATTATTATTATAATTGATTAAAATTGACAATAATAAGAATGGTGTTTCAACTGGGAAGTCAGTCAAGTCAAGTCAAGTCAGCGAGTCAGCACAGGCTGAGAAACGCTGGGGTACTTAACGTCGTGCGGTCCGGAGGGACAGTTAGTGGTAGAGGTCCTCAAGTGAGTCTGAGTGTAGGTCGCTCAGCCACTACGGTAGGTCGGTAGAGTAGGAGCCAGCAGGGGAAGAGGAGGACGTGGGTTAGGGAGGGTCGTAGTCTCAGAAAAGGTTACTCAGTTAAGAAGTGAATCTATATATTAATATAGTACCTAACGGTTTTAAAAAAAAGAGTAAATTTAATAGAAACATTTTTACGTAAAACTCAACCTAAGTAGAAGAGAAATATTCACTACGATTGAGGTCTGAAGAGTTACAGCCAATTATCGTGGTTATAAAGAAATCAACAAATTTGAACTTTTAAGTCTAATTGGAGATTATAGTAGAACACGTAAAAGTAGAGATAAGTCCTACATTATCGGAGAATATTAAAGAATAAAGTTTCAACGTAAACATAAATAAGGAGTAAATAGGATAAGGTACGGGACCGGATGGACTCAGGGAAAAAAGTATTACCACAGGGAAAGAGCTAAAGGTCCATCTAATTTTGTATTTATTGAGTCAAAATATCAACTATATTACATACCATTGAATTATACGAATAATTAAATGGTGTTGTGTACAGAATCCGGGGTTGACCGATCAAGTGTATTTATAGTTCGGACTTATAGACTTAAAAAGATGAATTAGTCTAACAATAGAAGAAAATCGAAGGTGAAATTAGGGTAGATGTAAAACACCGGAAGGGTTTCTTGTTGTCCTAAATAGTTAAAACTAATATATACAATACAAAGAGTAAAAGTGTATAAGTCGTCAGGGAACCGGGTAGGGGTCATTAGGGGACAGGACAGGGAAATGGATTCCTCTTTAAAAGGGAAACACTTTTCATAGTCTGTAATCCTTCCACTCTCAACCCTAAGATGACTAACTACCGGTGGTTGTCGGATTCGTTTTTCATAATAATAGTCCACCAAAATTCAGTCTTTTGAGTCCAAACCCGTCCATACTAAAACACTTTTATCTTTTTTATATAATCTTATTCTAGGTGACTCATACTTGGTAGTGCGACTAGGACTGTAACAGTCACACTAGAACTCGTTTTCTATAAAGTATGGACTTGGAGTAGATACTAGATATCAATGTAGTAGATACTTTACCACTATTTTCATAGAAAATTGGAGAAAAACATTACAAGTTTACTCTATTATAAATACAGTTAGTGTATATAAAAGAAATGTTTAATCAAGGAAGACATATTCTGCCTCAGAGTACATGTAAAGATTAGTTCTATCACTCTTTTAATAACTTCATCCAGACTAGAGATGGACATACGTTGAGACAAATCAGTCTTCAAGTGACTTAATGAAACACACAAAACAAAACAAAAAATTAATTTAAAAAACTGACACGACTCAGAAGTAACGACACACGTCTGAAAGATATCAACATCCCTCACCCTCGATGAGAAGGAAACACCACACACCCGCAGAGTAACACCGCCGAAGAAAAAAAAAAAAAAAAAAAAAAAA